>CM022301.1:105095342-105741382 GCA_011799875.1 Thinopyrum elongatum
GGATCGACTAGAAACGGCCAAAAATTGCTGGAGTATATATATATCCACTAAGGGTTTTAGTCGGTTAACTTTTAAAGGATCGACTAGAGATGGACTTATGCCTTGTTTATTTCAGTTCTTCACAATGGGATGCTCTATATGTGCAACTATTTGCCGTGCAGTTCAATTTCATCCATAACAGTTTCAACAATACCACTATGGATAACGAAATTTGGTTGCTGTTAAGGATGTTGCAGTTAACATACCGTTTCATTTTTTTAACAATAACTAGTGTACTTTAGACCTGCACAATACTAGTTTGAATGACTATATTTGCTTGTTTTTAAATGTTATGCCTGTTGCAGTTAACACACCTTTCCACTTCTTGTTCTGCTTAACTAGCATGCTTAAACCTGCACACTGAAGCTATCATTTGTAGATTATGTTGTCTACCATGGATATATTTGGTTGATGTTTAGCCTGTTGTGCTTAACATGCCTTTATATGTACTCATATAGGACAATGTTGAGAACAGCTGTTGTTTTCCATCAAGATTAGTTTCATCGCATTGCTTATATATACTCACTATTTAGGATATCGGTAGCTGGTACCATATAGCCTGGGGGCTGATAAGGGATTAATCGTCGAATCGGACATTTCACTGAATATATCTGTAACCCATTTATCGGTAGGTTAACTAGGGCCATATTTAATATATCTGAGGCTACATAGCAACATGCATTGTACTGAATGACTAAACATGCAATCCCAGGCTACATAGCAACAAGGAAGAGTGTTACCTTAATGTTCTGATGATGTCTAGATATACATGTAATAAGATCTTATATAATGGGATGGAGGGAGTGTTGTACTACATTATTTTGCAATTATTGTTTAGCTTCTAATATTAACTTGGTGCTTTTAGGTATATATATCATTGCCAAAGATCCACACTTCGACACTTTCTGCGTATGGGGCAATGAGATATTCATGAACCAGCATCAAGTGAGGAAACTGATAAAGATTGTTATTAAAATGGGTCAAAAGATGTCAATCAAACTATTTTTTTACACTTTATACAAGACAACAGTGAACTGCAGGATGGTAAGTAAGAACTCTGTAGCCTTCTTTTTACTGCCCGTCATGAGTTGTGTTAGATGACAATGTCTGAATCTTTTTCCTTTGCAATGGATCCTGAAGCAGTTTACTCAATATTACCTCTCAAACTACATGATTGGCGGCCGGCCATCACAAGGGGTTGGACTAGAGTCATGCGTGCCTTCTACATCGAGGAGAGTGCAATAGGGGCATTCTGCTTCACCTTGTTCAGCAACCAGAATGTCTCTCGCATCTTTCTTTACCATCTGTAATAGTACAAGTATACGACCCTGGTTCATCATTCTTTATTTGGTGCTTATGTAATTCTTGAACATATGTACTTGTGAATCAAATAATGCATTGGTTGTTTGAACCTGATGGATATGAATAAAGCAATAGCCTACTTTCAAATTCAAATTAGGTATAATTTTAAATAGCAGCAATTAAATTAGGGTGAAATTACGGTCTGCAGGTCATTACGGCGCACACGGTCTATAAAGAATAGCGTGTGTGATATACATCATAATCCGACACAGTTCACGGAGAGGAAACATGTGTAACCATGCACACAGTTGCCGTTTGCAAAGCGTGTGTGATGTCAGACAATATCACAAACGGTGCGGGAAAACTAAATGTGTGTGATTGTCGACCTACCGTACACGGTTTACAATCATGAACTATTTATGATATGCCAGGCATCGTAAACGTAGAGCCAGTTTGGTACGTTCCTGGAAAACTCCCATGCCTGGAATGTGCCTGGTTTTAGGTAAAACCACAGAACTCCGACTGCGATGGCAATGCAAGCACAAACGAGTAGCAAGGATGAAGCGTTTGGGATATTCGAGATATCAGAAATAGTTTTATAGGGAAAATTGTATGCATCAAGGCTCCCTATCCCCGACGGTTTATGGGTCGTGTGGGAAGGATCCCCCTATTGCAGTCACTCACTTGGCGACGGTTCAAAACGCCATCGCGAAAAGGGGTTAAAAACCATTTGTATAGCACCTCGCTGTACCAGTGGCAGTTTCAGCATGGGCCATGGCTTCGCTGTCGTCGTCCATGTCGTTGGCCTCCTCAGAGGCGTAGTCCAGCATGTCAGTTAAGTCTTCGATAGTGGCTACTAAGTGGGTGGTGGGTGGGACGCAAAATTCCCTATGGCCCGCCTCGAGGCCCCGCTGAGCGTAAGCCGAGGATGGGCCATCCAAGAGAGTCATCATCTGGATCCGGTCTAGCGCCTCGTTTATTAGGGCAAGACTGACCGAGTTAGCGCATGAAATTTCCTCGGAGTTAACCTCCGGTATGATGGTGGGGCAAGGGGCAAGTCCGGCCAGGGCAGACTCCTGGTCTTCAGACACCGCACTTGCGTCAAGGCTCAAAGCCAGGTTCGCCGTAAGGGGGGCGAGTCCGGCCGGGGTTGGCTCCCGGTCTTCGGACGCTGAACTCCCATCAAGGCTCAAAGCCAGATCCGTGGTAAGTAGGGAGGGTCCGGATGGGGTTGACTCTTGGTCCTCGGACGTGGTGGTCGCATCCAGGCTCGAAGCTGGGTGCGAGGCGAGGGCCGATCCGGAGATCGGATCGGGAAGATGTCCCAAAGTCGATGCTTCGGGATCTGTAGGTGCCTCAGACGAGGTTGAAAAGTCGGTGAAGATTAGGTCGCCCCGAGTGTCTGCGACATACTCTAGGTTACAGAACCTGATTTGATGCTCAGGGGTGAAACTGTGGACCTGGTCCAGACGACCGGTCGAGTCGGCGTGCAGAACGATGTTGCAGAACGCAAAAAGCTGGACGGGGACAAAGATGTCCCCGGTGCTGATGCCA
The DNA here is from genome assembly GCA_011799875.1 of Thinopyrum elongatum. NCBI lineage: Eukaryota > Viridiplantae > Streptophyta > Magnoliopsida > Poales > Poaceae > Thinopyrum > Thinopyrum elongatum. The sequence continues at coordinate 105,098,238 of CM022301.1, forward strand.
TCTTCGATGATCAGGCGAGCCATCGGTCCTTCAGCGATCCAACATCGGAACTCTTAATGAAAGCACCAATGTTGTTGTCAAAACCGGCGGATCTCGGGTAGGGGGTCCCGAGCTGTGGATCTTGGACCAATGGGGAACAGGGGACGAAGGACACGATGTTTACCCAGGTTCGGGCCCTCTCTAAGAGGTAAAACCCTACGTCCTGCTTGATTATATTGAAGTGTATAGGATGGTTACAGAGTCGATCTACCACGAGATCAGATGAACTAAACCCTAGGCTAGTAGGATGATGGTTGTTGATCTAGCCTCTACGGACTAAACCCCTTGGTTTATATGGACACCAGGGGTACTAGGGTTACACATAGTCGGTTACAAGAAAGGAATAAACACACCGAATCTTCTTATCTTGACTTGGAGGACACACCAAGGCACCAAAAAGCTCCCTGTCCGGATACGGTGTCTTCCTCATAGTTCGGCCTCCTAGTATTGGCAACGCGGCCCAATAGTCCGACCCATAAGGGATAGGCCGGCAGGCCGAGGACCCCCTAATCTAGGACTCCCTCAACCCCCCAGCGATAGTACCATTGGTCCGGAGCGGTAGTACCGTTTAAAACGGTAGTACCGTCCCATGGCCAGCGGTGGTACCGCTTGCACGCATAAGTGTTGCCTTTTTTCACAAAACAAGAATACTAATGTCTTGATTCATGTGCTCTAGCAAATAGACCTAGATAGCTTCACATATATTATTTTGCATATACACCACAATTATGAAGATTAATAGACACAAGAGGAAATTAAAAATCTAATTGTAATCCATAATAAGCATCAACGTTCACACTACATGTTTTAAATAGAACCACTTAATAAATTACATGGGTCATAGTGAATATCTAAACATTCTTACATGCCTGATGGTGGCTCCCCTCGTTTTCAACTGTCTAACTCAGCCACTTAGCTTCGGCTTGCCACCCCATCCTCAATCAACTGCCATCACCACAGGCTTTTTTATCGCTCCTACCATATCCATCTAGCCCTTCTACTCCCCCGACATCTTCTCGATCGCCTAAAACATCCCCATCATCGGCAATGCATGCGTCGGAGATGGTGACAATTGAGTCTTTGATTAGGTCGATGTGTGTATTAGGACCCCATTGCGTTATTGTTGTGCTACTTAGGCTCCTACTTGTTGTTTCTTTAAGGGTCCTTTATGCAGTGTTGTAATAATTTTACAATAAAATGCCAACTTCTAGGAAGTTAGGGTTCATATCCTTGTTAAAAAGAAGTATGTACTTATCTAGATAGCCAGCTTGATGTGATCCCTCTTTTCATGAAACAAGAATAGTAATGTATTGATTTATGCATTGCAACAAACATACCTAGCCAGCTTCACATATATTCTTTTGCATATACGCCATACTTACAAAGATTAATAGATAACATAGGAAACTAAAAACCTAATTCTAATCCATGATATTCACCAACCATCACACTAAATGCTTTGGTTAGAATCACTCAATAAATTACACGTGGCATGCTGAATATCTAAGCATCTTACATGTGTGATGGTAGCTCTCCCCTATTCAACTATCTGACTCCCTACCAGTCTAAGCATTGTCTCTACCATCGACAATTGGCGCCATAGCCGTCCCACCCTCAACCAACCCCCACAACTGTCAGTTTTATCGCTGATCCTGCCATCCATCTAGACCTTCTATGCCCCATCATCTTCTTGATTGCCTAAAACCTCCCATCCTTGGCAAGGCATGCGTCAGAGACGGTGGCAATCGAGTCTCCAGTGAGTTTGTTGTGTGCATTAGGATTCAACTACGTTATTCTACGCTATTTGGGGTCCTAGTTGGAAAAGGAAAGGACCTTGTTGTCATATATTTTTCTTTTAGGGTCCTTTATGCATAGTATTAACAGTTTTGCAAGAAATGCCAGCTTGTAGAACCTTTGGGTTCCTACCCATGTTAAAATATGTAGATGTTGAGCTGGCTCAAAGGATTTCCCTATTAGAACTCCTTGGACCATGTTCAAGCTTATCAGATTAGGTAGTTGAAGAGATGATAGGTTTTTCATCGTTTTAGACCTTAGACAAGATGGCCATGGGCCTCTCCCTTGTAAAGAAATGCACCACTTCCACTAATAAAAAGAAGAGCCATACCTAGCTAGCCAGCTTGATGTGTTGCCTCTTTTGAAGAAAGAAATAGTAATGGATTGATTTATGCACCGCAAAAACATACCTAGCCAGCTTCACATATATTCTTTTGCATATACGCCATAATAGGAAGATTATAATAGACAGAAGGAAACTGAAACCCTAATTCAAATCCATAATATTCACCAACCATCACATCCAACGCTATAATTAGAATCACTTAATAAATTACATGGGTCATATTGACTATCTTAACATTCGTACACAGCTGATGGCGCCTCCATTAATCTTCAACTATCCGACTCCCTACGATGGTAGGAACATTGTCTCTCCTACTCACGATTGGCGTTACTGTGGCTTCTCTTCGCGTCGCCACCCCACCCTCAACCAGCTGCCACCACCACCAGTTTTGTCGGCGCTCCCACCATCGATCTAGCCCTTCTACGCTCCCATCTTCTTGATCGCCAAAAATCTCCCAATCGCCGACAAGGCATGTGTCGGAGACCTTGGCAACCGAGTCTTCAATGAGGTAATTGTGCGCATTAAGACTCAATTAGGTTATTACTGTGCTATTGAGGCTCCTAGTTGCAACATGAACAAGCTTGTTGCTATTTATGTACCTTTTAGGGTCCTTTATGCAGTGTTGTAACATTTTTGCAAGAAAATGATAGCTTTTAGGACTTTTGGGTTCCCATCCTTGTTAAAAAGAAGTATGTACTTACCTAGCTAGCTAGCTTGATGTGTTGTCTCTTTTCACGAAACAATAATAATAATGGATTGATTTATGCACCACAACAAACATATCTAGCCAACTTCACATATATTCTTACACATATACGCTATAATTATGAAGATTAATAGATACTCCCTCTGTTCCATAATATAAGACGTTTTCGTAAGCTATGTTAGCTTGTAAAAACGTCTTATATTATGGGACGGATGGGGGTACAAGATGAAATCAAAACCCTAATTCTAATACATAATATTCACCAACCGTGACACTAATTTTTATAGTTAAAACAACTTAATAAATTACATGGGTATACTCAATATCTAGACGTTCTTAGGCCCTATGCAACACAGGTGCTAAAGTGAGTGCCTAAGTAAAAATCCTGATTTTTTTTCATAAGATCATGTTGCACCGGTTCGGAATTGAAAGAAGTCCACATGACCCCCTGAGATTTCACGGAACGACTACATAACCCCCTGAACTTTAAAACCGGATATTCCACCCCCTAAACTTTACAAAACCATTCAAAACACCCCCTTTGAGCTTTGAAGGTGGTTTTGAAAGTGGTTTTGTCCACGTGGCCTACAACCAGCATGGTTCTCCGGCACCGGCCGAGGCCGACGCGTACTAGGCCGAGCAAGTCATGCTTGCTCGATATTAGCATCCCTGCGGCCGTAACTGACATATCCATCTCATATGCTGCAACTCCTACTCGCTCTCATCCCATCCGCGTCGCTCGCGTACAACCAGTCAGCCCACAGCCAGTGGCGGAGCTAGCAGAGAACCAAAGGGGGGGGGCAAAGAGAAAATATGCACGTTTGGGGGGGCCAAATGACAACAATCTTTTAATTTAAGGCTCTTAATTATTTTTTCTTTAGAAAATATGCTGCAGCTGGGGGGGGGGCTGCGGCCCCCTCAGCATTGCATGTAGCTCCGCCACTGCCCACAGCCACGCACCCAAGAGCATGCCGTCCATGTCCGTCCTGGTTCCGTCCCTTGCTGCGTCCAGCTCTGGAGAGGCCTTCGCCTTGCCGTCGTCCATAGATACGAAGAACTCGTGGAGCTCTTGGGGCGCCCAACTCCGGGGAGGCCATTGCGTTAACGTCTACCTCGGCGCAACCATGCCAGGGAACCTGCACATATATTCGTAGCGGGTAGTCCAACCCTTAACCTACCTGTTATGCATAGGTGCCCTGAACAACTCTAACTATTTTTCATCGCTGCCGCCATCAACAGAATTCGCACCAGGAGCACCAACACCTGTCAGGCTACTTGGTGGTGTGCCGCGAGCTAGCACTGCCGCCGGGCATGGAGACTGGAGACACGCCTCTAGTCCATGGGTCCATGATCGACATGTATGGACTTGGAGGAGCTGCACCCGCCGGGCTGCTTTGGGTGATCCGCGCGTTGACAGTGGCCGCCGTCGGGGAGGTGGTTTCCAGCCCTATCGGCTACAGCGCCGCGATTAGACAGGGAAATGACTACACACGTTGACACATCGATACCTCAAAGGGGTCGACGTGATGAACATGCCGAGGAGCAGCATCTCCGAGCGCACATCCGCCCCATTAGCTGGGGGGGGGGGCAAAGAGAAAATATGCATGTTTGGGGGGGCCAAATGACAACAATCTTTTAATTTAAGGCTCTTAATTATTTTTTCTTCAGAAAATATGCTGCAGCTGGGGGGGGGGGGGGGGGGCTGCGGCCCCCTCAGCATTGCATGTAGCTCCGCCACTGCCCACAGCCACGCACCCAAGAGCATGCCGTCCATGTCCGTCCTGGCTCCGTCCCTTGCTGCGTCCAGCTCTGAAGAGGCCTTCGCCTTGCCGTCGTCCATGGATACGAAGAACTCGTGGAGCTCTTGGGGCGCTGCGTTAACGTCTACCTCGGCGCAACCATGCCAGGGAACCTGCACATATATTCGTAGCGGGTAGTCCAACCCTTAATCTACCTGTTATGCATAGGTGCCCTGAACAACTCTAACTATTTTTCGTCGCTGCCGCCATCAACAGAATTCGCACCAGGAGCACCAACACCTGTCAGGCTACTTGGTGGTGTGCCGCGAGCTAGCACTGCCGCCGGGCATGGAGACTGGAGACACGCCTCTAGTCCATGGGTCCATGATCGACATGTATGGACCTGGAGGAGCTGCACCCGCCGGGCTGCTTCGGGTGATCCGCGCGTTGACAGTGGCCGCCGTCGGGGAGGTGGTTTCCAGCCCTATCGGCTACAGCGCCGCGATTAGACAGGGAAATGACTACACACGTTGACACATCGATACCTCAAAGGGGTCGACGTGATGAACATGCCGAGGAGCAGCATCTCCGAGCGCACATCCGCCCCATTAGCTGGATGGGCATGCCGCTGAGTGATGCCAACTTTCGGGTGAGGTGCGCCCGCGTTAATGGGCGTACGTATGAATGCATGGTGCTAGGACAAAGCCGTCGAGCTCGTGCTATTGCTGGAGCCAGAGAGCATGCTGGATTTCATGAAGGTGTTTGCCCACGAGCTGGTCTGTAGAGGCTTAGACCGGGTAGGAATAGCGGCTGGACGCATGCATGCATTGTTTGAGCTTATGTATAATGTGCCGTGTTGTTTGATTTTTCTCTTTTGGCAGTTTCTGTGTATTGTATTTTCAGCCGTGTGGCAAAACCACCTTTTGAAACCACTTATAACAGAGTGAGGGGGTGATATGTCCGGTTTTGTAAACATTAGGGGGCCAAACACCCAGTTTTGTGGTTCAGGGGGTTAAGTGGCCGATTTGTTAAACTTCAGGGGGGTATATGGACTTCTTTCGTTCGGAATTACGAAAGTAAAGTTTTGCTTCTAGTGCTAGGAGGTGTTTGTAGAAAAAATTGCCCTACTCCATGAAGTACTCTGCATGTCAAGCCAACTTAAATATATGTACGAAACACTCTGCATTGTAAATTAGTTGTTTTCAAGAGAAATAACGCTACTTTCTCTAGCATCAAGGCATAAGCACTCTGCACTGTACATAGCCTTACACATCCCGTTGACGTTGACGGCTCCCACCTTCTTCAACGATTCGACTTCCTACCAGTCTAACCATTGTCTCCCCCACCCCTCTACGCCTCGCCACCCCACCCCACCCCACCCCACCCCACCCTCAACCAACCGCCACCACCGCCGGTTGTGTCGCCACTCCTACCATCCATCTAGCCCTTTTGCGTCCTCACCATCTTCTCCGTCGCCTAAAACCTCCCACCCTTCAACCCTAACCCTTTACACCATGAAGTTTCATCCTCATCTCCATCACCGCCACCAGCCGCGTGGCTCCACTCTGCGTTGTTGCCCTCTCGGTCGAATCGCACGAGTCACGGACGAATCGCACAGTCTAAAATCAACCGCCGTTTCGTGAACTGGAGCTGGACTCCGCTTTTTGGCAAAACAGGTTAAAGAAAGGCCAGTGCTACAAATCAGCCGGCCGATAACAAACAAACATAAGCCTCCTCGCCAGCCACTAGATTAGCCGATGGGTAGCCGTTAGATCAGGTCAACGCAGAAATCACACGCAACGACTCGCGGCTCCTCTGCACTGAGCACAACAATGGTGTCTCACCATCAATCCCACCTCACCATGGCGCCTGCGCCGGTGACCTCGCAGCACCGGAGCCACTGGACAGAGCTCCACGCATCAATACTGGGAGCCGATGAAAAACAAAGCTTCAACCCAACACCGACGACCCCCGGCGAAGCTCCACTGCAGATCCATGGCCGCGGTGCGGCGTGAAAAAAAAAAGCTCTGACGCAGCACCGGCCGCGCTCCATTGCAGCCCCGGCCGCGCTCCATTGCATCCAGACGCGCTCCATTGCAGCCACCGCGCGTGCGGCGTTCCGGCTAAGCTCCATTGGAGCCTGGCCACGCTCCATTGCAGCGACCGGCGCGAGGCGTTCCGGCGAAGCTCCATTGGAGCCCCAGCCGCGCTCCATTGAAGCCGCGGCAAAGCTTCATTGCAGCCCCAGGCGCGGGGCATTCCGGCGAAGCTCCATTGGAGCACCGGCCCCGCTCCATTGCAGCCGCGGCGAAGCTCCGTTGAAGCCGCGGTGGAGCTCCATAGCAGCCGGATGCGCTCCATTGAAACGCAGCCGACGACGGCGGATCTGCGACGCACGACGACCGCGTCTGTTGCGCCGGCGTCTTGTATTGCAGCTCTCCCCATCGCCGAGATCTGCGTGGAAGCAACCCCTGCCTCCGACAAGAACCACCCGTTGCAGCACTCCTATTCAGCAGAACCAGCGGCCTGGGTGCACGCAAACAATCGCTGGGCAACACCGGTCGTGGCGGGAGCTCGCTCTCTCTCTCTCTCCTTGCAGTAATGGCAGAGAACCTCCATGGATTGTAGCTGTGGGGGGGAGGGGGTGGGGGATACAACACATGCGGGCCAGAATCGGAGGGCATGGCTAGCGGCGGTGGCGCGTTGAAGAGGAGGTGAAATGGAGGGGCGGTGGAGAGAAAGAAAGAGCAGAGGGGATTAGATCGGGAGGAAGAGGAAGTGGGAACGAGAGGATTCGGGAGAGATAAGGGAAGGGGAGCGTAGCGTGAGGTTGGACACGTGGCGTGCTCGAGAGGAGGTTTACGCAGCGGAGAAATCAGCCGGTTTAGAAATAACGTTTTCCTTAAAGAAATCAAGTCTGAGGTGCCTGACAAACATTCCGTCCGATTCCGACCACCGACCAAAACCTTCGCAAACCCCTCCGCTGCCGCCATGGCTCGATCTCACGCCGACCGCCCCTTCCGCCCGCCGGATCGGGGTCCGCTGCCGCCTCACCGCTCACAGCAGCACCGCCAGCCGCACCCGCAGTCCGCCGCGATCCTCCTCCTTCGCGCGGGCCCCGATTTCTCCTCCCCGCCCGCAACGGAGGTCGACGCGCTCGTCGCCGGCCTCCGCCCCGACAGCCTCTCCGTCTTCTCCTCCGGCCGCCACGCCGCTCGCCTCCTCTTCCGCTCCCTCCCTGCCGCCGCGGCCGCCGCGCGTGACCTCTGGTCGCTCCGCCTCGAGGGCCGCCACCTCCTCACCCCGTACCTCCCCGACGCCGTCCTCGCCGCGAAGGCATTCCCCCTAATCTCCTCACTCTTCGCCTCCCACGCCTCCCGCCTCCTCAACTCGGACCTCGTTTCCCGTTTAGCCGCCTGCTCCGCTCAGCTCGCAGCCTCCGTCCAGTCTGTCAAGCACCGCCTGCGCGTCCGCCGCAGTAACCTCCGCGACTTCGATCAGCTCAATCTCCAGAGGAAAACGCTGGAGGCTGACAAGGATATGTTAGACGCTAAAATTGCCGAGTATAAAGCAGCAATGACGTCGATACGTCGTGCGATGATAAGTGGGACGGATGAAGAGGAGGAGGAGGAGGTGGACGAGGAGGAGGAGGGGGTTGATCTGTTTGGGATTGTGGAAGGTGATGATGTGGATTTTGCGAGGGTGCACACGATGATGCTGCGCGAGTGCAGGCGGCTCAATGAGGGGCTACCAATCTATGCATACCGTAGAAAAATTCTCAATCACATATTCGCTAACCAGGCGAGTTTTACGAGTTCTTTGCAGTTATATTTGTGATGTTTGCAAATCTACAATGCAGTGTGAGCCAGACTTTTATGCTTAGAAGTTAGAACCATAGTGGAAAAGCAGTGTGGAGTTTTGTTGTGTATATATTATAATTTTGCAATGCGCTGTTAAGTTTTAACTTTGCTTATGTAGGTTAAGTTAATCCGAGTCATCTCTTGTGATTTTAAATATCGGTAGTATTGGCAGAATATTCTTGCTCTAGCTTTTCCAATGGAACTGCACCTATTGATCTTCATTACAAGGTTATGAGGTGCATTTTTGCGTTGAGGTACCAACATTTTGGTCATGTAGTTTGGTCTAATATTCAGTAGTCAGCGTTGCGCTTTACCCACAATTTCCCCCTATGTGGTTTCACTTGTTTGTTATTTTTCTAAATCATGAATAATGACATAAAATTTGTGTTTTAAGTTATGGATCTTTGTTCTCTACAGGTTATGATCTTAATTGGGGAAACTGGTTCTGGGAAAAGCACACAATTGGTTCAGTATCTTGCTGACTCAGGTCTTGCTGCCAACGGTTCAATTGTCTGTACCCAACCTCGAAAAATTGCTGCTATAACGTTGGCACGTAGAGTAGATGAAGAAAGCAATGGCTGCTATGCAGACAATTTTGTGTCGTCATGTTCAACCTTTTCCGGTTCTCAGGGCTTCAGTTCGAAGATCATATTTGGCACAGATAGTTATCTTTTACATCACTGCATGAACGATACGGGCCTGGATGGCGTTTCATACATTATTGTTGATGAAGCTCATGAAAGAAGCTTGAACACTGATCTTCTCTTAGCTTTGATAAAGAAGAAGCTGCTTGATAGGGTGGATTTGCGACTCATTATAATGTCTGCCACTGCTGATGCTAATAGACTAGCTGAATACTTTTATGGCTGTCAAACATTCCATGTTAAAGGGCGAAATTTTCCTGTTGAAATTAAATATATCCCAGATGTATCAGTGGATGCTTCCTTCAATATTGTACCGAACTCTCTGAATGATGCTTGTGCTACTGCTTCTTATGTCAATGATGTTGTAAGGGTGGTAAGTGTGATTCACAAGAATGAAGAAGAGGGTGCCATACTTGCTTTTTTGACATCTCAACTGGAAGTTGAGTGGGCCTGTGAAAACTTCAGCGATGCAAGTGCTGTGGTACTTCCTATGCATGGAAAGCTTTCCCATGTAGAACAGAGTCGTGTTTTCAAAAGCTATCCCAGTAAGAGAAAAGTTATCTTCTGCACGAATATGGCTGAAACGTCACTGACCATCAAAGAAGTGAAGTATGTTGTTGATCCTGGACTGGCCAAGGAGAGCAGATTTGTGCCTAGTAGTGGTCTCAATGTGCTGAAAGTAAATTGGATTTCCCAAAGTTCCGCTAATCAACGTGCTGGCCGGGCCGGTCGAACAGGAGCAGGGAAGTGTTACAGGCTTTACTCTGAATCTCACTTCAGAATGATGGAAGTACATCAAGAACCTGAAATCCGGAAAGTTCATCTTGGCACTGCTGTTCTGAGAATACTTGCTTTGGGTGTTAGGGATGCACAGAATTTTGAGTTTGTTGATGCCCCAAATCCAGAAGCAATCAATATGGCTTTGAAGAACCTTGAACAATTGGGTGCTGTCAAATGTAAATGTAATTTGTTTGAGCTGACTGATACTGGACGCTACCTGGTCAAATTGGGAATTGAGCCAAGGCTTGGCAAAATTATGCTTGATTGCTTTGATTCTGGTTTGAGGAAGGAAGGTGTAATTCTAGCTGCTGTTATGGCAAATTCTAGCAGCATATTTTGTAGAGTGGGCACTAATGAGGAGAAACATAAAGCTGACCTTCAGAAGGTCCGATTGTGTCACCAAGATGGAGATCTCTTCACTTTACTCGCTGTTTATAAAAAATGGGAGGATGGGAATGGAAACAGGAATATGTGGTGCTGGCAGAACAGCATCAACGCCAAGACCATGAGGAAGTGCCAGGAAACTATATCAGAGCTTGAAAATTGTCTAAAGCATGAACTCAACATTATTGTCCCAAGTTATTGGTGTTGGAATCCTGAGGTTCCCTCTATGCATGATAAGTTGCTAAAGAGAATTATTCTATCATCTCTTACAGGCAATCTTGCTATGTTTTTAGGACATGAAAAGTTTGGTTACCAGGTGATTTCGACAGATCAGGCTGTGAACCTTCATCCCTCATGCTCATTGCTCAATTATGGCAGCAAGCCAGAGTGGGTGGTGTTTACAGAAATCTTATCAATCCCAAATCAGTATTTGGTATGTGTAACTGCTGTTGATCATGATGCGTTGTATGCAGTTCATTCCATGTCCTTCATTCATCAACTGGAGAAACATAAACTGCAGATAAAAGTGATTAGTGGGCTTGGTCATAATTTATTGCGAAGATTTTGTGGCAAATATGGCCAAAATCAACACAGGATTATCTCACATCTCAAGGAAGAATGCAGGGATGACCGAATAACAGTCGAAATTAACTTAAAAAACAATGAAGTTGTGTTATTTGCTACAAGGCAGGACATAGAAAAGGTCTTTTGTATTGTTAACGGTGCTTTGGAGTGTGAAGCTAAGATGTTGAGGAATGAGTGCCTCGAGAGAAGATTATTTCCTGGGAGGCCTGGCAGTTCTCCTCTTGCATTGTTTGGCTCGGGTGCTGAAATCAAGCATTTGGAACTTGGGAAGAGGTATCTAACAGTAGAGGTTCTCCATCAAAATGCCCATGATATCAATGACAAGGAGCTTATTTTTTTGGTGGGCAGTCTGATCCCCGGTGTCGCTAATTTTCATAAATCAGCTGGGAACTTTCGGATAGCCTCAGATGAAACTAAATGGGGGAAGTTTACATTCCTCAAACCTGAAGATGCAGAAGATGCTGTGTTAAAATTGAACGGAATAGAGTTTCATGGTTCCTCATTAAAAGTGGTTCCAGTATGTTCTTCTGATAATCGAGGATTACCATTTCCTGCGGTAAGAGCTAGACTATCATGGCCATGTAACCCAAGCAGGGGGCGTGCATTTGGGACCCGTTTGCTCAGGCTCAGGGAAGCACCCATAATTGGCCCTTCTGTTTCTGCATGTGAAGAAGCGCTGATTAGAGAAATTTCTTCGTTCATGCCAAACAAGAGTTTTCCTGGACAAAATTTCCGCGTTGAAGTCTTCCCTCCAGAGGAAAACAATTCAATGATGAGAGCAACTATAACTTTTGATGGAAGTCTTCATCGAGAGGCTGCAAGAGCGCTGGACCATCTTGAAGGAAGCTTTCTTCCTTGTTGTCAACCTTGGCAGATGATACGGTGCAAGCATGTATTTCATAGTACTCTGTCCTGCCCATTACATGTTTACAATGTTATCAGCCAGGAAGTTAATTCTCTGCTAGAGAGCTTCCGAAGCCAGAAAGGTGTGTTTGCATTCCTCATTTCCTGCCTGCTTAAATTTCTTCGCTGTTCTATTGTTTGAATCATGTGTTTTCTTTGCTTTTTTTTAAATGGAACACATAGACTCCATTAAATTTGGCACACGGCTAAATTTCTGGCCACCACACCCCAAACATCACCATGAAAATGGTCCGTCCAAATTACACGATCATCTAGACCCTGATCACACCCCAAGGCTGCAAAAAGATGTGATGTCGTTACTTTTACGATGAATAAATTCTGTACAGTACACATCAAAGGAGAGCAGTAACATACTCTTTAAGGTCTTTTACTAGCGCAGCGGATGTTGACAAATCATAACCAGTGTTAGACAAAGCTTGTTTAAGCTCTAGGCAATCGGTCTCCAGGACAACTCAGTCCATGCCTAAGGAGGTGACATGATGAACATCATGCTGCATTGCTTGAGCTTCCAAGTCCACATGTGACAGGCTTCCTTCACCGGCAGCAATTAAAGCCCCTGGATGATCCCGGACAGCAAATTCCCTATCACCAGCATGCACAGTTTGACAGATAAGCATCAAAGTTTACCTTTAACCACTCCAGAACAGGACGTTTTCCGGAGCTCACAAATCTGGGTATATTCACTTTCACATTCTGGTGGTGTTCTAAGGATTCTGAAATGTATGTTGCAAATCTTAATTGGAAGTCAGAGACTGGTTCGACTGCGTCTTCTGTGTTACCTTATTGTGGTCAGACTACTAAATACGTGAAAGTGGCCAGCTTCATAACCGCACCGCCTCTTTTCCAAAATAAATTTCATAGTTTCTTTAGCTGAGATGCACTTCAAGAGATTCAGCTTTTCTTCTTTGAGGAGCACCGCATGCCAACACATTTTCACAATTTTTTTGCAATTTAAGAGGTGGTCACCATCTTCATTTTGTCATCTCCATAAGGGATTGCGCATAATCGCCTCTCCTTCGAATATTCATTTGCGTTGTTAGTCTCCAAATAAAATGGTTAACTTTACTTGGGCACAGCAATCTCAAAATTCTCTTCCAGACATGATTATAAGACTTATCTGCACTATTTGAGCTTCCACAACTGCTGACACCTTGCAAATCATGTTGCTTCATGTAAAATTCATATGCTGGCTCCGCCTCCTTTAAATGCACTCCCTCTACTATGTTTCCATGGACCAATGTTAAACGTGAGAATTGACAGAAATAATTAAAAGTTCAGCCAAAAATGATCCTAGTCTTTTATTTATTTATTACCAAATCTGACCCTTCCACTTAGCGCCAGTCTCCTTGGTGTTGAACTTGGCTATGTCAAGGCCATACACTTTGGTATTTGAAAAAATTTAGCACTTTCATGGAACAAACAAGTTCAATGCCATACACCCCAGGGTTGAGCTGTTTGTGCTCAACGCCAGAGTGCATGGCGCTGAACTGTGTTACCTTCCTCGTTGTCATTTTTGCCTGCCTCAAGCCATCCACCACATGTGATTTTCCCGGTAGCACTAGGTGAAATAGCAGAGTAGGCATCAGTGATTGCCATCTTGGAGCAGAAGCTTGCAAATAAGTTAAACCTGTACGTGCATGAATAAAGAAAAGAGAAAAAGAGAGTAAAGGATGAATGCTGCTACTGGGTATGGAAGAATCTTTCTAGGCCAAGCACTGCAGCTCGTTATATAACAAGCCAACACTCACTTTTTTAATTCACCCGTGGGTCAAAGAAAGGAGGCCACGGTTCAACACCATATATGTTGGCGTTGAGCTCTAACAACTTAACACCAGCTGTTGAGCCTATCATGTGTGTTTGCTTCATAGAAATGCTAAGTTTTTTCAACGCCAACATATATGGCGTGAGCAAAAGCGTCAGATTTTGTCAGAAGTTTACATTAGAGTTATTGTTGGCTAGACTTCTAAATGAGGGTCAGTTCTGTCCGTTTTCACCTCTAAAGGAGAGATGGTCATTTAATTGAGGAGTTGTAAACATGACATATTAGTGATGCATTATCATTTATTATCACTGCCTTGTTTGTTTCCAGGGGCTAAAAATGGCAAGTAATTTTGATTGGGGGTAGTATGCGTACATACAATATTTTTGGTGTTCCTGTTGGTATGCAACTTTTTTTTTGGTTGTTGTTAAATTCAGGAGTATGTGTTATTTCTGCTCAGATGTGATTTATTTTCAAGAATCACCGCAAGAGTTTGTTGGTAGATACACTAGTTTACACATGTATGTGTGTGATCACTTGCAAGACTGCAACCAAGGTATACATCCAAGAATCTGTAACATTAGTAAATAGGGATATCCCCTTCCTCTCCTTGATAAGCCTAAATCACAAGTGTTATGCTGCTAATCTTATGTAGCTTCATTTCCGCATTTATATTGTTTGTGTGGTTGTTTGAGACTGCAAAAAGCTTAAGCTTATATCTACTGGTGAGTTTGAAGATGTAATCAGTTTTCTATTTCATACAGGTGTGTCTTACAATTTCGAAAAGACTGATAATGGTATTTTCCGGTTAAAGCTCACTGCAAATGCCACAAAAACAATAGCAGATTTGAGAAGGCCTCTTGAGATTTTGATGAAAGGCAACACTATAAACCACCCTGACCTGACAATAAGTGCAGTTCAGCTACTTTTGTCCCATGATGGTGTAGCACATTTGAAATCTATTGAACAAGAAACTGGTACTTACATTCTCTACGACAGACAAAGTCTGAATATTAAAGTATTTGGGCACCAAGATCAGATGGCTACAGCAGAGACAAAATTGGTGCACGCACTTACAGAGCTCCGTGAGAAGAAGCCCCTGGAAATTAGTCTTCGTGGCCATAACCTCCCCCCAGACTTGATGAAGAAAACAGTAGAGAACTTTGGAGTTGATCTGGAAGGATTTAAGAAAGAAATGCCTGCAGTAAATGTTGAGTTACATAAACAGCGACATCTACTTAAAGTTTGGGGCAGTAAAGAGGATAAGCGAAGGGTGGAAGGGATGATCTCTGAGCTGATAACCTCTGTTAAACAGAATGCCCTGGTTCAACTTCCGTCAGGGAGTGTTGGAGGAAGTAAGGATAAGCAAAGGGTGAATGACAATGAGCTGGCGCAGGATGCGTGCCCTATTTGCTTGTGTGAGACTGAAGACCCTTTTGAGCTTGAATCATGTGGGCACATGTTTTGTCGGGCTTGCCTAGTGGATCAGTGTGAATCTGCCATGAAATCTCATGATGGGTTCCCTGTTTGCTGCCTGAAAACTGGGTGCAAGAAGCCCTTCCTCATAGTTGATTTGAAGCACCTGGTGTCTAATGAGAAGCTTGAGGACCTATTCAGAGCTTCCTTGAGGGCATTTGTTGCATCTAGAGCAGGAATGTATCGCTTCTGCCCGACACCCGATTGCCAGTCCATCTACCAAGTGGCAGCTCCAGATGCAGAGACCAAGCCTTTTGTCTGCGGGGCTTGCTATGTCGAGATCTGCACCAAGTGCCATGTCGAGTATCATCCTTTCATGTCCTGCGAGGCTTACAAGCAATACAAGGAAGACCCAGACGCGACGCTGCTTGAATGGCGCAGAGGGAAGGAGAACGTAAAGAACTGCCCTTCGTGTGGATACACGATCGAGAAATCTGAGGGCTGCAACCATGTAGAGTGCAGGTGCGGCAGCCATATCTGCTGGGCATGCTTGGCGAACTTCAGGAGCAGCGAGGAGTGTTATGGCCATCTCAGGTCTGCGCACCAATCCTTTGTGGACATTGTGTAGAATCCTGGATGTAGATTTTTGCACATGCTGGCTGAATGATTATATTTGTGTATACAATGTAGGAAGATGATGATGTTCGTCTGTCTGTATATTAACCTTGTTATAATTGCATGATGATAACTAGTGCACATCTGTGTTGAAAATATCTCAACCATTTTATCCATGTTTACTTGAATCGTTTGGGGACTTCTGTTTACGGATGACTGAGAGCATTGCTGACATCTTTGTGGGTGAATCTTTGTTCCCCTAAAATCACTTTATTGGTTCCATGGTTCCCTTTTTGAGTTCATGCTTGTTCAGTTCTTGGCTGGTTTGACGAAGCGTGTGCATGAGAGAGATGGTGGTTTGGATAAGGGCACATTTCCTTCTCCAAACCAGTGAAGCCCTCCAGCAAAGCACAGGCTTTCTAAGTGGTTGGTGCAAACAGGGGTTTCTAGGCTTGAGTGGAGGGTGCAATACTGGTTTCTCCCAAGTACTCTCCACATTGATCCAGGCAGTTTTCGTCATACTTATCCTGGCAATATTACCCACAACCATCACATTGCTGCTCACATACGTACTTCGTCGACGTCCACAACGCTCATCAGGGCATCTACAACGCCGGACGCTTGGCAGTTAGGCCAAGAAATCCCGGCGTAGGACGCTACATCGGCGCAAAGGCACGCATCGGACGCCTAGTCCTTTTCTCTCCCGCAAGAGGCGCATGCGCTGTTTAATTACCGTTCAATTAGCGTCGGCTGTTAGCGCCTTGCGTTGAGAGATAAATTGCTTAGGTGTTTTTTAATTAAATAACATTTATTTTTTCATCTATAAGCGCCTAGTTAGGCGTCTTCCATTGTAGATGCCCTCAGTGGTACAAAAAGAAATTCCTTGAGGCCTCATTTGGTACGAGCGGATCGACAGGTTTCTAGAGGATTAACCCCGCGGGGCCAGAAACCTCGCTAATCCTCGTCGGCCCATTTGTTTCGCGGGTTTGCACAGCCGAATCCCTTCGATCCCCTTCGTTTCCCTCCTATCATCCACGCGGCTGGCCAGCCTCGTGGGCACCCGCGCGGAACGGGACGCACCGAGACAGAGCGTGGCCCCGCCGCCGCCGTCCTCCTCCGCCGGTACTTGATTCCTCCCCTTCTCCTCCACTTCTCCATTCCCTCCCCTGCAAACCCTAGGGCCATGGCTCCGGCCGTTCTGCAGCAGTTCGATGCGTCCATCGATGAGACAGGCTGCCTCCATGGCCATCCTTCTCCTCTCCTACATGGCAGCAGTTCGATGCGTCCATCGATGAGTCTGTCTGTCTCTTCTCATTTGCAGAACACGGCAGTTAGCTTCAGTAGCCTTCTGGCCTGGTCTGCTAGAAGCAAGCTGAGAGTGTGGTATTTATGTAATTGAATCCATCGATCTGGAGCACTGATTGTTGTTATTGTTCCCTAGTGTCATGGGCTGGGGGTGTTATTTTGGTTCTAGTTTAATTTATGGCCTCCCACAGGCTGCTGTATCCCCACGCAGATTGATGTATTTTTGGACAAGAACAACAAACAATGATAACCTCTGTATCCCCACATTTTTTATTGATCTTATGTTCATTTGTATGCATTAACATTATCTGCTCGCTATTCTTCTCTATCAAATTCAACAGTGTAATATCTGTAACTGAATCTTAGTTGATTTTGTTTCGTGGCATCACCCCTTTTTCTTGAAGCGACGAGAGAGAGATGATAGATGCACTTGCAAATTGGACGTTCCATTCTTCTAGATTCATAGCAATCCAACAATGGATACTGATTGTTGGTTCCTTCTTCAGTATGCTTCATTTTGGTCCCCATCCATAAATTTGCAACTGATGCAGCACTCATGTACACTTGTAACTTGGTTACTTTATTAGTAACTGAATCCTAAAACAAAGGCTGAAGGATGATACATATAACAAAGCCTTTGTATCTAGTTGCTACTATTTGTTTTCTCTAAATAAAATTCTCTAAAATAGTTGCTACTATTTGTTAGGTCGAGGGCCTCATTTTTTAATTGGCACCGGGCCTCCGTTTTCTCGGATACGGCCCTGATCATGAAGCTAGCTAATCTTTTGATTCAGAAGATTCCCACATCCCACTTTTGTGCAACTCTCACACTCTAATATATCTTTGTCCTGTTTATCCATCTGTACACAGGAACTTTTTTTTTTCTTTTCTTGGTGCATAATCCGGGTGAGCAACATTGGTTCTCCAATATCAGAGTATATGTGCCATCTAGCCTAGTCTGCTAGTACTATCTTCCATGCATTCATTATTTAATTCTCCACTCTCAGATTATATAGTACAATATGAAAATTTGATAAACAACTAAGCAAGGAAATTCTGTTTGTAGTTTCAAGTCATGCAAAGTTGTTGTGATGAGATATTGATTTCAAGTCATGCAAAATTATGTTGCTGCTGGGAAAAACTGCTGCTAAATTATTCCCATGTAGCAACTTTGTCTCATTTTTATTAGGTGACCTTTACAATTCTGTAGCAAGGATATAAGGGGAGTTAGTTACATTGTAAAATTTGGATTTTTAAATGTTCTACACCATGTTATGTCAATATGACAAAACTTGCCTACCAAACAGAAAATTTAAACAAAGAGGATTGTGGATGGAGGGGTTTGGGGGATTCAAGGGGTTTTGAGGGGATTGGGTGGAAGGAAGGGATTCACCCAATCCCCTGAAATCCCCCCTCCCCAAACCTCCCCAATCCACTTCTACCAAACAAAGCCTGATGGTTGTCATAATCCGCGACCAAGTATTCGTGATAAGTTCAGCTGGGCAGAGTGTGTGCTTTGTGATCCTCCTGCTGTTGGTCATGTCTCCTGTAGCTGTGGCTGTAAGGGCTCAGAAGACGAAATTGAAACAGCGAGAAGAACCAGCTTTGGAAGAAAGAACTGGATTACTTGGTGAGGAGGCTGCGCAGCAGGATTCTGAGAATGCCAGCTCTAGCACTGCGCTCATGGGATCTGGTCAGGACATCTCGTCAGACAAAGAGAACCTGAATGTGGTGCGGGCCATTTGTAAATTCAACTTCTGGCAGACTGCTGTCTTTCGTAGAGAAATGAGGAAATGCATATTTATGCAAACCAAGCTTAGTTTCGTTCTGCATTTACAAATACACAGTGTTGGGATTATGTATTGTACTACTTATACTCTACCTATAGCAACATTACAACAGTCGCTTCATGTGTGAATTAGCAAATGAGAAAAGGAAGCTACATTATTTTATTTCAGTTGAGTGATACATGTCTTATCTGAACCAACACTGCATCTTTTGGTCACGGAGCATGTAGTGAACATGCTCACTCTACTCCTGTATCTTGTTAGCTTGCATGTTGTCTCCAATGGCTTCCTCTGATGTTTTGTCCTTCCCTTGCTCTTTCTCCTTCGCTTTCTTAACTTCAGCCTCCTTGGACTCCTCTTCCTTCTTTGCCTTGGCCACCGCCGCATCTTCTTTGGCCTGCTTGAGCGCCTCGATGAGGCCTGCCAAGCACACGTCAGGGTCCCTCTTTTTCTTCTTGGACATGGGCATCAGGTTCTCTGCCACGTCAGCGGGCGACATGTCGGTCTCCTCGAGCAGCTGCTGAATCTCCCCAAACAGCTCGTGCTCGACGACATCTAGGTAGTTCTTGGCGAGTACCTTAAAGCTCTCAAAGCGGCAGTAAGACATCTCAATGTGCTTGTCCATCCTGCCCCGCCGGATCAGTGCCGGGTCCAGCTTCTCCTTGTAGTTGGTGGTGAAGACGATGATCCGCTCGCCGCCGCATGCAGACCACAGCCCGTCGATGAAGTTGAGCAGGCCAGAGAGCGTCACCTTGGTCGCGTCATCCTTCTCTGGCTCGATTGGTAGCTTGGGTTTGTCGTTGCCATCGGAGTCCTTGTCGCGAGAGGCCTTCTTGTCCTTGCGGCGTTTTCCGGTGAGGTCGGCGGAGCAGTCAATGTCCTCTATGACGATGATGGACTTGCCCGTCGTCTCGATGAAGAGCTTCCGCAACTCGGTGTTGTTGTTGATGGCTGTGAGCTCGAGGTCGTAGACGTCGTAGTCGAGGAAGTTGGCCATGGCGGCTATCATAGTGGACTTGCCGGTGCCGGGCGGGCCGTAAAGGAGGTACCCGCGCTTCCACGCCTTGCCGACCTTAGCGTAGTACTCCTTGCTCTCTTGGAATGCCATGAGGTCGTCGATGACGTCCTCCTTCTGTTTGGGGTCCATGGCAAGGGTGTCGAAGGTCGCCGGGTGCTCGAACGGTACATGGCTCCAGGCGCTCTTGGCCCCGTAAGGGCTCAAGCTGCCGCTGGCTTTGTTGGTGAACAGGCGGCGCTGGCGGTTCTTGATGATGACGGTGCGGCCCTCGCCGAGGACGAAAGGCAGGTAAGAATCGACGACGAGGTCGTGGTGTCGCTTATGGAAGATGACCCGGTAGAAGCGCTTCTCGTCCTCGCCAGGGTACAAACTGATGACATTGGCCTTGGGTCGCTGCTTGGAGGCGTGCCACCAGAGCGTGGCGCCGGAGAAGTCATCGGTGACTCCCTCGTGGTCGTCGATGGAGACCTGGATGTTCTTGCTGTCCTTGCCGAGCTCGGCTTTGAGCCTGCACGCGCGACGGGCACATGCGTCGCTCAGGTAGGCCTCGACGGCGAGGAAGAGTTCGCTTCGCTTCCAGCGCTGGGCGCCGTTCTCCGAGATGGTGATCTGGAGGTAAGGGTTGAAGTAGGCGGTGAGCTTGGCGGCCAAAGTGGCGAGGTTGAGGCGGAGGGCGTCCGGGATGTGGTTCTGCACCATGGACCATAGGAAGATGGTGCTCGCCACCGCCGATCCGAACCATGGCCACCACTCCACCATCGCCACCTCCATGGCTGGACCTCTTGATTTTGTGTCTTGGGTTTTTCTTGCTGGAAGGTTGTAGCTCTATCTGGCTCTGCACCGGACGGCACCTGAGTGAGTGAGTGGTTGTGCGTGTATATAATGCTGGCTGGAGACGTGTGGTGATTCACTTAGGTTAACCCAGGTCGTCGTCTTTGTCATCATCGGAGCAGATCGTCGGGGTAGGTGGGGAGGAGCTGTCGGAGCCGAGAAAAATCGGTGTGAGTCCATACGCACGGAACAAACTCACGAATTCCCTTTTCCCAGTACAGATTGAGACAAGGTGAGTGAATGGTTGGGTCTAGCCAACAGGCCATGTTGGGGTATTTCGTATTGTAGTACTCAATCCATAGTACAATTTTTTTGAAGAAGAAAAAGCACTGTATCTTTTTATGCAAGGGAGAGTACAGCTCACTCTGCTCCTGTCACTTCACTTCACTTGTCACCTTGCTTCATGTCTCCATTGGCTTCCTCTGATGTTGTGTCCTTTGCTTCGCCTTCCTTCTTGGCTTTCTTCACTAGCAAGCAACCAGCAATCCTGCCACTTGCTTGATGCCGGACAAGAAGTGAGATTGTGAGAATGACTAGGAGATGGCTTACTTTGGGTTGAAGTACCTTTGTGTACGTTTTCAGCCCTAACAAAATCCTGCCACTCCCTTCTTCATTTTTCAAATTGAGATTTTGTACGGTACATAGCTACTGATGTTCAGAATTCTGCCATTTACATACAAGAACTGATGTTTGTAGAATCGAAATTCAGTAAATCCAAGCCCACCTTGATCTCCAGATTGACACACATCAAGCCAGGTGGTGCTGAAAAGGTCAAGAAGGTCAGATCAAATCAAATCCCAAAACTCGTGAAAGAATTCAGTGGGGGAAAGGGCCTGTTGTGCTCCACAGAAGTGAAAAGGAACTGCAAATTTAGTCTCCTCAAGATCTAACGGTCTAGTCATAGGCTAGGTTGATCTAATCCTAGAGATCTGTACGTGTGGTGATTTACTTGCTTTAGCGCTACCGGTAGCCGTTGTTGTCGCCGGAGCAGGCGAAGAGGAGCCATCAGAATAGAGATAGGCCTTTTGCCCAGCACGTGGAGTCCTTGGCAGCACTCTCTATATAGCAACATTACAAGTGAGGAGTGAAAGCATTCAGCTGGTATTTTCTTTTAAGAAACGCTGCATTTTTTTGAAAGGGAACACTAGTGAATCATTCAAATTCTATAATCTGCATTTTCCTATTTTTTTTTTATCACTTGTCACCTTCCTTGATGTCCCCAGGTGCAGGTGGCCGGCGAGGTATAGGCGGAAAGTGGTGGAGAAGCGAGATGATGGTGGCCACCGCCGACCCGACCAGCTGGCCCTCTTGTCTCGATGGAAAGCTGTAGCTCGACCTGGACTGGACGCCCGTGTGCTTGCATATATAATATGCCAATGATTTGTGTGATGATCTGCTTAGGTTGAGCCTAAGCACGCGTCGCCGCTGCGGTCGCCATCGGAGCAGATGAGGAGGAGTTATCGCCTTATCGGAGCTGAGAAGAAGCGGGTGAGCATATCGACCGACCAGTCCACGGAAGTGGAATTGCTTAATACTAAAGGCAACGGGAACTGCATAGTTGGCTGCAGGCTCCGCTCACTTTGCAGCCAACAAAATTAAGATTCCGGTTGCTAATTTGGTCATTGCATCGCTGTCGCTTTTGTAGATGATGGATTTCGTCTCTGTCCTGTCACTGACAGTTGCGTACACAATATCCTCATCTCTTTCTTTTTTTGAATTTTTATCCTCATCTATTTGATACTATTATACATAGCAACCTGCAGGACTGTATTGTTCAGGATTTCAGGGGCAAGGATATGTGTCCACCTACTTTAGAAGAAAACTAACACCTGACGATCCGTTGGGGTAATGGGACGGCCTTAAATCTTTTGTGGCTGATGTACCAACTTCCAGTGAGGAAGATGGTGTATATTGGGTGTTGTAGAAAAATAATACTTTCTTGGTCAAATCTATGTATAGAAACTCCGTAAGGTTATCATACCAAGCATGTGGGGCTTGCTTGAACACTTTGTGGATTTTATAGAGGTGATCATTCTGGTGGGGATCAACGAAGCCTGATGCTCATGTTTGGGACCATTAAAAAAATGCACTCTTGACATCCATTTGATATAACTTGAAATCATGGAAAGATGCATATGCAAGTAAAGGTGAATGGACTCAGGAGGGGCAACGGGGGCAAATGTCTCAACAAAATCCAAATCTTTATGCTTGGGTGAAATCTTGTACCACTAACCTTGCCTTGTTCCTAATGACTTGCACATGCTCATCTTGCTTGTTCTTGAAGATCCACTTGCTCCGAATGATCTTATGACCTCTTCCCTTTACCCTCTCCACAAAAGGCCACACCTTGCTACGGGTGAAGTTGTTAGTTTTTTTTTTTTGCATTGCAACTACCCAACCCAGGTCCTCCATGGCTTGTTGTACCTTATGTTGCTCAAGACAAGAGATAAAACGAGTGACACTCACAAAAGTTTGCCTATTGTTTACCAGTGGTTCCTCCTTGGGACAATCGTCCAAGAATCTTATCAACTTGGACACAGGAGCTATACCGAACCATGGTGGGACGTGGAACATGAGAATCTTCACTTGTGTCTTGAGTTCCGTCCTCCTCTTGAGGATCCACCAATGGAGCTTGAGCTCGGGACAACCTTTTAAAACTCATTACAAGACTTGAAATTGTTGGGTGAGGGTATTTATATGCTAGACCCTCAAATCTGACTCTTACCCACTTTTTTTGCAAGTCTCGAAGGTACCGAAACAAACTAAAAGAGGCAACTTTGAATATTATGAACGATGATAGACACATGGATTACCCTACTTGATGCCTCCAAGAGGGTCCAGGTGAATCTCACTCGAAGGGACCGAACAACACTTTGAGTTCAAGCCTGATGCATAAGAGCCTTAGACATAAGTCACACGGAGGAACCGAAAAAGAATCAATAGCTTATATAACATCCCTCAGATCATCCAAACTCTCACACTCAGAGGTTCCAATCCGCACAAAGTGCAACTAGGCTAGTCAGAGGCTCCAGATTATAATTTTGGTTGGAGGGTTCAAACAAATTAAAAAAAACAAAGATAGTTAACCCTAGGAAGAATGAGCCTTTCAAGGATTTTTGGATTTTGATCTTTAAGCATTTTGTAAGAAATACTTCAGCTCACAAAACTAATATCCTATTTTGATGGTATCAACATATGAAATTGTCCTTAATATTGCCAATGCTTTTCTCCTCAGAAAATATTGCCAATACTTGTTAGTTGAAAATTGAGGGGGTCGAAAACCATCTTCGAGAAATAGCATTGAAATTGCTAAGTGGCCAACTCATGATAGTGTGACCAAATTTGAGAAGTTTTCTAGGTTTGGCAGGTTACTATAGGAGATTTATTAAGGGATATGGAGTAATATGCAGGCCATTGCATGACCTCCTCAAGAAAGGCAGTTTTCTTGGAAACCTAAACATGACAAAGTATATTTATAGCTACAACAAGCATTAATTACAACACCAGTTCTAACCTATCAAAATGTTCCCAACCTTTTGTCTTGGAGACTGATCTGGCAATGGTATCGGAGTTATGTTGATGCAACAAGGTAGGCCGATAGCTTATTATAGTTCTGCTTTATGCCCTAGAAATGCAGCTCTATCTACTTACAAAAATGTGGCCTTGGCAATACTGGAAGCCCTAAAGAGGTGGAGGCACTATTTGTTAGGAAATGAGCTCACAATAAAAAAAATCAACAATCCCTAAAGTTCGTAACTGACCAAAAAAATCACAGAAGGAATGCAACACAAACTGATGGTGAAATTATGGGAGTTTAACTTCACAATACAATATAAAAAAGGACTTGAGAACCGAGTGTTAGATGCTCTTTCTAGGTCCTACCTAAATGTACGGCTCTGTCAGCTATAACAACGGTTTGGGCTGATGAATTGGTGGCAAGTTATCAGCAGGACTAGTGGACTAGAATTCTATTGGAACAATTGCTATTACGGAAAAGTAATACAACCTCGGGTTATGCAACCAATGCTGGCATCATCAGATACAAAGGTAAATCCTGGTGGGGAATATACCTACACTCAGAAACAAATAATTCATTGCCTTGCATAGTTCTCCAATGGAAGGTCATTCAGGAATGAGGGCAACTTACAAAAGAGTGAAGAGTATTTTCTATTGGCCTAGATTGAAAGCATAAGTGGAAGCTTTTATTGTAGCTTGTCCCATTTGCCAGAGAGCAAAACATGAAAAATGCATGCAGCCAGGGCTACTTGATCCTTTACCTATTGCAGATATGGCTTGGCAACACATTTCAATGGATTTCATAGAAGGTCTTCCCAACTCCCAAGGCAAGGAAGTGATTATGGTAGTAGCAGATAGATTAACTAAATACTCCCATTTCATACCATTGTCACACCCTTATACTATGCAAAGTGTGGCTCAAGCATTTGTGGACTAGATAATAAGGCTCCATGGGCCACCTAAACTAATTATTTCAGACAGAGACATGATTTTCACAAGAAAATTATGAAAGATATCTTCTCCGCACAGAAAGTTAATTAAGGTATAGTTCAGCATACCAAGAAGTGGTTGCCCGGACTATCTTTGGCTGAATATTGGTACAATTCTACATATCATACTGCCGCCAAGATGTCTCCCTTTCATGCATTGTATGGGTCCCCCCTATTACAGAACTGGCAATTCCTGGACCAATAGAAGGAGAGGCACAAGATTTCTATTTGCTAAACCACATATGCTAGACCAGCTGAAAGATAACTTACTACAAGCACAGAACAGAATTAAATGTTATGCAGATCTCAAAAGAGTGGAAAGAGTTTTTGAAGTAGGAGACTTGGTCTATCTCAACATGGCTGCTTATAGGCTTGCATTATTTGGGTTTAGAGGTGCTCTCAAACTCGAAAACAAGTACTATGGGCCATTTATGATAACTCAAAGAGTGGGCAATTCAGCATACAAATTACTCCCTCCGTCCACGAATAAGTGTACGTTTGGCCTTCAAAATTGTTCCACAAAAGAGTGTACTTCTATCTTCCCAATGCAATTTAAAGTGGAAAAAATGTTTCTATCTCATCACATGGTAATCAAGACCAATAATATCAACACATAGTCTCCTCACTTTCTACATGCACTTAGCTCATTGGGGATGGAGTAATTAAAGAGAGAGATGGTGGCTTGCACCTTCCCAGTGTATTTTTTACTCCACTCCATAATAGGTCCTAAAATTTCTATATGTACACTTATTCGTGGACGGAGGGAGTACAATTTTCTGACCATGTGAAAATAGATCGAGTTTTCCATGCTATTCGGCTAAAGAAGCACATTGGAAGCAAGTCTATGCCTTTCCTAACCTCCCAATGGTCAATGAGGACGGAACAATCAAAACAGGTCCAGCTGGGGTCCTCCAAGTAAGACAAGTTCCAAGAAACAATATACCAGTCGTCAAGTAGTATATACAGTGGGAAAATCTCTCTCGAGAGGAAGACATGTGGGAGGACGCTGATTTTATAAAATATAAATTCCCAGCATTCTTCAAAGAGACTATGCAAGCCTGACGCGCTACAAATGAAACGCCATGAGGACTCGTCGTTGCTCAAGAAGGGAGCAGTGTGAGGCATGACATGGTGCATTGTCTTAATATTCAGTTAGCACTGTCAAGGTCTTCAGTTAGGTGCAGCATTTTACGACAACCCCCTGTTCAGCAGATCTGATGGCTCACAGGTCTCATTGGTCCAAGACTCTCGTGCACCCACATATGAAACTAGGTGATTTCCACGCGCGTTGCCGTGGGATTTTAAAGATTAATTTTGGATAAATTTTGTATGAAGGAATGGGCCTAAATCAAAAGCTATTATTTCAAAAGTACTTGTGTGTGAACAAAGAGTATGCATGTACGCTGGACCATTGAAGATGAAACAATTAAATTGAGGTATGCTTGTGCTACAACATAGTTTTAGTGGATGATGACGTGACACGTTTGGTGATGTGGAGGGTTGCATGTTGAGAGAATTAGAGTTAGTGGGGACGTCCCTCGCCCATGCACGCGCCCTCGCAGCAACCCTAGTGGCCACGGGTCGCGGGGACGGCTCCTCTGCCTCTGGTTTATCTGTCCACTACCGCCGCGTCTCCGCACCCATGGTTGCCGGCTTGAGCTCGAGGGTGCTGCTCCGCCTGGGCTACGTCGACTCTAACGCTGATGGTTCAATAAGACACCCCTCCCCTTTGCTGCTTTGTGTGGCATGTCTCTTTTTTTTGCGGGATGCTTTGTGTGGCATGTCCATCATGCCATGGACGATTCCTTTCCGGCCATCACGATGATGATTTACACTGTATACTCAGATCCTAATCAGTCACCTATTACTCTGTAGAATCGTTCATACATAATTGTGATACCCCAAAGTGAGTTTCTTTAAACCATTTTCTTATCAAATTTGATGGCTTTACTCTCTGATTTTTCTTTGTGTGAAACATATAGGGTTGTGTTATAGTTATATTTAACCTGAAAAAATAAGTTCTATTCACTCCAAAGCTGCATATTGTTAATGGAATTTTAGCTCTGTTCCAGTCACATTACAACATACTTGCATCAGTTATATCGTGTTTATATGAGGGTGTGTGTGGAATAAACAGTGTTTTTGAGAAATCACCGGGGGAGGAGTTCCTCCACCTGAATATATTACTCAAAGTGGCCATTATGCCAAGAGAGTGATCCAGTTTATAAGGGAAACCGGATAAAAAACCTGAACAAATTGACCCTGTTTATAAGGGAAACCGGGCCGAAAACTTTACAAGTAACGAGATTACAAAACGATGAGAAGAACACGACGCCCAAGATAATGCAGGACCTAGCTAGCAGGCGAAAAAGACAATCACCACAAGAGACACAAGTAGATGTAGGGTGTCGTCGAAGGATCACAATACCAAGACTTTGCGAGCAACCTAACGCACCGCACCGGCGTGCTAACCGAACCCACGGCGCAACACATGAGCATCCACAATCAACGAGTGCCAAGCACGAACCTTGAGTCGGAGCTCCGCCAGTGGAATTCAGAATGATTAGCAAGTTGGGGAGGCTTCTTGCGTCGTCATTGAGCAAAGATGAACCAAGACAACCCCAAGAGCACGAAGCTCGCCACAACACAACGACAACCATGGGAGAGTCTTGAGCCTGCACAGCAACAGGGACGACACAAAGGCACCGCTGCCGCCCCCCAACAGAACACCACCAAAGACAGACAAAGGGTAGAGATGGCAACTCCACAACATGGAGCAGTGTTGTTGCCAGACCCAAACACACACCACCGTCGACCCCGAGCTAATCGCACCACCACCACCGACATCCCCACCTACCGAACAAAATAACCTGGCCAACTTCTCGATGATGCCTTCAAGAAGGGGTGCGATGCGCGGTTGCGCCACCATCATCGGTTCCAGGCGGACTTGGAAGCAGAGTTTCCTCCGAAGTTGAGCAAAAGGTGGCGAAATCAACATTTCAACGGCGCCTCCAAGAAGGTTAGTGGAGCCCACGGGAGTCACCGTCGTTGGCTCTGAGCAGAGCATGGCTTTCGCCGAGTTGAACATACACACACCCTATGAACAAATTATTTGAGGTGGACCACGCACCTGCATCACCATGAAGCATTGGCCCAAGGCAGCCCCGATGCTGCACATGGTGAGAACTCCACCTCCCAGTCACCCACCGCCGTGCAGCCAGTAGTGAGCCGCCACCACGCCACTAGACGGGGCCGAAGTCGCCAGATCTGGCCAGCACCGGACTGGGATTCCCAACCACGCAGCCCGACGAGCGTCAGGCCAACACCGCTGTGCACCATGGCGCGCCCAGCCAGACCGAAAGAAGGTCAGACCAGCGGCCGTACCACCACCTGACCTCCACCCTCCTGGCGCGCCCAGCCGTGCTCCCGGCAGCGAGCTGCCACCACGCCATCGGGCAGCAACCACCATAGTGCCCCACTGCTCATCGTGGCTGACCCGAGCCAGCGAGGACGCAAGATCCGGGCGGTCCTGGACCAGGGTGCCTCGACACCTCTGGCAGAGAGAATAATAGCCAACAATAGCCGGGCACCAATCCTCACCACCAGCCACCGCCACCACCTCCCCCACCAGCCGCACACAACCGTGATCCCAGCAGCGAGCTGCCACTACGGCGCCGAACAGCATCCCTCCGTGCCCTGCTTCGCCAACACCTCACGAGCCCTCTTACGCGTCGGGTTGCAAGTATTTGTTCTTTGTGTGCAGGTACCGTTTACATAGTGTTGCGTGGTTCTCCTACTGGTTCGATAACCTTGGTCTCATCACTGAGGGAAATACCTACCGTAGCTGTGCTGCATCATCCCTTCCTCTTCGGGGGAAATACTGACGCAGACACGAGCCATCAAGAAAGGATTTCTGGCGCCGTTGCCGGGGAGACATCATCAACATCTATCAGGTTCCTAATCACAAATCTCATCTCCTTGCAATTTACATTATTTGCCATTTGCCTCTTGTTTTCATCTCCCCCACTTCACAAAAATTTGCCGTTTTATTCGCCTTCTTTTTCTGTTGCCTTTTTCTCGTCAGATCTCATGTTTGCCTGTGTTATCATGTGCCTTCTATTCGCTTGCATCTTTGCTTGCTAAAAATCTATTGATATGGATCCTCATACACTTGCTAATCTTTTCAAAAGATCCAATTATGACGAACCAATTGCTAGTGAATTGAGTTCACTAGATTATGTTTATGAAGTTTTGCTTGAGATTTATGAATCTGAAAATTGTGATGAAGTGTTAAAAGAAGAAATTTATGAAGTGATTCATGATAGCTCCTTAGATGAAAAGCATGATTGCAATGATGTTATTATAAATTCTATTAATGTCAATTGTGCTAATAATATGCAAAACCCCAAGCTTGGGGATGCTAATATTGCTATGTCCACTACTTATTGCAATGATCATGATTGGGGTGATAACGATTCTTATGATCTTGAAAATTTATTTAAGCCTCATGATGAATATGCTATTGATAATAATGTTTGCAATAATATTGAAAGTGGGCTTGGAAGAGTGTCAACTCTAGGTAAAAATAATCCCACATATTTGGAGAGTGTTCAATCTCATGATTTTTTTTATAAAAGTGGGCTTGGAGAGGTCATGACTTTAGTTGATATTAATCCCACTATCTTGGAAGATTATAAAACTTTTATGCATGTGGATCATGAAGCGAAAATTTTATATGATAGCTATATCATTAAATTTGATTATGATCCTACATGTAATTATTATGAGAGAGTAAAATATGGTTGTAGAAATTTTGATGTTACTAAATTACCTCTCGTTATGTTGAGATCGTCAATGCTTTATTCCTCTTCTTTGCATATGTTAGATGTTTCTTGTCTTGATAATTTGTTTGCTTATAAAATTCCTATGCATAGGAAGCATGTTAGACTTAAATGTTTTTGCATATGTCTCATGATGCTCTCTTTGTGCTTCAATGTTTTGTCTTTCATGTGAGCATCATTAAAATTATGCCTAGCTAGGGGCATAAAACAATAGCGCTTGTTGGGAGGCAACCCAATGAATATAGTTTATTTTTGCCTTTTTCTTTTTGTTCTTGAGTGTTTGCACAATTATGCCTCTATTTTGATTGTATTTTTTATGTTTTAATTAGTGTTGAGCCAAGTAAAGCCTTTGGGATAGCTTTGGTGATAGTTGATTTGATCTTGTTGAAAAACAGAAACTTTTGCGTCCAGTCAAATGATTGTCTAGATCTATAGAAGCAACAAAATATTCTGAATGTTTTACACAATATTGATATACAAATTTCCTACGTTTTCCTTGGTTTTCAGAATTTTTGGAGTTACAGAAGTATGAGAACAATTCACATCTTTACAGACTGTTCTGTTTTTGACAGATTCTGTTTTCTTTGCATTGTGTGCTTATTTTGATGAATCTATGGGTTGTATCGGGGGGGTATGAGCCATAGCAAAGTTGGAATACAGTAGATATAATGCAATAATAAAATATGAATGGGTTTGCAACAGTACTTAGAGTAGTGATTTGCTTTGTTATACTAACAAATCTCACGAAGGTTTTTTTGAGTTTTGTGTGATTGAAGTTTTCAAGTTGTGGGTGAGATCACGATGGATGAAGGAATAAGGAGTAAGAAGAGCCTAAGCTTGGGGATGCCCCATGGCACCCCAAGCTATTATCCAAGGAGAAACAAGCAACTAAGCTTGGGGATGCCCCCGAGTGGCATCCCCTCTTTCTTCTAACGACCATCGGTATTTTACTTGGAGCTATATTTTTATTCGTCATATATCATGAGTTTTGCTTGGAGCGCCTTGTATTATATGAGTCTTTGCTTGTTTTGATTTTTAGTTTGTGTCATCTATCCTTGCTGAACACACCTATTTGAGTGAGCCAAAATTATGCTATGATTTGTTAGAACTGCTCTATGTGCTTCACTTAAAAAAAATTAGCTATGGAATTGCTCTAGTGCTTCACTTATATCTTTTTTAGCACGGTGTGTTATAGTATTTTTGAAGAAATGCTCTCATTTTTCACTAAGATTTATTTGAGAGTTAGTAGATTTTGAAGAAATTCTCTCATGTTTCACTTATATTATTTTGAGAGAAGAAATTTTTTATGCTCAAGTTCTTCACTTAGATTTGTTTGAGCTATCAAAAGCAACATATGAAATTAGTCCCAAAGTGATAGATATTCAAGAGGGATATAATTAAAACTTTCATGAAGATCATTGGACAAAATAAACTTAATTCTTTGTAATAGTTTTGCGATATGATGATATAATATGTGAGTCATGTTGATGAGTAATTATGCTTTAGTAAGAATATTGGTGTTAAGGCTTGTGATTCCCTATGCAAGCACGAAAGTCAATAGTTATGCAATGAATTTACATCCTACTCGTGGTGCATTATTCGGTGTTAGTATGCTTAATGCTCGCTTATGTGATTTTTTGTTTCTTGGTTGGATGCTTCTCAATCTTTTTGCTAGCCTTCCCTTGCACTAAGTGGGAATACTACTTGTGCGTCGAAATTCCTTAAACCCGGTTTGCCATATGAGTCCACCATACCTACCTATATGCGGTATTCTCTTGCCATTCTAAGCAAATTTGTATGTGCCATCTCTAATTTTCAAAATAACTTCCTTTTTGTGTGCTCGTACCGCTCATGAAACGGTAGGGAGTTGCTGATATTTTTCCATGCTAGATGTGTTATTCTCAAGATGAGTGTTTATTCACTTGTCATTGCACGAGAGTACGGCAAAGTTATTAGGGATGCCCAGTCCCAAAATGAAAAAATGAATTTACTTTATGTTGTCAAATAATAAATTCCTTGGAAAGTGTTGGTATGGATGGCACCCGTGGATACAGCTAGCCGTGGAATGTGAAAGTATGGTGGAAAAAGGAATAAACTTTATTTTCTGTTTGGGAACCGCCTATGGTATATCTAGCATGGAAAGTATTGGGAACTACTCGATCGTTTTCGTTGACAGGAAAAGCATGCCACCCCAAATGTTTTATCTCTATCTTTTTCGCTTTGAGCTCTGGCACCTCTACAAATCCCTACTTCCCTCTGCGAAGGGCCTTTCTATTTACTTTATGCAATTTTTATTTTTTATTTGAGTCTCCATCTTCTCTTATAAAGCACCAAAGGGGCACTATGATCGTACTTGAGCATTGGGTATTACTAATATGCGAGTGTGTTTCATGAATGGATCAATGACTGAGCATAATGGGCTAGGGATAACTTGCTTTAATGTTGATATTTTGAAAGACATGGTTGCTTGTTGATATGCTTGAGTATTGAAATCTTCATGTCAAAACTAGACTATTGCTTTGAATCATATAAATGTCCATGCTACAAAAGAAAATAATATGTGATGAACATGTTAGGCAGCATTCCACATCAAAAATTCTGTTTTTGTCATTTACCTACCCGAGGACGAGTAGGAATTAAGCTTGAGGATGCTGATACGTCTCCAACGTATCTATAATTTTTGCTTGTTCCATGCTGTTATATTATCATTCTTGGATGTTTTACAATCATTTTATAGCAACTTTATATCATTTTTTGGGACTAACCTATTGACATAGTGCCCAGTGCCAGTTGCTATTTTTTGCTTGTTTTTTACTTCGCAGAAAATCAATACCAAACGGAGTCCAAACGCAGCGAAACTTTTTGGAGATTTTTTCTGGACCAAAAGGAACAACTTGGGCCGAAGAAGTACCAGAGGGGTGCCCCGAGGGGGGCACAACCTACCTGGGCGCGCCTGGGGCCCAGGCGCGCCCAGGTGGGTTGTGCCCACCTCGGTGGCCTCCCGCACCGCCTCTTTGCTCTATAAATACCCTGAAAATCCAAAAACCCTAGGGGAGTCGACGAAACACAATTCCCGCCGCCGCAAGTTCCAGAACCACCAGATCCAATCTAGACACCATCATGGAGGGGTTCATCATCCTCATTGGTGCCTCTCCGATGATGCGTGAGTAGTTCATTGTAGACCTACGGGTCCGTAGTTAGTAGCTAGATGGCTTCCTCTCTCTCTTTTGGTTCTCAATACAATGGTCTCTTGGAGATCTATTTGATGTAACTTTTTTTGCGGTGTGTTTGTTGGGATCCGATGAACTTTGAGTTTATGATCAGATCTATTTTATCCATGAAAGTTATTTGAGTTTTGATCTCTTATATGCATGATTGCTTATAGCCTCGTATTTCTTCTTCGAATCTTTGGTTTAGTTAGGCCAACTAGATCGATTTTTCTTGCCATGGAAAGAGGTGCTTTGTGATGGGTTCGATCTTACGGTGCTCAATCCTAGTGACAGAAGGGGACATGACACGTATGTATCGTTGCTATTAAGGATAACAAGATGGGGTCTATTCCTACATGAATATATCTTGTCTACATCATGTCATCGTTCTTATTGCATTACTCCGTTTCTTCATGAACTTAATACACTAGATGCATGGTGGATAGCGGTCGATGTGTGGAGTAATAGTAGTAGATGTAGGCAGGAGTCGGTCTA
This sequence comes from Thinopyrum elongatum, assembly GCA_011799875.1. Lineage (NCBI taxonomy): Eukaryota > Viridiplantae > Streptophyta > Magnoliopsida > Poales > Poaceae > Thinopyrum > Thinopyrum elongatum. The sequence continues at coordinate 105,131,820 of CM022301.1, forward strand.
CTAATCTTGGATGTGATGCCTATATAATGATCATTGCCTGGATATCATCATAATTATTTGAAGTTCTATCAATTGCCCAACAGTAATTTGTTTACCCGTCGTATGCTATTTTACTCGAGAGAGGCCACTAGTGAAATCTACGGCCCCCAGGTATATTCTTTATCATATTTGCTTTCCGATCTATTATTTGCCTCTTTTATTTTCAAATCTATTATTCCAAAAACCCAAAAATACCTTGCTGCATTTTTTTGTTATTTATTTTATTTCATGTTTTCGCGAGATCTATTTATCCAATCTACTACAAATTTATCTATCTTTTACCCGGGAGGGATTGACAACCCCTCTTACACGTCGGGTTGCATGTATTTGTTCTTTGTGTGCAGGTACCGTTTACATAGTGTTGTGTGGTTCTCCTACTGGTTCGATAAACTTGGTCTCATCACTGAGGGAAATACCTACCGTAGATGTGCTGCATCATCCCTTCCTCTTCGGGGAAAATACTGACGCGGACACGAGCCATCAAGAAAGGATTTTTGGCGCCGTTGCCGGGGAGACATCATCAACATCTATCAGGTTCCTAATCACAAATCTCATCTCCTTGCAATTTACATTATTTGCCATTTGCCTCTTGTTTTCATCTCCCACACTTCACAAAAAATTGCCGTTTTATTCGCCTTCTTTTTCGTTTGCCTTTTTCTCGTCAGATCTCATGTTTGCTTGTGTTACCATGTGCCTTCTATTTGCTTGCATATTTGCTTGCTAAAAATCTATTGATATGGATCCTCGTCCACTTGCTAATCTTTTCAAAAGATCCAATTATGAGCTTTAAAAAAAAGATCCAATTATGATGAACCAATTGCTAGTGAATTGAGTTCACTAGATTATCTTTATGAAGTTTTGCTTGAGATTTATGAATCTGAAAATTGTGATGAAGTGTTAAAAGAAGAAATTTATGAAGTGATTCATGATAGCTCCTTAGATGAAACGCATGATTGCAATGATGTTATTATAAATTCTATTAATGCCAATTGTGCTAATAATATGCAAAACCCTAAGCTTGGGGATGCTAATATTGCTATGTCCACTACTTATTGCAATGATCATGATTGGGGTGATAATGATTCTTATGATCTTGAAAATTTATTTAAGCCTCATGATGAATATGCTATTGATAATAATGTTTGCAATAATATTGGAAGTGGGTTTGGAAGAGTGTCAACTCTAGGTAAAAATAATCCCACATATTTGGAGAGTGTTCAATCTCATGAAGTTTTTGATAAAAGTGGGCTTGGAGAGGTCATGACTTTAGTTGATATTAATCCCACTATTTTGGAAGATTATAAAACTTTTATGCATGTGGATCATGAAGAGAAAATTTTATATGATAGCTATATAGTTGAATTTGATTATGATCCTACATGTAATTATTATGAGAGAGGAAAATATGGTAGTAGAAATTTTCATGTTACTAAATTACCTCTCGTTATGTTGAGATCGCCAATGCTTTATTCCTCTTCTTTGCATATATTAGATGTTTCTTGTCTTGATAATTTGTTTGCTTATAAAATTCCTATGCATAGGAAGCATGTTAGACTTAAATGTATTTGCATATGTCTCATGATGCTCTCTTTGTGCTTCAATGTTTTGTCTTTCATGTGAGCATCATTAAAATTATGCCTAGCTAGGGGCATAAAACAATAGCGCTTGTTGGGAGGCAACCCAATGAATATAATTTATTTTTGCCTTTTTCTTTCTGTTCTTGAGTGTTTGCACAATTATGCCTCTGTTATGATTTTATTTTTTATGTTTTAATTAGTGTTGAGCCAAGTAAAGCCTTTGGGATAGCTTTGGTGATAGTTGATTTGATCTTGTTGAAAAACAGAAACTTTTGCGTCCAGTAAAATGATTGTCTAGATCTATAGAAGCGACGAAAAATTCTGAATGTTTTACAAAAGATTGATATACAAATTTCCTCTGTTGTCCTAGGTTTTCAGAAATTTTGGAGTTACAGAAGTATGAGAACAATTCACATCTTTACAGACTGTTCTGTTTTTGACAGATTCTGTTTTCTTTGCATTGTGTGCTTATTTTGATGAATCTATGGGTTGTATCGGGGGGTATGAGCCATAGCAAAGTTGGAATACAGTAGATATAATGCAATAATAAAATATGAATGGGTTTGCAACAGTACTTAGAGTAGTGATTTGCTTTGTTATACTAACGGATCTCACGAAGGTTTTGTTGAGTTTTGTGTGATTGAAGTTTTCAAGTTTTGGGTGAGATCACAATGGATGAAGGAATAAGGAGTAAGAAGAACCTAAGCTTGGGGATGCCCCATGGCACCCCAAGCTATTATCCAAAGAGAAACAAGCAACTAAGCTTGGGGATGCCCCCGAGTGGCATCCCCTCTTTCTTCTAACGACCATCGGTATTTTACTTGGAGCTATATTTTTATTCGTCACATATCATGAGTTTTGCTTGGAGCGTCTTGCATTATATGAGTATTTGCTTGTTTTGCTTTTTAGTTTGTGTCATCTATCCTTGCTGAACACACCTATTTGAGAGTGCCAAAATTATGCTATAATTTGTTAGAATTGCTCTATGTGCTTCACTTAAATTTTTTGAGCTATGGAATTGCTCTAGTGCTTCATTTATATCTTTTTTAGCACGGTGTGCTATAGTATTATTGAAGAAATGCTCTCATGATTCACTTAGATTTATTTGGGAGTTAGTAGATTTTGAAGAAATTCTCTCATGCTTCACTTATATTATTTTGAGAGAAGAAATTTTTTATGCTCATGTTCTTCACTTAGATTTGTTTCAGCTATCAAAAGCAACATATGAAACTAGTCCCAAAGTGATAGATATTCAAGAGGAATATAATAAAAACTTTCATGAAGATCAATGGACAGAATAAACTTGATTCTTTGTAATAGTTTTGCGATATGATGATATAATATGTGAGTCATGTTGGTGAGTAATTATGCTTTAGTAAGAATATTGGTGTTAAGGCTTGTGATTCCCTATGTAAGCACGAAAGTCAATAGTTATGCAATGAAATTACATCCTACTTGTGGTGCATTATTCGGTGTTAGTTATGCTTAATGCTCGCTTATGTGATTTTTTGTTTCTTGGTTGGATGCTTCTCAATCTTTTTGCTAGCCTTCCCTTGCACTAAGTGGGAATACTACTTGTGCATCCAAATTTCTTAAACCCAGTTTGCCATATGAGTCCACCATACCTACCTATATGCGGTATTCTCTTGCCGTTCTAAGCAAATTTGTATGTGCTATCTCTAATTTTCAAAATAACTTCCTTTTTGTGTGCTCGTACCGCTCATGAAACGGTAGGGAGTGGCTGATATTTTTCCATGCTAGATGTGTTATTCTCAAGATGAGTATTTATTCACTTGTCATTGCACGAGAGTACGACAAAGGTATTAGGGATGCCCAGTCCTGAAATGAAAAAATGAATTTACTTTATGTTGTCAAATAATAAATTCCTTGGAAAGTGTTGGTATGGACGGCACCCGTGGATACGGCTAGCCGTGGAACGTAAAAGTATGGTAGAAAAAGGAATAAACTTTATTTTCTGTTTGGGAACCGCCTATGATATATCTAGCATGGAAAGTATTGGGAACTACTCGATCATTTTCGTTGACAGGAAAAGCATGCCACCCGAAATGTTTTATCCCTATCTTTTTCGCTTTGAGCTCTGGCACCTCTACAAATCCCTACTTCCCTCTGCGAAGGGCCTTTCTATTTACTTTATGCAATTTTTATTTTTTATTTGAGTCTCCATCTTCTCTTATAAAGCACCAAAGGGGCACTATGATCGTACTTGAGCATTGGGTATAGCTAATATGCGAGTGTGTTTCATGAATGGATCAATGATTGAGCATAATGGGCTAGGGATAACTTGCTTTAGTGTTTATATTTTGAAAGACATGGTTGCTTGTTGATATGCTTGAGTATTGAAATCTTCATGTCAAAACTAGACTATTGCTTTGAATCATATAAAAGTCCAAATGTCCATGCTACAAAAGAAAAGAACATGTGATGAACATGTTAGGCAGCATTCCACATCAAAAATTCTATTTTTATCATTTACCTACTCGAGGACGAGTAGGAATTAAGCTTGGGGATGCTGATACGTCTCCAACGTATCTATAATTTTTGATTGTTCCATGCTGTTATATTATCATTCTTGGATGTTTTACAATCATTTTATAGCAACTTTATATCATTTTTTGGGACTAACCTATTGACATAGTGCCCAATGCTAGTTGCTGTTTTTTGCTTGTTTTTACTTCGCAGAAAATCAATACCAAACGGAGTCCAAACGCAGCGAAACTTTTTGGAGATTTTTTCTGGACCAAAAGGAACAACTTGGGTCGAAGAAGTACCAGAGGGGTGTTCCGAGGGGGGCACAACCCACCTGGGCGCGCCTGTGGGCCCAGGCGCGCCCTGGTGGGTTGTGCCCACCTTGGTGGCCTCCCGCACCGCCTCTTTGCTCTATAAATACCCTGAAAATCCAAAAACCCTTGGGGAGTCAACGAAACACAATTCCAGCCGCCGCAAGTTCCAGAACCACCAGATCCAATCTAGACACCATCACGGAGGGGTTCATCATCCTCATTGGTGCCTCTCCGATGATGCGTGAGTAGTTCATTGTAGACCTACGGGTTCGTAGTTAGTAGCTAGATGGCTTCCTCTCTCTCTTTTGGTTCTCAATACAATGGTCTCTTGGAGATCTATTTGATGTAACTCTTTTTGCGGTGTGTTTGTTGTGATCTGATGAACTTTGAGTTTATGATAAGATCTATTTTATCCATGAAAGTTATTTGAGTTTTGATCTCTTATATGCATGATTGCTTATACCCTCGTATTTCTTTTCGAATCTTTGGTTTAGTTAGGTCAACTAGATCGATTTTTCTTGCCATGGGAAGAGGTGCTTTGTGATGGGTTCGATCTTACGGTGCTCAATCCTAGTGACAGAAGGGGACATGACACGTATGTATCATTGCTATTAAGGATAACAAGATGGGGTCTATTCCTACATGAATATATCTTGTCTACATCATGTCATCATTCTTATTGCATTACTCCGTTTCTCCATGAACTTAATACACTAGATGCATGGTGGATAGCGGTCGATGTGTGGAGTAATAGTAGTAGATGCAGGCAGGAGTCGGTCTACTAATCTTGGACGTGATGCCAATATAATGATCATTGCCTGGATATCATCATAATTATTTGAAGTTCTATGAACTGTAATTTGTTTACCCGCCGTATGCTATTTTACTCGAGAGAAGCCACTAGTGAAATCTACGGCCCCCGGGTCTATTCTTTATCATATTTGCTTTCCGATCTGTTATTTGCCTCTTTTATTTTCAGATCTATTATTCCAAAGCCCCAAAAATACCTTGCTGCAATTTTTTGTTATTTATTTTATTTTGCGTTTCCGCGAGATCTATTTATCCAATCTACTACAAATTTATCTATCTTTTACCCGGGAGGGATGGACAACCCCTCTTACACGTCGGGTTGCAAGTATTTGTTCTTTGTGTGCAGGTACCGTTTACATAGTTTTGCTTGGTTCTCCTACTGGTTCGATAATCTTGGTCTCATCACTGAGGGAAATACCTACCGTAGTTGTGCTGCATCATCCCTTCCTCTTCGGGGAAAATACTGACGTGGACACGAGCCATCAAGAAAGGATTTCTGGCGCCGTTGTCGGGGAGACATCATCAACATCTATCAGGTTCCTAATCACAAATCTCATCTCCTTGCAATTTACATTATTTGCCATTTGCCTCTCGTTTTCATCTCCCCCACTTCACAAAAATTTGCCGTTTTATTCACCTTCTTTTTCGTTTGTCTTTTTCTCGTCAGATCTCATGTTTGCTTGTGTTACCATGTGCCTTCTATTTGCTTGCATCTTTGCTTGCTAAAAATCTATTGATATGGATCCTCATCCACTTGCTAATCTTTTCAAAAGATCCAATTATGATGAACCAATTGCTAGTGAATTGAGTTCACTAGATTATCTTTATGAAGTATTGCTTGAGATTTATGAATCTAAAAATTGTGATGAAGTGTTAAAAGAAGAAATTAATGAAGTGATTCATGATAGCTCCTTAGATGAAAAGCATGATTGCAATGATGTTATTATAAATTCTATTAATGTCAATTGTGCTAATAATATGCAAAACCCCAAGCTTGGGGATGCTAATATTTCTATGTCCACTACTTATTACAATGATCATGATTGGGGTGATAATGATTCTTATGATCTTGAAAATTTATTTAAGCCTCATGATGAATATGCTGTTATAATAATGTTTGCAATAACATTGAAAGTGGGTTTGGAAGAGTGTCAACTCTAGGTAAAAATAATCCAACATATTTGGAGAGTGTTCAATCTCATGAAATTTTTGATAAAAGTGGGCTTGGAGAGGTCATGACTTTAGTTGATATTAATCCCACTATCTTGGAAGATTATAAAACTTTTATGCATGTGCATCATGAAGAGAAAATTTTATATGATAGCTATATCGTTGAATTTGATTATGATTCTACATGTAGTTATTATGAGAGAGGAAAATATGGTTGTATAAATTTTCATGTTACTAAAATACCTCTCGTTATGTTGAGATCGTCAATGCTTTATTCCTCTTCTTTGCATATGTTAGATGTTTCTTGTCTTGATAATTTGTTTGCTTATAAAATTCCTATGCATAGAAAGCATGTTAGACTTAAATGTGTTTGCATATGTCTCATGGTGCTCTCTTTGTGCTTCAATGTGTTTGTCTTTCATGTGAGCATCATTAAAATTATGCCTAACTAGGGGCATAAAACAATAGCGCTTGTTGGGAGGCAACCCAATGAATAAAATTTATTTGTGCCTTTTTCTTTCTGTTCTTGAGTGTTTGCACAATTATGCCTCTGTTATGATTGTGTTTTTTATGTTTTAATTAGTGTTTGAGCCAAGTAAAGCCTTTGGGATAGCTTTGGTGATAGTTGATTTGATCTTGTTGAAAAATAGAAACTTTTGCATCCAGTAAAATAATTGTCTAAATCTACAGGAGCGATAAAAAATTCTGAATGTTTTACACAAGATTGATATAAAAATTTCCTCTCTTTTCCTAATTTTTCAGAATTTTTGGAGTTACATAAGTATGAGAACAATTCACATATTTACAGACTGTTCTGTTTTCGACAGATTCTGTTTTATTTGCATTGTGTGCTTATTTTGATGAATCTATGGGTTGTATCGGGGGGTATGAGCCATAGCAAAGTTGGAATACAGTAGATATTATGCAATAGTAAAATATGAATGGGTTTGCAATAGTACTTAGAGTAGTGATTGGTTTTCTTATACTAACGGATCTCAAGAAGGTTTTGTTAAGTTTTGTGTGATTGAAGTTTTCAAGTTGTGGGTGAGATCATGATGGATGAAGGAATAAGGATTAAGAAGATCCTAATCTTGGGTATGCCCATGGCACCCCAAGGTAATATTCAAGGAGAAACAAGCAACTAAGCTTGGGGATGCCCCGAGTGGCATCCCCTCTTTCTTCTAACGACCATCGGTATTTTACTTGGAGCTATATTTTTAAACGTCACATATCATGAGCTTTACTTGGAGCGTCTGGTATTATATGAGTCTTTGCTTGTTTTGCTTTTTGTTTTGTGTCAAGTATCCTTGCTGAACACACCTATTTGAGAGAGCCAAAATTATGCTATGATTTGGTAGAATTGCTCTATGTGCTTTACTTAAATTTTGTGAGCTATGGAATTGCTCTAGTGCTTCACTTATATTTTTTTGAGCATGGTGTGCTTTTATATTTTTGAAGAAATGCTCTCATGCTTCACTTAGATTTATTTGTGAGCTAGTAGATTTTGAAGAAATTCTCTCATGCTTCACTTATATTATTTTGAGAGAAGAAAATTTTTATGCTCATGTTCTTCACTTAGATTTGTTTGAGCTATCAAAAGCAACATATGAAACTAGTCCCAAAGTGATAGATATTCAAGAGGGATATAATTAATACTTTCATGAAGATCATTGGACAAAATAAACTTGATTCTTTGTAATAGTTTTGCGACATGATGATATAATATGTGAGTCATGTTGGTGAGTAATTATGCTTTAGTAAGAATATTGGTGTTAAAGCTTGTGATTCCCTATGCAAGCACGAAAGTCAATAGTTATGCAATGAAATTACATCCTACTTGTGGTGCATTATTCGGTGTTAGTTATGCTTAATGCTCGCTTATGTGATTTTTCGTTTCTTGGTTGGATGCTTCTCAATCTTTTTGCTAGCCTTCCCTTGCACTAAGTGGGAATACTACTTGTGCATCCAAAATCCTTAAACCCAGTTTGCCATATGAGTCCACCATACCTACCTATATGCGGTATTCTCTTGCCGTTCTAAGCAAATTTGTATGTGCGATCTCTAATTTTCAAAATAAATTCCTTTTTGTGTGCTCTTACCGCTCAGAAACAAAAAAATGAATTTACTTTATGTTGTCAAATAATAAATTCCTTGGAAAGTGTTGGTATGGACGGTACCCGTGGATACGGCTAGCCGTGGAATGTGAAAGTATGGTGGAAAAAGGAATAAACTTTATTTTCTGTTTGGGAACCGCCTATGATATATCTAGCATGGAAAGTATTGAGAACTACTCGATCGTTTTTGTTGACAGGAAAAGCATGCCACCCAAAATATTTTATCTCTATCTTTTTCGCTTTGAGCTCTGGCACCTCTACAAATCCCTACTTCCCTCTGCGAAGGACCTTCCTATTTACTTTATGCAATTTTTATTTTTATTTGAGTCTCCATCTTCTCTTATAAAGCACCAACTAAGAGGCACTATGATCGTACTTGAGCATTAGGTATAGCTAATATGCGAGTGTGTTTCATGAATGGACCAATGATTGAGCATAATGGGCTAGGGATAACTTGCTTTAGTGTTGATATTTTGAAAGACATGGTTTGCTTGTTGATATGCTTGAGTATTGAAATCCTCATGTCAAAACTAGACTATTGCTTTGAATCATATAAAAGTCCAAATATCCATGCTACAAAGAAAAGAATATGTGATGAACATGTTAGGCAGCATTCCACATAAAAAAAATCTGTTTTTATCATTTACCTATTCGAGGGCGAGTAGAAATTAAGCTTTGGGATGCTGATACGTCACCAACGTATCTATAATTTTTTTTTGTTCCATGCTGTTATATTATCATTCTTGAATGTTTTACAATCATTTTATAGCAATTTTATATCATTTTTTTGGACTAACCTATTGACATAGTGCCAAGTGCCAGTTGCTGTTTTTTGTTTGTTTTTTACTTCGCAGAAAATCAATACCAAACGGAGTCCAAACGCAGCGAAACTTTTTGGAGATTTTTTTCTGGACCAGAAGGAACAACTTGGGCCGAAGAAGTACCAGAGGGGTGCCCCGAGGGGGGCACAACCCACCTGGGCGCGCCTGGGGGCCCAGGCGCCCAGACACGCCCTGGTGGGTTGTGCCCACCTCGGTGGCCTCCCGCACCGCCTCTTTGCTCTATAAATACCCCGAAAATCCAAAAACCCTAGGGGAGTCGACGAAATACAATTCCAGCCGCCGCAAGTTCCAGAACCACCAGATCCAATCTAGACACCATCACAGAGGGGTTCATCATCCTCATTGGTGCCTCTCCGATGATGCATGAGTAGTTCATTGTAGACCTACGGGTCCGTAGGTAGTAGCTAGATGGCTTCCTCTCTCTCTCTCTCTCTTTTGATTCGCAATCCAATGGTCTCTTGGAGATCTATTTGATGTAACTTTTTTTGCGGTGTGTTTGTTGGGATCCGGTGAACTTTGAGTTGATGATCTGATCTATTTTATTCATGAAAGTTATTTGAGTTTTGATCTCTTATATGCATGATTGCTTATAGCCTCGTATTTATTCTTCGAATCTTTGGTTTAGTTAGGCCAACTAGATCGATTTTTCTTGCCATGGGAAGATGTGCTTTGTGATGGGTTCGATCTTACGGTGCTCAATCCTAGTGACAGAAGGGGACATGACATGTATGTATCGTTGCTATTAAGAATAACAAGATGGGGTCTATTCCTACATGAATATATTTTGTCTACATCATGTTATCGTTCTTATTGCATTACTCCGTTTTTCAATGAACTTAATACACTAGATGCATACTGGATAGCGGTCAATATGTGGAGTAATAGTAATAGATGCATGCAGTAGTCGGTCTACTAATCTTGGACGTGATGCCTATATAATGATCATTGCCTGGATATCGTCGTAATTATTTGAAGTTCTATCAATTGCCCAACAGTAATTTGTTTACCCGCCGTATGTTATTTTTCTCGAGAGAAGCCACTAGTGAAATCTACGACTCCCGGGTCTATCTTTATCTTTACATAATATTAAAAGACGGAGGCTTTCATAGTTCTCCATACGTCACCCTTTTATATCCTTTAATTTTACGCTAGAAAGATAGACGACTCAGATCTATTACGTGTAATAAAACAAAAGAGTTTCTTCCCGTTTGTCGTCGAATTACCACTGTAGTTGAAGTAAATTACAATGTATGCCACCGCCGAGTGAAAAAATGTTTCTTTTTTTTCCTTACCCGTTCTTTTTCTGACACATCCCACGCAGGACGAAGCCCACGCTGCGTAAAAAAAAAAAAAATCTCTCGATCCCTCCTCTCTCTCCGATGCATCCGGTCGGCAGCACCCGGCGACTGCCAGATCCGTCCTCCCTTCGGATCCAGCAGCTCGACGCTCTCCGCCACCGCCGTGCCGACCATGGCGCCCAGCAAGGCGTCCCTTGGCGTTCGGCAGTCCCCGTACGGCGGCATCATGTCGGCGGCCGCGTCTAGCTGTACTATCGGCCGTCGGCCGCGTATAGGTCTTCGCTCTCCGCCAACGGCAGCCTCCACCATGTCTCCAGCTCCTTGCTGCCCGACGAGACATCCTCTGCATCATAGTTATCTTGGTTGCCGACGAAAGCTAGCTCTTCCTCCTCTGGGATCGATTTCACCTTCATCTTGCTCTGCCATGGGTGGATCTTCAGTCCCCTCGCGTATGTGTTGTCCGTGCTGTACTCCAGCCGGCCGGCCGGCCGGCTGTGCGTGTGTCGTGGGTGGCTTGACGTGCGCGCTCTATTGGTATAGGTAGCGGGCGGTTGCAGGCAGAGAAAGCTGCTGGCTACTTGCAGAGGGGATTAGGATTGTGTAGCAGAATTAGGAGAGCTCATTTGATCTGTTTTGGTCTGAATTAGTTAAACCGTGAATTGATAATTGTTTCTTGGTGCAGGAGCTTTAAGGCAACAGGCTTGACGGCAACACGTTCTATGAGTTTCTTCCCAAATCTGAAACTATTTGGCCCATAAATTGTAATCCCCTTGAGAAAGTCAGAGTCTTTATGGACTGGGTTACGGATGTTGACAAATTTGATTGTAGCAGGACCGGCAAACAAAGTGCAGTGCTCACCGTTGCAGATATATTCAGGGTAGCATCAAACTTCAGTGAGAATGAGCATTACCAGGCAGCGAGCTTCATGCATCATTGGATTTGAGAATTCTTTACTACGGTGAATTGTTTTTGTTTCTTGGAGACACTAACCGTAGCTTCTTATTAGTGCCCATGGTGAAAGAGCTATATTGTTGTGCCTTTCTTGGATTCAGGTTCTTGTATTCGATATTAGCTACCCGCAGGAGTAATATTTACCGACGACGCTCAACATGGCTGACCCCGCCGGCTGCACGTGGTACACGCTCACGCGCGTCAACGGCGGTCCGCACATGTATGCCGCGTCAGAGGTGTCGCTGCGGCTCATCGCCGAGCTGCGCCAGTCCGACAACTCGACCTATGAGCGCATGTTCACGCCTGACTGCCTTGGCTCACTCATGGCCATCGCAGACACTGTCATATTCAAAGGTTGATCGATCTGGTGCTCTGGATTAGCTACACGTAGGAGGTAGTTCGGGCGCCTAATTTGTGAAAAGGTTCAGAGGTTCTTTAGACATTACTTCTTCTTGTTTTATACTTTGTCTGAATTGAGATTTCATTCCTATTTTTTTTTCAAAAGTTAGTTGTATCCAACAACAACATAATACATGCTCACTAGGATGTTTTGTTTTGAATTTTTGGACATTACATGCGAAAGCCGTAGCAACTGAGTGCTCATTAAACTTTCTTAGCATAAAAGGTCCAGAACTGATAAACATGTATGTTGGAGAATCAGAGAAGAACATCAGGGACATCTTTGAGAAGGTATATAGATCTCCACAAGCCATGTAATTGCCATCAAATATGCACATATTACTCAGGTTTTCAGTTTTCACTGTAAATTTCAGGTTAGATCAGCACGCCCATGAGTAATTTTCTTCGATGAGCTTGATTCCCTTTCTTCTGCACGAGGGTCCTCTGCAGATTGTGGAGGTGTGATGGATATAGTGGTTTCTCAGGTATAATTAACCTCATCAATGAGGTGGTGACTGGTGTTTCAGTTTTCCCTCTCTTTTTTTACCTGCGCCTCAGTTTTCCCTCTTATTTTCTATGTTTAAATGTTGGGTAAACTAATTCAGTTTCCCTTTCTCTCTCTTTACTAGCACAAATGCCTGATGGAGATACATATGTTTGGCATTCCATCAGTAAACATACACTTTGTGCTAGCTTGCAGTACTACATTTTGTGATTGTGTAGTATCCACACCACTACTGATGCTAAAGTCTGTTGCCTTGCCGAGTAATTGTGTCATATGCACACCAATACCAATGCTCTATGCTCTTGCCTGAGAGCACGTGTTGTGCTTTATATCATATCATCTAACAAAGATGTAAACTCTTTAAGTAGAAACAGACTTTAGCACTGTGATCCAGTATGTATTGAGTAGTGGATTAATGTATGTATTTGGTATGCTTGCAACTGCTTATTTATTGCTTGCACCAGAAATACCAATAAGTTACTATTGAAAATTCAAATATACTATCAGGAAAATGTAAAAACACTGACGCACTGGTCTCAACTAGCTCTGCTTTGGTGCCATTCAACCCTATTGCTTCTGCACCCCGAGCGCTCAACCCTACGATGAGCTGGTTCTGCATACTGTCATTTTCTCCCATAGCAATGCACGGGCTCAAATCGACTTTGTTTACCGGTTCACTTTAGTAGTGCATTGTGACGCCCCCGGCTCAATCGTGCACTAATCATACACGCAAATGCACACGATCAAGCCTAAGGACTCACAGGAAGATATCACAACACAACTCTAAAACATAAATAAAGTCATACAAGCTTTATATTACAAGACAGGGGCCTCGAGGGCTTGAATACATAAGCTTGCGTACAAGCGTCAGCGGAAGCATCAGATATCTGAGTACAGATATGAAACAGAAACAGAAAGGCCTTTAGAAAGGTGGTGCAAAATGAAACACTACGATCGAAAGGCGTAGGCCTCCTGCCTGAGACCCTCCGATCCTGCTCTTGGTCGTCAGTCAACTCGTAGCAGTATCCACCCTCGAGGTAGTAGTAGCGATCGTCGGCGGGGACAGCTGTCTCAGGGGCTCCGTCATCTTGGTCACGACAAACTGATATGGGGAGAAAAGGAAAACAAAGCAACCGTGAGTACTCAGAAGTACTCAGCAAGCAAGGATCTATGCTACATATGCAACATTTTCAAAGGGAGGCTGTATATGTGGACTGGGCTGCAGAAATGCCAGAATAGAGAGAAGGCCTAGTCCTATTGAAGACTAGCATCTTCATCGGTCTTGCAGCAATAGAAGAGAGCAGAACAGATCAATATAAAGTAGCAGTATCATTAAGTCTCATCCTCACCCAGAGATCCTTTCTCGACTCCCTGCGAGAAAGCAATTCCAGAGCCATACAGTCATCAACCTCGTCCTGAGATCCCTTCTCGACTCCCTGCGAGAAGCAATCCCAGAGCCATAGTATCCAAGTATCCAGTTCTAAATTGTATCAATCAGGATACAACTCCGAGTGTCCGTTACCGTAGGACAGGCTATCGATAGAAGTGTTCTTCCCTGCAGGGGTGCACCAACTTACCCAACACGTTTGATTAACTCCGGCCGGACACACTTTCCTGGGTCATGCCCGGCCTCGGTCAAACGATACACCGCAGCCTTACCTAAAGCTCAGCAGAGAGGTCCCCGTCGGTCTACATCCTAAGCACTCAGGGGTCTTGGGCCATCGCCCTGTGCACTCCGGGTCGTTGTGTGCAGGGTGGATACCAGCACCGCCTCGGAGGGTCGGTACGATCCGACCGTGCCACAATGCTGAACTGGACGCCTGACAGAACTATCGGCTGATGCTACGATGCAGAACGCCCATACTATGCCCACGTGATGGTTAGTGCTATCAGGCCAGAGGCCTGCTCGGATCAAATATCCAAATCGTTAGTACTTTGGGCTTGCGGTAACGAGCAGAGACTCACGAAAGATGTGACCCCGTCGCCCCGTCTCGAGGACTTGCTGCAAGGGTTAAGAATGCCCGGCCGCGCCTCGTATTCATCACTCGGGCACCATACAGGCAACCTGCCTTCACATCACACGCGGGTACCCTTCAGGGTCGACCCGCCTTTCCAAGTAACAATAGTACAGTCCAAGTATCCGTGTGCCCATAACTTCAGGGGAATCCGAGGTATCACCCTCGTTGGATTCCTACTCGATGTATCCGTCAAGGTGAACTCGGAGGAATCACCCTCGCTGGGTTCACACTTGAGGTGTTGTACGACGGTGTCGTTATCGGAAGCTGTGAAGGAGGAATCACCCTCGATGACCACGACCGAATAGCTACTCTACAGAGTTAACATCAGAAGTGCTACACGAGGTATCACCCTCGGCACTCGATAGTAACGCTGCAGTGTCGTTACAACTAAGGGGGGGGGGGGGGGGGGGTGTGATGTGCGGTGCCGGTTCTTGGTCTTCAATCCCGTTGATCGGGTCTTCAGATAATCCAGCGGGGCAGTCGGGACTAGCGGGTCACTATTTTTTTTAAAAAAAGGGTTTTTTTTTCCTCTAGCTAACCCGCCTATCTATAGCAGGTTTAGGATATGCAGGTAATTATCAACAGCAGGTTACAATAAACAGGCTATGCATCAGAATAGGTAAAGCAGTAGCAGCAGCAATTCTAATGCAAGCATGGGAAATTAGAATGGGCGATATCGGGATGATCAAAGGGGGGGCTTGCCTGGTTGCTCGGCGGCAAGGGCAAGGTCGTCAATGGTGTCTTCGAGCTCCGGAGCTGCGTCGGTCTCGGGGACGACGTCGGTGTCGGGGTCTAACGAGAGAGAAGAGGGGGAGGAAACAGTATAAATACACAACGAACAAGTGCAGCACAAAGCATAACATGGCAATACGCGGTGACAGAGGTGATTTAACGCAGTGCCGGGTGATACTGGTGAAGGGGGAATTCATCCGGGAATGTTTTCCCGGTTCCGGACATTTGCCAGACAGATGACCGGAGAGGAACGGTTGCATGTTCGCTATGCTAGGGATGCGTGACGGACGAACGAACCGCGTATTCGGATCCGTCTCGTCATTCTGAGCAACTTTCATGTACAAAGTTTTTTAATCCGAGCTACGGTTTATTTTATATTAAATTTCAAAGATTTAAAAAAATTCTGGAATTTCTGGATTAATCTAATTTCGAAAATAAACATGAAAAGGCTAGGTGCACCCGGTCCAGTGCACCCAGCAGTGAACCAGGGGCTGACAGTGGGTCCCGTTGACTGCTGAGTCAGCAGTCAACGGTTGACTAGTCAGCAGGTGAACAGTGCACACAGGCCCACATGTCATACACACAGATCCAGTTAACAGTTTTTATTTAAACTAAACCAATTTAGTTAGTGGCCTGGGGCCCAGTAGTCAGTGGGGTTAGGGGGTGTCATTAGTGCTAACTAATGTGCCATGTCGGCGTCTAGCGCCGGCGCTAATCAGGCGGCTCCGGCGATCGCCGGCCGGCCGATTCCGGCCACGGGACCGGGTGGGGATAGGCTCGTTGGAAAGCCCGTGCAGCGGCGCATCGGGTGGTGGCCGTGGGGGTGCCGGAGACGGGATGTGGCGACGGTGGCGACGAGAGGGGCGGCGGCGGCGCTCGGGCTTCGACGGGAACAGGCACAGGGGCTCGGGTTCGATGTTCTGGCGGCTCAGGCGGCTGCTGCGTGAGGCCACGGGCACGGTGGCGTGCTCGCTATGCCCTGAAACGGACTATAGCGGTGGGGCGAGCTCATCGGCGGCGACAAAGAGGCGGACATGGCGCGGCGGCGAAAATAGTGCAGCAACGGCGAAAACCCGAGCCAAATAGAGAAGGGAAAGTGCGGGCGGTCACAGCGGATGCAGATGAGGGCTCGGGGCGGCACGGGGAGGTCGAAGAGCGGCGGGTCGAGCGACGGTGACCGGCGGATGCAGTCAGGGAAGAAGGCCGATGGCGGCGATGCCGTGCGTCCCAGCTCGAACCGCTTGTCGTGGTCGAGGTAGAAGAGGGCTACGGCGCTCCTGGACACCAGCGGGAGGCACGGGGATGCTCCGGTGCGCGTGGGTGACGGCGGCGCGGCGAGTCCGCGCTCGGGCGAGCTCCTGACTTAGCGGGTGAGAGCGAGGGAAGAAGGAGGATTGGCGCCAGGGGAGTCCAGGGGAGGGAGAGAGCTCGAGGGCGTCTGGGGGGCCTTATCCACCGGGGCGAGCGGCGGGGCGCGGTGTCGAGCGGCGAGGGGGGGGCAGTGCGCGCGGGTGCGTCTGCGGAGGCGACAGCGGCGCGCGTGGGTGAACGGGGGGAGGGGACGGGAGGTGTTGGGCTGGGCCGACACTGTGTTGGGCAGGCCGGTAAGTGCACAGGTGAGTTCCTCCCTTTTCTTTTATTTCCTTTTGTCTTTTTCTTTTATTTATTCTTATTTCTGTTTTGTAATTAGTTAGGCCTCAAAATGATTTCTGTAAAAATATGGCACTTGTTCCATTAATTGCTAGGCATTATCTACTACTGCCAAAAACTGGTTTGAAGACAATTGGAGTTCACACAAATTTTATATTAAATAAAGTGTATTAATCCTTGCTGTTTTGGTAATGTTAGGATCACCTAATTAATTTATTAATTGTTGGTTACAATTTTAGAATAGTCTCTGTAATATTTGCTATTTAATGAACATTTTAGTTTCTGTGTTTGAACAACTTTTATTTTCCACTTTTATTTAATTTGAATATTTGAGTTAGGAGTTAAAATGCAATATGATGCAAATGATAACTTGGCACTGTTGAACTTGCTGACATGGCAAAATCAAAAGGGGAATTACTGTAGCTAAACACTGGGGGTGTTACAAATCTCCTCCACTAATAAGAATTCTCGTCCCGAAAATTAAGAGGTAGAAGGAAAAAGATCGGGGTATTCTGCACGAAGATTATCCTCGCGTTCCCAAGTGGCTTCATCTTCAGTATGATTTGACCACTGCACTTTGAGGAACTTGGTAACCTTCTGACGGGTTCGACGTTCAGCTTCATGGAGGATGCGGATCGGATGCTCCTTATAAGATAGATCATCATGCAATTCGAGCATCTCGTGATCCACTGCTCGGTGTGGAGGTTCCTTGAAGCATTTACGAAGTTGCGACACATGGAAGATGTCGTGGATATGAGAGAATTGTGGCGGCAATTCCAATTTATATGCCACCTGACCACGTCTTGCAACAATGCGGAAAGGACCAATGTAGCGCGGAGCTAGCTTGCCCTTGATTCCTAAACGGTGAGTGCCTTTCATCGGGGTGACTCGCAGATAAGCCTGATCACCAGGTTGATAAGTCAAACCCCCATCGTTTACGATCATAGTTGCTCTTCTGGCGGTCCTGAGCCGCCTTGAGATTTTCCCGGACAATACGAACTTGTTCTTCGGCGTGTTGAATAATATCGGGACCCACGAGCGGTCGTTCCTCAGTTTCTGACCAATTCAGAGGGGTTCGACACTTACGTCCATAGAGTACTTCGAAGGGGGCCATTTTCAAGCTGGTTTGATAGCTGTTGTTATAGGAGAACTCGGCATACGGGAGAGATTCTTCCCACTTCTTACCGAAAGAAATGACACAAGCTCGAAGCATGTCTTCAAGCACTTGATTGACTCGCTCGACTTGGCCTTGGGATTGGGGGTGATAAGCTGAACTCCAGGTAATATGAGTTCCCATAGCTGTTTGGAAACTTTCCCAGAAAGTGGAAGTGAAAAGGCCGCCACGGTCCGAACTGATCTCCTTCGGAATACCGTGGAGTGAAACAATTCTGGAGATATACAACTCTGCTAACTGACTAGCAGTGATAGTTTTTTTGACAGGCAGAAAGTGTGCAACTTTGGAAAGTTGATCGACGACGACAAGAATAGCATCGTGACCCTTATGTGACCTGGGAAGTCCTGTAATGAAATCCATCTGAACCTTATCCCATTTCCATAAAGGAATAGGAAGTGGTTGCAGAATTCCAGCAGGCTTCTGATGTTCTGCTTTAACGTGGCGACACACATCACATTCAGCAACATATCGAGCAATATCCTGCTTCATTTTAGACCACCAGTACCTTTGACGGAGATCACGATACATCTTGGTGCTACCCGGATGAATAGACAGCGGGGTATCATGTGCCTCCTTCATGACCTTGTCGATCATAAGTTCGAAGCGAGGTACGACAATGCGGTTTCTGAAATACAAGGTTCCATCTTCAGACAGCGAGAAATCCTTGTACTTTACAAGGTGAAGGTCTTTCTTCATCAGATCAATTTCAGCATCTTTAGCTTGAGCATTCTTAACAGCTTTCTCAAGATCTGGTTGTATCACAAGGTTATTTAGAGAGCCCTGTGGAACAATACACAGATTCAGCTTGCACGGTTCTTCAAAAAGAGGAGGTTGAGCTCGCCTAACAATGAGGTTGTCGCAATAGGACTTGCGGCTTAAGGCATCAGCCATCACGTTAGCCTTGCCAGGGGTATAGGAAATACCCAAATCATAGTCCGCAATGGCCTCCATCCATCTTTGCTGACGGAGGTTTAGAGAAGGTTGAGTGAACAAGTACTTCAGACTTTTATGATCCGTGTATATCTCGCAACGATTACCGAGAAGGTAATGTCGCCACAACTGCAGTGCATAGATGACAACAGCTAGTTCTAAATCATGTACCGGATAATTCTCTTCATGTGGGCGCAACTGACGAGAGCCATAAGCAATCACCTTACGCTCTTGCATTAGGACACAGCCTAATCCTTCACGGGATGCATCATAATAAATCACAAAGTCTTTGCGTGTATCTGGAGGAGATAGTACTGGGGCAGATGTTAGCTTGTCTTTGAGTGTTTGAAAACTTTCCTGACATTTTTCTGTCCATTCAAATTTAACGCCCTTGTGAAGCAGATCAGTCAGGGGCTTAGCAATCTTGGAAAAGTTCTCGACAAATCGACGGCAATAGCTTGCAAGGCCGAGAAAACTTCTCACTTGCTTGACGTTCTTCGGAGGAGTCCAGTCAAGAATAGCCTGAACTCGTTCTGGGTTAACGGCAATGCCATCTTTCGAAATCACATGACCAAGGTACGTTACTTCAGAAAGCCAGAATTCACATTTGGAGTATTTGGCATACAACTGGTGTTCTCGGAGCCAGCATGTTCTTCCTTATTCTTTGAATAGACCAGAATATCATCCAGATATACCACGGCGAACTTGTCGAGGTAATCCATGAAGATGTAATTCATCAGACGGGAGAATGTGGCTGGAGCATTTGTTAGGCCAAATGACATGACAGTGTACTCGTAGGAGCCATAACGAGTAACAAATGCAGTCTTGGGAATATCCTCTTCACGAACACGGATCTGATGGTAACCCAACCTCAAATCAAGTTTAGAGAATACCGATGATCCAGCAAGCTGATCATACAAATCATTGATCCGAGGAAGTGGATATTTGTTTTGAATTGTTGCTTGGTTAATGGGCCGATAATCCAGAACTAATCGGTTAGTTCCATCCTTCTTCTTAACGAAGAGTGAAGGTGCTCCCCAAGCAGAGGAACTGGGGCGGATGAAACCTTTCTTAAGTGACGTGTCGATTTCTTCCTTAAGCTCAAGAAGATGATGCGGAGGCATCTTATAAGGACGCTTCGCAATAGGAGTTGTGCCAGGTTTCAAGTCGATGACAAACTCAACAGCTCTAGCAGGGGGTATTCCTGGAAGTTCTTCTGGAAAGACGTCTTGAAAATCACGAACAACTGGAACGTTCTCGATGCCTTCAAGAGGTGAAGCATTCAATGCATTCAGAACATATATCTGGCTCTCAGCATCCTGAGCTATTCGGGTTGAGTATTTGACTGTCTGGCCAGAAGGGTGTGTGAGCTGGACTGTCTTAGTAGCACAGTCAATCAAAGCATTATGGGCTGACAACCAGTCCATACCGAGAATGATGTCTATGTCGGAAGGTCCAAGAGCAATAAGGGAAGCAGAGAACATCAACCCTTCAATTCTGATCTGATTGTTGTGACTTACCATCTTGGTTTGCCACCTGGAACGGGGAGTGATAATCTCTAATGGTGTGGGCAATAACTCTAGAGGTAGCTCATGTCGCTGAGCAAATTGTTGAGACACAAAGGAATGTGATGCCCTGGAATCAAAGAGAACAGAGGCTGCAACTGAATTAACTGGCAGAGTTCCCATCACGATCTTAGGTGACTCACGAGCTTCTCCCATTTTGACATGAGTGACCTGTCCACGACCCATAGCAAGCGGCCTAGCCTTACGATTTCTGGAATGATGGGTTCGATGGCCCTTCGTACGACCATTAGGAGGACGTGGTGCAGCCTGATGAAAAGCCATAGCATAAGGCTGTCCACCCTGAACCGTTAGCTATCTCGGCGGTGAAGGCAGTCGAGGTGCAACATAAGACGGCCTTGGTGTTGGAGCAGGTTGATGATAAACATTGTGTGGGATCCAGACTCGACGCTTCTGAATAGGCTGACCCGAGGATGAGCCAGCTTCATGAGTGCGCTTGAGTGACTCCTGGTATTCAGTCAGAGCTGTTTCAACTTGGAAAGATTTGATGACAAGCGTTGCGAATTCTGTGCAATCATGGACAGCAAGTTTTATATCAGTACGTAGTCCTCCACGGAATTTCTCCTGCTTGCGAGTGTCGGTGTCGACGTCATCCGCAGCATAGCGGGATAATTCAAGGAATTTCCTCTGATATTCATCCACAGTCATTTTACCCTGAGAGAGTTTATGGAACTCCTGCTTCTTCTGGTCCATCAGACCTTGAGGAATGTAACATGCATGAAAAGCTGACTGAAATTCCTGCCAAGTGGTTACAGTCTCTGCAGGCAACATAGCCTTGTGGCTTTCCCACCATTGAGCAGCTGGGCCCTTCAGGTGGAATGTTGCAAAGGTGACGTAACTGTCAGGAGCAACATTAGCTGATTCCATCTCAAACAGGATGTCACGAAGCCAATCATCAGCATCCATAGGATTGGTGGAGTAGTGGAAAACGGATGGACTGAGGCGCACAAATTCTGGCAGAGTTATTGGAGCATTCTATTGCTGAGCATTTTGAGTTGGGAGTTGAGCCAATACTCCGGTCATAAACTGACGGTTAAGCTCAAACTGCTGCATCATGGCGGCAATATAGGGTGGAGGTGGAGGATCGTCAGTCATCCTGCCAAATCAACAGGGGCAGTTTAGCAAGAAGAACTGCAGGTGTATGGAATGATTCAGGAAGTAACACGCACAACAGAAGGAAGTGCAATAGATACTTCATCATATTCGCACCAGACATTCAAAGCCACACATAGCCTCGGTTAGTATCCGGCATTACGACAGTTGAAAAGGGAGGGCTAGACATCTAGGCGGCGCGCAGGCACGCGGCAAGGAAGTACACAACGAGACATAGCAAAGGCTACATCAACGTCGGAGAAAACTATTGGGGCGAGGAATCTGCAAGTGAAACACAGGGTGCCCTCGATAAAAGGATCCTGCAAGCAGAACCTGGCCCACAATCTTGAAGAAAGGGGGAAATTTCAGAATACCGGGTGGATGTGATCACGAGAACCTAATGTTGGAGTTAGTAAAATTTTATCCCGAGTAGAAGAGAGATCAGAGTCCCAGAGTAAAGGTCAAGGAGTAAAAGATCCTAATACCACCCAATTGGCGACATGGGCCCGTAAGCCACACAGCCAAGTTAGTAAAACGGTTTTGGACCACTAGACTCAACTTCGGCCAAGGAGTTGGAAAGGGGGTTCCTACAGTCAGTCGGCTCTGATACCAACTTGTGACGCCCCTGGCTCAATCGTGCACTAATCATACACGCAAATGCACACGATCAAGCCTAAGGACTTACGGGAAGATATCACAACACAACTCTAAAACATAAATAAAGTCATACAAGCTTTATATTACAAGCCAGGGGCCTCGAGGGCTCGAATACATAAGCTTGCGTACAAGCGTCAGCGGAAGCATCAGATATCTGAGTACAGATATGAAACAGAAACAGAAAGGCCTTTAGAAAGGCGGGGCAAAATAAAACACTACGATCGAAAGGCGTAGGCCTCCTGCCTGAGACCCTCCGATCCTGCTCCTGGTCGTCAGTCAACTCGTAGCAGTATCCACCCTCGAGGTAGCAGTAGCGATCGTCGGCGGGGACAGCTGTCTCAGGGGCTCCGTCATCTTGGTCACGACAAACTGGTATGGGGAGAAAAGGAAAACAAAGCAACCGTGAGTACTCAGAAGTACTCAGCAAGCAAGGATCTATACTACATATGCAACATTTTCAAAGGGAGGCTGTAAATGTGGACTGGGCTGCAGAAATGCCAGAATAGAGAGAAGGCCTAGTCCTATCGAAGACTAGCATCTTCATCGGTCTTGCAGCAATAGAAGAGAGCAGAACAGATCAATATAAAGTAGCAGTATCATTAAGTCTCATCCTCACCCAGAGATCCTTTCTCGACTCCCTGCGAGAAAGCAATCCCAGAGCCATACAGTCATCAACCTCGTCCTGAGATCCCTTCTCGACTCCCTGCGAGAAGCAATCCCAGAGCCATAGTATCCAAGTATCCAGTTCTAAATTGTATCAATCAGGATACAACTCCGAGTGTCCGTTACCGTAGGACAGGCTATCGATAGAAGTGTTCTTCCCTGCAGGGGTGCACCAACTTA
This sequence comes from Thinopyrum elongatum, assembly GCA_011799875.1. Lineage (NCBI taxonomy): Eukaryota > Viridiplantae > Streptophyta > Magnoliopsida > Poales > Poaceae > Thinopyrum > Thinopyrum elongatum. The sequence goes on from CM022301.1 coordinate 105,155,005, forward strand.
CCCAACACGTTCGATTAACTCCGGCCGGACACACTTTCCTGGGTCATGCCCGGCCTCGGCCAAACGATACACCGCAGCCCTACCTAAAGCTCAGCAGAGAGGTCCCCGCCGGTCTACATCCTAAGCACACAGGGGTCTTGGGCCATCGCCCTGTGCACTCCGGGTCGTTGTGTGCAGGGTGGATACCAGCACCGCCTCGGAGGGTCGGTATGATCCGACCGTGCCACAATGCTGAACTGGACGTTTGACAGAACTGTCGGCTGATGCTACGATGCAAAACGCCCATACTATGCCCACGTGATGGTTAGTGCTATCAGGCCAGAGGCCTGCTCGGATCAAATATCCAAATCGTTAGTACTTTGGGCTTGCGGTAACGAGCAGAGACTCACGAAAGATGTGACCCCGTCGCCCCGTCTCGAGGACTTGCTGCAAGGGTTAAGAATGCCCGGCCGCGCCTCGTATTCATCACTCGGGCACCATACAGGCAACCCGTCTTCACATCACACGCGGGTACCCTTCAGGGTCGACCCGCCTTTCCAAGTAACAATAGTACAGTCCAAGTATCCGTGTGCCCATAACTTCAGGGGAATCCGAGGTATCACCCTCGTTGGATTCCTACTCGATGTATCCGTCAAGGTGAACTCGGAGGAATCACCCTCGCTGGGTTCACACTTGAGGTGTTGTACGACGGTGTCGTTATCGGAAGAGGTGAAGGAGGAATCACCCTCGATGACCACGACCGAATAGCTACTCTACAGAGTTAACATCAGAAGTGCTACACGAGATATCACCCTCGGCACTCGATAGTAACGCTGTAGTGTCATTACAACTAAGGGGGGGTGATGTAAGGTGCCGGGTCCTGGTCTTCAATCCCATTGATCGGGTCTTCAGATAATCCAGCGGGGCAGTCGGGACTAGCGGGGTCACTGATAGGTCTCTACCCAGCCTATACTAAGCAGTTTAGGATATGCAGGTAATTATCAACAGCAGGTTACAATAAACAGGCTATGCATCAGAATAGGTAAAGCAGTAGCAGCAGCAATTCTAATGCAAGCATGGGAAATTAGAATGGGCGATATCGGGATGATCAAAGGGGGGGCTTGCCTGGTTGCTCGGCGGCAAGGGCAAGGTCGTCAATGGTGTCTTCGGGCTCCGGAGCTACGTCGGTCTCGGGGACGACGTCGGTGTCGGGGTCTAACGAGAGAGAAGAGGGGGAGGAAACAGTATAAATACACAGCGAACAAGTGCAGCACAAAGCATAACATGGCAATACGCGGTGACAGAGGTGATTTAACGCAGTGCCGGGTGATACTGGTGAAGGGGGAATTCATCCGGGAATGTTTTCCCGGTTCTGGACATTTGTCCGACAGATGACCAGAGAGGAACGGTTGCATGTTCGCTATGCTAGGGATGCGTGACGGATGAACGAACCGCGAATTCGGATCCGTCTCGTCGTTCTGAGCAACTTTCATGTACAAAGTTTTTTAATCCGAGCTACGATTTATTTTATATTAAATTTCAAAGATTTAAACAAATTCTGGAATTTCTGGATTAATCTAATTTCGAAAATAAACATGAAAAGGCTAGGTGCACCCGGTCCAGTGCACCCAGCAGTGAACCAGGGGCTGACAGTGGGTCCCGTTGACTGCTGAGTCAGCAGTCAACGGTTGACTAGTCAGCAGGTGAACAGTGCACACGGGCCCACATGTCATACACACAGATCCAGTTAACAGTTTTTATTTAAACTAAACCAATTTAGTTAGTGGCCTGGGGCCCAGTAGTCAGTGGGGTTAGGGGGTGTCATTACTGCTAACTAATGTGCCACGTCGGCGTCTAGCGCCGGGGCTAATCCGGCGGCTCCGGCGATCGCTGGCCGGCCGATTCCGGCCACGGGACCGGGTGGGGATAGGCTCGTTGGAAAGCCCGTGCAGCGGTGGATCGGGTGGTGGCCGTGGGGGTGCCGGAGACGGGATGTGGCGACGGTGGCGACGAGAGGGGCGGCGGCGGCGCTCGGGCTCCGACGGGAACGGGCACAGGGGCTCGGGTTCGATGTTCTGGCGGCTCAGGCGGCTGCTACGCGAGGCCACGGGCACGGTGGCGTGCTCGCTATGCCCTGAAACGGACTATAGCGGTGGGGCGAGCTCATCGGCGGCGACAAAGAGGCAGTCATGGCGCGGCGGCGAAAATAGTGCAGCAACGGCGAAAACCCGAGCCAAATAGAGAAGGGAAAGTGCAGGCGCTCACAGCGGATGCAGATGAGGGCTCGAGGCGGCACGAGGAGGTCGAAGAGCGGCGGGTCGAGCGACGGTGACCGGCGGATGCAGTCGGGGAAGGAGGCCGATGGCGGCGATGCCGTGCGTCCCAGCTCGAACCGCTTGTCGTGGTCGAGGTAGAAGATGGCTACGGCGCTCCTGGACACCAGCGGGAGGCACGGGGATGCTCCGGTGCACGTGGGTGACGGCGGCGCAACGTGTCCGCGCTCGGGCGAGCTCCTGACTGAGCGGGTGAGAGCGAGGGAAGAAGGAGGATTGGCGCCAGGGGAGTCCAGGGGAGGGAGAGAGCTCGAGGGCGTCTGGGGGGGCCTTATCCACCGGGGCGAGCGGCGGGTGCGAGGTGTAGACGAAGCGCGTGAGGGGGGGGGGGGGGGGGGGGGGGGGGGCAGTGCGCGCGGGGGCGTCTGCGGGGCGAAGCGGCTGCGACGTGGAGTGAAACAGGGGGAGGGGACGGGAGGTGTTGGGCTGGGCCGGCACTGTGTTGGGCAGGCCGGTAAGTGCACAGGTGAGTTCCTCCCTTTTCTTTTATTTCCTTTTGTCTTTTTCTTTTATTTATTCTTATTTCTGTTTTGTAATTAGTTAGGCCTCAAAATGACTTCTGTAAAAATATGGCACTTGTTCCATTAATTGCTAGGCTTTATCTACTACTGCCAAAAACTGGTTTGAAGACAATTGGAGTTCACACAAATTTTATATTAAATAAAATGTATTAATCCTTGCTGTTTTGGTAATGTTAGGGTCACCTAATTAATTTATTAATTGTTGGTTACAATTTTAGAATAGTCTCTGTAATATTTGCTATTTAATGAATATTTTAGTTTCTGTGTTTGAACAACTTTTATTTTCCACTTTTATTTAATTTGAATATTTGAGTTAGGAGTTGAAATGCAATATGATGCAAATGATAACTTGGCACTGTTGAACTTGCTGACATGGCAAAATCAAAAGGGGAATTACTGTAGCTAAACACTGGGGGTGTTACATGCATCTCCTTGTGATCGCATCGGTTGTTTATTCCAGGAAAGAAACATGTATGCAGTTTTTGGGTTTGTCTTGAAGTTCGTAGGATATTGTAGGAATCGGCCATGAACTTGATGTCATATCCAAGAAAGGTGAGGCTGTTTAGGAGAGCGCGCATGAGCCATACTTTGGCGAGAGGCAGTCACGCTGATTGATTAGCCGCTTTTTGATTTGTATCACTCCCACTGGCTTGATCTGCGTACATAGATGTATGATGTGGATGTAAAAAATAAGTTTTGGATTAGTATCTTTCTTAATTCTCAAGAGGAAATAGGAGAATACGTTGTCAATGTGAACAAATTGTATTACCCTGCTGCTGAGTGGTTTCTCGATAAATCTCAGTTCGTTCTTAATGGGCATATGATATTATTTTTTAAGTAATATGTAATGAAGATTTCCAGATGGAAATGTGTATATCATTAGGTGACTTGTTATCAGATTTCTATTGCCAATAATTACGTTTCATCATTTTTTTTCATCCACTGTACTCCAAATTTGAAGGTTGATGTTATACGAATTTTACCATGCACGAACTTCAGGAAAGCAATTCTTGGAAGGCAGGCAGCCCTCACGGTATAGCTCAACAAGATTAGTTTTTTAAGTTATAAACGTTCTATTGTGTGTGGGGAGATGAGTTGTGATGCTGTTATTTTCTCCCGTTGCAACGTACGGGCATGTTTTCTAGTCCTTTATCATATTTGCTTTTCGATCAATTATTTGTTTTTTTTATTTTCAGATCTATTATTCCCAAAACCAAAAAATACCTTGCTGTAATTTTTTGTTATTTATTTTATTTCGTGTTTTCGCGAGATCTATTTATCCAATCTACTACAAATTTATCTTTCTTTTACCCGGAAGGGATTGACAACCCCTCTTACGCGTCGGGTTACAAGTATTTGTTCTTTGTGTGCAGGTACCGTTTACATAGTGTTGCGTGGTTCTCCTACTGGTTCGATAATCTTGGTCTCATCACCGAGGGAAATACCTACCGTATCTGTGCTGCGTCATCCCTTCCTCTTCGGGGAAAATGCTGACGCGGACACGAGTCATCAGCCAAGACCTCGCGAGCCATTAGAAGCCACCGACGAACGCCAGATCTGCGCGGCACATCGCCCGGACCCCGACCCGCCCGGTCGGTGAGCAGCAAAAGGCTAGCAACGGCCGTGAGCAGCCACCCCCGCCACTCTCGCGCCCCAACAGCAGGCAGCAGAACCAGCAACAGCGCCCGAAGCCGGCCTCGGGCACGAATCCAGGCGCGCCGACCATGTCCACCGCCGAGGGGAGCAGCCGCACGCGTCGCGAACCAGCGCCGGCGAGCAGGCACATCAGCACCATGTCGCCTCCCTGCACCCCTTGCATGCGCCGCACACTCCTCTACCGAGCTCGACGGCAGCCGCCACCCCGACGACCACAGCCCGCCGGCTACCTCACGTCCACCGCGAGCTCTCCCCAGCCGCCTTCGGAGGTAGGGGCCGCCGCCACGGCGGCGAGGCCAGCGGCAGCGGCGAAGGAGAGAAGGTGGGAAGGGGGCTGTCGGCGGCGGCAGGCTAGGTCGCCCCCGAGTCGCTCTAGCAGAGCGACGCGGGGGTCAGTAGTACCTTCAGTCTTTCTAGAATAAACAGTGTGTTGCAGTCCTTTTCTATACACAACTATTTTTCTATTACTGCCCGAACATATAAATTTCCTTCACATACATTGTAGAGCCTTGATCACTTGCTTGATCCACCGCGTCGCTCCACGGTCTGAGTTCCACTGTCGTCATCTGCACAGTGAAATATGACTGCCTAGGGTTAGCCGTTGTGGCATCATAGATCACGGCTGGACAACTACCATCATGGTGAGCGACCTTGCTGGAGGCCCAACAATCCACTTCACCTTAGTAGGTATTTCAGTTTCGGGCTTGTATCTTTCAGTTTGTCATGTAGTTCTGCCCATGCAAGTTGTTTCTAGTTGGGGTATGTGTTAATCCAGGAAGAATGTTTCCGTCTCGATTTTCTCAAAAATTCTTTCTTGTGATGCATTAAGTTTTAATTTTCTTGCTGCTATGTGTGTGGATAATTAATTATTATTTTTGTCAAGATTGTCATGGTAGATCAGGTAAATAATTTGTGATGGTATCTCTGGATATCCTAGCTATGACCCTGACCAACTCATCATCTTAATTTCTGTGAGAGAAAAAGTGCCTTATCAGTGTTTATGAATCATTCCTGATTTCCTTGTCACACAGTGTAGTTCTGTAGGAATAAGCCTCACATGCTTCTATCCGTCCTAATAATTTCATCTATCCTCACAGGTTTTGAAATTGACTTTGCGTCAGCTAACATGCTTGCATTTGTTTTTCTCTTAACAGGTAAATCTTCAGGACTTGTGCATACTGCAATTAGGAAATATATAAATCAATAAGTTTACAGAAGAGGCCTTAAGAATGAATTCGGAGCTTTGTCTTTATTGCATGGAATTCTTTGCAAGTTGATGATGCCGCCACGCAACTCTTTTAACTAAATTAAGTTCTTTTTTTACAAAAAGTACAATGTTTTTTTCTTCATTTTCGGATTTTTCAGTTGAATTTTTAATGAAAGACTGGCATACATGTTAATAGCTTGATATTCTTGGCTGTTGTAAGATAAAACATTCAGCTCCGTATTTTGTACAATTATATACACCATAATCTGGAATGTTATCCAAAATCTTAGGATGGGTTCAGTTCTTGTGTTCATGTATTATCCAAGATAAATCATTACAGAATAAGTAGAATGTTAAGTTGAACACGAGAATATTCCAACATGTATTTACATGAATCACAACTATTAACAGGCAGAGATATGAAACATATTCTTGGCATATCAAATCTGAACTTGTTTCATGCATTTATTTTCTTTTCAACTTCAAGTACATCCGATTTCCCAAGCTTTCTTTTATTATTTGTATTTTTGATCTGTTGTTTGTCAATCGCCGCCCCGCCTTAAGCTGCACCAAGGGCGCGCCCCCACATAGGTAAGCTTCTCTCGCCCTCTACATTGCCATACTTTACCTTGGTTTGGTGAATATGAAAGATGACTACAACTACCGTTGTACAAAAAAGATCTGGAAAATTTTGACACAATTGAAAACACACCTCTTTCTCTGTTTTTTTTAAAAGGAGGTTAAAACCCTGGCCTCTGCATGATTGATGTATACGACCATCTTTATTAATTATTCAACAAAGGTTTGATAAGAACATACATCAAGCCATCCGAAGCCACCATACATATCTACAAACTCGATAATGTGGAGTACTCTCGCTCCCCATATCTAAAACTGGTGTTATCGCCGATCCATCCACATAACGTATCGGAACCAACAGCCGGTGCAACAGATCTAAAGTGTACACCACATGCACACGTTTTATAAGCCGCCATCATCATCGAACCGCTGATCCATCTTCAGGAGAGAGATCTGCATCATCCTTACCAGTCTGGCCATCCGTCGACGCCACCATGACGCCCAACGGCGCCACCGCCCTGCGATCATCCATCCAGACGCGAAGACTCTGGAAGATCTATCGTGCGTACACTACTGCAGGATGCTGCTAACGCGACTCTACAATCAGAGACCCTTCGACGAAACTGTGTGCGATGCATTAATCGCAAACGGTGATGTAAAAAAACCGTAAAAAAAGATGCAAAACGTTTGCGATGGCGGATACATCAAACACGGTTCAGATTTTAGTTGCGTGTGTGATGCGGGGCATACGGTTCAGTTCAATGAACTGTTTGCGATGCGGAAGAAGAACAGAAACGGGCAGCCAAATGAAGGCGTGTGCGATATATGACATACAGTTCAGTCGGATTAACTGTTTGTGATGAGGCGGAACAACAGAAACGGGCAGCCAGATGAAGGTGTGTGCGATTGAGGGCATACACTTCAGACGGATGAATTGTTTGCGATTAGGCAACACAACAGAAACGGTCAGCCAGATCAACATGTCTGCGATTGACGGCATACACTTCACACGGATGAACTGTTTGCGATTAGGCACAACGAACAGAAACAGTTAGACAGATCAACGTGTGTGCTCTAGACGGGCACACATTCTAATTAAAAGAAGCGTGTGCGATGGTAATAACGAGCGCGCACGGTTGTTGGAACAAGACGTGTGCTGACATCGCCTATTGCGGTGCACCCTATGGTGCAAACGCCACGTACGCGGCCGAGAAAACGTGTCCACGTTACGTCGTCCGGGAATAGTGCCGCACTTAAAAATTATAGAACCGTCAATAAATTTTGAGCATGCGTCCCATCACATTCCAAATTACTACCACGCTATATTTAATTGCAAACCTGTTCACACCGATCAAAACCTAAACGGTTTTCCACTTGAGAGCGTATTAGTACTCGGTTATAAATACTACTACTCCAAGATGACTGCACATTCCTCCTCAACTCTTCATCCACAAAAACAAACAAGTCATTCATCGTCGTTACCTTGCGTCTGCCATGGCCAGTGTGAGTTCTGGGTCGAGAGATTACCACCAGGGAGAGGCGAGCATGGAAGCGGAAGCACGAGAGATGTCCCGCCTCGCCGTGAAAGCAGCCGACATGTCCCGCCACGCGGCCGTAGCACCACAGAGGTCCCGCCGCGCCGCCGAAGCAGCACAGAGGTCCCGTCGCACCATCGATGCAGCAAACTGGTCCGGCTACGCCGCGGAAGCAGCAGAGATATCCCGCCGCGCCGCGAATGCAGCAGAGATGTCCTCCCGCGCCGTGGCGGCCTGGGAAAATGTCTTGCGGGCAGGCGAGGACTCTCACAGGCGCATGCACGCTATGCTCGATGACCTGATGGGTCGGATCTCCTACTGGATGAAGCAGTAGGAGGAGATGAATGCCTCCTTTGAAAATGCTACCAGCGTCATCCAGGGACTAGGGGAGGAGAAGGCGAAGCTCCCCACCGAGCGCGACCTGCTGAGGGTGAAGATCACTGGAACGACGAAGCAGCACAAGGAGACCACTGCCTTGTTGCAGAGGACCGGCATCATTGTGAAGAAACTTATGGACGAGAATGCCATGCTCCGCATCGAGCGCCAAAGGCCGGTGGAGGAATCCGTGGATGCTCTCAAGCAGCGTCTTGAGGACACGAAAGAGCTCATCGCCGCTCGCCGCTGGAACTAGTCTCCGCGGCCTACAGCAACGCATCAAGAAAGTAGAGATCAGCGAGCCAGATCGTTGTCTTCCTTCTTCTTTTGCCCTTGTGTATTTTGGGCGTTGCCGCATGTGGCTTTTTTAATTATCTACCTAGATATGTAAGACAATTATTATCCACTGTCATCGTCCTTATATTCATCAGTCTTGCTATAAGTCACAGTTGATGCTATATAGGTCAGTCGGATCTTACATCAAGATCCGTGCAAAACTTTCTTTTCAGATTTTCTTTTTTCTCTCTTAAATCTCAGTCGAGTGAGACATAGCCGTGCCATGAAACAGGGGCTCGGGCGCCATTAATGGAGACGTTGGGAGAGAGGTGGGCGGCGGATAGAGGTCAAAGGGATCTCCTCCCGATGAGCACGCGCAGGGGTCTGATCGCACGCCTCTCGTACTCAAATAGCTACCCCGCACGACACCTCCTAGCCAATAAAAAAGGGACGTGTGGCGGCACGTAAATGGTAAGTAGAACGCCCACGGTTTCAATAATACTTGTGTTTCCGATTTGTAATGTGACAACACTTGTTCCAAAATGACTTTGTTGATTGTTAATGTGTGCGTCTTCACAAATCGAACAAAAAATTTACCACAGCATGTTGGTGCCATGTCATGACACCCTGCCAAGTTTCATGATTTTCAGGCGAGTTTTGGATTTACGGGAATTTTAAAACCAAGTTTCTTGATGTTTTCGGCCGAGCCAAGACGCCCAGATATTTGAATTCCATTCCCACTTCTTGCATGGGACCTAGAAATTTGCCCAAGTACACATAAATGATTTTTCAACTAACTTTGGCGCACTGGAGCATGCGCTTGTACTTCAAATTTGAATTATGTGCATTAAATGCCTGGAAATTCAATTAATGTATAAAAAAGCCAAACGAACCCGGAATAATTCCAAAATTTAGGACGAAACTCCTATTTGGTCTAAGCTGCCTGTGTAAAAAAATCAAGACGGGAGAAGGCAGTGTATGTTGTTTCGCACACGGAGGTGACACGTTCCCTCTCGGAACCACGAGCCTTCTTGAGAGAAGCTCCGGTTTGCAAGAAGCTTATACCAAAGCTTGTCCCAATTCGGCCAAAAAAATTACCACAGCATGTTGGTGCCATGTCATGACACCATGTCAAATTTCATGATTTTCAGGCGTGTTTTGGATTTACAGGAATTAAAAAACCAAGTTTCTCAATATTTTCGGCCGAGCCACGACGCCCAGATGTTTGAATTTCATTCCCATTTCTTGCATGGGACCTAGAAATTCACCCAAGGACACACATGTGATTTTTCAACCAACTTTGGTGCACTGGAGCATGTGCTTATAGTTCAAATTTGAATTGTGCACATTAAATGCCCAGAAACTTAATTAATGTATAAAAAAGGCCAAACGGACCCGGAATAATTCCAAATTCTAACACGGCACTCATATAGTTCTGTGTTGCCTCTGTAAAAAATTAAGTGGGGAGGCAGCGTATATCGTTTCGCACACAAAGGTGACACGTCCCCCCTCGGGAACCACGAGTCTTCTTGAGAGAAACTTCGGTTTGCAAGAAGCTTATACCAAAACTTGTCCAAATGCGGCCAATTTTTTTACCATAGCATGTTGGTGCCATGAAATGACACCATGCCAAGTTTCATGATTTTCAGGCGAGTTTTGAATTTACAGGAATTTAAAAAACCAAGTTTCTCAATGTTATCGGCCGAGCCACGACGCCTAGATATTTGAATTTCATTCCCATTTCTTGCATGGGACCTTGAAATTCACCCAAGGACATACATGTGATTTTTCAACCAACCTTGGTGCACTGGAGCATGTGCTTGTAGTTCAAATTTGAATTATTCACATTAAATGCCCAGAAACTCAATTAATGCATAAAAAGGGCCAAACGAACCTGGAATAATTCCAAATTTAAACACGACACTCATATAGTTCTATGTTTGATTTGTAAAAAAATCAAGAGGTGGGGGGGGGGGGGCAGCGTATATCATTTCGCACACAAAGGTGACACATTCCCTCTCGAAACCACACGCCTTCTTCAGAGAAGCTACAATTTGCAAGAAGCTTATGCCAAAACTTGTCCCAATTCGGCCAATTTTTTTACCACAGCATGCTGGTGCCATGAATTGTCTCCATGCCAAGTTTCATGATTTTTAGGCGAGTTTGGGATTTACAGGAATTTAAAAACCAAGTTTCTCAATGTTCCCGACTGAGCCACGATGCCCAGATGTTTGAATTTCATTCTCATTCTTGCATGGAACCTATAAATTCACCCAAAGACACACATGTGATTTTTTAACAAACTTTGGTGCACTGGAGCATGTGCTTGTAGTTCAAATTTGAATTATGCACATTAAATGCCTAGAAACTCAATTAATGCATAAAAATGCCAAACGAACCCGGAATAATTCCAAATTTTAACACGACACTCATGTAGTTGCATGTTCACTGTAGATAAATGTTCTAGCAATTCAAACACCATCCTTTCCCTCTGTAACACCATTTTATCTTTCAAAACATAATGAAAAATCAGGTATACCACAAATAGTTTACTAGCAAGAATCGTGTGGGATGCGATATAAAATATCTTGGCGCACCGTCTTGTCTGGCTTACGCAGGAAGCTTCGTCGTCTACAGTCCACCGCCCGCGCTTGAACCACACCGCACGCCAGTTTCTCGCGGCACCGAGCGAAATTTTCCTGCCACCGCGGAAATATCTATCTCCCCACCCCCTCCCTCCCACCAAAAGCCACATTTCCACTCTTCCTCCTTGCTTTCCTAGTTCAAACCTTCACTGCTGCTTACTGGCAGCTCAGCCTCCTCGCCGGCGACCCTTCTTCTTGCAGCGCCGCCTCCTCACCGGCGACCCTTCTTCTTGCAGCGCCGCCTCCTCGCCGGCGACCCTTCTTCTTGCAGCGCCGCCTCCTCGCCGCCGACCCTTCTTCTTGCTGCGCGGCCTCCTCGCCGGCGACCCTTCTTCTTGCTACGCGGCCTCGTCTATATGGTCAGGTAATCCACACCCCACCCACACCATCCTCCTCCTTCCCTGTCCCACATGCCCCGACCGACAGCGCGACACCTTCCGCCGAAATCACTGGCCCCATCCTCCAATTAAGCGCCGCCCACAGCCATTTTGCACGCAGTATAACATGGAGCTCAGTAGCATCTCGAAGCGGAGAAGCAAATTGCGGCCGCACGTGTGGACGAGGTCGCTATGGCTGCCATGCATGCCGACCGCCAGATCTTGGAGGAGCACCTCGTCTTCGAGGCCACCGTCGACACCGCCACGCAGTTGTCTACTTTAAAATACAGTTCATGCTGTTTTCTCGAGGCCACCGCCAGTGCCTTCTAGTGATTTGTCCTCTGTAATGTTAGTATGCAATCTGATATTCTGAAACGTAATGTTCAGTTAACAGTTTGGTCCAACAATTGCTACATTTCGTAGTACTGTTCTCAAGCATTCTTTGTTTTGTTAACTGTCTTATCTTCTAGTACATGTTTCTATTCTGCAATGTCGTGCTCAGTTAACTGTTTTGGTTCATTTGGTCTGCTGTCCATTTAACTGTTTGGTTCAATTCTGCAATTTGATTTTCATTTCTTGTGGGTACAATTTTGTATTGTTATGCATGTGAGAAATAAATCGAATTTGGCTGTACTCAATACATATTCTACTGATAGTATGGCAACTCTCAGTTAACCTGATCAAGATCTTCCTTATATGTGTTGCACGGAAACAATGGGAGACACTTCGGTTTACCATCGAGGTTTGCTCATGCATGGTCCTTTCGCTAATAGCACATTATTGTGCAGTTGCAGGAATCATTCTAATATTTAGGTTTCTTACAATTTGGTCTTGCACATGTAGGTCTTGCTGTCAGAGGCTTAGACCCACTGTTCGACCCATTTTGCATATGGGGAAATGAGATGTCCATGAATATCAGTCAAGTCAAGAAACTCAGAAAGATTGTTAGGATGAAGAAACTTTTGACGAATAACAACAAGATATTTGTTTGCACAATGAAGAAGACATCAGTCAACTATAGGATGGTACTAACTCTTTTACCTTGTTTTTACCCCTTGTGCCATTTCAAAATTTATAACAGCGATTTATGCATATCTTTGTTTTCAGTACTTTTCAAAGCAGTTCACCGATGATTACCTCTCAAACCACCTGCATGTTCAAGAGGCGAGGAAGGTATTCATTCAACACCCACAGTACAATATTGAAGTCTTCCTGAAGAGGACGAAGGTTGGGTGGGCAATTATCCATAGCCACTGGCCTAAAGTTGCAAGGACATTCAACATCACTGAAGGCTCAATATTCGCCTTTTGCTTCTGCAGTTTCCCAGATGAGATTCATCTGTCTATTTACCGTGTATGATGCTACTTTCCAAAGGTTTTCGATGTTGCATGTGAAACTTGGTGCTGTTGTGTAATGACTTAGCTAGCTATATCCCTCTTTGGTGTAAATGAGTGCTGAAGCTATCTGATGTAATTCGATTATGAAATCTTGGTTGCCGTTATACGGATATGAAATATCTGGTGTGTTTTATAAGAAATGTCAATTTGATTACTACATGGATTATCAATAATAGGCTAATTACCCTGCTTATTGGGGTTTTCTATTGCAGACGGTTACTCAGACAACACCGTGGGCGATGAACTCAAACAACCCACATGGTTTCTAGAAAGTAGGCGTGTTGGATCAACTAACAATCACGCACGGCTTCCGGCAGAGAACTGTTTGCGTTAGGCCACCTTGCACAAACGTTTCCACACACAAAACTGTGTGTGATATACATACGAACGGAAACGTTTTTCTGGGATTCACCGTGTGGGATGTACATATGAATGGAAATGATTGGGCTTTGATGCCTCGCCCGATCGCACACGAGCTCATTTTGCCCCCGCCTATGTGGCCGGAGGGCCTATCCCCGACGGTTTCTGGGTCGTGTGGGAAGGACCCCCCTATCGCACACACTCACTAGGCAACGGTTTAAAATTCTGTCACAGAAAGGGGGTAAAAACCATTTGTATAGCACATCTCTGCACCAGTGGTAGCACCTGGCAAATAGGCATGACATAGCATAGCACCTGTCGGCCAGGCATGAATTGACATCTCCACTGAAGCTCCGTGCAAGACAAAGCCGCTCCACCTCCTGCCTCTGTCTTCTGGCACTGCTCCACAAACGATGCTCCCAAGAGAGAAACAACACCGCAGTGCCGCCATCGCCCGATCTAAAATACCAGATCCTAGGGTTTCCCCCGAAGCAGCACTAGTCACTACTAGGAAAATGCTTATACGTAGAAGTTTACCAGTAGCGCCTGTTTGGGCCCCCCCCCCGCTACTGGTATGTACCAGTAGCGTCTGGTAAAAAATGCGCTACTGCTACTGCGTAGCAAGCAACGTTGGTTAGCATGGGCTGCGCTGCTGTTACGTGGGCCGTAGGGCCAAAATGCTAGCCCACTTAGCTGTTGCATGGGCTATGCGACGGCGCTACAGCTAGTGGACTTAGCAGTAGCGCTAGCCCGTACGCGGCGCTACTACTGCACCAAGTGAAAACCCCCGGCCGCCCCCCCTCCCCGCACCCTCACTTCGATCGTCCCATTCTCCCCTCCACCCGCCGCCGCGGTTAGGGTTCCTCCCAGCCGCCACCGCCACCGCCGCTGCAGGTCCCCTCATCGCCGGCGCGGGTAATGCTCATCCCCTCCGTTGCTCCTCCCCCCTCTCGCCGCCCCCTCTCTCACCGCCCGCGAGCTCTTGCCGCCGCCTCTCAGTCGCCGCCCTCCGCGGCTCCTCCCTCTCTCTCGTCGCCCGTCGCCTCCCCACTGCTTGCTGCCCCACTCAGGCCGCCGCCGCCCACACTCCGGTCGCCTGCCCACTCCCCTCTGCCCCACTATCCGGCTGCCCCCCACTCCGCCGCCGCCCCCACTCCGGCCGCCTCCCCACTCGATCCCCTATTGCTGCCCCACTCCACCACCGTCCCCACTCGGGCCGCCGCCCCCACACTCCGGCCGCCCCCCTGCCACTCCGCCGCCGCAACTCCGGCCGCCGCCCCACTCTGCATATTGGTGTATATGTGTGTTTGTAGTGTATATTAGGATTGATGACATTGTAGAGGTAGGCTTAGGTGAATGTTTGTTGGTAGAGGTAGGCTTGTGATGTTTGTAGTGTATTAGGATTGACATTGTTAATTTGTTACTAATTATAGTGTAGTTAATTTCCCTAGTGTCATTGATATATATGAGATGTTTCCCTAGTGTAGTTTCCCTAACATTGAAATAAACTCTATGATGTTTTCCCCTAGTAGTTTCCCTAATTAACATTGAAATAAACCCTATGATGTTTCCCTAGTAGTTTCCCTAACATTGACATAAACCCTATATTTGTCTATCCGATAATGAATCAATGCATTGTTTCTATCTATCCGATGTTTTGTCTCTATCTGATGAATGCTTGCGTTAGAACAAATATTGATGTTTAATTAACTCTATCCAATCAATGCTTATATATAATAGGAAAATGGCACCACCACCACCACCATGTCGACTGTGCAAGTCAAGGTGCGCCAGCAGCCTTGCAACTGGCACGCTGTTCGGCATCTACTTCCAGCTGAGTTTTCTTCATGTGGCGGTAACAAATTATATGAAACTTGTAACAACTATTTTGTTTTTAGTGTTATTGGCATTAATGCATTGTGTATATATCATTTTGCTTTTTTTTCACAGATCGTCCCATGCAATGTGAGGTTGGAATTCAACAAGCTAACCGGAGACACTGTGTTCTTTGAGGCTCCTGGGGGCCCCTACACTATGGAGGTCGAGAAAGGACGAAATATGTCGCAGATGGGAGGGGATGGATGGGACCGTTTCATCGCCCACATGGGTATCACTGGTGGTGAGTGGATCAGCTTCTCCTTCAGAGCAGAAAGACCCAAACTGGCTGTCATTTATGTCAACACGGAGGAAGATGATGAGAACCCACTTGATGAAGCCATCTATGCTCAAAGAATGAGGCTGAGCGAGGAGGAGGTGTGCAACCTATGGGACATAATTCTGCCATGTGCTGACTTCGTCGGGGTGCCATTCGTGACCTGCCTGACAAGTACCATGGTTGATCGGCATGTCATGGTATGTTATACTTACTGTAGTAATTTGATGATATGCTTTATTGTTATACTTACAAATGCAAATTATCTGTATGTAGAATCCGATGATATGCATAGTGTAGAATCCAATGATATGCTTAGTGTAGAATCCGATTACATGCTTACTTAGTGTAGAGTCCAACGATATGCTTAGTGAATCCGATGATATGCTTAGTGTAGAGTCCAATGATATGCTGTGTAGAAGCTAGCCGATGATATGCTTTAGTGTAGAGTCCGATGCATGCTTAATTAGTGTAGAGTCCAATGACATGCTTACTGTCCGATCGATGATATGCTTTAGTGTGTAGCTAGAGTCCAATGATATATATGCTTACTGTAGAATCCGATCGATGATATGCTTTAGTGTAGCTAGAGTCCAATGATATATATGCTTAGTGTAGAATCCATACTTATTAGTAGAATTCATGCTTAGTAGAAATGTAGTACTGTCTTTTGATAGTGTAGAAATCTATACTAGTAGAAATATATTTGCAAGAGTATGTGCGAGGCTACTTATTAATTGATATGTTTTTCTTATTCAGAAATTGCCGAAGAGCCCATCTGTGAGTTGTGGTATCGAGCCTGATGAAGAAGGGTCTGCTGGAATATGCCTTACTGCAAGGGGCTCTGTCACCACCTGTGCGTACGGCGTGGACACGGACGGTCGCACACACTTAAGCTTGGTTGAGTGGAAGAGCTTCCTCGTTGGCAAGAATCTTCATGTTGGACAGGCCATCCTACTTACTATCAGGAACACCCACCACCAAGGCTTGAGGATGATGATCGTCATCGATATCATCTAGAACTATATATGTGTGTGGCTGCTGAACCATATATATGCTACTATATGACTACCTAGTAGACTGCTTATCAACTATTATTAGTTCGCCATATGAGATCTATCCATGCATGTTGACTATATATGAGTACCTATAATGTTTGTGAGATTGTGGTTATATTAAATCTGGTATTGTGGTTAATGATATTGTTATATGAGAACCTAGTATTTGTGAAATTGCAGTTTATTGAAACGGGTTCTGGTCTACAATATAGAAAGCAGAAAAAATGTTGAACGATACAGCAGCAGCGCGGGGACAGGAAAAGCGCTACAGCTAAATAGTAGTAGCGCGTGACAGAAGAGCGCTACTGATAAGGTGACTAGTAGTAGCGCTGGTTTAGACCGCGCTACTACTACCAGTTAGCTATAGCGCCGTGGTAGTAGCGCGGCTACCCGCGCTACTGATAGCCATAAAACCCGCGCCAGTACTAGGGTTTTCCCTAGTAGTGAGTGGGTCGACAGTAGTTACACGACGATGCCTTCATCAAGGTAACGACGCAGAACGCCGCCATCGCCCACTGTCGGCTCGGTTTTCACCGGCAACTATGTCTCCCCGACATGCAGCCGGGACTAGATGACGGATCTAGAGGTCCGACCACCCAGCCTCTGGCCGATCCACCTCCGACGGAGGAGATGGCCACCACCGCCAATCCCAGGGCCACCGCGTCGCCGCTCGCCTGCCGCGAGGACGCCGCTGCCGCCACTATGTCCCCGAGCCCCGCGCCCGCCCGCTGCCGCCTGGATAGGCCGCCCCGCTTCGGCCATCTCCGAGTAACGGAGAAAAGGGGCTCCGCCGCCAGCCACCGCAAGGGGCATTGGCCTGGGGGCTCTGGCCGACGGCGAGGGTCCGGGAGGGCGAGGAGAAGGGGAGGGGAGGGAGGCGCGCAGCACCGCCCGAGTCGCCCGCGGGGGGAGGGGGGTAGGTTCATAGACCTGACATCTAAGGCCCACCTAGGGCCCCACACCATCATTGGAAGGTCCCAGGACCACAGACGCATTCGGATACGCACCCCGGGGAATCCACCCAGATCCACCAATGGCACTCGGAAGTTTTCCTTGTAGTAGGCCTCACCAGCACCACTCAGACAGAGGAAGCATAGAGGCGATGTGGGAACTGCAATGGTTGAGTAGCTTAATGACGGACTTCAAGTGTAGTTATAGCGGTCGTTACCTGTAACGCCTGTAGTTATGCTCATTCATCTCCCTTGTAACATGGCATTTATGGGCCGAGGCGCACTCCATATAAGCCCCCCTACACCATCGAGGCAAGGGTTCAACACTCATTGTAATCTTACACCCCAAGAGAAAACACAAGCCTTCGGGACAGGACGTAGGGCTATTACCTCTCCGGGAGGGGCCTAAACTTGCTAAATCCAAGTGATACATTTGTGCCGTAGCTAGGCTCCGCCCCTTGTTCATACCCCTAGTACTCATTGTCAGGTCCGTTGCCTTGACAGTTGGCGCCACCGAGGGGCTACGTGTGTAGCAAATATCCATCGCGAGTGGAATTTATCTTCATTACCATGAACCTCGGCGGCGTGATCCGATTCGGTGCCGGTAGCTTCATCGCCGGCGATTCAGCGTGGCTCCAGGAAGCCCGCTTGACGTGGAGGTGATACGTCTCCAACGTATCTATAATTTTTTTTATAGTTCCATGCTATTATAGTATCAATCTTGGATGTTTATTATGCAATTATATATCATTTTTGGGGACTAACCTATTAACCTAGTGCCCAGTGCCAGTTGCTGTTTTTTGCTTGTTTTTGGCTTTTTGGGAAATCAATATCAAACAGAGTCCAAACAGACAAAAAACTTTGGATTAATTTTTTCTGGACCAGAAGGGACCCTAGAAGGTTCGGGAGAAGACCTGATGAGCGACAAGGGAGTGACAAGCTCGGGATGTGGGCCCCTTGTGGCAACTCTTGACCTAATTCCGCCTTTATAATTTCTCAAATATCCCCCATAAATCAAAGAGCCACCCAAAATATTTTTTCCGCCACCGCAAGTTTCTGTTCTCGCGAGATCCTATCTGAAGGCCTTCCCCGACACTGTACCGGAGGGGGAATCGACCATGGAGAGGCTCTACATCAACCTTGCCGCCCTTCCAATGATGTGTCAGTAGTGGAAAACAGGGCTTTGGTCCTGGGCAGACCAGAGCATTAGTCCCGGTCGCGTTACGAACCGGGACTAATGTGAGCATTAGTCCCGGATCGAGCGGCTAGGACGCCAGACGGGGCTCGGCTAGCTTTAGTCCAGGGTCAAACGCAACATTTAGTCCCGGTTGGAGACACCAACCGGGACTAAAGGGGCTGCGGCAGGATGCGGCCGGTGCGAACCCCTTTAGTCCCGGTTGGTGTCTCCAACCGGGACTAAAGGTTAGACCTTTAGTCCCGGTTGGAGGCACGAACCGGGACTAAAGGGGTTTTGAAAGTTTCTTTTTTGTTTTTCCATTTGCTTTCTGTTTTAAATTGCTTATATCTTTTAGGATATTTGATATTTTTGAGTGATTCTTTTTGCATTACATTCAAAATTTTGTCTAGTTTCTGTTTGTGCCATTAGTTTTCAAATTTAAATGGTTTAAATTTGAATTTTTTTCAAACTCTAGATTGTGAATAACTTGAGTTTAAAAATAGTTTTAAATTTAACTCTTTTTGCTCCCTAGTCACATGTTAGATTGTTGTCACGCTAAGATTTATTTGGTTATTTTTAGAATAATTTAAATTAGGATTTTAATTAAAACAGTACTATTTTGCTTATATAGTTGTTTTAGTCATTTAATTGTTGTTTTTAATTATTTTTAGTTAGTTCTTTCTGTAGATTTTAACATGTTGTAGTATCCTTAGTTGTGACTCTGGCTGGGATGGTGCTAGCAGATGTAGTCGACGGTAGGATTGGCTGGACACCAACCCGGACTAAAGGGGTTCTGCAATTTTCAAACTCTACCCCCCTATCGCCATTTCAGTTTTGAAAAAAACAAAAGAAAATGATAAAAACTTCAAAAATTAAAATCCTTCGACATGTAGTTATGTTACTACATCTAGTAGTTAGGAAAATTAAAAAACATAAATTTCGACATGTTTTGGAAGAAAGTGTTATGAAAAAGTAAAACGGCTATAACTTTTGCATACGATGTCGAAAAAAAAACGTATAATATATCAAAATGTTTAGCACGAGAAACGTATAATATATCAAAATCTCTCTCTAGAGAAAGACACGTGGGAGGACGCTGATTTTATAAATTATAAATTCCCAACATTCTTCAAATAGACTACGCAAGCCTGACATGGTACAAATGAAATGCCATGAGGGCTCGTTGTTGCTCAAGAAGGGGGCAGCGTGAGGCATGACATGGTCCATTGTCTTAATATTTAGTTAGCACTATCAAGATCTTCAGTTAGGTGTAGCGTTTCACGAGAACCCCCAGTTCAGTAGATCCGATAACTCACAGGTCTCATTCGTCCAAGACTCTCGTGCACCCAAATATGAAACTAGGTGATTTTCCCGCGTGTTGCCGTGGGATTTTAAAGATTAATTTTGTATAAATTTTGTATGAACGAATGGGCCTAAATCAAAAGCTATTATTTCAAAAGTACTTGTGTGTGAACAAAGAGTATGCATGTATGCTGGACCATTGAAGATGAAACAATTAAATTGGGGTATGCTTGTGCTACAACATAGTTTTAGTGGATGATGACGAGACATGTTTGGTGATATGGAGGGTTGCATGTTGGGAGAATTACAGTTAGTAGGGACGTGTCCCCCCTCCCCCCTCATGCGCCCTCGCAGCAAGCCTAGTTGCCACGGGTCGGCGGCGCGGCTCCTCTGCCTCTGGTTTATCTGTCCACTACCCCTGTGTCTCCGCACCCATGACTACCGGCTTGAGTTTGACGGTGCTGCTCCGCCTGGGCTACCTCGACTCTGACACTGACGGTTCAATAAGACACTCCTCCCCTCTGCTGCTTTGTGTGGCATGTCTCTTTGTTTTGCGGGGAAGCTTTGTGTGGCATGTCCATCGTGCCATGGACGATTCCTTGCCGGCCATTGCGATGACGATTTACACTGTATACTCAGATCCTAATCAGTCACATATTACTTTGTATAATCGGAGTATGGCATTTTGGATCTCGGCCTCTACGGAGACCGAATTTTTGAAAAATTCAAAATTCAAAATTTTGGGTTAAAAAATCTGAAAATTTGTGTACAAGTAAACAAGGATGTGAGGTGTATAAGTGTAAAATTTCAGGATGAAATACGTTAAAAAGCGACCTGTACAAAAAAGACAAATTCATTGTCTGGGACGATGAATAGTATCATGTGTTAAAAATCCCTAGATTTTTTTGGCACAGCCCTCATTTCAACGTATTTCGTTCTGAAAATTTACAAACTTGTGCATTATGCCTTCATCTATCTCTTTGTTTTTTCAGAATTTTTTGAAATATAAAAATATGAATTTTGAATTTTGCATTTGGAGGCCTTCATGGAGCTCGGTCTCCAAAATCAATTTTCGGTAGAATCGTTCATACATGATTGTGGTACCCAGAAGTGAGTTTCTCTAAACCATTTTCTTATCAAACTTGATGGCTTTACTCTCTGATTTTTCTTTGTGTGAAACATATAGGGTTGTGTTATAGTTATATTTAACCTGAAAAAAATAAGTTCTACCCACTCCAAACCTGCATATTGTTAATGGAATTTTAGCTCTGTTCCAGTCACATTACAACATACTTGCATCAGTTATATCGTGTTTATATGAGGGTGTGTGGAATAAACAGTGTGTTGCAGTCCTTTTCTATACGCAACTATTTTTCTATTACTGCCCGAACATATAAATTTCCTTCACATACATTGTAGAGCCTTGATCACTTGCTTGATCCACCGCGTCGCTCCACGGTCTGAGTTCCACTGTCGTCATCTGCACAGTGAAATATGACTGCCTAGGGTTAGCCGTTGTGGCATCATAGATCACGGCTGGACAACTACCATCATGGTGAGCGACCTTGCTGGAGGCCCAACAATCCACTTCACCTTAGTAGGTATTTCAGTTTCGGGCTTGTATCTTTCAGTTTGTCATGTAGTTCTGCCCATGCAAGTTGTTTCTAGTTGGGGTATGTGTTAATCCAGGAAGAATGTTTCCGTCTCGATTTTCTCAAAAATTCTTTCTTGTGATGCATTAAGTTTTAATTTTCTTGCTGCTATGTGTGTGGATAATTAATTATTATTTTTGTCAAGATTGTCATGGTAGATCAGGTAAATAATTTGTGATGGTATCTCTGGATATCCTAGCTATGACCCTGACCAACTCATCATCTTAATTTCTGTGAGAGAAAAAGTGCTTTATCAGTGTTTATGAATCATTCCTGATTTCCTTGTCACACAGTGTAGTTCTGTAGGAATAAGCCTCACATGCTTCTATCCGTCCTAATAATTTCATCTATCCTCACAGGTTTTGAAATTGACTTTGCGTCAGCTAACATGCTTGCATTTGTTTTTCTCTTAACAGGTAAATCTTCAGGACTTGTGCATACTGCAATTAGGAAATATATAAATCAATAAGTTTACAGAAGAGGCCTTAAGAATGAATTCGGAGCTTTGTCTTTATTGCATGGAATTCTTTGCAAGTTGATGATGCCGCCACGCAACTCTTTTAACTAAATTAAGTTCTTTTTTTACAAAAAGTACAATGTTTTTTTCTTCATTTTCGGATTTTTCAGTTGAATTTTTAATGAAAGACTGGCATACATGTTAATAGCTTGATATTCTTGGCTGTTGTAAGATAAAACATTCAGCTCCATATTTTGTACAATTATATACACCATAATCTGGAATGTTATCCAAAATCTTAGGATGGGTTCAGTTCATTACAGAATGAGTGGAATGTTAAGTTGAACACGAGAATATTCCAACATGTATTTACATGAATCACAACTATTAACAGGCAGAGATATGAAACATATTCTTGGCATATCAAATCTGAACTTGTTTCATGCATTTATTTTCTTTTCAACTTCAAGTACATCCGATTTCCCAAGCTTTCTTTTATTATTTGTATTTTTGATCTGTTGTTTGTCAATCGCCGCCCCGCCTTTGTAACGCCCAGATAATTAAGCGACAGTAACCTCACCCTACTGTGCCATGTCATCGTATTTTATTAAGCCAATTTGCCACTTGATGAAAATCGGAGTCAAATTCAAAATTCAAATAACAAGTCAAATTATTATTTCTTCAAACTATAAAAATAAAATGTTTGACTTTTAGTATAATTTCCCTGGATCATTTGTCATGTTGAATCCAACATCATTTGGCTCTCTGATTAATCTCTAGTAAAATATAAAGTGGTCCAACTCCAACAAACATAACCATTTCAAAATAAACAAATAATTACGAGTTTCCAAATGACTCAAAACTTTATGTGCCGCTCCAAGATATTGTGCTTGAATTTTGTCCCA
Organism: Thinopyrum elongatum; assembly: GCA_011799875.1. Lineage (NCBI taxonomy): Eukaryota > Viridiplantae > Streptophyta > Magnoliopsida > Poales > Poaceae > Thinopyrum > Thinopyrum elongatum. The sequence continues at coordinate 105,177,898 of CM022301.1, forward strand.
AATTTCAAGCTCAACTAAATTCATTTGCTATAGCAACTAAATAGAAAACAGTGGTAGAAATGTCAAGAAAAGAGAAAAGAGAAAGAGGAAGTAGATGACCTAGTCTACTGGCAGTATGGCCCGTCTTGCAAAAGGGAAGGCCCAGCCCACCTCCACCTCACCCCCCTCCTCTGTACAGGAGACAGGGGTCGTGGCACACATCCACGGCCATGGCGTGCGTGGTGACCATCGACGCTCCCTGGTCGCCTATAAATGCGTCCACCGAAAACCCTAGCCTGCTCTCGATCGATCCCCTCTCATTCCCCCATCGTGCCCCCCCTCATCTGCTCGAAAACGAGCTCCTAAACTCGTGCGGTGACCGCGGACGCCGCCACCATTGCCGCGACCATCATCGCCCCGGCGCCCTGCGGTCGTGTCCAGAAGCTCCGCCGTCGTTCGCCTCTTCACCTTCGTCCATTGGATCCAGCCGGACTCAACCGCGCCGTCGGGATCGAGCTTCTTCTTCAACTTCGACCGCCGTCATCCACCGCGTCGATCCGCTCGTCACCGACCGTCCCCGGCCTCGTCGAGCCCTCCCCGAGCTGCGCTGTGAGCCTCAGATCCTCCTTGATCTCCCGATGTTTCTTCCCGTGCCCCGTAGGTTAGCTCCTGTCGTAGCCTCGCCGTCCCGTGCCGCTCGAGCTTCGGCCGAGCTCTCGGTCACCCCGGTCACCTGCGCCCGTCCGCGCCCTCCTGCTGCCGTCCCGCTCGTCGATCGTGTTCCGCCCGTGCCCTTGTGCCGTGCGCGCCGCGAGCTGCTCCCCGCCGCCCACAGCCACGCCGCTGCTCGCCTACAGCCGCACACCTTGTCCGTTCCTTGGCCGCGCGCCCCCGGCCGCCCCGCTCGCGCCTGCGGCTGCTGGGGCCCCGACTGTGCCGGCCGCGTCCTCCAGCACGCCCCGTCCCTGCGAGCCCGCGCCTGGCCGCTTCCTCGCCGCGCGCCCGTGACTGCCGCCGCTGCTCAGCTGTTGTTGCTGCGTTCTGCTACTGCCTCGCCTCCTGTTGTGTGCCGCTGGAGCTGCTCGGCTTGCTACTGCTATTGCTGCTAGGCGCTGCCGTTGCTCTCTGCTCTCCTGCATCTTGCCACTGCGTTGCTGCTTGCAGTTGGCCATGGCCTTGGCCAAGGCCATGACCGAGTGTGGGGTGTGCTATGTGTGCGTGTGTGTGCAGAGCCTCACGGCCGACCCAAAATCAATTAGGGACTAATCCCTCTTTAGTAGTACTAACCACCCCACTTTGAGTCTATTACATGTGCCCACCACCCCACCCCCCCCACTTTGTAAATTGTTTAGCTAAATAATTTCAACACATGTTACACTTACATGTGGGTCCACTGACCCTGTTGACTGGTCAACCTTTGACCTGGTCAACAGTCAACCAAACCCCCTGGCCCACATGTCAGCCCCTCTGGTACACTTCTGTGTACCAGAGCTGGGTACCCATAGCAATTTGCTATTTTATTTCGAATTAAATTAAATTGCAGAATATTCATAAAACTTTAGAATTTTGTATAAAATAGTCTGTAACACGGATGAAAAAGTTTTATACATAAAAGTTGCTCAAAAAAATACGACGAATCCGAATACGCTCTCCGTTCGTCCGTCACACGTCCCTAGCATAGCGAACATGTAACCGTCCCCTCTCTTTCATCTGTCCGAAAAATGCAAACTTCGAGAAAACTTTCCCGGATGTTTCCCCCCTTCGTCGGTATCACGTAGTACTACGTTAGGACATCCCTAGCACTGTGTGTTGTCATGTCATGCATATGTGTGCTTTGTATTTACTGTTTATTCTCCCTCTTCTTCTCCGGTAGACCCCGAGACCGCTGCTGATGCTGCTGTGATCGACTACGTCACCGACGACTCTTCTTCCTTTTCAGCAGAGCTTCCAGGCAAGCACCCCCCCTTGAGCATACCGATATCACCTATTATTTCTCTCTCATGCTTGCATTAGAATTGCTGCTGCTACTGCTTTACCTATTCTGATGCATAGCCTGTTTATTATAACCTGCTATTGAAATCTTATCTGCTTATCCTAAACTGTCTAGTATAGGCTGGGTAGAGACCTATCAGTGACCCCACTAGTCTCGACTGCCCCGCTGGATTATCAGAAGCCTCGATCAACGGGATTGAAGACCAGGCCCCGACACCGCACATCACCACCCCTTAGTTGTAACGACACTGCAGCGTTACTATCAAGTGCCAAGGGTGAAACCTCTTGTAGCACTTCTGATATTAACTCTGTAGAGTAGCTATTCGGTCATGGTCATCGAGGGTGATTCCTCCTTCCCCACTTTCGATAACGACGTTGTCGTACAACACCTCAAGTGTGAACCCATCGAGGGTGATTCCTCCGAGTTCACCTTGACGGATACATCAATAGGAACCCAACGAGGGTGATACCTCGGATTCCCCTGATGTTATGGACACACGGATATTTGGACTTTACACTGTTACTTGGAAAGGCGGATCGACCCTGAGGGGTACCCGCGTGTGATGTGAAGACGGGTTGCCTGGATGGTGCATGAGTGATGAATACGAGGCGTGGCCGGGCATTCTTGGCCCTTGCCGCAAGTCCTCGAGACGGGGCGACGGGGTCACATCGATCGTGAGTCTCTGCTCGTTACCGCACCCCCAAGGTACTAACGATTTGGATATTTGATTCGAGTGGGCCTCTGGCCCGATAGCACTAACCATCACGCGGGAAAAGTTATGGGCACTCCGCATCGTGGCATCAGCCGAAAGTTCTGTCAGACGTCCAGTTCAGCATTGTGGCATGGTCGGATCGTATCGACCATCCGAGGCGGTGCTGTTATCCACCCTGCACACAACGACCCGGAGTGCACAGGGCGATGGCTCAAGACCCCTGGGCGCTTAGGTTGTAGACCGGCGGGGACCTCTCTGCTGAGCTCTAGGTAGGGTTGCGGTGTGTCGTTTGGCCAAGGCCGGGCATGACCCAGAAAGTGTGTCCGGCCGGAGTTAAGCGAGCGTGGTGGGTAAGTTGGTGCACCCCTGCAGGGAAGAACTAAACTATGCATAGCCGGTCCTACGGTAAAGGACACTCGGAGTTGTATCCTGATCGACACAACTAGACCGTGAGATGATAGCTGGATATATGGCTCTGGGATTGCTTCTCGCAGGGAGTCGAGAAGGGATCTCAGGACGAGGTTGATGACTGTATGGCTCTGGGATTGCTTTCTCGCAGGAAGTCGAGAAAGGATCTCTGGGTGAGGTTGAGACTTAATGATACTGCTACATTATATTGTACTGTTCTACTCTCTTCTATTACTGCAAGACCTCTGAAGATGCTAGTCTTGGATAGGACTAGGCCTTCTCTCTATTCTGGCATTTCTGCAGCCCAGTCCACATATACAACCTTCCTTTGATAATGTTGCATATGTAGTATAGATCCTTGCTTGCTGAGTACTTCTGAGTACTCACGGTTGCTTTGCTTTCTTTTCCCCCATATCAGTTTGTCGTGACCAGATGACGGAGCCATTGAGACAGCTACCCCGCTGACGATCGACTACTACTACTACCCCGAGGGAGGTTACTGCTTCGAACTTGCCGTCGACCAGGAGTTGGTTCGGAGGGTCCCAGGCAGGAGGCCTATGCCTTTCGATCGTAGTGTTTTATTTTGCCCCACCTTCTATAGGCCTTTCTGTGCTTTCTTTTATATCTGTACTCAGATATCTGATGCTTCCGCTGACGTTTGTATGCGAGCTTTTGTATTCGATCCCTCGAGACCTCTGGCTTGTAATATAAAGCTTGTATGACTTCATTTATGTTTTAGAGTTGTGTTGTGATATCTTCCCGTGAGTCCTTAGGCTTGATCGTGTGCATTTGCGTGTATGATTAGTGCATGATTGAGCCGGGGGCGTCACAGCCTTAAGCTGCACCAAAGGCGTGCCCCCACATAGGTAAGCTTCTCTCGCCCTCTACATTGCCATACTTTACCTTGGTTTGGTGAATATGAAAGGTGACTACAACTACCGTTGTACAAAAAAGATCTGGAAATTTTTGACACAGTTGAAAACACCTCTTTCTCTGTTTTTTTTGAAAAGGAGGTTAAAACCCCGGCCTCTGCATCAATCGATGTATACGGCCATCTTTATTAATTATTCAACAAAGGTCTGATAAGAACATACATCAAGCCATCCGAAGCCACCACTCACATCTACAAACTCGATAATGTGGAGTACTCTCGCTCCCCATATCTAAAACCGGTGTTATCGACGATCCATCCACATAATGTATCAGAACCAATAGCCGGTGCAACAGATCTAAAGTGTACACCACATGCACATGTTTTATAAGCCGCCATCATCGTCGAACCGCTGATCCATCTTCAGGAGAGAGATCTGCATCATCCTTGCCAGTCCGGTTGGAGACACCAACCAAGATTAAAGGGGTTGAGGCTTTAGTCCTGGTTGGTGTCTCCAACGGGGACTAAAGGGGTTTTGAAAGTTTCTTTTTTGTTTTTCCATTTGTTTTCTGTTTTTAGTTTCAGTTTTAAATTGCTTATATCTTTTAGGATATTTGATGTTTTTGAGTGATTCTTTTTACATTACATTCAAAATTTTGTCTAGTTTCTGTTTGTTTCATTAGTTTTCAAATTTGAGTGGTTTAAATTTGAATTTTTTCAAATTTGCTTCAAACCCTAGATTGTGAATAACTTGAGTTTAAAAATAGTTTTTAATTTAATTCTTTTTGCTCCCTAGTCACATGTTAGATTGTTGTCACGGTAAGGTTTATTTGGTTATTTTTAGAATAATTTAAATTAGGATTTTAATTAAAATAGTATTGTTTTGCTTATATAGTTGTTTTAGTCATTTAAATTATTTATAGTTAGTTCTTTCTGTAGATTTTAACATGTTGCAGTAACCTTAGTTGTGACTCTGGCTGGGACGGTGCTAGCAGATGTAGTCGATGGTAGGATTGGCTGGACACCAACTCGGACTAAAGTGGTTCTGCAATTTTCAAACTCTATCCCCCCCTCCCCGGTATCGCCATTTCAGTTTTGAAAAAAACAAAAGAAAATGATAAAAACTTAAAAAATTAAAATCCTTCGAGATGTAGTTATGTTACTACATCTACTAGTTAGGAAAATTAAAAAACATAATGATGCGGCTTGAACTACGTTGGTATTTCCCCAAAGAGGAATGGATGATGCAGCACAACTATGGTAGGTATTTTCCTCAGTGATGAGACCAAGGTTATCGAACCAGTAGGAGAACCACGCAACACTACGTGAACGGCACCTGCACACAAAGAACAAATACTTGCAACCCGACGTAAAAGAGGGGTTGTCAATGTGACGCCCCCGGCTCGATCGTGCACTAATCATACACGCAAATGCACACGATCAAGCCTAAGGACTCACGTGAAGATATCACAACACAACTTTAAAACATAAATAAAGTCATACAAGCTTTATATTACAAGCCAGGGGCCTCGAGGGCTCGAATACATAAGCTTGCGTACAAGCGTCAGCGGAAGTATCAGATATCTGAGTACAGATATGAAAGAAAAACACAGAAAGACCTTTAGAAAGGCGGGGCAAAATAAAACACTATGATCGAAAGGCGTAGGCCTCCTGCCTAGGACCCTCCGAACCTACTCCTGGTCGTCAGCCAACTCGTAGTAGTATCCACTCTCGGGGTGGTAGTAGTAGTCGATCGACGGGGCATCTGTCTCAGGGGGCTCCGTCCTCTGGTCACGACAAACTGATATGGGGAGAAAAGGAAAACAAAGCAATCGTGAGTACTCAGAAGTACTCAGCAAGCAAGGATCTACACTACATATGCAACATTATCAAAGAGTGGCTGTATATGTGGACTGGGCTGCAGAAATGCCAGAATAGAGAGGAAAACCTAGTCCTATCGAAGACTAGCATCTTCAATGGTATCATTAAGTCTCAACCTCACCCAGAGATCCTTTCTCGACTCCCTGCGAGAAAGCAATCCCAGAGCCATACAGTCATCAACCTCGTCCGGAGATCCCTTCTCAACTCCATGCGAGAAGGAATCCCAGAGCCTCATATCCAGGTCTCATCTCAAGTTCTAGCTGTATCGATCGGGATACAACTCCGAGTGTCCGTTACCGAGGATCCGGCTATGCATAGATTAGTTCTTCTCTGCAGGGGTGCACCAACTTACCCACCACGCTCGCTTAACTCCGGCCGGACACACTTTTCCGGGTCATGCCCGGCCTCGGCCAAACGACACACCGCAACCCTACCTACAGCTCAGCAGAGAGGTCCCCGTCGGTCTACATCCTAAGCGCAAGGGGGTCTTGGCCATCGCCCCTCACCCTCTGGGTCGTTGCGCACAGGGTGGATACCAGCATCGCCTCGGGTGGCTGACATGATCCGACCGTGCCGCATGCTGAACTGGACGTCTGTCAGAGCTTTCGGCTGATGCTAGGATGCAGAACGCCCATACTATGCCCACGTGATGGTTAGTGCTATCAGGCCAGAGGCCCACTCAGATCACATATCCAAACCGTTAGTACCTTGGGGGTGTGGTAACGAGCAGAGACTCACGAAAGATGTGACCCCATCGCCCCGTCTCGAGGACTTGCGGCAAGGGCCAAGAATGCCCGGCCACTACTCTTATTCATCACTCGGGCACCATACAGGCAACCCGTCTTCACAACACTCGCCACTTAGGCGCACGTGGGTACCCCTCAGTGTCGACCCGCCTATCCAAGTAACAGTGTAAGGTCCAAGTTTCCGTGTGTCCATAACACCAGGGGAATCCGAGGTATCACCCTCGTTGAATTCCCACTCGATGTATCCATCAAGGTGAACTCGGAGGAATCACCCTCAATGGGTTCACACTTGAGGTGTTGTACGACGGGGTCGTATCGGAAGTGGAGAAGGAGGAATCACCCTCGATGACCACGACCGAATAGCTACTCTACAGAGTTAACATCAGAAGTGCTACAAGAGGTTTCACCCTCGGCACTCGATAGTAACGCTGCAGTGTCGTTACAACTAAAGGGGGTGATGTGCGGTGTCGGGGCCTGGTCTTCAATCCCGTTGATCGGGTCTTCTGACAATCTAGCGGGGCAGTCGGGATAAGTGGGGTCACTGATAGGTCTCTACCCAGCCTATACTAAGCAGTTTAGGATAAGCAGGTAAGGTTTCAATAGCAGGTTACAATAATCAGGTTATGCATCAGAATAGGTAAAGCAGTAGCAGCAGCAATTCTAATGCAAGCATGAGAAAATAGAATGGGCGATATCGGGATGATCAAAGGGGGGGGGGTGGCCCGTTGCCCTGGTTGCTTTGCGGCAAAGGCAAGGTCGTCAATGGTGTCGTCGGGCTCCGGAGCTGCGTCGGTACCGGGAACTGCGTCGGGGTCTAACGAGAGAGAAGAGGGGGAGGAAACAGTAAATACTAAGCAAACAAGTGCATGACATGTCAATAAGCAGAGCTAGCGGTGTTCTATCGTAGTGCTAGGTAATCCCGACGAAGGGGAAAAACGTCCGGGAAAGTATTCCCGGTGTCCGGCATTTCGGACAGACGAAAAGAGGGGAACGGTTGCATGTTCGCTATGCTAGGGATGTGTGACGGACGAATGGACCGCGCATTCGGATTCGTCTCGTCGTTCTGAGCAATTTTCATATATAAAACTTTTTCATCCGAGTTACGGATTATTTTATATTAATTTCCAAAGTTTTAATTCATTTTCAGAATTTAATTATTTATTTAAATTCAACATTATCCGAAATAGTGTATGCTGACATCACCATGATGTCAGCATGACATCAGCAGTCAACAGTGCAGTTGACTGGGTCAACCTGACATGTGGGCCCCACCTGTCATACTCTGCCTAATCAATTAGGGTTTAATTAACTTAATGACTGTTTAATTAAACTAACTAATTAATTAATTTAACCTAATCAGAGTTAATTAACTTAATTAATTCACTAATTAATTAATAATTTTAATAATTTTGTTTTATTTTCATTTCTTTCTTTTTTTTAAATGTCCTGGGGCTAGGCCCCACATGTCATTTGCACCGGGGGCCCGGGGCCCAACCGTCAGTGGCCCATGTGGCCAATAGCAGGCGCGGGCGCAACGAGTGCCACGCACCCGCCCGTTCGGGCGCACGCCCAAACTGCCAGAGGGGTGCCGGCGATGGATTGGCGCTGGTGAGGCACGGCGAGGGGGCAGCCGCGGTCGTGCAGGGCGCGGCTGGCGGGCGCGGCAGCGGCCATGGCGCCGACCAGGGAAGGCGCGGGCCGCGGTAGGCGGGCCTGGCGTGGGGAGCGGCGCAAGGAGCAGAGCGGCACGGCGAGCTAGAGGGGAGCGCAGCAGGCGCGGTCTCGGGCGCCGCCAGGCGCAGCCACGGCACGCGCGCGTGGCCACGGCAGTTGCGGTAGCAGGAGACGGTGGCGGGGGCAGCAAGCCGCAGCGCGCAGGGCTGCGGGCGCGCAGGCGAGTGCGAGCGCGCGAGCGGTCAGGCAAGACGCGGCCGGAGCATGGCCACGGCGGACACGATTGGGGCAGGGCGCGTCGGAATAGGGAGAGGGGCACGGGAAGAGAGGGGGGCTAGCTCACGGGCGCTGCAGGTGTACGCCGGCGAGGTTCGGGGAAGCCGATTGAGGAGGAGGTCGGGGAGGCAACAGGTGATGGCGGGGCGGCGCCGGCGACGTTGTGGTGGTTGGCGACGGCGTCGAGACGCCCGGGGCACCCAGATCCAGCACTGGGAGGAGGAGGAGGAGCAGGGGATCGAGGGGGGGATTAGGGTTTGGCGAGGCAGGCCATATAGGCCAGGGGCGACAGGCGGGGCCGGTTAGTTCGGCGGCCAGCTGGCTGGGCCGGTTGGCCCAGCGGGGTTTCTTTTTATTTTGTTTTTATGTTTTCTGTGTTGGCGTTTGTTTTTTTTATTTCAAAACACTTTTGTAAAATATGAAACTTGCTCATATAATATCAGTGCATTATTTGACACTGCTAGAAAAAGGCTTAGAGTATAATTGATTGTTATTTCATTTTATTTAATTGAAAAGGTATTAAATATGCTGCTATTCGCTGCTGTTCCTCTTTGTTTGAGTCCTTTTACAATTCCAATAAATGTTGCTATTATTTTTATAAATGCTTTGGGAATATTTGCAACATGATGCACATTTTCGATTCTGGATTTCAACAACTTTTACTTTTACTTTCGGTTTGAATTTCCTTTTGAAATTAAATTTGAAAAGAGATATTATCCAGTTGATGTTTAAGCACTGCTGATCATGATGACATGGCATTATCAGAAGGGGATTACTGTAGTTAACCACTTGGGATGTTAGAGTCAATCCCTCCCGGGTAAAGAGATAGATAAATTTGTAGTAGATCGGATAAATAGATCTCGCGGGAACGCGAGATAAAATAAATAACAATAAATTGCAGCAAGATATTTTTGGGTTTTTGCATTAATAGATCTGAAAATAAAAGATGCAAATAAATAAACCCGGGGGCCATAGATTTCGCTAGTGATTTCTCTCAAGAAAAATAGCATACGGTGGGTAAACAAATTACTGTTGGGCAATTGATAGAACTTCAAATAATTATGACGATATCTAGGCAATGATCATTTTATAGGCATCACGTCCAAGATTAGTAGACCGACTCCTGCCTGCATCTACTACTATTACTCCACACATCGATCGCTATCCAGCATGCATCTAGTGTATTAAGTTCATGGAGAAACAAAGTAATGCAATAAGAACGATGACATGATGTAGACAAGATATATTCATTTAGGAATAGACCCCATCTTGTTATCCTTAATAGCAACGATACATACGTGTCATTTCCCCTCCTGTCACTGGGATTGAGCACCGTAAGATCGAACCCATCACAAAGCACCTCTTCCCATGGCAAGAAAAATCGATCTAGTCGGCCTAACTAAACCAAAGATTCGAAGAAGAAATACGAGGCTATAAGTAATCATGCATATAAGAGATCAAAAGACTCAAATAACTTTCATGGATAAAAACATAGATCTGATCATAAACTCAAAGTTCATCGGATCCCAACAAACACACCGCAAAAAGAGTTACATCAAATAGATCTCCAATAGACCATTGTATTGAGAATCAAAAGAGAGAGAGAGAGAGAGGAAGCCATCTAGCTACTAACTACGGACCCGTAGGTCTACAATGAACTACTCACGCATCATCGGAGAGGCACCAATGAGGATGATGAACCCCTCCGTGATGGTGTCTAGATTGGATCTATGGTTTCTGGAACTTGCGGCGGCTAGAATTTTTTTTGTCGACTCCCCTAGGGTTTTTGGACGTCCAGGGTATTTATAGAGCAAAGAGGCGGTGCGGGAGGCGGCCGAGGTGGGCACAACCCACCTGGGCGCGCCCGGGCCCCCAGGCGCGCCCTGGTGGGTTGTGCTCCCCTCGGAGCCCCCCTCTGGTACTTCTTTGGCCCAACAGGTGTCTTCTGGTCCAGAAAAAATCACTAAAAAGTTTCGCTGCTTTTGGACTCCGTTTGGTATTGATTTTCTGCGAAGTGAAAAACAAGCAAAAAAACAGCAACTGGCACTGGGCACTATGTCAATAGGTTAGTCCCAAAAAATGATATAAAGTTGCTATAAAAGGATTGTAAAACATCCAAGATTAATAATATAACAGCATGGAACAATAAAAAAATTATAGATACGTTGGAGACGTATCAGCATCTCCAAGCTTAATTCCTGCTCGTCCTCGAGTAGGTAAATGATAAAAAAATAATTTTTGATGTGGAATGCTGCCTAACATGTTCATCACATAATCTTTTCTTTGTAGCATGGACATTTGGACTTTTATATGATTCAAAGCAATAGTCTAGTTTTGACATCAAGATTTCAATACTCAAGCATATCAACAAGCAACCATGTCTTTCAAAATATCAACACTAAAGCAAGTTATCCCTAGCCCATTATGCTCAATCATTGATCCATTCATGAAACACACTCATATATTAGCTACACCCAATGCTCAAGTACGATCATAGTGCCTCTTAGTTGGTGCTTTATAAGAGAAAATGGAGACTCAAAAATAAAAATTGCATAAAGTAAATAGAAAGGCCCTTCGCAGAGGGAAGTAGGGATTTGTAGAGGTGCCAGAGCTCAAAACGAAAAAGATAGAGATAAAAATATTTTGGGTGGCATGCTTTTCCTGTCAACGAAAACGATCGAGTAGTTCCCAATACTTTCCATGCTAGATATATCATAGGCGGTTCCCAAACAGAAAATAAAGTTTATTCCTTTTTCCACCATACTTTCACATTCCACGGCTAACCGAATCCACGGGTGCCATCCATACCAATACTTTCCAAGGAATTTATTATTTGACAACATAAAGTAAATTCATTTTTCATTCCGGGACTGGGCATTCCTAATACCTTTGCCGTAATCTCGTGCAATGACAAGTGAATAAACACTCATCTTGAGAATGACACATCTAGCATGGAAAAATATCAGCCACCCCCTACCGTCTCATGAGCGGTACGAGCACACAAAAGAGAAATTTATTTTGAAAATTAGAGATGGCACATACAAATTTGCTTAGAACGGCACGGAAATACCACGTATAGGTAGGTATAGTGGACTCATAAGGCAAAATTGGTATGAGGATTTTGGATGCACAAGTAGTGATCATACTTAGTGCAAATGAAGGCTAGCAAAAGATTGAGAAGCATCCAACCAAGAAACAAAAATCTCATAAGCGAGCATTAAGCATAACTAACACCGAATAGTGCACCACAAGTAGAATGTAATTTCATTGCATAACTATTGACTTTCGTGCTTGCATAGGGAATCACAAACCTTAACACCAATATTCTTACTAAACCGTAATTACTCACCAACATGACTCACATATCATATCATCATATCGCAAAACTATTACAAGGAATCAAGTTTATTTTATCCAATGATCTTCATGAAAGTTTTTATTATATCCCCCTTGAATATCTATCACTTTGGGACTAGTTTAATGTGTTGCTTTTGATAGCTCAAACAAATCTAAGTGAAGAACATGAGCATAAAAAATTTTCTTCTCTCAAAATAATAAAAGTGAAGCATGAGAGAATTTCTCCAAAATTACTACTCTCAAATAAATCTAAGTGAAGCATGAGAGCATTTCTTAAAAAATATTAAACCACACCATGCTAAAAAAGATATAAGTGAAGCACTAGAGCAATTTTCATAGCTCATAAAGATTTAAGTGAAGCATATAGAGCAATTCTAACAAATCATAGCATAATTTTGGCTTTCTCAAATAGGTGTGTCCAGAAAGGATACTTGACTAAGAATTAAAAGTAAAACAAGCAAAGACTCGAGTCATACAAGAAGCTCCAAGCAAAACTCATGATATGTGACGAATAAAAATATAGCTCCAAGTAAAATACCGATGGTCGTTAGAAGAAAGTGGGGATGCTACTCGGGCATCCCCAAGCTTAGTTGCTTGCTTCTCTTTTAGATAATAGCTTGGGATGCCATGGGCATCCCCAAGCTTAGGCTCTTCTTACTCCTTATTCCTTCATCCATCGTGATCTCACCCAAAACTTGAAAACTTCAATCACACAAAACTCAACAAAACCTTCGTGAGATCCGTTAGTATAAGAAAACTAATCTTTACTTTAATTACTGTAGAAAACCCATTCAAATTTTGTTATTGCATTATATCTACTGTATTTTAACTTTACCATGGCTTATAACCTCCAATACAAACCATAGATTCATCAAAATAAGCACACAATGCAAAGAAAACAGAATCTGTCAAAAACAGAACAGTCTGCAAAGATACGAATTATTATTATAATTATGTAATTCAAAAATCGTGAAAAATTAGGAAAACGTATAAAATTTGTATATAAATATTGTATTAAAAATTCAGAATTTTTAGTCGCTTGTGTGAAATTTTAAAATTATTTTACTGGACGCAAAAGTTTCTGTTTTCCAACAAGATCAAATCAACTATCACCCAACATGATCCCAAAGGCTTTGCTTGGCACTAACACTAATTAAAACATAAAAAACACAATCATAATAGCAGCATAATTGTGCAAACACTCAATAACAGAAATAAAAAGACAAAAATAAAATTTATTCATTGGGTTGCCTCCCAATAAGCGCTATCGTTTTATGCCCTTAGCTAGGCATAATGCAAAGATCTAAGTGTTGTCATCTTTAGTTTCCAATTATTCAATCAAACACTTGGAATTCTTCAAAGATTTAGCATACAAATTTTCAATAACAATAATTCTAGGAACAAGATTGAAAAATTCATTCTTGCAAGTAGGATGTCTTATTACTTCAATAACATCGGGGTGAATACTAATCATCTTAAGGTCCTCTTTATTATTATTACTAGAAATTGCATCCTTGTTCTTAGTGATTTGGGAAATCTTGCTAACCTTAATGGGAGTTTTTTCAATAGTTTTAGCAGAAGCAAAAGCCGAGCTTAAATTGCTAAAATTTTCTTTCCAACTTATCGATTCGAGAAGGACTTTCTTCAATTCTTTCGTGAATTACGGTTCCCTTTTCTTTTAACAACTTAAAAACCTCTCCCGCTTTTGACCCAATTTTACTAGCAAAATTATGCATCTTTTTATCCAAGTTCTCAAGATGTTCTTCAGTAAGCATTTTCTTTTCAATAGCCTCTAGCCTTTCCATAACATGCTCAAGAGTCAAAAGTTGTTTCATTAATCATAAGAGGTGGTGATCCCACTAAATTTCCCATAGCATTAAAAGCATCTAGAGATGGAAACATCAAGAAATTTCCACCGGTAATCGTATCAAGGACGAATCTATACCAGGTAGTGATGCCCACATAGAAACAGCGAAGAAGAACAATGGTAGATTGCTTACGAATAGATCAATTATGAGCATTACAAATTCTATACCAAGCATCCTTTAAATTCTCCCCTCCCCTTTGTTTGAAATTAAGAACCTCATTCTCGGGGGTGCACGCAATAGAGGAAGAACTATCCATAACGGCAAAAGTGATGAACAAAATTGCACACAAAAACAGATCTGACGAGAAAAAAAATGGCGAACGAAAAACAGGGCGAATAAAACGGCAAATTTTTGTGAAGTGGGGGAGATGAAAACGAGAGGCAAATGGCAAATAATGTAAATTGCAAGGAGATGAGATTTGTGATTAGGAACCTGGTAGATGTTGATGATGTCTCCCCGGCAACAGCGCCAGAAATTCCTTTTGATGCGGCTTGAACTACGTCGGTATTTCCCCAAAGAGGAAGGGATGATGCAGCATAGCTACGGTAGGTATTTCCCTCAGTGATGAGACCAAGGTTATCGAACCAGTAGGAGAACCACGCAACACTACGTGAACGGCACCTGCACACAAAGAACAAATACTTGCAACCCGACGTAAAAGAGGGGTTGTCAATCCCTCCCGGGTAAAGAGATAGATAAATTTGTAGTGGATCGGATAAATAGATCTCGTGGGAACGCGAGATAAAATAAATAACAATAAATTGCAGCAAGATATTTTTGGGTTCTTGGATTAATAGATCTGAAAATAAAAGATGCAAATAAATAAAAAGGCAAATAGCAATATATATCTGAAAGTATATGATGGGAAAATAGACCCGGGGGCCGTAGATTTCACTAGTGGCTTCTCTCGAGAAAAATAGCATACGGTGGGTAAACAAATTACTGTTGGGCAAGTGATAGAACTTCAAATAATTATGATGATATCCAGGCAATGAGTATTATATAGGCATCACGTCCAAGATTAGTAGACCGACTCCTGCCTGCATCTACTACTATTACTCCACACATCGACCGCTATCCAGCATGCATCTAGTGTATTAAGTTCATGGAGAAACGGAGTAATGCAATAAGAACGATGACATGATGTAGACAAGATATATTCATGTAGGAATAGACCCTATCTTGTTATCCTTAATAGCAACGATACATACGTGTCATTTCCCCTTCTGTCACTGGGATTGAGCACCGTAAGATCGAACCCATCACAAAGCACCTCTTCCCATGGCAAGAAAAATTGATCTAGTCGGCCTAACTAGACCAAAGATTCGAAGAAGAAATACGAGGCTATAAGTAATCATGCATATAAGAGATCAAAAGACTCAAATAACTTTCATGGATAAAAACATAGATCTGATCATAAACTCAAAGTTCATCGGATCCCAACAAACACACCGCAAAAAGAGTTACATCAAATAGATCTCCAAGAGACCATTGTATTGAGAATCAAAAGAGAGAGAGAGGAAGCCATCTAGCTACTAACTACGGACCCGTAGGTCTACAATGAACTACTCACGCATCATCGGAGAGGCACCAATGAGGATGATGAACCCCTCCGTGATGGTGTCTAGATTGGATCTGTGGTTTCGGGAACTTGCGGCGGCTGGAATTGTTTTTTGTCTACTCCCCTAGGGTGTTTGGACGTCCATGGTATTTATAGAGCAAAGAGGCGGTATGGGAGGCGGCCGAGGTAGGCACAACCCACCTGGGTGCGCCTGGGCCCCCAGGCGCGCCCTGGTGGGTTGTGCTCCCCTCGGAGCCCCCCTCTGGTACTTCTTTGGACCAACAGGTGTCTTCTGGTACAGAAAAAATCACAAAAAAGTTTCACTGCGTTTGGACTCCGTTTGGTATTGATTTTCTGCGAAGTAAAAAACAAGCAAAAAACAACAACTGGCACTGGGCACTATGTCAATAGGTTAGTCCCAAAAAATGATATAAAGTTGCTATAAAATTATTGTAAAACATCCAAGATTGATAATATAACAGCATGGGACAATAAAAAATTATAGATACGTTGGAGACGTATCACATAAATTTCGACATGTTTTGTAAAAAAAGTGTTATGAAAAAGTAAAACGGCTATAACTTTTGCATACGATGTTGAAAAAAAACCTATAATATATCAAAATGTTTAGCACGAGAAGCCGGTTCCGATTTTGATTGCCGGAGGCCGTTTTGCAAATTTTTAGAATCCTCAAATTCTGAAAGGAAAAAAAGTTATCCGCAAATTTAAGTTTTTTTGAATTTTTGGTCAAACTCTGGTTAAACTATGGTCAAACTAGTTATTCAATAAATATTAGTGTTACTAAATAATTATTGTTTTTGAGAATAATAGTTTCAAACTCAAACGGTGAAAGTGTGACTTCATGCTCAAGTTCAACTCCTAAAATCAAATAACATCAGTTGCTGCAACTGGACAGACATTGTATATAGTGATTCAGGGATTTACCATTTTATACCCGAGCTAGTACCAGATCAACAAATTATAACCATTTTATCAATGAATCCAGATCAGGCACTTGTGCTTAGCCAAACATAGAAAGCTCATTAGTTCTCATCCTAATCACATCAACAAGAAGCAATTGATTCCAGCATATGAGCAATAATTTTAAAAATCAATGATGTCATATTTGGATTCCTCACATTTTTCTGATAAAAATGGATATATTATTTGTCGAAATTTGATTTACAGATTTAAAGATATTTATTATGCCATATTAAATGAATAAATGGCAAAAAAAATGAATAAAATAATATTATTACTTATTTTAATTTCATTGAAATTCAATATTATTATTACTTATTTTATTTTAATAATTGTTTGGAATTCAAAAAATTAAATCATGTGACATCAAGACCTAAGGGTTAATAGGATTGATAGCTTACTATTGTCAGGAAAACAACAAGTGCAGACTTGGAAACTAGGGGAAATAGAACTGGGAAGTTAAGCATGCTTAGGCTAGAGTAGTGAGAGGATGGGTGACCGGCCAGGAAGTTAGACGATTTGGAATGAGTGCTCCACGCTGGAGCAGTGAGGAGGGGTGATTAGAGATTAAATTGTCAAATAATTCAGAAATTTGAAAATCAGAATTTTTTTTTGCAGTGTGTTTGTTGGGGTCTGATGAATTGTGAGTTTATGATCAGATTAACAGCGGCCATGTGGAGCACCTTTAGTCCCGGTTCGTAACAGAACCGGGACTAAAAGTGGTGGGCATTAGTCCCGATCGTTTTGTCCCGGTTGGAAAACCGGGACTAAAGGCCCTTACGAACCGAGACTAAAGGCCCGTTTTCTACTAGTGTGTGAGTAGTTTACCATACACCTATGGGTCCATAGCTAGTAGCTAGATGGCTTCTTCTCTCTCTTTGATCTTCAATACAATGTTCTCCTCGATGTTCTTGGAGATCTATTCGATGTAATCCTTTTTTTGCAGTGTGTTTGTTGGGGTCTGATGAATTGTGAAATTATGATCAGATTAACAGCGGCCACGTGGAGCCCCTTTAGTCCCAGTTCGTAACACAACCGGGACTAAAAGTGGTGGGCATTAGTCCCGATCGTTTTGTCCCGGTTGGAAAACCGGGACTAAAGGCCCTTACGAACCGGGACTAAAGGCCCGTTTTCTACTATTGTGTGAGTAGTTTACCATACACTACAGGAATCAGGAACTTTGCCGTCTGCCGTGGCTGACGGCAACAGACGGCAAAGGCCTTTGCCATCAGCCAGCAGACGGCAACACATCTGGCTGAACGAGCTACGGCAAAGGGCACTTTGCCGTCTGCTCGCGGACGGCAAAGATGCAAAGGCCTTTGCCGTCCGCCAACAGACGGCAAAGGACCTGGACGGCATACGTGGCTACTTAGGTCCGTTAAGGGGTTAACGGCGTGCTTTGCCGTCTGCTGGCAGACGACAAAGACCTTTGCATCTTTGCCGTCTGCCAGCAGATGGCAAAGTGCCCAAATAGGCCAGCCCAGATGCCCCCCAGGTAGCTGCCATGTGGCACTCTATGCCGTCTGCTGGCAGACGACAAAGATGCAAAGGTCTTTGCCATCTGCCAGCAGACAGCAAAGCAACCATATAGGCCATCCCAGTGCCCCCCAGGTTGTACAGGTAGCTACCACGTGGCAGCTTTGCCGTCTGCCAGCAGACGGCAAAGAGCCTGTATAGCCCCTGTTTTTCTATTTTTTCTTAAATTCATTCAATTTCACAGAATTTCACATATATATATATATATATATATATATATATATATATATATACACACACACACATTTGAAAATACTTTCAACAAGCATACCAACACATGAATCGTGAAGAGAGGAACATATGCAACATATCCAACAACAAGCATACAATGGTTTCATCCATACATACATATATAGGTCGCAAGTTTCATCAATGCAAAGTGTAGACTCCAAGTTTCATCCATACATACATATCGTACAAAATCAAAACAAAAAGGAAGCACAAGGAGAAGAGTAGACTCCATGAACGCAAGCTTCCTCATCTAAAGCAAATCTGCAAATTGGGAAAGAAGAAAGTTAGAAGAAGAAGACTAGCTAGAAGAAGAAGAAAAAGAAGAAGAAGAAGAAGAAAAAGAAGAAGAAGAAGAAGAATTTTTCTTCTCTTCCTTTTTCTCCTCTCCTCTTCTTTATCTTCTTCTTCTTCTTCTAACTAGGGTAGGTAAAAATGCCATTTTTTAGCTAAGCTAGGTAAAAATGCTAAGTGTAGGTCATTTTAGAGCTAAGCTAGGTAAATAGGTCATTTTGGAGCTTATTAAGGTTATTATGTCATTTTCGAGGAAAATAAGCTAAGTCTATGTCATTTTGGAGCTAAACCAAGGTTATCATGCCATTTTTTTAACCTAAGTATGCTAAGTATGTCATAAATGAACCGAAGAAGCTAAGTATAGGTCATTTTTGAGCTAACCTAGGTAGTTATGCCATTTTTGAGCTTACTAAGCATATTTATTCATTTTGGAGGACATAATGGCAAGTGTAGGTCATTTTAGAGCTATCCTAGGTAAAATCGGTCATTTTGGAGGTAGGTAAGGTTATTTTGTCATTTTGGAGGAAAATAAGCCAAGTCTATGTCATTTTGGAGCTAAACCAAGGTTATCATGCCATTTTTTTTACCTAATTATGCTAAGTATGTCATAAATGAACTAGGTAAGCTAAGTATAGATCATTATTGAGCTATCCTAGGTAGTTATGCCATTTTTAGCTAACTAAGCATATTAAGTCATTTAGGAGGAAAAAATGCTAAGTATAGGTCATTTTATAGCTATCCTAGGTAAAGTATAGGTCATCTAAGCTGAAAATAAGATAAGTATAGGTCATTTTTGTGCTAACCTAGGTGATGATGCCATTTTTGAGCCAACTCATGTAAGTATAGCTCATTTTTTTTATCTAACTTAGGTAATTATGCCATTTAGGAGGAAAATAAGCTAAGTATGCATTTGTTAAGCAAAACACTAGAGAAAACTTACCCTCATCACAACAAATGCGATGAAGATCGCAACTAAGGTAACAATTGATCCAATGGCATAATGATACCAAGCCTCATTATCAATGGCATATTTTCTAATCTTCTTAATCTTCAAGCGCATTGCATCCATCTTCAAGCGCATTGCATTCATCTTCATCTTGTGATCATCGACGGCATGGGCAACATACAACTCCAATGTCATCTTCTCTTCTTCAATTCTTTTAATTTTTTATTTCAAATACTCATTTTCTTTTTCAACTAAATTTAACTTCTCGACAAGAGGGTCGGTTGCAAATTCCGGTTCACATACCTCCTAGATTAAAATATCTCTATGTCAGCTTGATGGCCATAATTGTCATAAATGCGAAATGCAACAAATAGTTATAAAAGAGAATTTACCACATCCGAATCATAAAGCGGGCGAGGGCCGACGGGGACGGATATCAAGACCATGGCACTATGTATAACAAACAATCATACAAAGTAAGAAAATTATACAAGTAACTATATAAATCATACAATCATACAAGTAACTATATAAATCAAGTACAACATAAAAAATTGAATACCTAATAATAATCTGGATCGTCGGGTTCAATAAATGCTCCGGGATCAATAAATGCATCATCATCATCACTATCAGTAATGACATGCTCATCATCATCATTAATAAATGCATCATCATGTGGAAGGCCACCTTTACGTAATCGGTCAAGCATTGACAAGTCATCCGCAACAGTAACCTCTTCTAGTTCAGGCTCTTCTTGTTTCGGCTGAGGGGTGAAGTCGGTTCACTGTCGCTGTCTACTTCAATGTTCTGGGGTGAAGTAGAGCGGTTCTTGAAATGTTTTTTTGGAAAGACGTGTTTCTTGGAAGAATTATCCTTCATATGTGTCTGGGTTAATGTGAGGTTCATAATCCTCTTCATTGGGGGGAGGTGGTCTAACACGTGGCGGCACTTCATAAACGACATCCCAACCATTGAGATTTGGATCACTTTGACAGGCCCACGGTAGATAGAAAACTTGGGTTGCCTATTGAGCCATAATATAGACATCGGGAACATCCAAATGGGTGCTTTGTTTGATTTCCACTAGCCCTATATGTTCATGAGTCCTTCTAGTCTCCTTCGGCTGGAACCAATAACATGTGAAGACTACGGCGTTTGGTGGGTTTGCACCATAGAATTGAAGTTCATAAATTGCTTCAACTCTTCCATAATACTTGGTATCTCCTTCTCCGATAGCAGAGACACAACAATTTGTAGACTTTCGGTCGGCCATAGATAGCTCTTTGCCATAGGTACGAAAGCGATACCCGTTGATGTCGTATTTGTCAAATGAACGGACCTTAAAGTCAAAACCATTAGCGACTTGTCTCAATTCGGCAACCATAAACTCTGAATTAGCCTACAAGTTTAATATGAAAGGGATTGTTATATTAGCCACAAATTAGACAAAGAAATGAAATGGTCTAATGGAAATTACCGTTTGTTTGAACCAAGAGATGAAACCGGGATAGCCGCCTCCATGCTTTGCCAGAAGCTCATACTCTTCGACGGAATCCTTTTGGATCACCGCTCCATACGATAATTTGGTGACGTATCGACTGTATCAAATTTATCCGGTTATAAGAGCAGTTCAAAGGAATTAGAAGTTGCGAAACAATGTACCGAGAACTTACTCGATGTACGACCGCACTTCTGTTAGGTTGTTGAAGATATACAACGAAATGGTCTGCCATTCTTCGACATCCAACGTTAAGGAATTAGAAGCACCTGCTAGTGCCAGATCCCCTTTGAATAGGCTGATGTTGGATTGACCCTTTTTAGGGTCGCCAGCATTGTACCAAGGCTTTGGATTATGCAAATGATGATTTTTAGCTTCGTAGTGTGCTGTCATGAAGTTTGCCGCCTCCTCAGTAATGAATGCCTCGGCCATCGATGCTTCAATTCTACGTTTATTTTTACATTTTGCTCGAAGCGTCTTCTGCATCCTCTCAGTTGCGTAGCACCAACGATTTTGCACGGGCCCCCCCAATCTTGCCTCGGTTGGGAGATGCAAAATCAAGTGCTGCATTGGATTAAAGAAGCCCGGCGGAATGATCTTCTCTAACTTGCAGATCAACTCCGGCACCAACTCTTCCATTTCTTCTAGCAGGCCAGGTGATAGTTCTTTCGCACAAAGAACACGGAAGAAATAGCTCAGCTCTGCCAGTACTAGCCATTCATCCTCAGGGATGAAGCCATGCAACATCACCGGCATTACCCGCTCAATCCATATGTGCCAATCATGACTCTTGAGACCAAATATCTTCAATTTATCAAGACTCGCTCCCCTCTTTAGATTCGCTGCATACCCATCGGGGAACATCAACTGCATTTTCACCCACAAGATAATTTCTCTCATAACTGGCCTTCCAAGATTGAACCATGCCTTTGGCTTTGTCCAGTTCTGCTTTCCTTTCGGTGGTTGCATGTTTTGTAACGGTCTATGACATAGCGCCTCCTGATCGACTCTAGCCTTGGTATTATCCTTTGACTTCCCATCTATGCCGAACAATGTACCAAAAAGTGCCTCGGCGATATTCTTCTCAGTGTGCATCACGTCGATGTTGTGTGGGCAAAGGAGGTCTTTGAAGTAAGGCAGATCCCACAAGCATGTCTTGTGAGTCCAGGCGTGTACCGAATTATACCCCTTGAAATACCCTGGACGCTCTGGATCTGGCTTGAGAGCGTTTAACTGATCCAGGATCTCTTGGCCTATCAACGGAGGCGGTGCAGAGTTTTTGACAACTCTACCTTTGATGAAGTTCTGCTTGTCTTTCCTGAACTTATGGCGAGGATCCAGGAACTGTCTATGCAAGTCGAAGCAAGAAAACTTGCGACCGGCCTGAAGCCAACAAAACTGAAGAGCTCCCTTGCATGTGGGGCACGGGAACCTTCCATGCACACACTAGCCAACGAATAGCGCATACGCCGGCAAGTCATGCGTCGAGTACATGTACCAGACACGCATTATGAAGTTCCGTTTGCTAAAGGCGTCGTATGTCTTGAACCCATTATCCCAGGCTTCTTGCAATTCTTCCTTCAGCGGCTGCATGTACACATTCATATTCTTCCCCGGATAGTTGGGCCCTGGAATTATCAACGTCAGGAAAATGTTCTTTCTTTGCATAATCTGTTCGGGGGGGGGGGGGAGGGGGGGGGGGGGGGGGGGGGGGGGGGGGGATTGAGTGGAATGACAAATACGGGCCAACAACTGTATTGGGCTGCCGTCAGACCAAACACACTGAACCCATCCGTGCTGATGGCGACTCGAGGATGCCTCGGATCTGCCGCTTTGTCATCATGTAATGCATCGAAGAGCTTCCACGCTTCACCGTCCGATGTGTGCACCATCATCAGCTTCCCATCTGCATCTAGTTGGGTTCTTTTGCCCATTTTGTGCCATGTCATCTGTCTGGCCGTCTCTTTAACCATGAAAATATGTTGAAGTCTTGGTACGATTGGCATATACCGAAGAACATTAACGGGGATTTTGGTCTGCGTCTTCTCACCCATACCGTTGTCTACCACAACATACCTGGATGACTTGCAAATGGGACAATAGTTCAATTCCGCATACTGAAGCCTAAATAAGGCACATCCTTTCTCACAGGCATGTATCTTCTCATAGGGCATCTTAAGAGCACGGAGGATTTTGTCTGACTGGTACAGGTTTGCAGGTAGTACATGGCCTTTGGGTAGAAAACGTCCAAATACTGTCATCATCACGTCGTAGCATTCTCTGCCCAAGTTGAATTGAGCCTTCAGAGCCATTATTTGTGAGATGGCATCCAGCTGACAAAGCTCAGTGTGCTCATGGAGAGGATGTTTCGAAGACTCCAACATTTCATTGAAGGCCTTTGCAGATTCCTCCATCTCATCGTCTAAATCCCGAGCATCATCAAAGTCTTGCACCATGTCTTCCATCCCGGTACCATGCTCGTCGGTGCGACGACGAAGTACCTCAGCTCTGGCACGTTGGGCAGACTCGCCATGAAATGTCCACACCGTATAACCTGGCGTAAAACCCCTCTTCTGCAGGTGTTTGCCCATTTCATCCTCTGTCCTCTTGTGCCAATTGTTGCACCCAACACAGGGGCACCAGGTTGTCCTCTGGCCATTTGCAAATGCGGCTCTCAGAAACCCCTTGGTTTTTGTTAACCATTCAATGGTCATGTCTTTCTGACTAGTGTGACCGGTGTACATCCACGCATGATCACTCATCTTGCCTAGCTACTGGACACATAAGAAATATATATATATAAATCAAAATGTATATATTCATCAGTTAATGGAGTTTGTCACTTTTATTACGTCCATGCAACCTAGACGCTAATAGGTAAAGATAGGTCCTAATCCCACCCGAGTATGTGTAGATTGGGTTCATTTTCCCATGCTCTGCTCTGAATCCGACGCAAAATTTCGGCAGGACCTCCCCGCTGTTCTCCTGATACATGTCTCGGCAATAAGCAGAGAGGATGTGTACCCGGAGAACAACAGGGAGGCACTGACGAAATTCTGCATCGGATCCGGAGAAGAGCATATGGGAAAACGAACCCAATCTACACATACTCGGGCAGTCCATGGATAACGTTGGACAATTTGAAAGAATCACGGTTATGAATATGCAAATGCATGCATATTTATAGATGTAACCCTTTTGAACGGGAGACGCATAGTGGTCACGCATACTGATGATTGAAGACACCTATAGCTAGCAAGTTTCATCGGCACGAAGACCGGAACAGAGCAAATGAAGGGGGGGAGGAGGAGATGTCATTTGTTCTCACCCACGAACGCAGGGGCGGAGCTCGTCGAACACTAGACCCTCGCAGCGACGAAAAAACTACACATTTAAATTGAAAGATGAATAACATAGCAATATTGTTTTTTTCGTCAACCTAACTAAATATTTACAACAGGACGAGCGGGTTAGGGGTTCCTCGGCGTCGATGGAACCCTAAATAGCAAGTATCATCGGTGCGAGATACATGTGGCGGTCAGCGTTGAACACTAGATCCACATCCCACAAGTGACGCCGGCGCCTGGCATCCCGCAGCAATAGTTCTGGGGGCCGATGACGGTCGAACACCTTGGCGAATTTGTCTGGCAGCCTCAACGATGAGGTTTAAAGCCAAGTTTTGAAACTTCAAACAACCAAACCAACTTGAGTCAGTTTGGGTGTTTCAAGTTTCAACACTTAGCTTTTAATCGTCATCGAAGAGGCTGCAAGACAAATTCGCATAGGTGTTCGACCGCCATCGACCCCGAGAACTGTTGCTGCGGGACGCCGGACGCCAGCGTCACTTGTGGGACATGGATGTAGTGTTCGACACCGACGGCCACATGTATCTCGCACCGATGATACTTGCTATTTAGGGTTCCATCGACATCGAGGAACCCCCTAACCAGCTCGTCCCTGGGTGCCCTCTGGTATGGCGACGCACGGTTGACGGGTCAGCACTCGGACCGGGGGATTCTTGGCATGGGCGACGGCGTCGGGACCGGCAGGACCCACAGGCTCCACCATCGATCCCCTCGGCGACCGGCGATCCATGACCCTCTTCCTTTTTTCCTTTTTCCTCTTCTTCTACTTATTCTTCTTTTTTTCAACTTTCTTCTTCTTCTAATTATCTAAACCTAAACCTAGCACTAAACTAAACCTACCACTAACCTAAACCTATTAATAACACCTAAACCTAAACAGCAAAGAACAGTAGAAGAAAACAAAAAAAAAATCTCACCTTGGCTCCGGCGGCTGTGGAGGACGCGGTGGGCGGCCTGAGCGGCGGAGCGCCGGGGCGCCGGGTCCCCGGGGCGACGGGGCGGGGCACTGGGGCGGCGGGGGTCGGGGGCGGGGGCGGGGGCGGTGGCGCGGGTGAGGTGAGTGGAGAGAGAGAGAGGGGTGGGGCACGGGCGCTGGCCGCTTTTTAGTTAGGGCACAGCTCTTTGCCGTCTGCTAGCAGACGGCAAAGAGCCTAGCTAGTGGGGTGGGGCCTGGGGAAACGGCCGTTAAAACGGCCACTTTCTTTGCCGTCTGCTAGCGGACGGCAAAGAATCTTTGCCGTCTGCTAACAGACGGCAAAGAAAGTGGCCGTTAGGCCATCCTCGTTAGCACGCCACCCACCCTCTTTGCCGCCTGCTAGCGGACGACAAAGCTTCTATGCCGTCCGCTAGCAAACAGCAAAGATCAGGCTGACGGCAAAGACCTTCTTTGCCGTCAGCTCATTCTTTGCCGTCAGTTTTACTTAAGCTGATGGCAAAGACCTTCTTTGCCGTCAGCAAGCTGATGACAAAGAGCTGGCTGACGGCAAAGTTCCTAATTCCAGTAGTGATAGACCTATGGGTCCATAGCTAGTAGCTAGATGGCTTCTTCTCTCTCTTTGATCTTCAATACAATGTTCTTCTCGATGTTCTTGGAGATCTATTTGATGTAATCCTTTTTTGCAGTGTGTTTGTTGGGGTCTGATGAATTGTGAGTTTATGATCAGATTATCCATGAATATTATTTGAGTCTTCTCTGAACTCTTTTATGCATTATTATTATAGCTTTGTATTTATCTCCGATCTATTGATTTGGTTTCGCCAACTAGATTGATTTTTCTTGCAATGGGAGAGGTGCTTTGTGATGGGTTCACTCTTGCGGTGATCTATATTCCAGTGACAGAAGGGGACAATACATGTATTTATATTGTTGCCATTAAGGGTAAAACGATGGGGTTTATTCATATTGATTGAGTTTACTTTGTCTACATCATGTCATCTTGCTTAAGGCGTTACTCCGTTCTTTATGAACTTAATACTCTATATGCATGCTGGATAGTGGTCGATGTATGGAGTAATAGTAGTAGATGCAGGCAGGAGTCGGTCTACTTGTCATGGACGTGCTGCCTATATACATGATCATTTCCTTGGATATCTTCATGATTATTTGCTTTTCTATCAATTGCCCAACAGTAATTTGTTTACCCACCGTATGCTAATTTCAAGAGAGAAGTCTCTAGTGAAAACTTTGACCCCCGGGTCTATATTAATCATATATAAAAATCTAATAATATCTTGCTGCAATTTATTTACCTTTCTTTTTATTTTGTGTTTTTGTTTATCTATCTATCACTACGAGATTTGATCCTTGCAATTAACCACCAAGGGATTGACAAACCCTTGTTTGCGTTGGGTGCAAGTATTTGTTATTTTGTGTGTAGGTGCTGTTCACGAGGTGTTGCGTGGTTCTCCTACTGGATTCATAACCTTGGTTGTTAACTGAGGAAAATACTTATCTGTACTGTACTGCATCATTCTCTCCTCTTCGAGGAAATCCCAACGCAGCTCACAACTAGCAGGAATAATTTCTGGCGCCGTTGCCGGGGAGACATCATCAACATCTATCAAGTACCATCGCATAAACTTTCATATCCTTGCATTTATATTTTTTACCATTTGCCTCTCGTTTTGATCTCCCCACTTCTAAAATGTTTCCACAAAAAACACAAAAATATTTTCCGTTCACCTTTTTGTTTGCTTTCTTGCTTTGTCACTATGACTAGCATTACTATCCCTCCTTTGTCTCCAGACTTTGAAGTCCTTTACTTCAAACAAAAGCAATGAGAAAAATTGTAATATTTTTGGTATAGAATGATGGAATCTTACCGTATTTGCACTATAAAAGGGGATATGAAAATTTTGCTTCAATTTTTTTACGTAGGGCTCATCATGCCCAATAGACAACTTCTAGATTTTTCTACAAAAGGGAATTTTATTGAAAGTGGTTCCATCATTGCTTATGAAATAGTGGGAACCCCTCCTCCACAAAAGGATTTAATTATACTCAAGAGGGAATTCAGATCTTGGAAAAATTGGGTGATATGCAGAAAAATTTGATTGAGTTGCAAAAATCTAGTGAACCTTTCCAAAATATTAGTGGGAATCTCAACCGCATGAATACATTGGTTACTCTTTGCAATAAGTGTGTAGATGCCTTGGATATACAAATTGCTTCATTTTATGAAAATAATGGGAAGCGTAAGGAACCTCCGGGGTTCGAGAAAAGCCCCATCAAGATAGCAAAAACTAAAGATGACAACACTTGAAACTATGCATTACGCCTAACTAGGGGTGTAAAACAATAACGCTTGTTGGGAGGCAACCCAATAGTTATCTTAATTTTTCTTGTTCTTTTCCTGTTTTTAGTGTGCACACAATTATGCTACTGTTATGGTTGTGTTTTTGTGTTTTAATTAGTGTTTGTGCCAAGTAAAGCCTTTGGGATGATTTGGATGATAGTTGCTTTGATTCTGTGAAAAAACAGAAACTTTTGCGCCCAGTAGCAGAATTGTTGAGATTTTATGGTGCGTGATAAAATTCTGAATTTTTTATACATGATTTATATACAAATTTCCCATGTTTTCCTAATTTTTTAGAATTTTTGGAGTTACATAAGTATGGTCGTTGTTCGAATCATTACAGACTGTTCTGTTTTTGACAGATTCTGTTTTCATTGCGTTGTTTGCTTGTTTTGATGAATCTATGGATTGTATCGGGGGGGGGGGGGTATAAGCCATGGTGAAGTTAGAATACAGTGGGTATTATGAAATATTAAAATATTAATGGGTTTACAACAGTACCTAAAGTGGTGATTTGCTTTGTTACACTAATAGATCTCACGAAGGTTTTTGTTGAGTTTTATGTGCTGAAGTTTTCAAGTTTTGAGTGAGATCACGATGGATGAAGGAATAAGGAGAGGCAAGAGCCTAAGATTGGGGATGACCAAGGCATCCCAAGTTAATATTCAAGGACACTCAAGCATCTAAGCTTGGGGATGCCCTAGATGGCATCCCCTCTTTCTTCTACCAACTATCAGTAATAGTACTTGGAGCTATATTTTTATTCATCACATGATATGAGTTTTGCTTGGAGCATCGTGTATTATGTGAGTCTTTGCTTTGTTTGCTTTTTAGTTTGACACAATCATATTTTATGGACACACCTTTTTGAGAGGGACACACATTATTCATGATTTGTTAGAGTACTCCATGTGCTTCACTTATATCTTTTGAGCTAGGCAGTTGCTCTAGCGCTTCACTTATATTTTTTAGAGCACGACGGTGGTTATATTTTAAAGAAATAGTTGCACTCTCATGATTCACTTATATCTTTTTGAGAGTTTGATAAATAGTAATGGCAATTAGCACAGGTTATGAATTTGGTCCTAATATGATAGGTATTCAAGGGGGATATAATAAAAACTTTCATGTAGATCGCTGAATATGGTAAGTTTGATTCCTTGCAATAGTTTTGCAATATAAAGATGGTGATATGTGGGAGGTACTAGTGAATGATTGTGGTTTAGTAATAATATTGGTGTTAAGTTTTGTGATTCCCGAAGCATGCACATATAGTCTCTCGTTGCTATGAAGTTGGAGCATGATTTATTATTGATTGTCTTCCTTATGAGTGGCGGTCGGGGACGAGCGATGGTCTTTTCCTACCAATCTATCCCCCTAGGGGCATGCGTAGTAGTACTTTGCTTCGAGGGCTAATAAAATTTCAGAATAAGTATGTGAGTTCTTTATGACTAATGTGAGTCCATGGATTATACGCACTCTCACCTTTCCACAATTTGCTAGCCACTTCGGTATCGTGCATTTCTCACCTTGAGATGTGGTGCAAACTTCGTCGGTGCATCCAAACCCTGTAATACGATATGCTATATCACACATAAGCCTCCTTATATCTTCCTCAAAACAGCGACCATACCTACCTATTATGGCATTTCCATAGACATTCCGAGATATATTGCCATGCACCTTCCACCGTTCCGTTTTTATGACACAGATCATCATTGTCATATTGCTTTGCATGATCATATAGCTGACATAGTATTTGTGGATCAGCCATCGTTCATCATTTTTTACACATGTTATGCTAGATCATTGCACATCCTGGTACACCGCCAGAGGCATTCATATAGAGTCATATTTTGTTCTAGTATCAAGTGGTAATTTTGAGTTGTAAGTAAATAGAAGTGTGATGATTATCATTATTCATTATTAGAGCACTGTCCCAAGTGAGGAAAGGATGATGGAGACTATGATTCTCCCACAAGTTGGGATGAGACTCCGGACGTAAAATAAAAGAAAAAGGAAAAAAAGAGAGGCCAAAAAGTGCCCAAGAAAAAAAGGAAAAAGAGAAAAAGAAAAAAAGAAAAAAAGAAAAAAAAAGAAAAATGAGAGAAAAAGAGAGAAGGGGCAATGTTACTATCCTTTCCACACTTTTGCTTCAAAGTAGCACCATGTTTTTCATATAGAGAGTCTCCTATGCTTTCACTTTCATATAACTAGTGGGAATTTTTCATTATAGAACTTGGCTTGTATATTCCAATGATGGGCTTCCTCAAATGCCCGAGGTTTTCATGAGCAAGCAAGTTGGATGCACACCCACTTAGTTTTGTTTTTGAGCTTTTCATACACTTATAGCTCTTAGTGCATCTGTTGCATGGCAATCCCTACTCCTGGCATTGACATCAATTGATGGGCATCTCCATACCCCGTTGATTAGCCTCGTCGATGTGAGACTTTCTCCTTTTTTTTGTCTTCTCCATATTATCTCTACCACCATACTCTATTCCACCCATAGTGCTATATCCAGGGCTTGCGCTCATGTATTGGGTGGGGGTTGAAAAAGCTGAAGCCTGTTAAAAAGTATGAACCAATTGCACGGCCTGTCATCGGGGTTGTGCATGATAAATACTTTCTGTTAAGAAGATGGAGCATGACAAGGCTATATGATTTTGTAGAGATAAAGTTCTTTAGCATTGATATTTTGAAAGAGATTACTGTTTGTTGGGATGCCTGAGTATTTATGTCTTTGTGCCAAATTATAGACTATTGCTTTGAATCATTCAAATCTTAATATTCATGCCACAAAAGAGAGATTACATGATGAATATGATAGCTAGCATTCCACATCAAAAATTCTATTTTTATCATTTACCTACTCGAGGACGAGCAGGAATTAAGCTTGGGGATGCTTGATACGTCTCCAACGTATCTATAATTTGTGATTGCTCCATGCTTTTATAGTATCAATCTTGGATCTTTATTATGCAACTATATATCATTTTTTGGGACTAACCTATTAACCTAGTGCCTAGTGCCAGTTGCTGTTTTTTGCTTATTTTTGGCTTTTCTAGAAATCAATATCAAACAGAATCAAAACAGACAAAAAACTTTGGATTAATTTTTTCTGACCAAAAGGGACCCTAGAAGGTTCGGGAGAAGACCTGACAAGCCACGAGGGAGCGACAAGCTCGGGAGCGCACCCCAGGGGGCGCCCCCAAGCTTGTGGGCCCCTCATGGCACCTCTTGACCTAATTCCCCCTCTATAAATTCTCAAATATTCCCCATACATCAGAGATCCACCCAAAATAATTTTTCCGGCGCCACAAGTTTCTATTCGCACGAGATCCCATCTAGAGGCCTTCCCCAACACTCTGCCGGAAGGGGAATCGACCACGGAGGGGTTCTACATCAACCTTGTTGCCCTTCAGATGATGTGTGAGTTGTTTACCACAGACCTACGTGTCCATAGCTAGTAGCTAGATGGCTTCTTCTCTCTCTTTGATCTTCAATACAATGTTCTCCTCGATGTTCTTGGAGATCTATTTGATGTAATCCTTTTTTGCGGTGTGTTTGTTGGGATCCGATGAATTGTGAGTTTATGATCAGATTATCCAGGAATATTATTTGATTCTTCTCTGAATTCTTTTATGTATGATTATTATAGCGTCGTATTTCTCTCCGATCTATTTATTTGGTTTGGCCAACTAGATTGATTTTTCTTGCAATGGGAGAGGTGCTTTGTGATCGGTTCAATCTTGCAGTGATCTATATCCCAGTGGCAGAAGGGGACAAGACACGTATTTGTATTGTTGCCATTAAGGGTAAAACGATGGGGTTTATTCATATTGATTGAGTTTACTTTGTCTAAATCATGTCATCTTGCTTAAGGCGTTACTCCGTTCTTTATGAACTTAATACTCTAGATGCATGCTGGATAGCGGTCCATGTGTGGAGTAATAGTAGTAGATGTAGGCAGGAGTCAGTCTACTTGTCACGGACGTGATGCCTATATACATGATCATTGCCTTGGATATCATCATGATTATTCGCTTTTCTATCATTTGCCATACAGTAATTTGTTTACCCACCATATGCTAATTTCAAGGGAGAAGCCTCTAGTGAAAACTATGGCTCCCGGGTCTATTTTAATCATATATAAAAATCCAAAAATACCTTGCTGCAATTTATTTACCTTTCTCTTTATTTTGTTTTTGTTTATCTATCTATCACTACGAGATTTGATCCTTGCAATTAATCGCCAAGGGATTGACAACCCCTTGTTTGCGTTCGGTGCAAGTATTTGTTATTTTGTGTGTAGGTGCTGTTCATGAGGTGTTGCGTGGTTCTCCTACTGGATTGATAACCTTGGTTCTTAAATGAGGGAAATACTTATCTCTACTGTACTGCATCATCCTCTCCTCTTCCGAGGCGCGAGATACTTCTGCGCGTCATCCTACGGAGTCCTACTCCGGTAGCCGTCAGTTCCGTACCGAGCAGGACCCCTTCTTCCAGCTGGCCGTCGTCGCAAGTGCTCTGAGCGCTCACGGCTCCATCGCTTGAACAAGCATGCGGTGGCCCTCCAGGCTAGGGCCGTACAAGTGGTGACGCTCGAGCCTGATGAGCCTGCCCTTGATCTGTTTGCTTGTCTCCATGGGGATTCCACAGATGGATCTGAGTGCGAGAGCATTGAGTCCACGGCGGAAGT
This sequence comes from Thinopyrum elongatum, assembly GCA_011799875.1. Lineage (NCBI taxonomy): Eukaryota > Viridiplantae > Streptophyta > Magnoliopsida > Poales > Poaceae > Thinopyrum > Thinopyrum elongatum. Next base: position 105,210,073 of record CM022301.1, read on the forward strand.
TCTGATGGCCGGCATGGAGCAACACGATCCTCCGGGGTACACGGGCGCTCGTGACAGCCTCAAGGGTGCATTGTGCGGGCGCACCAACGATGACCTCGTTGCTGACCATTCAGCTGGCCATGAGTAGTACGTTCCCCAACCCCTCACTCGGGAGCAGAGGGAAGAACTTCGGCAGAGGAACAAGTAAGCTTTGTGCACCCCCATCAAGGGGAAGACTCCCAAGGCCCTGGCCATGGAGTCGGCGCATTTGGCCACTTTGGCCGAGCGCGACCACCTCGAGCGACTGTAGAAATAATTGGACGACCACGCCCATTAGCAGCTAAGCTCCAGTCGAAACTGGCAGCGGTTGTCCCCAAGTGATCAATCTCGGAATTACCGAGTGCTCAATACACCCCTGCAGAACTTGGTGGCGGCGACCAGAATCATTGATTCCATCTAGTCCTCTGGCTCCACGGCTGGGGAAGGGATTCACCAGATTCGGGCCCTCTTCAAGACTACTCTATCGCAGAACGCGGTTGTGTCATAGTCTCAGGATCGCATCAATAGCGCGATAGTTCACGCCGAGACGGTCCAGTCGGCTCACAGCCCACTCGGGTCTGGGAGGCGTAGACCATCACCTCCTTTGAGAGATCAGTATGGATACCGGAGACGTGACTAGCTCACCCCTTGCCAGTGGCGCGAAGATTATCACCACACTAGGACACCCCCACCGCGGGACGTCGCATACAGGTGATACGTCTCCGTCGTATCTACTTTTCCAAACACTTCTACTCTTGTTTTGGACTCTAATTTGCATGATTTGAATGGAACTAACCTGGACTGACGATGTTTTCAGTAGAACTAACATGGTGTTGTTTTTGTGTAGAAAAAAAAGTTTTCAAAATTGGACGAATTTTTTTGGAGATTTTTATGGAATAAATAAAAAATACTGGAGCAAAGACCCACTTCAGGGGGGCCACCTACTGCCCATGAGGCACCAGGGCGCGCACACCCACCTGGGCACTCCCTGGTGGCTTGTGGGGCGCACGAGGCTCCACAGACCCTAAGCTCAGCACTATAAATTCATAATTCCCGTGAAAAAATAAGAGAGGAAGTTTCATCGCGTTTACAGTACGGAGCCGCCGCCACTGATTGCTTGTATCTACGTTGGTGTTTCCCCGAAGAGGAGAGGATGATGCAGCACAACAAAGGTAAGTATTTCCCTCAGTTATGAAACCAAGGTTATCAATCCAGTAGGAGAACCAAGCAACACTATGTAAACAACACCTGCACACAGACAACAAAAACTTGCAACCCAACGCGTAAGAGGGGTTGTCAATCCCTCCTCAGTATTGAGATAGATTAAATTGTATGAGATTTGATAAATAGATCTGGCAAAAACACAAAATAAAATAAATAAAGAAAAATTGCAGCAAGGTATTTTTGGGTTTTGATATGATAGGAAATAGACCCGGGGGCCGTAGATTTCACTAGAGGCTTCTCTCAAGAAAATAGCATACGATGGGTAAACAAATTACTGTTGGGCAATTGATAGAAAAGCGAATAATCATGACGATATCCAAGGCAATGATCATGTATATGGGCACCATGTCCAAGATTAGTAGACCGACTCCTGCCTGCATCTACTGCTATTACTCCACAGATCAACCGCTATCCAGCATGCATCTAGTGTATTAAGTTCATGGAAAACGGAGTAATGCAATAAGAACGATGACATGATGTAGACAAGATCTATTCATGTAGGAATAGACCCCATCTTTTTATCCTTAATGGCAATGATACATGCGTTTCATGTCTCCTTATATCACTGAGATTGAGCACTGCAAGATCGAACCCATCACAAAGCACCTCTTCCCATGGCAAGAAAAATCAATCTAGTTGGCCAAACCAAACCAAAGTTTCGGAGAAGAAATACGAGGCTATAACAATCATGCATAAAAGAGTTCAGAGAAGACTCTAATAATATTCATAGATAGATCTGATCATAAACTCACAATTAATCGGATCCCAAGAAACACACCGCAAAAAGTCATTACATCAAATAGATCTCCAAGAACATCGAGGAGAACTTTGTATTGAAGATTAAAAAGAGAGAAGAAGCCATCTAACTACGGACCCGTAGGTCTGTGGTAAACTACCCACGCATCATCGGAGGAGCACCAATGAGGAGATGAACCCCTCCGTGGTCGTTTCCCCCTCCGGCAAAATGCTGGAAAAGGCCTCTAGATTGGATCTCGTGGTTCTGGAACTTGCGGCGGCTGGAATTGTATTTCGTCGACTCCCCTAGGGTTTTTGGGATTTTAGAGTATTTATAGAGCTTATAGGCGGTGGAGAAGCTTCCCGTGGTGCCCACTACCCACCAGGGCGCACTCGGGCCTTCTAGCGCGCCCTGGTGCCTAGTGGGCCTCACAGGCCTCCTCTCGTGCACTTTTTTGGCTCCCTGGGTGTCTTCTGGGCAGAAAAAAATCTCCAAAAAGTTTTGTGGCATTTGGACTCCGTTTGGTATTGATATTCTGCGAAGTAAAAAATAAGCAAAAAACAACAACTGGCACTGGGCACTATGTCAATAGGTTAGTCCCAAAAAATGATATAAATTTGCTAGTAAATGAATATAAAAGATCCAAGATTGATAATATAGCAGCATGGAACAATAAAAAATTATAGATACATTGGAGGCATATCAGCCACCTCCCATTCTTCACCGGGAGGCCAGATCTGGAGTCCGTTCGGGGCTCCGGAGAGGGGGTTTCGTTGGCATCGTCATCATCAACCATCCTCCATCACCAATTTCATGATGCTCACTGCCGGGAGTGAGTAATTCCTTCGTAGGCTTGTTGGACGGTGATGGGTTGGATGAGATTTATCATGCAATCGAGTTAGTTTGGTTAGGGCTTGATCTCTAGTATCCTCTATGTTCTGAGATTGATGTTGCTATGACTTTGCTATGCTTAATGCTTGTCACTAGGGCCCGAGTGCCATGATTTCAGATCTGGACCCTTTATGTTTTCATGAATATATTTGCGTTCTTGATCCTATCTTGCAAGTTATACGCACCTGTTACATGTTATGATCCACATACCCCAAGGTGACAATAATTGGGATTCTTTCTGGCGATTACCGCAGTTTGAGGAGTTCATGCATTCACTATGTGTTAATGCTTTGTTCCGGTTCTCAATTGAAAGGATGCCTTAATATCCCTTAGTTTCCTTATGGACCCCGCTACCACGGGAGGGTAGGACAAAAGATGCCATGCAAGTTCTTATCGCAAGCACGTATGACTATATATGGAATACATGCCTACATTACATTAATGAATTGGAGCTAGTTCTATGTCGCCCTAGGTTATAACTGTTACATGATGAATGTCATCCAACATAATTATCCATCACCTGTCGGAATCGGGGCTCCGGGGACCCAAGAGGTTCGAACTCTAGGGTGCGCTTGTTCCTACCGCCCACTCTTCCTTCAGCTAACCACGGCGAGGCTACGACGTGAGCGAGCTAGTAGAAGCGAGCCGGAGACACTGCAGTTACCCAGGTTCAGGCCACTTTGCGGTGCAAAACCCTACTCCTGCTTGGCGGTCGGATTGCTCTCGCGAGGGAGAATGAGAGTACAATGGTGTTGCCCTAGCTCATGAACCCGTCCTAGCTCATGAACCCGTAGCTCATGAACTCGTCTCCCTCTCGGCGACACCCTGTCCTCCTTTTCTATCCTGCCTCCGGTCCTCTTCCCCCGAAAACTCTTGGAGGGAAGGGTTGCCACAATGGCCAGTATGAAGGGGGACAGGGGCAAAGTCTATCCTAACTAAAGGTGGTCTTCGCCTGAAAAGCTTCCATCCATGACGCGCCGGTGGGCTCGGTGATGACCTCCCCCTGCGCGCCCATCATCTTGGTCTTCTAGCACCGTTCAGGCAACCCTTGGGGGTTGCTTTGGGAACCGGTGTGATGGCCTTGCTCCCCTAGCATGAAAGAGGAAAACCTCCACATCCGCGCTTGCTAGCACGGCCTCTAGCGCCGTCCGTCGTCGTGCGCCACCCACGTGAAGGCGCAGGGCCGCGTGACTCTGCTGAGCTGCTCTTGACTCGTGCGCCTCGACGAGGGCCCTCGGGGGCAGCCTCACGAGGCTCCTGGTGGCCCCTGCTGATGCGTGCCTCGCGAGGCGAGGGCCTTGTGAGGGTCTTGCTCGTGAAGTTTGGTGGTGGGCCACCCGCTAGGCCCAAGACACGCGCTGCGTGTTGGGCCGCAGGCAGAAGGGCCTAGGTACCCCCAGTCCCCCAGGCCCAATAGTAGCCCCTGGGCCCGTGGCGCACACGACTCTGCCTGCTAGGGGGTGAAACGGCACGGGGCCCAACTGCCTGCAGGCCAGGCTTGACGTGTGGTGCACTACGGGGCGCGGGGCACCCCCACTTCTCCCACGACACCTCGACAACTGCCCAGGCTGACATAACACCTGCCCACATGTGGCACGAGGCCATCATTGCCTTCCTGCGCACCTCTGAAAGGCGAGGAGGCGCGGGCCACTTCTCCTTCGGGTGCTATATAAGGGCGAGGGGAAGGATCTCCTAGTTCATCTTCTTCCTCCGACTCCTCTCACCTGCGCCCCGATCAAGCTCCTGCAATGATGGCAAGGGGGAGAGGCCGTGCTGCGATGCCCAAGGTGCCGCCCCGAGGCCACGGTTGCCCCCCCAGCGGCTACCGACTCCGGCCCAAGCGGCTACGGAAGAGGTGGCACCCGCGGGCTCGGGCACAGAGGGCGAGGTGCCCGCGGGTGAGGGGGCCAGGGTGGCGCGGCCGCGCTGCCTCCCCGGTCGCGACACAAGTCGGCCAAAGTGGTCCGCGAGTTCATCATGGACATGCACCGCCGGCCCTGCTCTTGGCTCCGGCTCCCGGACTCCTTCGTGGCAGAGTTGGCGGACCGCGCGCCATTGGGCCTGTGGTTGCAGGCGGACGGCTGCTGCAATGACTCCTCCTGGGTGGTAACGGAGTTCACCCCTACTGGCTTCATGTTCTTAAAGCAGGGGTGGAAGTCGTCCGCCCTCGCCGGCGGCTTGAAGCGGGGGCACATCCTCCAGCTCAAGTTCGACGGGGCCGCCACGCTCTTTGTGAAGATCTTCGGGGTCACCGACGATCACCTGAAGTGCTACATGGAGAGCGACGACATCGACACCTCCAGTGAGGATGACAACGACGGCGACGCGTCCCCCTCAGGCAGAAGCGAGAGCAGCGATGACTCCCCCCACATCAAGAGCAAGGACGAGGACTCCGACTAGGGCAGCTGCGGTGCTCGAGCCGGAGGCCTGGGGAGTAAGCGCGCTCGCTTGAAGCTTTCCTTTTATTTCCCTTATCTACACTGGATCAGCATAGGCCCCATGGGGGCATGTGAAAACTATGACTTTTGCATTTTTAATTAATGCTTTCTCTGGTTCAAATCGTATGTTTCCTCCCAAAGCTTCCTCGTGAGGCTTGCTCCTCTTTTTCTTGCTTGCCAAAAATGCTTTACGTCGTCAGGACCCAGCCCTCGAGCGAGCCTCAACCACCGCTGATATGTCATGTCGTGATGCCTGGGACAAGGCCAGGGTTGAGGGGCGTCGAGAGCTAGTGAGGGCCCCTGAGGCGTGATGCTCTGGGGGGCCCCCTTTTAATGTCTGATTGCTAGTATCTGCGTTGGTATTTCCCTGAAGAGGAGAGGATGATGCAGCACATCAAAGGTAAGTATTTCCCTCAGTTATGAAAACAAGGTTATCAATCCAGTAGGAGAACCAAGCAACACTATGTAAACATCACCTACACACAAACAACAAAAACTTGCAACCCAACGCGTAAGAGGGGTTGTCAATCCCTCCTCGGTATTGAGATAGATTAACTTGTATGAGATTTGATAAATAGATCTGGCAAAAACACAAAATAAAATAAATAAAGAAAAATTGCAGCAAGGTATTTTTGGGTTTTGATATGATAGGAAATAGACACGGGGGCCATAGATTTCACTAGAGGCTTCTCTCAAGAAAATAGCATACGGTGGGTAAACAAATTACTGTTGGGCAATTGATAGAAAAGCGAATAATCATGATGATATCCAAGACAATGATCATGTATATAGGCATCACGTCCAAGATTAGTAGACTAACTCCTGCCTCCATCTACTACTGTTATTCCACACATCGACCGCTATCTAGCATGCATCTAGTGTATCAAGTTCATGGAAAAACGGAGTAATGCAATAAGAACGATGACATGATGTAGACAAGATCTATTCATGTAGGAATAGACCCCATCTTTTTATCCTTAATGGCAATGATACATGCGTGTCATGTCTCCTTCTGTTACTGAGATTAAGCACCGCAAGATCGAACCCATCACAAAGCACCTCTTCCCATGGCAAGAAAAATCAATCTAGTTGGCCAAACCAAACCGAAGTTTCGGAGAAGAAATACGAGGCTATAACAATCACGCATAAAAGAGCTTAGCAAAGACTAAAATAATATTCATAGATAGATCTGATCATAAACTCACAATTCATCGGATCCTAACAAACACACCGCAAAAAGTCATTACATCCAATAGATCTCCAAGAACATTGAGGAGAACATTGTATTGAAGATCAAAAAGAGAGAAGAAGCCATCTAGTTACTACCTACGGACCTGTAGGTCTGTGGTAAACTACTCACGCATCATCGGCGGAGCACCAATGAGGATGATGAACCCCTCCGTGATCGTTTCCCCCTCCGGCAGAGTGTTGGAAAACGCCTCTAGATTGGATCTCGTGGTTCTGGAACTTGTGGTGGCTGGAATTGTGTTTCTTCGACTTCCCTAGGGTTTTTGGGATTTTAGAGTATTTATAGAGCTGATAGGTGGTGGAGGGGGTGCCTATGGGCTCCACTACCCACCAGGGCGAGCCTGGAGCCTCTGGCGCGCCCTGGTGCCTAGTGGGCCCCACAGGCCCCCTCTGGTGCACTTCTTGGTCCTCCCGGTTGTCTTCTGGGTAGAAAAAAAAATCTCCAAAAAGTTTCGTGGCATTTGGACTCTGTTTGGTATTGATATTCTGTGAAGTAAAAAACAAGCAAAAAATAGCAACTGGCACTGGGCACTATGTCAATAGGTTAGTCCCAAAAAATGATATGAAGTTGCTAGTAAATGAATATAAAACATCCAAGATTGATAATATAACAGCATGGAACAATCAAAAGTTATAGATACGTTGGAGACGTATCAACGTGCAAGCAGCTCACGCAAAAAAGAGGCGACAGGCTCCGCCAAGGCCGCAAGGAGAGGGAACTCTCAGTGATGATAGCTACGCTCGTGAGGCGGTTAGACTTAGCTTTTTGCGCGGAGCGGTGTCATGTAGACCACGACTCGATCCTTGGGCTCTTTGCCGCGCGAGGCCCTTCGGGTAGTCATATGGGGCTCCCAAGCTCTTGGTTCCTGGGGCACTGCACATTTGAAAAGTTTTGAGGCACGGGGGCGACGCGCGCTCGCCGACCTACTCATGTCCGTTTCATGAGGAGATGAGGCACCAAGGATCTCGGTGAGGTGACGTGCACGGGAGAGGCCCACGAGCCAGAGCTCGATCGCTTGGATTTATCAGCGCTACAGGGACGGACCCGACCACAGACGCCGTGCCCAGCCCCCGCTCATGGGACGGTCAGTATAAGGGTCGCGAGGGGTCGAAGGGCTCCCGAGGCCTTGGGGGCTTGCGAGGGGCTAAAGGCTCGTGAGGCGCCATCGCGAGCTGAGTCAACCTTTGGTGGCGAGGCCCCTGCTCAGGCCGACACGTGACAGCCAGAAGAGGTCCTGGGAGCAGGCCCTATTGAGGCTCGCGATGTCAACGCACATTCGCACCTTGCCGCCCTCCCTGAGATGGCAACTGTGTTGGCGGGACTCGCAGGGCAACGCTCGCCGCGGATGGCCCGAGCTTCTCATAGCTTGTAAATCTCTTGGGCGATGAACTCTCGTGACTCTGGTGCCTGGCGCTGCGCTCCTTGCTTGAGGGGGCGCATGTTAAGGCACGCCTCCAAGTGGTGCCCGAACACCTCCCTTGGCACGCTGGTCAGGTTGGATGCTTTCCAGGCGAAAGCCCACGAGCCCAGCCGAAGGAGGCACCGGGCGCGCCTTCCTATGTGGGAGGAAGGCAGGTGCCGACGGCGAGGGCGGGACTCTGGCTGCCGCCGCCAGCCGATGCCTTCTTCGCTTTGGGGTGGTCTTTGGGGAGCAGCTGGCTCTTCTTCGCGGGGGCGGCCCCGGTAGGCCCGGTGGTGTCCTCGCCATTAGAATTCTCAGCTGTCGTGGCCCTGTAGGCATGCTCGAGAGAGCAGACGACGTCCTTCTCGTCGCAGGCGACGGTGATGACGCTGCTGCAGCCAGGTATCTTGAGGACATTGTAGCCGTGGTGGGTCGCTGCCATGAACTTGGCGAGAGCAGGGTATCCAGGATGGCGTTGTACGGGAGGCTGATGTAGGCCACATCAAAGTCGATGAGCTCAGTGTGGTAGTTGTCGTAGGTGCCGAAGGTGACAGGAAGGGGCACTTGCCCCGAGGGACGGTAGATCCGTCGGTCACCCCGGAGAAGGGCCTGGTCGGCATCAGCTGGTCGTAGGGCACTTGGAGTGTCCCGAAGTTCCCGATGGAGATCACGTTGAGGCCGGCGCCCCCATCGATAAGGGTCTTGGTGACAGCGACGTTGCTGATGGTGGCGGTGCACAGCATGGGGAGCGCATCGGCAGCGGTCGTGCACTTGAGGTGGTCCTTGGAGTCGAAGGTGATGGCATACTGCGACCACTTGAGGGGCCGCGTAGCCTCAAGCCTTGGGAGGGTGGCATTCACCTCGCAAGAGAACAGCTTGAAGAGGCGATTGGACGTGGGGGCCTGAGCTCCGCTGAGGATGCAGGCTACCGCGTGAGGCTCCTGGTAGCCCCCAGCCCTCTTGTCATGTTAATTGGCCTCGTTCCTTCTGGGCGGCGGCGGTAGCGGCGGAAGGGCAGCGTTGTCCTGAGGTTGCGCCTCACGAGGCTGACCGCACCAGGCCTGGCGAGGGTTGCCATTGCGGTTGTTCCATCGGCCGCCACCACGGCCGGTGCTGTGGTCATTGCGGTCTCCCCGACGGCCCAAGCACTCATCGCGGAGTGACTTGAGCTCTTGGCAGTCTTTGGTGTTGTGAGTGCGCACATCGTGGTAGACGCAGAACGGGCGGTGGTCCTTCTCGGGCTCGTCGTGATCGCGACCTCGCTTCTGCTCGGGTTCCGCCGCCAACACGGCAGGGCCGTTGCGCTTAACCTCCTTGCCTTTGGTCTTGTTGTCGTCGGGCATGGTGTCTGGGTTGTTCTAGATGAAAAGGGGGCCCTCTTCAGCCTTAGCACACTTGTCGGCGATGTTGAACAGTTCTAGCACCGAGCTCAAATCATCGTTGATGGCGAGCTTCTCGCTCATCCTAATGTTCGTGATGCCGTTGGAGAACGCCAAGATGATGGCTTCGTCCGAGACGCGTGGGATCTTGTGGCGCACCTGGCTGAAGCGCTGGATGTACTTGCGGAGGGTCTCGCCATGGCGCTTCTTCACGCGCCGCGGGTCATTGACGGTGAGCGCGTGATCGTGCGTGCCCTTGAAGTTAGCGATGAACTGCTCACAGAGCTCGCTCCATGAAGAAATCGACTCCTCGGGCGAGTTCATGAGCCAAGAGCGTGTGCTCGGCCATGTGGAACTAGTTCACCATGACCTTGTCATCGTTGTTCGCTGCCTCGATGCTCAACACATAGAGCTGGAGGAACTTCATGGGGTCGGGGATGCCTTCGTAGCGTGGGGCCAGCTCTGGCTTGAACTTGACGGGCCAGACCACCTGACGGAGCTTACGGGTGAAAGCTGGGCAGCCCACGCTGCTCAAGGGAATGCTGCACGCGAGGGCGGCATGATTCTGCCGCCCAGCCGCCACGACCTCTTGGACGATTCGGTCTTGGCACTGACACTGTTGCTCGAGGAGCACGCGCGCATTGGGTGGCGCGCGATGGACGATCTGGCAGCTGGCCTCATCTCAGGCAGGCGGCGGTGCCGCGCAGGGCGGGTCACATGGGCGCGCGTCATGCCGGGGCTCGTCGAGGTCGCTGCACAGGGGAGGAGGCGGAGGCACACCATGCACAATGTCCCCAACGCGAGACGGCGGAGGACGGAGCGAGTGGGAGGTCGCTGGGGCGTCCCCGGCGGCGTTCACAAGCTCAGTGATGTGGCCAAGCCAGGCATCGTAGCCGGCATCGGCCAGGCGGTAGCGGAGCAGCTCATGCACCATGAGCAGCGCAGCCTACTCGTTCGGCGGCCCACGACGGCCGAGGGAGGAGGAGGAGGCCGTAGCGGTGTGGCCATCCGGCTGCACGGAGGGGTGCATGGAGGAGTCCTGCTGCTCGTGGGCAGTGGGGTCGGTGGCGGCAGCCGCGGCCTCGGCAGAGTGGCGGCAATTTCCGCGGCCCAAAGGCTCCATCTGGGCGACGCGAGCAGCCCGTCACTCAGTACGCACGTGGCGAGCGTCAGCCATGGAGTCGATGGAGCAGAAGTCGAAGCAAAGCGGAAGAACAGCGGCGCACCCCTACCTGCCGTGCCAAATGTCGGAATCGGGGCACCGGGGACCCAAGAGGTTCGAACTCTAGGGTGCGCTTGTTCCTACCGCCCTACTCTTCCTTTAGCTAACCACGGCGAGGCTACGGCATGAGCGAGCCGGAGACACTGCAGTTACCCAGGTTTGGGCCACCTTGTGGTGTAAAAACCCTATTCCTGCTTGGTGGTTGGATTGCTCTCGCGAGGGAGAATGAGAGTACAATGGTGTTTCCCTAGCTCGTGAACCCGTCCTAGCTCATGAACTTGTTGCTCATGAACTCGTCTGCCTCTTGGCGGCACCCTGTCCTCCTCTTGTATCCTGCCTCTGGTCCTCTTCCCCCGAAAACGCTTGGTAGGAAGGGTTGCCACAACGACCAGTTTGAAGGGGGACAGGGGCGCAGTCTATCCTGACTAAAGGTGGTCTTCGCCTGAAAAGCTTCCATCCATGATGCGCCGGTGGGCTCGGTGATGACCTCTGCCCTGCGCACCCGTCGTCTTGGTCTTCTAGCACCATTCAGGCAACCTTTGGGGGTTGCTTTGGGAACCGGCGTGCTGGTCTTGCTCCCCTTGCACGAAAGAGTAAAGCATCCACATCCGCGATTGCTAGCATGGCCTCTCGCGCTGTTCGTCATCGCGCGCGTCACCCACATGAAGGCGCAGTGCCGCACGACTCTGCTGAGCTGTTCTTGACTCGTTCGCCTCCGCGAGGGACCTCGGGGGGCAGCCTCGGGAGACCGACTCGCGAGGCTCCTGGTGGCGCCTGCTGATTCATGCCTCGCGAGGGTCTTGCTCGTGAAGTTTGGTGGTGGGCCACCCGTTGGTCCCAAGACACACATTGCGTGCTGGACTGCAGGCAGATGGGCCTGGGTACCCCCAGTCCCACAGGCCCAACATCACCGATCCAATGCCTATGAGATTTTCACATATTGATCTTGCTAAGTTACTACTACTGTTGCTGCTACTGTCACAACTGCTACAAAACTATTACTGCTACCGTTACCGTTACTGTTGTTATCATTGTTACCACTACCAAACTATCATACTACTGTGCTACTGATCACTCTGTGCTATCTGACAACTCAACTTCTAATACTTGCAAATATTCTTTGGCTCCCCTTGTGTCGAATCAATAAATTTGGGTTGAATACTCTACCCTCAAAAACTGTTGCGATCCCCTATACTTGTGGGTTATCATGACATTTTTCTGGCGCCGTTGCTAGGGAGCATAGCTCTATTTGCTGAGTCACTTGGGATTTATATCTGTTGATCATTATGAAGAAACTGAAAGATACCAGAACCAAGATCATTCCCTCTAAGGCGAGGGGAGGTAAGGAGCTTCCGTCTAGCTCTGCACTTGATTCACCTTCTATTTTGAGTAGGCTTCCGACACCACCACCTGCTATTAATTTTGATATGTCACAAGTAATTGATGATGCTACTTCTACTATGAATGATGCTAGTACTTTGCTTGATGATACTGTGGCACTAGGTGAATTTCTTGATGAATAACTTGCTAAAGCTAAAGAATTTGAAAATGCCAAAACTGATGAAATTATTGAAACTGAAAATTATGATTCACCTATTGGTCCTAGCTATCCTAGAATTGAAATACCTAAGATACCTAAGGGTTATGTTATGGATGGAGAGATAGCTAGGGAATTTCTTGCTTGTAATGATAGAGATGATCTTAAGAAACTACTATGTAAGCTGAAAGAAAAATCTCTGAATGCTAGAATGCAATATGATCCTAAGTTTGCTACTTCCCCTATCTTTGTTACTGATAAGGATTATGAATTCTCTGTCGATACTGAGTTAATTACTTTGGTTGAATCTGATCCTTTCCAAGGTTATGAATCTGAAACTGTTGTGGCACATCTTACTAAGTTGAATGATATAGCCACCCTGTTTGCTCATGAGGAAAAAATTCGCTACTACTATGTCCTTAAATTGTTTCCTTTCTCGTTAAAGGGTGATGCTAAGATATGGTTTAATACTCTTGCTCCTTGTTGTGTGCATAGTCCCCAGGATATGATATATTACTTCTTTGAAAAAGATTTTCCTGCTCATAAGAAACAAGCTACCTTACAAGAAATATTTAACTTTGTGCAAATTTAAGAAGAGAATCTCCCTCAAGCTTGTGGGAGCCTCCTCCAATTACTTAATGCTTTTCCTGATCATCCTCTTAAGAAAAATGTAATACTTGATATCTTTTATAATGGACTAACCGATGCTTCTAGGGACTACCTAGATAGCTGTGTTGGTTGTGTTTTCAGGGAACAGACTATTGAACAAGCTAAAGAACTATTGAATAATACATTGATAAATGATAATGATTGGACACTTCCTGAACCACCACCTAAACCAACTCCAAAGAAGAGAGATGTTCTATTTCTCAGTCCTGAAGATATGCAAGAGGCAAAGAAATCTATGAAAGAAAAGGGTATTAAGGCTGAAGATGTTAAGAATCTACCACCTATTAAAGAAATACATGGACTCGACACCCCGACATAGGTAGTAGAGGTAAATTCTCCCGTGAGATTTGATGAAGGTGATATCCCTTATAATAAATCTGCTAGTCAATGCCTAGATGAATCCGACAATTACATTGTTAAGCAAGAACATTTTAATGTGTATGTTATGAAACAATTGAAACGTAATGCCTGCATGATTGATCTTTTGAGTGAATTGATGTTTATAATTGCTAATGATGTTAATGGTGTAGGTAAACATGCATCTATGGTCCAAACCTAGTTAGAACAAGTTGCTAAATCTCAAAATGATTTGCTCAATGAGATGAATAATAATATGAATGATCATGCTATTAGGGTAATGACTAGAGGAGGTAAAATGACTCAGGAGCCGCTTTATCCTCAAGGTCACACTAAAATAATTGAACAAGATTCTCAAAGAACTAATATAGATGCACCTAGTCCATCTAAAAAGAAAAAGAAAAAGAAAAAGAAATATGATAGGACTTTGCATAATTCTAGTGAACCTGAGGTAGAAAACCCTTCTGAGGATAGTAATGATGTTTCTATTTCTGATGCTGAGACACAATCTGGTAATGAACATTTACCTAGTGATAAGGATAATGATAATGATAATGATGATGTTCATGTAGATGCTCAACTAGACAATGATAAAGAACCTGATAATGATGTTGAAATAGTACCTCCTGTTGATCTTGATAACCCACCTCCTAAAAATAAACATTATGATAAGAGACATTTCATTGCTAGAAAACATGGTAAAGAGAGAGAACCATGGGTTCAGAAACCCATGCCCTTTCCCCCTAAGCCACATAAGAATAAGGATGAGGAAGAATTTGAATGCTTTGCTAAAATGCTTCGGCCAGCCTTTTTACATACTCATTTGACTGACATTTTGAAGATGGCCCCATATGCTAAATATATGAAAGATATTGTCACTAATAAAAGAAAAATACGTGAAGCTGAAATCTCCACCATGCTTGCAAATTATTCTTTTAAGGATGGAGTACCTGTCGTGGTTTTGTCACGGCAGATGTCCTAGTGTGAGGACTTAGACGTGAGGCCATCGCAACTAGGTGATTAGCTTGTCGGGGTTGAGCGAAACTGAGAGACACGAGTTTACCCAGATTCGGCCCCTCACGATTGATGTAATAGCCTACTTCCTGCTTGTTTGCTTATTGCTTGGAGATCAGTTCCAAGGGGGCGGATTCGCTTGACCTAGCTATTGATCGATTGTAACCTAGCCTATCTACCTCAGGGGCTTGCCTTTATATGCAGGTCGAGGCCCTAGGCTTACAAGAGTCCAGGTCGTACTATGATCCGTGACCAAGTATGTTTCTGACTTATCTTGCTTCCTAAGTAAGGAAACTCCTGACGACTTGTATTCTGGGCCTACAAGCCGCCGTCTTCGGATGCTGGGCCGTAAGCCGGCCCACTCTGTGAGCCGCCCTGCTGGTCTCGCACTTGGGCGCCTCGACCCGTCTTGAGTCCTGCTTAACAACCGCCACCCAGACGACCCGGCCCATTATGGTGGGTCATATCATGGGGTTATATCCCCAACATTAGGCCCCATATTGATTTGAATTCATTCATGTCAATCTCCACCATCTTAACCTGGTGGCTTGTCTTTGTAGTCATATCTGCATCTTCTCCGAGTCATCAAATGCTGGCTTATAATGTTTCCAGACTTGTTGTTTTTCACATCTTCTCATTGATGACATCATATTCGAAAATCTTGGGAAATCCATGATGACATCACAATGAATCTTTATGCATATCCATTTACCCCAAAAATCGAGGCATCTCTGGCTTCAAAAGTTACTGTGTCCCCTAGTTTTTTGTGCCTGCCATTTACTCCTCGGTTCTTCACCTTTTAAATATACATAGGGGGGGTCCCTTCTTTTACTTTTACCTCGCCCCTGTCGCTACTTCTTCCTCCTCGCGCTCAAGTCTTCACCGCGCCGCTGCCTCTGCTCATCCGTCACCAGCCAACCCATCCAGGACCGCAGCGCTGCCCAGTCTTCGCCGGAGCCTGGTCGAGCATCTCCGCCGCTCTCTGCAACTGTCAGGTGCGCTATCTTCTTCTCCTCAGATCTGTACTACTTCCATGGTAGTTCGCTGGATTTCATCGGAGTTCACCGCTCCTTCATCACCATTGCTAGTATAGATGTAGTTTAGTAGGCTTTCCCGTAGAAATATGGCGGTGTAAACAGTGGCACCATTTTTGCATCTAGAATACTTTGAGCTCCTTAGGAATCTGTAGGTTTAGCCACCACTGCTCCAGGGCTCCGTCGTTAGGTTTAGCAATGATTTCCTCTTTTTGAACTGTCTATAGATCCATGATTATAGGTGCTTCGGTAGAAACTTGTTCGTCCCATACTTATTAAAAAACTTAGCAATCTCCAATCTAGCTAAACTGCCTTCATGTCGTTGGCGGCTCATCATTGTAATTGTAACTCGCCAGATATTTAGAAATTGCCTCTGTTGTCAAGCCGGCTCTCCTGTCGGGTGACTCATCTGTCGTTAATAATTATGCTGTCTTGCCTTTAACCACAACTAGTAGTGCCGTCTTATCACATAATTGATGTGGTGAGTTATCGCTTCATAAGTAACCCGCCGTTCATATTTATGCAACTCTTAGTCCTTTCTTAGGCAACTCAGCATGTCAAAAACCACAATTTGCAACTGGGTGTCTTCCCAAGTTTCCCAGCTTGTGCTCAATGACTACAAAGAACAAGGCCTTCTGCCGGCTCAAGAGGAGATTAGATGGCGGGCCACCCAAGGAGACGAGGTTCCCCAACCCGGCGAAGGAGAAGTCGTGGTCTTCATTGGCCATCTCCTCAAAGGTTTCTCTCCGCTCGGGTCAAAATTCTTTCGGAACTTCTTGAATTACTTCAACCTTGATCCTCAAGATCTTGCTCCTAACTCCATATCCAACCTTTGCCAATTTCAAGTCTTGTGTGAGGCGTATCTGCAAATGGAGCCCACTATTCCTCTCTTTAAGGAATTTTTCTATATCAACCGTCAAATAGAATTTGTTGATGGCCCAAGCCTAGAACTCGGCGGGGTCTCAATTCAAAGGCGGAGAGATGGGTCCTTCCCCCAGCCACTCTACCAAGTCATCCTAAGGGATGGATTAAGACTTGGTTCTATTGCAGGAACACATCTCCGGCTAGTGAGAACCCCTTACCGGGTTACAGAGCTGGCCGTCTGCCTATTGACTTTGACCTCCCTAGCCGGGTTATTCCAGAAGAGCATGCTGAAACCGCCCCGGTATATTCAAAACTTAGGGCCTTATTGGCCAATGGTTTAACGGGGGTTGACTTGACCCAGTGCTGGGTCAGTTGGAGAATCATGCCTTTAAGCCGTCGACCTGGCTTAATGTGCAACTACTCAGGCAAGGCAACCGACACTCAACGGTATAGCTCTGATGACTTAGAAGCTGATGACATTAACAAAGTTGTGAAGAAACTGCTCGGGGAGACCCAGGAGAACTGCAAGAAGATGGGGTTGCAGCCATTCTTTAAACTTAACCCGGCTCCTCCGGTGAGTATACATATAACCATTTCTCCGACTCATCAATCCTTGCTTATCCGGATATCTCAGTTGTTAACCTTGTCCAACTATGCAGGCCGACTCTCCCTTCTGGAAGAGGAAGAAAACACAGGCAAGCAAGACTAAAACTGCGCCGGCTCAAAGAAAGAACAAATCTGCTGCTATGAATGAGCCGACAGCTAGGGGCAAGCCACCAAAAATTGATGCCCAGTCAGAGGTAGAACTTGACTCCCTTGGCCGTCTTTTTATTGAACTCGCCGATGCTTCTTACTCTCAGTGTGATGCTGCAACAAGCTGAGTTGATGATGCTGAGGTAATTTCCATCTCCTGCGGCTCAGAATCCTTGCCTCCCAAGATCACTAGGCGGGTTATTCAGAAAGTAAGATTTTCTCATCCAGATGCTCATTTGGATCCAAACTTTATTTTGAAAAAAACCCAGCATGAATCAAGGCGCAAAACTCGGAGCGGCTCTGGAGAGCTTTTGGCCGGCTTATCTCATAGCTATCTACTCGCAAGCGATGCATTGAGGTGCCACACAGTCCAACTTCTTCCCTTCCAAAAGCCGGCCTTATTAGGCAACCTCTTAATTCCTCTGATTCCAATTATCAGGAGTCGCCGCCGTCTTCAGGAGACTCGTCCGCCACTCAGCTACCGGCTTTAATCATAAATCCAGGGTAAATAACTTCATCCAGTATTGGCGGCTTATCGTGATCAATATTGTATGCCTTTAAATATGTTGTCTTGACTGCAGGGCCAAGGCCAAAGCCAAGAAGAGAAAAGTTGGCGAGTCATCCGCGGCTGCTAACATTCTGGAATCAGATGACCCAAATTTGGTGACCCTTGAGACTCATGATGAGATTACTGAAGACCATCATGATGATCATGTTGGACTTCCCCAGCGAAATGACCCGACCGGTACTGAGGCGATGGATCCTGAAACTAACCCGACGGAGAATCTTAACCCGCCAAGTCCTGCTCCTACCTCAAGCCCCACTAAGACGGCTGAAGATGTTCTCCCGCTTGAGAAGAACAATGATGAAGTTATCATTACTAGGGAGGCTTATAAGCCTCCAGAAGCCTCCACTTTGCTGACCAAGCTCACTGCTAAATATGAGACACCCTTATCTGAGAAGGGCAAAATCAAACTTGAGCTGCTGATGACCCCCAAGTATAGGGGATCAATCATAGTCCTTTCGATAAGTAAGAGTGTTGAACCCAACGAAGAGCAGAAGGAAATGACAAGTAGTTTTTAGTAAGGTATTCTCTGCAAGCACTGAAATTATAAGTAGCGAGTAGTTTCATAGCAAGGTAATTGTAGCAAGCAAGCAACGGTAATGGTAACAAAAGTGCAGCAAGGTAGCCCAATCCTTTTGAGGCAAAGGACAGGCAAAAACGGTCTCTTATGATAAGCAAAGCGTTCTTGAGGGTACACGGGAATTTCATCTACTCGCTTTCATCATGTTGGTTTGATTTGTATTCGCTACTTTGATAATTTGATATGTGGGTGGACCGGTGCTTAGGTGCTGTTCTTACTTGAACAAGCCTCCTACTTATGATTAACCCCCTCACAAGCATCCGCAACTACGAGAAAAGTATTAAGAATAAATCTAACCATAGTATTAAACTTTTGGATCTAAATCGGTCCCTTATGGAATAGCGCATAAACTAGGGTTTAAGCTTCTGTCACTCTCGCAACCCATCATCTAATAAATACTCCACAATGCATTCCCTTAGGCCCAAATATGGCAAAGTGTCATGTATTCGACGTTCACATGACACCACTAAGGGAATCACAACATACATACCATCAAAATATCGAACACATATCAAGTTCACATGATTACTTGCAACAAGATTTCTCCCGTGACCTCAAGAACAAAACTAACTACTCACAAATGATAATCATGCTCAAGATCAGAGGGGTATTAAATAGCATAATGGATCTGTAACATATAATCTTCCACCAAATAAACCATATAGTAATCAACTACAAGATGTAATCAACACTACTAGTCACCCACAAGCAACAATGTAAGGTTCCAGTACAAAGATTGAACACAAGAGATGAACTAGAATTTGAGAGGAGATGGTGCTGTTGAAGATGTTGATGGATATTGCCCTCCCCAAGATGGGAGAGTTGTTGGTGATGATGATGACGATGATTTCCCCCTTCAGGAGGGAAGTTCCCCCGGCAGAATCGCTCCGCCGGAGGGCAAAAGTGCTCCTGCCCAAGTTCCGCCTCGAGATGGCGGCGCTTCATCCCGAAAGTCCTCTCCTTATTTTTTCTAGGTCAAAATGACTTATATACCAGAAGAGGGGCACCGGAGGTGGGCCGAGGAGGGCACAATCCACCAGGGCGCGCCTGGGCTCCCTGGCGCGCCCAGGTGGGTTGTGCCCACCTGGTGGGCCCCCTCTGGTACTTATTTGCTCCAATAATTCTTATATATTCCATAAAAATTCTCTGTGAAGTTTCAAATCATTTGGAGTTGTGCAGAATAGGTAGCCTGACGTAGCTTTTTCAGGTCCAGAATTCCAGCTGTCGGTATTCTCCCTCTTAGTGTGAACCTTGCATATTATGAGAGAAAAGGCATTAGAATTACTCCAAAAAGCATTATTATATCTAAAAACAATATAAATAATAGTAGGAAAACATGATGCAAAATGGACGTATCAACTCTCCCAAGCTTAGACCTCGCTTGTCCTCAAGCGAAAACCGAAATCGAAAAACATGTCCACATGCTTAGAGGGAGAGGTGTCGATAAAAAAACAAAATACTGACATAGAAGCATCATGCATATTATTATAACAACAACAAACTTTAACATAAAACTTTTATCATAGAACTTCTATCATAGACTTCTCATGAACAAGTAACAATTCATCACAACATCGAAGTATGAAGCATAAACTCTATTGAAAACCAACAAACTATGTTCTCAGTCAACTTTGCAACTACAATTCATCATCTTTTCAGGAAGGGTCACGTATCGGAGCCTTTTTGGTAAGTCCACATACTCAACCATCAGATAGTCTTCTATGATTGCTAACACTCACCGCACACACATGAGCAAAAAGTTTCAACCGGACACAAAGAAAGATAGGGGCTTATAGTTTTCGCCACCCAACATATTCACCACAAGGGTGATGTCAACAATAATGACTCATGCTACCCATATCCAACTGGATATATGTGCCTAGATCTTTCCTCACCACATGATGCTTGCGAAAAGAGAAAAATAAAAAGGAATAGAGAGAAATAGTTTGACTCTTGCATAAAAGTAAATACATGAAAGTAAAAGATAGGCCCTTCGCAGAGGGAAGCAGAGGTTGCCATGCGCTTTTCGTTTGTATGCTCAATCTCTTAGTGCAAAAGAATGTCACGTTATGTTGCCCCTTATGATAGCAACTTTATGTAGTCTGTCGCTTTTATTCTTTGACATCACACGTTCGTACAATGCTCAATTTTCTCTTACACTAAATGATCCAACACTTTTAGAAGCAATTTTTATTGCCCTTTTTGCACCGATGACAGCTTACTTGAAGGATCCTACTCAATCCATAGGTAGGTATGGTGGACTCTCAAAACAAGATTTGGGTTTAAGGGTTTTGGATGCACAAGTAGTATCTCTACTTAGTGCGGAATTTTTGGCTAGCAAAGATGGGGGGCAAGCACCACATGTTAAAGGATCTATGACAATATAACTTCTATGTGAATATGAACACACATAAATCATTACGTTGTCTTCCTTGTCCAACGTCAACAATTTTGGCATATAATATTCTGATGGGGGCTCACAATCACAAAAGATGTCCAAGATAGTGTATTTGCATGTGAATCTTCTCTTCCCTTATTAATTCTTTCATGAATTGCATCATTGACCAATGCTATGTTTGTAAGTCTCCAATAAAATTTTCTACTTATACTCTTCCTTATGTGATGTCATTACTTACCATAAGATTAGCATATGATCTTTTTCATTTATTTCCTTTCTTTTTATTGAACATGAAAGAAAAAGAAAACAAAACTCAAACTAACTTTATTATATATCTCGCACACGATTACAAGGATAGATCACTAAGCAAACACTCGAAAAGAAAGGATCGAACTAAACTTTTATTCATCTAAAGCAAAAGATAACTATGGATCGAACTAAGATAAGTAAAGGCAAAAGATAGTGGAGGTGATACGATACCGGGGAACCTCCCCCAAGCTTGGCACAAGACAAGGGGAGTGCCCATACCCGATACTCAATTTTCCTTTGGTGATGAAGAAGGAGGTGGTGGTGATGAAGTAGTAGCAATCTTATCCTCAGGTTTCCATGGCAAGGGCTCACCATCATAAGAGGAGGAGTGAGTCTCGCGGGTCCTGCAGCTGGCAGCCAAACTCATACCTTTAAACCTTGCGTCATATTCAAAGACTTGGTTTTGGAGATCGTAGATCTGGCTTTGGAGAAAGTTGATTTGCTCGTTGAAGGTAAAGACGATGTCCTTCATGGACTTGCCATCCACCTTGAGATCATGGGTGTAGTCCGCGATCATGACGTGATTGGCATTGAGTCCATGTTCCACCATCCCCTTGCACCAGAAGACCTCCTGCTCCATAGCTTCAAGTCTAGCCTCCACGGATCCCGTCCCTTTGGGGCCTTGCACATCGCGGATGTGGAGCACCCCCTCACTCATCTCGATAGCTTGAGGGTGCTGCATCACCTCCCGCAGATATGGGTTGATGACGTTCTCGAAGAACTTGTCCTTGGAGGAGCTCGAAGCGGCCATGGTGAATTAGATCTGTCAGAAAACAGCAAGGAAAAGAAAACACAAGATTTCTCCGCGATACGGTGGTCAATAGGTTCGAGGGGGCATATAAAGATTTTTTATCTTGGGAAACAAGCAAACGGAAGAAAAACAAAGCCCGGAAGGTACCCGAGGTGGGCACAACCCACCTGGGCGCGCCTGGATATTTTTGCGGATTTTTCGGAGTCCGTTTACTTACCGTATCACGTACCTCCTCTTTTTTTCATGATTCTGGAGTATTCCGGAAGGTTTCCTTTATGTGTTCTTCCGGTGTCATAGTTTGGATAATATTGCTTTCAACATTAATGGGCGTACCTGAGATATAATGTTTTATTCTTTGCCCATTGACAACCTTCGGGTTAGTACCCTCGACATTATTTATTTTGATAGCTCCAGATCGATAAACCTCCGCGATAACATAGGGTCCTTCCCATTTGGAGAGGAGTTTTCCTGCAAAGAATCTGAAATGAGAGTTGTACAAAAGAACATATTCTCCAACTTTAAACTCATGCTTTTGGATTCTCTTATCATGCCATCTTTTAACTTTTTCTTTAAACAACTTAGCATTTTCATAAGCTTGGGTTCTCCTTTCATCTAGTGAGCTGATATCAAATAACCTCTTTTCACCGGCAAGTTTGAAATCATAGTTGAGTTCTTTAATTGCCCAATATGCTTTATGTTCTAACTCAAAAGGTAAATGACAAGCTTTTCCATAAACCATTTTATAAGGAGACATACCCATAGGATTTTTATATGCCGTTCTGTAAGCCCAAAGTGCATCATCTAATTTCTTAGACCAATTCTTCCTTGACCTATTGACAGTTTTTTGTAAAGTTAATTTTATTTCTCTATTGCTAAGTTCAACTTGACCATTAGACTGAGGATGATATGGTGATGCAATTCTATGGTTAACATCATACTTAGCAAGCATTTTACAGAAAGCACCATGAATAAAATGTGAAACACCATCAGTCATTTAATATCTAGGGACTCCAAACCTTGGGAAAATAACTTCCTTAAGCATTTTAATAGAGGTGTTGTGATCAGCACTACTAGTTGGAATAGCTTCTACCCACTTAGTAACATAATCAACAGCAACCAAAATATGAGTATACCCATTAGAGGAAGGAAAAGGTCCCATGTAATCAAAGCCCTAAACATCAAATGGTTCAACAGCAAGTGAATAATTCATAGGCATTTCTTGACGCTTACCAATATTACCAATTCTTTGACATTCATCACAAGATAAAACAAACTTACGGGCACCCTTGAAGAGAGTAGGCCGATAAAAACCAGATTGCAATACCTTGTGAGCAGTTCTGTCTCCCGCATGATTCCCTCCATAAGCTTCGGAGTGACATTTCCGTAGGATTTGTCCCTGTTCATGCTCAGGTACACAACGTCTAATAATACCATCTACTCCTTCTTTATAAAGGTGTGGGTCATCCCAAAAGTAATGTCTTAAATCATAGAAGAATTTTTTCTTTTGTTGGTATGTGAAACTAGGTGGTATGTATTTAGCAACAATGTAATTAGCATAGTCGGCATACCAAGGAGTGTTATGAGAAACATTTATTGTAGCTAATTGTTCATCAGGGAAATTATCATTAATAGGTTGTGGGTCATCAAGGATATTCTCTAACCTAGACAAGTTATCAGCATTGGGGTTTTCAGCTCCCTTTCTATCGGTGATATGTAAGTCAAATTCTTGTAGCAGAAGAACCCACCTAATAAGTCTAGGTTTAGCATCTTTCTTTTCCATAAGATATTTTATAGCAGCATGATCAGTGTGAACAGTCACTTTAGAATCAACAATGTAAGATCTAAATTTGTCACGAGCAAACACAACTGCTAAAAATTCTTTTTCAGTAGTAGCATAATTGCATGGGCATTGTCTAGAGTTTTACTAGCATAATGAATAACATTTAATTTCTTATCAACTCTTTGTCCTAGAACATCACCAACAGCATAATTACTAGCATTACACATAATTTCAAAAGGCAAGTTCCAATCAGGTGGTTGAACAATAGGTGCAGAAATTAAGGCTTTCTTAAGTGTTTCAAAGGCTTCTACACAATCATCATAAAAAACAAATGGAACATCCTTTTGTAAAAGATTTGTAAGAGGCCTAGAAATTTTAGAGAAGTCTTTAATAAATCTCCTATAGAAACCAGCATGACCGAGGAAACTACGAATACCTTTGATATCTCTAGGACATGCATTTTCTCAATTGCATCAACTTTAGCTTTATCCACCTCAATACCTCGTTCATAAATTTTATGTCCCAAGACAATACCTTCATTAACCATAAAGTGGCACTTCTCCCAATTCAAGACAAGATTAGTTTGCTCGCATCTCTACAAAACTCGATCAAGGATGCTTAAGCAATCATCAAAAGAAGTTCCGTAAACGGAAAAATCATCCATGAAAACCTCAACAATCTTTTCACAAAAATCAGAGAATATGGGTCATACATCTTTGAAAGGTAGCAGGTGCATTACATAAACCAAAAGGCATATGTCTATAAGCATAAGTTCCAAAAGGACAAGTAAAGGTGGTTTTCTCTTGATCAGGTTGTGAAACATGTATTTGAGAAAAACTAGAATATCCGTCGAGAAAACAAAAGTGTGTGCGCTTAGATAACCTTTCTAGCATTTGATCAATAAAAGGCAAAGGGTAATGATCTTTTCTAGTTGCTTTATTTAATTTTCTAAAATCAATTACCATTCTCTAGCCAGTAACAATTCTTTATGGGATAAGTTCATTTTTATCATTAGGAACAACAGTAATACCTCCCTTCTTAGGGACACAATGAACGGGACTTACCCATCTACTATCAGCTATAGGATAGATTATACCTGCTTCCAGAAGCTTCAATATTTCAGTTCTTAGCACTTCTTTCATTTTAGGATTTAAACGTCGTTGGTGATCAACAACGGGTTTAGCATCAGGTTCCATATTAATTTTATGCTGACAGAGAGTGGGACTAATGCCCTTTAAATCATCAAGAGTATATCCAATAGCAGCTCGGTGCTTCCTCAGAACCTTCCATAATCTTTCTTCTTCATGTTCTGAAAGTTTAGCACTAATAATAACAGGATATATCTTTTTCTCATCAAGATAAGCATATTTCAAAGTGTCTGGCAATTGTTTTAATTCAAACACAGGATCACCTTTAGGTGGAGGAGAACCTCCTAGAGTTTCAATAGGCAAATTGTGTTTAAGCAGAGGTCGTTGTTCAAAGAAAATTTTAACTATCTCATTTCTTTCATGCATATGCATATCATTTTCATGGTCTAGCAAATACCGTTCTAGTGGATCTGTAGGAGGCACGACAATAGAGGCAAGACCAATTATTTCATCCTTACTGGACAATTCTTTCTTATGATGTTTTCTACTAAACTTAGAAAAATTAAACTCATGAGACTCATCACCAAAACTAACACCGATAGTTTGTTTCTCACAATCTATTTTAGCATTAATGGTGTTCAAGAAAGGTCTACCAAAGATAATGGGACAAAAGTCATCTTGTGGGGAACCAAGAACAAGAAAATCAGTAGGGTATTTTATTTTCCCACACAAGACTTCAATGATATGGGGTGGCCCGATCTTCTCAGTAAGCGATGGCGTAGATGATGATAGTGGATAGATAACTTGGTGTCGCCGGTGATTTCTCCTCGCTAGATCCCTGATGCCAATGCAGAAGCTCTCTACCCTTCGGATATTCACGACTTCACACACTTGCGCAACATAGCCGTCGACCACGAAACGGTTAGAATTGCAATATACTAATTCCCAATGGAACAGCAGATCACACTTGACTTGTAGTATATAATCTCCAGATCGAAGCGAATTGGAGACAAGAATTCAAGATGAATGCTTATAGCAGCCTCATGAACTAGGGTTTATCTTAAACGTGGTATAACCTAACTGTAGGAGGCGCAGGAGTATATATAATCTAGGGCGAAGGGGTACATGGGCCTCAGCCCAGAATTCTGCACGCAGGCAGGGCCGGAAGGTCCGGCGACAGCCGGAAGTTCCGGGGGCCAGAAGGTCCGGGCAGGCCGGAAGGTCCGGGCTGGGTCCGGGCTTCACAGAGAGTTGGCACGGTAGGAGCTGATCTGGGATCCGGGGGCCGGAAGCTCCAGGGGCCAGAAGGTCCGGGAGAGGGTTCGGCCTGGTTCCAGGCTATCCAGAAAGTTTGCACGCCTGGCTGGGCCTTGGACGCCTGTGGCCGGAAGTTCCGGGCGCCGGAGGTTCCGGGTGGTGGCCGGAAGGTCCGGGCTGGACAGAGAGTTTGAACCCCTGTCCCTTTCTTCTCCTTCAGCTCTCAGATCCTCGGGTTGCTCACTGTACCTGATCATACATATATGCAAAGACTTAGGCAGTAGAAAGCTCTCATTAAAATAAATAGCATATTCAACTAAGAGAGAATTCACCTGTTGTTCTATTAGCTTTGCACGAGCTCTCGTGATAGGTCCAATTCTGATTTCATCATTGGACTTCTTCTTTGCAGCAACTTGATGATCATCATCATGGGTTGGAGATGGGTCAAGTGTATGGATGTACTCATCATCTCCCCCCCCCTTCAAAAGACGTCGACCTCGACGCTCCAAGGTCTTCTCCAGCATATGGTGACAAATCAGCAACGTTGAAGCTGTTGCTAACGCCACCAAACTCAGCAATAGGAATATCAATCGAGTAGGCATTGTCATTTATCTTGGCTAGCACCTTGTAAGGACCAGCACCACGCGGTCTCAACTTGGAACGCCGCAGCCGTGGGAACCTATCCTTGTGCAGATGCACCCAAACCATATCTCCAGGCTGAAACTAAACTTGCTTTCTTGATTGGTTTCTTGCAGCAGCAATGTTCTTGCCTTTCCTCTCAATAGCCTCTCGTGTAGCCTCATGAATGTTCTTGACATAATCTGCTCTTTTTGATGCCTCCATATTGACTCTCTCATGCAAAGGAAGAGGCAGCAAATCTAGTGGTGTGATAGGTTTGAGCCATACACCACCTCAAAAGGACACAGCTGGGTAGTAGTGTGCACCGCTCTGTTATACGCGAACTCAACATGTGGCAAACACTCCTCCCACTCACGCATATTTTTCTTGATCATAGCTCGCAGCAATTGTGACAATATTCTATTCACCACCTCGGTTTGACCATCAGTTTGGGGATGACATGTTGTGCTGAACAACAGCTTTGTTCCTAGCTTTCCCCATAATGTCTTCCAGAAGTAGCTCATAAACTTCACATCCCTGTCAGAAACAATTGTCTTGGGCACTCCATGCAAGTGTATAATGTCCCTGAAAAACAGGTTAGCAATATGCGACGCATCGTCGCTCTTGTGGCATGCAATAAAATGTGCCATCTTAGAAAATCGATCCACGACCACAAATATACAATCATGACCTCATTTAGTGCGTGGCAAACCTAACACAAAATCCATACTTATATCTTCCCATGGTGTGGTAGGTGTAGGCAGTGGTGTATACAAACTGTGAGGCTTCAGTTTGGACTTGGACTTATTACATGTAATGCAGCGCCTAACAAACCTGTCCACGTCGCGCCTCATCTTGGGCCAATAAAAGTGATCGGCTAGCATGAGCAACGTCTTCTCACGCCCAAAGTGACCCATCAATCCTCCTGCATGTGACTCCTGCAACAATAGCAAACGCACCGACGATTCTGGAACACATAGTTTGTTAGCACGAAACAAAAATCTAGCATGTATGTGGTACTTGTCCCATGTGTTTTGAAGCATACACAAACGATATGGTTCAGCAAAATCATGATCAGTTGCATACAAATCACACAAGCTCTCTAAACCGGGAATTTTAACATCGAGATGTGTCAATAACATGTTCTTCCTAGATAGAGCATCAGCAATAACATTATCTTTCCCTTTCTTATGCTTAATTATGTAGGGAAACGACTCAATGAACTCAACCCACTTAGCTAGGCGCCTATGCAAGTTAGATTGAGCTTTCAGATATTTTAAAGCTTCATGATCAGAATGTATGATAAATTCTTTTGGCCACAAATAATGTTGCCAAACCTCAAGAACTCTAACAAGCGCATACAATTCCATATCATAAACATGATAATTCAGTCTAGCACCAGAAAGTTTCTCACTGAAATAAGCAATAGGGCTACCTTCTTGCATCAACACACCACCAATTCCTATACCACTAGCATCACATTCAACCTCAAATTGCTTAGAAAAATCTGGTAGTGCAAGTAACGGTGCAGAAGTAAGCAGACGTTTCAGCTAATCAAATGCATGATCTTGTGCAGCGCCCCATACAAAAGTCACTCCTTTCTTAGTTAATTCATTCAATGGTGCAACAATAGTACTAAAGTCTTTCACAAAACGCCGATAGAAACCAGCAAGACCGTGAAAACTTCGTACTTGACTAACATTCATGGGAGTAGGCCAATTTTGAATTGCTTCAATTTTAGATGAATCTACTTCTACCCCATGCTTAGATACAACGTATCCCAGAAATATCACCTTGTCTTTTGCAAATGTGCACTTCTCAAGATTAGCATACAATTTATGTTCACGCAACACTTGTAAAACTTGGCGAATATGATCACAATGTTCAGATTCAGTGCGGCTGTAAATGAGTATATCATCAAAATACACAACCACAAAATGACCAATGAACTCTCTCAAAACATGATTCATTAACCTCATGAATGTGCTAGGTGCATTAGTAAGACCAAAAGGCATAACCAGCCACTCATATAAACCAAATTTAGTTTTGAAAGCAGTTTTCCATTCATCCCCTTCTTTCATCCTAATTTGATGATAACCACTACGCAAATCAATTTTAGAGAAAACAGCAGCACCACTCAATTCATCTAGCATATCCTCTAAGCGTGGAATAGGATGACGATATCAAATAGTGATGTTGTTAATAGCTCTACAATCTACACACATGCGCCATGTACCATCTTTCTTAGGCACCAAAATAGCAGGAACAGCACAAGGACTAAGAGAAACACGAATATACCCTTTGTCTAGTAGTGCTTGCACTTGCTTCTGTATTTGCTTCATTTCTTCGGGGTTGGTTCTATATGGCGCTCGGTTGGGGAGGGTGGCACCTGGTATGAGATCAATTTGGTGCTCAATTCCACGCAATGGTGGCAGTCCTGCGGGCACCTCCTCCGGGAACACATCGCCATATTCCTGCAATACATTAGAAACACCAAGAGAAACATGTTGCATATCATTAGAAACTAACACCTCGCCTTTGTACACAAGCACAAGTGGCATGGCTGTAGGATCCTGTCGAAATTCTACCATGCCTTCTTTGGTGGCTAATATAAGCAAATTAGGCACTCTCTCACTTTTCGTTATATTGTCACTCACAGCTAGTTCATCATTTTCTTGGGCAGGTGGCTGTTCTAGCTTCACTTCTGTTTTCTGGCGAGACTCATTCACAATTTGCTGTGGTGACATAGGCTGCAAGTTGATTTTCTTGCCCTTGAACTCCAAGTGATAAGTGTTGGCGCGGCCATTGTGTTGCACATGGCGATCATACAGCCATGGCCGACCTAACAAAAGATGGCAAACAGTCATAGGAACCACATCAAACTCAATGGAATCCTTGTATGGTCCTATCTCAAAATTCACGTGCACCATATGATTCACCTTCATCTCACCATTATCACTCAACCATTGTATGTAATATGGATTTGGGTGAGGTAAATATTTCAGATTTAGCTTGGCACATAACTCCTTGCTTGTAAGATTGCGGCAGCTACCTCCATCAATGATCACCTTGCAAGCTTTGTTGGGGCCAACTAGTGCTTTTGTTTGGAACAGATTGCAGCGCTGTGAATCAGCATGTGGCTGCACACTAAGAGCATGCTACGAGACAACAATAGTAGGTGCTGGAGAAGCAAAGGCATCTATGCCGCCTTCACGTGTGTACCCATCGTCATCGGAAGCATATGGATCAGCATCATCGCCAGTCTCATACTCGTTGTCATCATTAACAATCATGACCTTTCTGTTTGGGCACTCTCGCTTGAAGTGTCCCTTGCCTCCACAAGTATGACACTCCATATCTCTATGACGAGCTGTTGACATATTGGAACCAGTACTAGCAGCAGGGGCAGCTGGTTTCTTTGCATTGGAAGCATTGGAGGCTGGTTTTGTTACAGAAGAAGAGGGGCGGCTGGCAGCGCCCTCAGTAGGCGTGTAAGGGGGCGGCTGTGTTCTGTTGGAGAAATGCCCAGTAGAAGTATATTTTGCCTTGAGTTGAGCCTCTTCAGCGAGCTGTGTTTCAGCCTCCCTCGCATGATGCAAAAGCTCGTTCATATTGTTGTATTGGTGATGCCTTACTATCCCCTTGATGTTGTATTTC
This sequence comes from Thinopyrum elongatum, assembly GCA_011799875.1. Classification (NCBI taxonomy): domain Eukaryota; kingdom Viridiplantae; phylum Streptophyta; class Magnoliopsida; order Poales; family Poaceae; genus Thinopyrum; species Thinopyrum elongatum. Next base: position 105,239,863 of record CM022301.1, read on the forward strand.
AGGCCATGCAGAAATCGTTGCATAGTCATCTCAACAGCTTCTCGAACTCGTGCACGCTGCAGCAACATCTCCATCTCCATGTAATATGCATCAACCGACATAGTTCCTTGCTTCAATTGCTGTAATTTATCATAAACTGAACGCAAATAATTAGTGGGCACAAAACGAGCACGCATAACCGCCTTCATCTCACGCCATGTAAGAATAGGTAGCTCATTGTCTTCTCGTCTTTCTCGCACAATGCTATCCCACCAACGCAAAGCATAACCATCAAATTCTGAGGAAGCAAGCTTAATCTTCCTATCTTCAGTGTAGTCGTGCAAACGCCATAATTTCTCCATCTTGAGCTCCCAAGTGAGATACTCTTCTACATCAGAAGAACCCTCAAATCTGGGAATTGTGAACTTAGGCTTGCCCAAGCCATCATCATCCTGTAGAGGAACACGCTGAGCACGGCCATGTGGAATGCCACGGCCACGGCCACGGCCATTGGCGCCCAGCAAGGCATCATTATCGCCATGGACACTGTCATCTTCTCCATGGATACTGTCATCCTCTCCCTGGCCCTCAGGTTGGCGTTGCTCAACAGCGACACGCAACCCGTTGACAGATTGGGTCAATTGCTGTATGCTAGTTTGGAGAGCATTAACTTGTGTTTGCATAGTATTGACTGTAGTTTCAGTTGCATCCACTTTCATTTGTATAGCTTGAATATCAGCATCAATATGTTCAGTGGATCGATTAATGACGCCGGTCAAATGATCACGCAATGCTTCATACTCGCGCCAAATCACAGGAGTAGTATCAGCCTTTTTCTGCATCACATCTGTCAGAACCCCGATTCCAAGTCACATCGATCTAGCCGGTAACACCTCATATCACTTTGCGGCCTCACGCACGGTATTCCCATGGGTGTCGCCTTACCATGGCCCGAGACCGTTTGCGCCTTTTGGCTCACGTATATGATAGTGTCGCTAGCATCCATATGACAGAGAACCCGGGCCGACATGACTAGTCGTGAACCCAAAGTGGCACTAACTTACGGGGACATGCATACATGACCCAGCAACGAACGTGTCGGTCATCAGCGAGTGAATTCGGGCTGTAGCAACTGGGCTAGTAGGACTCCGGGAATCCGGGCTGTAGCAGGCTAACAGGACTACGAAAGACACCGCGTGACGTTTCCCCGAAGGGACAGACACAGGATCGAGGAAGGACACATGCCGGCCAGTCTAAGTGTTCCGGAGCAGTAGTGCTGGGCTAGCAGGACTCCGGTGAACCGGGCTGTAGCGGACTACTATGGCTCATGGAAGCACAAGACTACATTTCCCCATAAGAGAGGCTACCAAGGATAAACAACTAGGTTGTCGGATCCCACACATACCAAGCATTTCAATCATACACACAATATGCTGGATATGGGCAAATACAACATGGCATCACAACAAGACTCTACGACTCAGAGTATTTATTCATTAGGCTCTGAGGAGCCAAGTATTACAAACATGGGTCTCATGACCCAACATTCAGAGCATACAAGTCAAAACACATGCGGAAGCTTAACATGTCTGAGTACAGACATCTATAAATGAAAAGGGCTGAGAAGCCTGACTATCTACCGGATCCTGCCGAGGGCACAAGATCGTAGCTGAGGTAACAAGCTAAACGTCGAAGTCCACGTGGAACTACTAGCGAGACTGAAGTCTCTCTGCAAAACATAAAATAGGCAAACGTGAGTACAAATGTACTCAGCAAGACTTACATCAGAACTATCTACAAATGCGTCGGTATCAACAAAGAGGGTGGTGGAGTTTAACTGCAGCAAGCCAGCTTTGACTCAGTGGCTATCCTGAACTACGAATGCTGGTAACTCTTTTGAGGTGGCGCACACGAGTCCACATATTCACCATATCAATACACCACTATGGATCCGCTCCCGTCTCCCTGCGAGAACGCCATCCATAGCACTCACGCTTATCTTGCGAGTTTTAGAGTATCCACTTTCACTTGTCTATGAACTGTACAGGCAACCAAGTAGTCCTTTACCACGGACGCGGCTATTCGAATAGATCATATTAACCCTGCAGGGGTATACTTCTTCACACACGCTCTCGCCACTTACCACCATGTACACGTCGTGTATCTCGGCAACCTTCAAGCGGAAGCCTGGCGAGGGAGTCGGCCACGACCTGACTAACCACACAAGTCTCTAGTCCAGGTTTATCGCCTATTCGGGTTCCATCCGCGAGGAGATCCGGCCGGAGTTTCGCTCACAGCCCCAAACGATGTGTGCAGGGTTCCCGAGACACCAAACGGGCGCCCGGTACACCGTGCCACGTGTATCTATCGCAACATAGCCCACCCCTAGGGCCAGCGCTACGCACGGCCCCCAACACATATCCTACAAACACCAGAAACTAGTTGCAACTCCTGGACAGAGAACAAGGGCGGCTAATAAGTCGAGAGAGTCAATTAAGGATCCCAATGTGTGGTAGTAGCTGAATCTTAAATCACGCATACAGATCTCAGTTCTTAAGGACGGCCTCAATGAAACAACCCACCATGTACTCCTACATGGCCTCTCATCGATACCTTTACCAAATCGTGTTCACACACTTAGCTCTCAGCAGTAGGATATGTTCACAACTTTCCAATTCATCCCCGATGAATCAGACCTGACACAACTCTAAGCAATAGCAGGCATGACAAACAAGCATGAATGAGTAGGCACATCAGGGCTCAAACAACTCCTACTCATGCTAGTGGGTTTCATCTATTTACTGTGGCAATGACAGGTCATGCAGAGGAAGGGGTTCAACTACCGCAGCATGTAACAGTTGAATCGTTGTTGTCCTAATGCAGTAAAAGAGAGCAGAAGTGAGATAGTGGGTTTGTATAGGAATGAACAAGGGGGTTTTGCTTGCCTGGCACTTCTGAAGATAATATAGTTCTTCATCGGTGTCATCGAACACGTCGTCGGAACCACGTCTACTGAGAGGGAGCAACCACCGGCAAACACAAGAGGAACCACAATCAATGCAATGCACATTTATATGAATGATATGTCATATTAAGGTACTGAATTGACCTAGTGCAACAGCTAGTCATATTCATTGAAGTGGAATTCAAACCTATAGCAAATTCCAACTCCAAAACTAATTACTATTCATTCCATAATCATGAATTGTCCTATTCAGTGAGGTTAACTTGTTCAAACATGCATGAAAATGCCATAATCAGATTCCTTGGATTTTTCTGGTCATTTTTCATATATAAATTATTTCATTCTGAGCTATAGTTTATTTTCTATGAATTTTAGAAGTTTTGGACATTTTCTGGAATTTCCTGAATTATCAAAAACCAAAAAAATGATTTACTACGTCAGCATGATGTCGGTGTGACGTCAGCAGGTCAATGGAGACGGTCCAGGTCAAACCTGACCAGTGGGGTCCACACGTCAGTGACACACTAAACTAACTAACTTAGTTAACACTAACCTAGATTAAACTAATTAGATTTAAACCTAAACTAGGCTAATTAGCCGGGCAGGGCCCGCATGTCATAGACCCAGGGGAGGTCAACCCCCTGGTCAGCGAGGTCAAACTCGCCGGCGTTTAGCCGCCGGCGAGGCCATACGCGGCGGGGCGGTGCGGGTTTTGTCCTCCGACGACCAAAACAACGGCGGAGAGGCTCTACGTGGTACTGGGACTCGCGCGCATCCAACACGGCTAGCAGCAGCAGCTGGGGTGGACCGAGCTCGCCGGAAACGAGCTCGTGGCGGCGGCCGGAGTTCGGGCGGGGTCGGGTTTGGCGCTACGGTGCGGGGGCGAGCAAAAGGAGAGAGGGGAAACACAGTGGAGCTCACAGCGAGGGCGATGAGGTGGTCAGCGAGCTCGGGGATGCGCTAGGGTCGGCGAATCGACGACGACGATCTCCGGCGGCCGAAGCTTCAAGACGAGGTCGGGGACAATGATACGGGGCTTCCGGCGTCGTGTTCGTTGGCGGAGAGCTTCAGGGCGATGCGGCGGGGCCGATGGATGCGTCGGGGAGGCGAGGAGGTGGCTCAGGGCGCGGCAGCGGCGAGCGGCGGTGACGGTGGCGCTCGGGTGTGTGAGAGGAAAGAGAGCAGAGGAAGGGGATGAGCTCGGGGGAGTGAGCGAGAGGGACCGGGGGCTGCGTGGCACCTCTAGGCGCTCGGTCGAGGGCGGGGGAGGAAGCAGGAGGTGGAAGCAGGAGGTGGCGTCCGGTGCGCGCGCAGGCGACACGCCTCTGCCTTCTGGCAGAGGTGGGAGACGACTGGCAGTTGCCAGTGGGCTGGGCCGGCTGGAGGAGCTGGGCCAGGTGGGCTGCCAGGTAAGTTAGGTGGGTCTCTCTCTCTCTCTTTTAATTCCTGTTTTCTATTTTTCTGCAACTTTGTGGCTTTATTAAAAATAGCTAGGCACTTTCAAAAATCACCAAACTGCTCATGCCCACTGTTTAGGATATAAACAACATGGAACATTTCAGTTTGGGATTATTTGGACATTTAAAATATTTAATAGCATTTAAATGTCCAAATGCAAATAACATAAGATTTAATTCAGTGACCCAATGATGTCCTAGAAAATTGTGCACCATTTTTGTCAGGGGTTCTAGACCAAGGCAAAGATGATGAACATTTTAGAAGGGCATTTCAGGTTAATTGAAAAGGATTTTAGTAAACCCTAGTTGGTTTAAGATGTGCTGGGGGTTTCTGTCATCCCCATTTCAACTTCATTTGAAATTAAACATGATGCACACATGAAACTGGCCTAGCCAGAACTAGGGATGTGACAACATCAACATCACTAGAAGACATGATTAGTAGGTTAGTGCACTAAATCAAAAGTCTTTTTGGTGGAACACTCACAACTCACTCAAAACTGACAAGAAAAGGAAATCTTACCATTCCAAAGTGAATAGCAATGCACACTTACCAGTTCGGATAAAAGAACTAGTGCACGGATGTGACGAAGTGAATACTAGGGTATAAGAGCAACCACACGATAGAGCAGGATTATATTTGGTGGAGCTGTAGGTATGGTACCCTATCTACACTGCAAACAAGTCCTAGTGCTGATCGTGTGAACAAAAACACCCAAGGCAACACACACGTGGAGATAAACGTGGCAAAGCAACTATAAAAACATGATATGTTGCAATGCACAAGAGAGACACTAGCAATGCTCAATGTAAACAGGCACAAGATTTCTCAAACTCTAGTGCACAAGGAGTAGGTATATATGCGATGGCCTCTCAATGAAACAAAGCTCTTTTTCTTCTCTGATTTTTTTGTACTCTTTTTCGTCTCTGATTTTTTTGGTACTCTTTTTCTTCTCTAATTTTTTTTCTCTTTTCGGCCACAATATGTTGCACCGCGGAGAATGTGTCAACACGGCAGAAGATGATGCACTGATAATCCTAACGAGCAGCCTGTAGAGCGGAAACTAGTCTCAATGGGTAGGCTCCTAACACCTTTGTATAGAATGGCGGTGGCTAAAGGCACGAAAGATACCAAACTGAACGCTTTGTGGACTCAGACAAGCAAACTCAGACGCACGCGGATAGCAGCAACAATGGCCGAAGCAACTAGGGTTTCGGCCAAGAAAGATGACCAAGACTCAAAACTGACAGCAAAATCAAAGGGAAACAACTAGAAAGACAAAAACCCTATACTCCTACTAGCAAAACCGATAGGATCAAAGAGGACGAACACAACCGACCAGCAACTAGAACGAATCTACGATGCAATCTAGGCTATGACAAAAACTACAAACCCTACTTTTTGTTTTTGGCTTTTTCTGGATAGGAATAAAAACACAAACTAACCTACGGGATGGATTTGTGGATTCTCACCGAGTAAACTCTGGAAAACTGATACCAAGATGATATGGGGTGGCCCGATCTTCTCAGTAAGCAATGGCGTAGATGATGATAGTGGATAGATAACGTGGTGTCGCCGGTGATCTCTCCTTGCTAGATCCCTGATGCCAATGCAGCAGCTCTCTACCCTTCGGATATTCACGACTTCACACACTTGCGCAACGTAGCCGTCGACCACGAGACGGTTAGAATCGCAATATACTAATTCCCAATGGAACAGCAGATCACACTTGACTTGTAGTATATAATCTCCAGATTGAAGCGAATTGGAGACAAGAATTCAAGATGAATGCTTTTAGCAGCCTCATGAACTAGGGTTTATCTTAAACATGGTCTAACCTAACTGTAGGAGGCGCAGGAGTATATATAATCTAGGGCGAAGGGGTACATGGGCCTCAGCCCAGAATTCTGCACGCAGGCAGGGCCGGAAGGTCCGGCAACAGCCGGAAGTTCCGGGGGCCGGAAGGTCCGGGCTGGGTCCGGGCTTCACAGAGAGTTGGCACGGCAGGAGCTGATCTGGGATCCGGGGGCCGGAAGGTCCAGGCAGGCCGGAAGCTCCGGGGGCCGGAAGGTCCGGGAGAGGGTCTGGCCTAGTTCCGGGCTATCCAGAAAGTTTGCACGCCTGTGGCCGGAAGTTCCGGGGTGGCCGGACGTTCTGGGCGCCGGAGGTTCCGGGCGGTGGCCGGAAGGTCCGGGCTGGACAGAGTGTTTGCATCCCTGTCCCTTTCTTCTCCTTCAGCTCTCAGATCCTCGGGTTGCTCACTGTACCTGATCATACATATATGCAAAGACTTAGGCAGTAGAAAGCTCTCATTAAAATAAATAGCATATTCAACTAAGAGAGAATTCACCTGTTGTTCTATTAGCTTTGCACGAGCTCTCGTGATGGGTCCAATTCTGATTTCATCATTGGACTTCGTCTTTGCAGCAACTTGATGATCATCATCATGGGTTGGAGATGGGTCAAGTGTATGGATGTCCTCATCATTCAACATCTCTAACAATCCCAAGTGGTATGATGGTCTCTCTATTAGCAAGTTTAATAGTAACATCTATGTCTTCTATTTCAGTGAGTGCTATATCATTCATAATTTCTTGATATACGGTAAAAGGAATAGCACTAACACTAGCACCTATGTCACATAGACCATGATAACAGTGATCTCCTATTTTGACTGATACAACTGGCATGCCAACAACATGTCTATGTTTATCTTTTTCATCGGGTTTGGCAATTCTAGCAGCTTCATCACAAAAGTAAATAACATGCCCATCTAAATTTTCAACCAGGAGATCTTTAACCATAGCAACACTAGGTTCTACCTTGATTTGTTTAGCAGGTTTGGATGCTCTTATATAACTTTTGTTGACCATAGTTGAAACTTTAGCATGTTCCTTTATCCTAACAGGGAAAGGTTTAACACAATCATACATAAGCTTAATACCTGACTCTTTACCTTCGTCGAGTTCCCAATCTTCAGAGTTGCATTTAATTCTTTCTAAAAGATCCCACCTGAATTCAATAGTCTTCTTCATAAAGGAACCAATACAAGAAGTATCAAGCATGGATTGATCATCACGAGAAAGCCGAGCATAAAAATTCTGAATAATAATTTCTCTTGAGAGCTCATGATTGGGGCATGAATATAACATTGACTTAAGCCTCCCGCAAGCTAGAGCGATACTTTATCCTTCACGAGGCCAAAAATTATATATATATAATTCCGATCACGATGAACTAGATGCATAGGATAATTTTTTTGGTGAAATTCCAATTTCAATCGATTCCAATTCCAGGATCCAATATCATCGCATAGCCTATACCATGCCAATGCTTTTACCTTCAAAGATAAAGAGAAAACCTTCTTCTTAGCTTCATCTCCGGGTAAACCTGCAAGCTTAAATAATCCACAAATTTCATCCACATATATCAAGTGCATATCAGGATGTTCAGTTCCATCTCCTGCATAAGGATTAGCTAGTAGTTGTTCTATCATACCCGAAGGAATTTGATATCCAATATTTTCAGTAGGTTGAGGGGTAGCTAATTGTGGTTCCGGTCGAGGTGAAGATACCCCGAACAAACCCCTCAAAGGATTGTTCTCCATAGTAACAAGTGACAATAAATTTCAGCACGTAGTAATAATTTTTCCATACTGATTTCCACTTACCAAGAGTGCTTCACTCCCCGGCAACGGCGCCAGAAAAGAGCCTTGATGACCCACAAGTATAGGGGACCAATCGTAGTCCTTTCGATAAGTAAGATTGTCGAACCCAACGAGGAGCAGAAGGAAATGACAAGTAGTTTTCAGTAAGGTATTCTCTGCAAGCACTGAAATTATAAGTAGCGAGTAGTTTGATAGCATGGTAATTTGTAGCAAGCAAGCAACGGTAACGGTAACAAAAGTGCAGCAAGGTAGCCCAATCCTTTTGAGGCAAAGGACAGGCCAAAACGGTCTCTTATGATAAGCAAAGCGTTCTTGAGGGTACACGGGAATTTCATCTAGTCACTTTCATCATGTTGGTTTGATTTGTGTTTGCTACTTTGATAATATGATATGTGGGTGGACCGGTGCTTAGGTGCTGTTCTTACTTGAACAAGCCTCCTACTTATGATTAACCCCCCCCCCCCCCCCCCGCAAGCATCCACAACTACAAGAAAAGTATTAAGAATAAATCTAACCATAGCATTAAACTTTTGGATCCAAATTGGTCCCTTATGGAATAGCGCATAAACTAGGGTTTAAGCTTCTGTCACTCTCGCAACCCATCATCTAATAACTACTACACAATGCATTCCCTTAGGCCCAAATATGGTGAAGTGTCATGTAGTCGACATTCACATGACACCAGTAAGGGAATCACAACATACACACCATCAAAATATTGAACACATATCAAGTTCACATGATTACTTGCAACAAGATTTCTCCCGTGACCTCAAGAAAAAAGTAACTACTCACAAATGATAATCATGCTCAAGATCAGAGGGGTATTAAATAGCATAATGGATCTGAACATATAATCTTCCACCAAATAAACCATATTGTAATCAACTACAAGATGTAATCAACACTACTAGTCACCCACAAGCAACAATCTAAGGTTTTGGTACAAAGATTGAACACAAGAGGTGAACTAGGGTTTGAGAGGAGATGGTGTTGTTGAAGATGTTGATTGAGATTGCCCTCCCCAAGCTGGGAGAGTTGTTGGTGATGATGATGACGATGATTTCCCCCTCCGGGAGGGAAGTTCCCCTGGCGGAATCGCTTTGCCGGAGGGCAAAAGTGCTCCTACCCAATTTCCACCTTGAGACGGCGGCACTTCATCCCGAAAGTCCTCTCCTTATTTTTTCTAGGTCAAAATGATTTATCTACCAGAAGAGGGGCACCGGAGGTGGGCCGAGAAGGGCACAACCCACCAGGGCGCGCCTGGGCTCCCTGGCGCGCCTAGGTGGGTTGTGGCCACCTGGTGGGCCCCCTCTGGTACTTATTTGCTCCAATAATTCTTATATATTCCATAAAAAAATTCCGTGAAGTTTCAGATCATTTGGAGTTGTGCAGAATAGGTAGCCTGACGTAGCTTTTTCAGGTCCAGAATTCCAGCTGCCGGTATTCTCCCTCTTAGTGTGAACCTTGCATATTATGAGAGAAAAGGCATTAGAATTACTCCAAAAAGCATTATTATATCTAAAAATAATATAAATAACAGTAGGAAAACATGATGCAAAATGGAAGTATCAGTTGCCGGCTTATGAAGATTTTAGCGCAGAAGAACTGCATGCGGGCTACCTAGCCCGCCTCTCTACCAGCCGCCAGTGGCGGATCTAGGATTTGAAGACAGGGTGGTCCTCCTAGAAAAAGTTTTTTTGACAAAAGTCTTAGTTTAGCATAAAGAAGCCTGTTGGCATACACACAAGTTCTCCGGTAAACTCTTTGGCCACATCCGGCATAGCCTTCTTCCATATCTTCATATATCATGTCTAAAAAGAAGAAGCAGTGTCCACAGTCCTCTTCATTTTTAATAATTTTGCAACAATAACTTCCTTTTATCAATCATAATGACATAACTGAACACAAAGGATGTGTAAAAATATTTGTATGTGTTTATTGGCTCGTGTATTGGACAGTGGATATAGCACAACAAAGAACTAACCCTAAATCAATTGGGGATGGGGCAGTGGGTGAGCTTCGAGCTGGTACCTCAAATCAGGCAACCACCCGGAGTGCTGGAGAACCTGGGTGCGGACTAGGCGTCTAGGTGGCGGGCGGTTTCTTGCTCGGAGCTCCGGGCGACCGGGGGCAAGGAAGCAGCCCGCATGGAGCGCGGACGCGCGGCTGGCTAGACAGAGGAGTAGGAGATACAAGGAGGCTCCTGTGCTTTCGAGGTCGCGGGGAGCGGCAGATAGGCGAGGAGCAGCGAGCCAGGCGGGGACGGAGGTGGCCAGGTGTGGTGAACGAGAAACAGTGTGGAGACTCGATCTGGTACAGAGGTGGTTGCACGACAGAATATGCGTGCGTTCTGCTAATTGGGTCAAGTGTTATTGGGATTTTCTTTTTTTCTCTGGCCCATCTCTTATTGTATATGTATACAGGCTGGACCAAAATTCCAGGGTGGGCCGCGGCCCACCCTGTCCACCCTGTAGCTCCGCCCCTGCCAACCGCGACCTGGAAGCCGGCATGGTAAACATGATGAAGAGAAAATATGAGGTATGCTCCATCATCTCCAGTGCTGTATATGTCCTTATGTAGCCCCCAAGGGCCGGCTCATGTTCATTAGATGAGCTGGGTCTTTTAAGTAAATAAACTTTGAAGATATATCCTATAGCCCCCAAGTGCTGGGTTATCATGCAAATGATAAGCCGGTTCTTCAAATATATCCTTGTGAAAAGAAATGCCATGTAGCCCCCAAGGGCCGGCCCATCTTCCTGAGATGAGTCGGGTCTGTGAAATAAAGCAACTTCAAAAAGATAGCCTGTAGCTACCAAGGGCCGGCTCATCCTCATGAGGTGAGTCGGGTCTTCTTGTGCTAATAATGAAGAAAAAAATTGATATGCATTAGCCCCCAAGTGCTAAGTATATTCCTTGCAATCTGCTTGGGACTTTCCAACGTAAATTCAATTGGCATAGCCCCCAAGTGTCGGGTTGTATATTGCTGTCGGCTTGGCTCAATACTTTATAAATGAACTACCTCCTTATTATGCAGGAAGCTGTAAGCACGGCCTAGTCAAATATGACCGGCTTGAGAAAAGAACTTGAATCTGAACAAGCTCTACGAGCCAAGGCGGAATCAAGCCTACAATCTTCCTTGGAAGAATTAGAGGGAATCAAGGCAGGCTTTGACACAGAAAAGAAATCCTTTGAAACTAAGAAAGCCGCCTTGATCAAGTGTGCAGAAGCTGCCGAACGCCAATTGGCGCATGTTATCGAAGAACTCGTCGGTTTAAAGCGCCATATCAATCAGATGACCCAGGCCATATTTGGTAAGCAACCCTTACATTTTTTGCCAACAATCCCGCGTAACAAGTCATAGATAAGTGATAACTCACCTGGCGAGTAATGTATAATCAGTAACTCGTCTGGCGGCTCACACATTGCCACTTCTTGCAGGTGATAGAACCCGCAACCTCCAAGACAATGTGATGAAGCTGAAGGCCGTGTACTCTCTCGTAGAGCAATTGTACGCTGGAAGCATGCATACCCTGAGGGCTGCAATGGGCGAAAAAGACCCACCGCAATTCATTAAAGATGTTTTGAAGTGGCTGTTGATACGTCTCCAACGTATCTATAATTTTTTATAGTTCCATGCTATCATATTATCTGTTTTGGATGTTTTATATGCATTAATATGCTATTTTACACTATTTTTGGGACTAACTTATTAACCTAGAGCCCAGTGCCAATTTTTGTTTTTTCCTTGTATTTGACTTTTACATAAAAGGAATATCAAACAGAGTCCAAACGAAATAAAACTTTACGATGATTTTTCTTGGACCAGAAGACACCTACGTGACTTGGAGAGAGGGCCAGAATAGTCCCGAGGAGGCCACAAGCCTCTAGGGCGCACCCAAGGGGGGGCGTGCCCTGAGGGCTTGTGGGCCCCTCGGGTGTCCTCCAACCCTAATTCCACCTCTATAAATTCATAAATATTCCCCAAACATCAGAAGCGTCCACCAAAATACTTTTCCTCCGCCGCAAGCCTCTGTTCCCGTGAGATCCCATCTTGGGGCCTTTTCTGGCACCCTGCCAAAGGGGGAGTCGATCATGGAGGGCCTCTACGTCAACCTTGCTGCCCTTCTGATGATGCGTGAGTAGTTTACCACAGACCTACGAGTCCATAGCTAGTAGCTAGATGGCTTCTTCCCTCTCTTTGATCTTCAATACCATGTTCTCCTCGATGTTCTTGGAGTTCTATCCGATGTAATCTTATTTTGCGGTGTGTTTCTTGAGATCCGATGAATTGTAGATTTATGATCAGATTATCTATGAATATTATTTGAGTCTTCTCTGAACTCTTTTATGCATGATTAAGATATCTTTGTATTTCTCTTTGAACTATCGGTTTGGTTTGGCTAACTAGATTGGTTTTTCTTGCAATGGGAGAGGTGCTTAGTTTTGTGTTCAATCTTGCGGTGTCCTCACCCAGTGACAGAAGAGGTAGCGAGGCACGTATTCTATTGTTGCCTTCAAGGATAAAAATATGGGGTTTATGTCATATTGCTTGAGTTTATCCCTCTACATCATGTCATCTTACTTAAAGCGTTGCTCTGTTCTTATGAACTTAATACTCTAGATGCAGGCAGGAGTCGGTCGATGTGTGGAGTAATAGTAGTAGATGCAGAGTCATTTCGGTCTACTTGTCATGGACGTGATGCCTATATTCATGATCATTGCCTTAGATATTGTCATAACTTTGCGCTTTTCTATCAATTGCTCAACAGTAATTTGTTTACCCACCATATGTTTTCTTTCAAGAGAGAAGCCTCTAGTGAAACCTACGGCCCCCGGGTCTATTTTCCATCATATATTTTCAGATCTATAAACCAAAAAATCCAAAAATACCTTGCTGCAATTTATTTATATTAATTTTAGTTTGCTCTTTTATTTATCTTTTATACCCATCTCTATTAGATCTCACTCTTGTTCATGACCGTGAAGGGATTGACAACCACTTTTTCGCGTTGTGTGCAAGTGTTTGTTAGTTTGTGCAGGTGCATAGATTGGAGAGTTGCTTGTGCCTCCTACTGGATTGATATCTTGGTTCTTAGCTGAGGGAAATACTTATCTCTACTTTGCTGCATCACCCTTTCCTCTTCAAGGAAAAAATCAACGCAAGCTCAAGAAGTAGCAGCTATCAACCATCCCGAAGCAGGTCGAAGAATTGAAGAGGTCAGTCGCCCGATCAGGGGCAATGACCGCGTTGAGCTGGGCTATGGCCTATGTGCCAGAATTAGACCCTTTGGAGATGGCCGGCGGGTTCCCACAATATAAGGATGATGGGACTGATTTCTCTCAGGTTGATTACGCCCGTTGCATGAAGGAAACCCGAGCACCGGCGAGTCAACTTGTCACGGAAATCGAGCTGAAGAAATATCAGCCGGCTTATGACGGCAATAGTACACGAGTTCCGCCGCCAATACTTAGATCTTTTGACTTGACTCCGCAATGGTGTAAGCATCTCTTTGCCCCTGATGTAGACCCATCTCCTATCTTGCATGACAAAGTCAACTTCCAAGCTTTAACGGATGTCAACTGGAATCTGGACAACCTTCAGATCCAAAAAATAGAAGAGTCGGCGCAGGGTAACCCGGAGGCGTCAACCGCTGGGGGTCCTCCAGGAGCTAACCCAGATGGCACAGAAGCCGGCTTATAGGAGTAGTCTATACTCTTGGAAAAACTTGATCAAATATTTTGAGCTCAACTAGAGCCTTGTAATAGGCTTAGCTAAAACATTTGGTTGCTCTGTCGTGCCTTCGTGCACGTTAACTTTTGTTTAAATACTTACCTGTCTGCACTTGAATTTTTTTGGATCAATGCATGTTTTTGACCCGCTTTGGACGTCTTTGTGTTTGAATATCGTACATCCATTGCTTGTGTGGTAAGTCGCATGTAGCCACTTATAAGTGCAGAGACGTCTGACTTCTACAAAAAAAATCCACAAGTTATAACTGGTGTGAAATGACCCGGCGATTGATCCGCCGGTGACTTATAGTCATGATAATTGATTGCTGAAAAAGCAATTGTCAATTGATAATTTTGGCGACTCATGGTCAACAAAAAATCAATGCTCATCACTAGCAATCCGGAGTTCTTTTGTCCCGGAGACATATAGTCATTGCTACAATGTGATTAAGAGCAATAGATTCCTGCAAAAATAGAGAACCAATACTAATATATAAACATTGATTAAATGAATTTATAAGTCGGCGGTCGAGGCTCGACAAAAAGATTGGCTTTCAAGGCTCAAGTCTTGCTTCGATGAACCTGGCATGATAGCCTTGGTTTATCCTCACTTTTCGTAAGCCAGCTCTCACATGACTTAAGCCGCCATTTTAACCGTGACAAGTTCAGGGTCATAAAGATTGACTGTCAAGAGTACGGCGGGTCATCTTTTCAGAGTAGCATCAAGCATACAGGCAGATTTTACCAATAATATGGCATTTTTGCCGGGTCAAGAGGGTGAGAAAGCTAAAATCGGTGAGTTGGAAGCCCCCAAGTGACCTATGATCAACAAATAAAAGACTCATGCACAACATATGAGATGAAACAACAGAGGCCCCGAGTTTCGGGGATGCTGGCTTTATTATATTTGATCATAAAAAGGTATATACATGATGTAGATATGTACATTGATTGAAGCCAGTGGCTTAGGTATAGTAAGGCCGAAGATGAGCAATGTTCCAAGGCCTGTTGGTCTCCTCCTCAGAGGTACATGACTTATTGTGTTCGCATATGTCGATGAGATAATATGACCCGTTATTGAGGTTTTTTCTAACCACAAAGGGCCCTTCCCAAGGAGGTGAAAGCTTATGCATGCCTGTCTGATCTTGAATCAAACGAAGCACTAAGTCACCCTCCTGGAAAGTGCGGCTCGAACCCTGCGGCTATGATAGCAACGCAGGTCTTGCTGGTAAATTGCCGATCGAGCCGCCGCAAGGTCACGTTCTTCTTCCAAGGCATCCAAAGCATTCTGGCGAGCCGTCTCATTATCTATTTCGATGTAAGCCGCCACCCTGGGCGAGTCATGCTGGATATCACTTGGGAGAACCGCCTCTGCTCCATAAACCATGAAGAACGGCGTGTAGCCGGTTGATCTATTGGGGGTAGTCCTTATGCTCCAAAGAACTATAGGAAGCTCTTCAACCCAACAACCCAGAGTGCACTTCAAAGGAACCATAAGTCGGGGCTTGATTCCTCGTAATATCTCCTGGTTAGCACGCTCGGCTTGGCCCTTAGACTGTGGATGAGCCACAGATGAAACATCAAGCCGGATATGTTCTCTCTGACAGAACTCTTTCATAGCACCTTTAGATAGATTTGTCCCATTATCAGTGATGATACTATGAGGATAACCAAAGCAGAAAATCAGCTTCTTCACAAACTGAACTGCAGTTGCCGCCTCACAATTGCTGACAGGCTCTACTTCAACCCACTTTGTAAATTTATCAACTGCCACCAATAGGTGAGTCTTTTTATCCTTAGACCTCTTAAAGGGCCCAACCATATCAAGCCCCCAGACCGCAAATGACCAAGTTATTGGGATCATCCACAATTCTTGAGCCAGCACATGAGCTTGTCATGCAAACTTCTGGCAACCATCGCACCTGCGAACAATGTCCTCTGCGTCAGCATGAGCGGTTAGCCGGAAAAATCCTTATCAAAAATCCTTGGCCACTAGAGATCTTGACCCGACATGACGACCACAGTCCCCAGCATGAATTTCCTGGAGAATCTCATGGCCTTTCTTAGGGGAAACACATCGTTGGAACACACCAGTCACACTGCACCTGTGTAACTCGCCATTGACAATTGTCATGCACTTAGACCGCCGGATGACCTGTCGGGCCAAAATTTCATCTTCTGGCAGCTCCCCCTTGGTCAGGTAAGCTAGATAAGGCATCGTCCAATCTGGAATAGCTCGTAAAACCGCCACCAACTGTCCTTCCGGGTCAGGAATAGCAAGATCTTCCTCTGAAGGCAACTTGATAGAAGGGTTATGCAACACATCAAGAAACACATTAGGGGGAACCGGCTTACACTGAGAACCTAGCCGAGATAAATCATCAACCTCCTCATTAAGCCACCGGTCTATGTGATCCACTTGATAACCCTTAAAGTGACCTGCAATATTAGTCACTGCTTGATGATAAGCCACCATGAGCGGGTCCTTAGAATCCCACTTCCCTGAAACTTGTTGCGCAACAAGGTCTGAGTCGCCCAGGCATCGAACCCGGCTCAAGTTCATTTCCTTGGCTATGCGAAGCCCATGTAGCAAAGCTTCATACTCAGCTGTATTGTTAGTACAGGGAAACATAAGCCTCAATACATAACAAAATTTGTCATCTCGAGGGGAATATATAATAACTCCAGCCCCCGAGCCTTCCAATTGCCTTGATCCATCAAAGCGTATCGTCCAGTATTTATTATCCGGCTTTTCCTCAGGTGTTTGCAGCTCTGTCGAATCATTGATAAAATCCACCAGAGCCTAAGACTTGATGGCAGTTCTGGGCACATATTTCAGATGATGTGGCCCAAGCTCAATTGCCCACTTAGCGACTCTGCCTGTGGCTTCTCTGTTTTGAATAATATTCCCTAGAGGAGCAGAACTGACCATGGTGATTGGATGCCCAAGGAAGTAATGCTTCAACTTGCGGCTAGCCATGTGTCGGATTTAGGGCTCCGCGGAACCAAGAAAGGTTCAAACTCTGGGGCGTGTGCGAAGAACTCGACCTGTCCAACCAACCAGCTCGTCGCCCTATGGCCTAGCTCGAGTCACACGAACGAGGAAGAAGATGAACATGGCAGTTTACCCAGGTTCGGGCCACCTTGTGGTGTAAGACCCTACTCCTGCTTTGTGGTGGATTGGCCTTACGAGGGGCTGAGGATGGACTAGTACAAGGGATGAACAACCTCACGAGGTTTGGGGGTGAGGGAATGAGTCGATGAGGTTCGGATCGGATCCCCCTCTACGGTGGTGGCTAACCTATACTTATAGTGGCCTCGGTCCTCTTCCCCCAAAACGTAGGCGGGAAGGGATCCCGCAGTGGCCAATTTTGAAAGGGGACAAGTAGTACATCTTATCCTGACGAAAGGTGGTCTTCGCCTACAAAGCTTCTGGTCATGATGCAACAGTGGGCTCGGCGATGACATCCGTCCTGCCGCGCCGGTGGCCTTGGTCTTGTTGCACCGGAATGGAAACCTTTGCCAGATTCCTTCGGAAGCCACGTCTGTCCTTGCCTCCTTAGCACCAAAGAGGAAACTGCCTTCTCTACGCCCGCTGGCGCCCGCCTGCCTTGGTCATCATGGCTTGCGTCATGGCAACCTCATGAGGTTGGGTACCTACATAGAAATCTCTGCTCCTCAGGAGGTAGCCTGGGGAGGCCGCTCCCTCGGGAGGTCTTGGTGTCGTCTGCCTCGCGAGGCTTGGCCCCTCGTGAGGGTCTTGTCCTGATAGTCTTGGAGGTGGGCCGTACCAGGCCGTCGAAGGAGCTACGCCATGGGCCGCAGGCAGGCCAGTCTGGGTACCCTTGTTCCCAGAACGCCGACAGTAGCCCCCAGGCCCAAGGCACGCTCGGACTTGGCTTCGAGGCGAAGCCAAAGGGCAAGGGCGAAGTGCCGCGGGCCCCAATCACCTGCGGGCCAGGTTGACGCGTGGCGCTTGACGGGACATGGGCGTCTCCGCTTCCCACGTCGCCTCGGCAACTGCCCGACTTGACAACTGCCTAGCGCATGCAGCGGGGTCATCATGGCTTGGAACGTGAGAGGCCGCCGGTTAGCCTTCCTCCGGCTATAAATGGGGGAAGGAGGTGGAGCCCCCAGCCCATCTTCATCTTCTTGCTGCTCACTCCTTCTTCTTCGCCGTGCCGCCATCTCGCCAGAGCATCCATGGTGCCAGTGAGGAGGTTCTCGACCGCCGAGAAGGGGAAGGCCCCCAAGGAGGGACCAGGCTCGCCACCGCCCAAGAGGGGCCGCGGTCGTCCCAGTAAGTATGCTGCGACGCCGGTGGTGGCTCCTCGAGGGCGTGGGCGCACCCCGTCGAAGGCTGGCACCACCTCCGGCAGCTGTGTGGGTGCTCCTTCCCGCGTCGGAGGCTGCCACGGCCAAGGTGGCCGCAGTTAAGGAGGGAGGCATGCGGCAGCCATTCGGCCATCGCGCCCGTGATCCCATTCGGCCGATGCGTCCTCGGAATTCGTGGTGTGGGCGGAGAGGCCTGCAGGCATCTGGTTCCAGCTCCCGTGCTTCTTCGCGGGCGCGCTACCGGCCGGGGGACATAGCGGCCTCTGGCTACAGGCCGATGGTTGCTGCAGCAAGGCTTCGTGGGTGGAGGTCGAGATCACCCCCGCCAGCAATGTGTTCCTGAACCGCGGGTGGCAGCTGTTTGCCCACGTGCGCGGCTTGCAGGGGAGGTGTACCCTCGACTTCAGGCACGACGGCGCTGCGACCCTCTACGTCAGGATCTTCGGGGAGGACGGCAGGTGCCTGGGGTGCTGCCCGGGGAGCAACAGCAACGGCGACGATGTCCACCCCTCCGACGACGATGGTCGAAGGGGCGGTAGCATCGCCGGCGGTGAACTTGCCCTTTGCGACGGTCGCGATGCTTCCAGTAGCGGCGGCTCCTCCTCTGGGGAGAGCACGAGCGATGGCGACTACGACGAGCCGGCACGCCGCCGAGCTCGGACCGGGGAGGGCGATGAGCTGCCTCGCCATCGCGCCCCGGTGAAGCAGGAAGGAGGACTCCGACTAAGCGTAGGTGTCGCTGGAGCCAGGTCAGAGGAGCCGCGGTGGTTGCGAGGCCGCTTTTGCTTCTTCTTCTTTTCTTTTCCCTGCATCAAGAAGTAGAAGGCCCTACCGGGGCATGTAATGAGCCATGGCGCTTGCGCCGTTATATCAACGTTTTTATATCGCATCTTGGCACTCGTGTTGCTACTAATTGATGGGTTCTTGCTGATCGCGATTAGGATAACTTAGCTTAGTGTGCTTGCGGTAGACTCCTGTGCTACGAGGGCGTGCTTCTCTGGAGCTTGGATCTCCTGCGTGCCTCTTGTTCCAGAAAGATCCTGCCAGGGGTTTTCCTCTTGAGGATCCGAAGGTTCTCAGGCCTCAGGGGGCACCCAGTGGCTGCGAAGCTGGTCTTTAGCGAGCTGTGAAGATATGGGACCTCCGGAGGGGTCTCATAAGGTGTCGCGCCCCGCGCGAGCCCCCGAGCGAGGGTCGATCGTCGCTGGTACGCTGGGTCGCGATGCCCGGCGAGGCCAGGAGGTGCGTACTCAGCAGGGTGTGCATGCCCGTTGGCTCGTTTTAAGAGCGTCACGTGAGGATTAAGACACCAAAGGTTAAAAAGCTTTAGCGAGGTGTGTTCGCGGGCGGGTCCAGGCGCACACACCGTGCCTAGCCTCTACGCGCGGGACGCGCGAGGAAGAGCGATGGGCAACTGCCGCTCTCCCTAAAACGAGACTTGAAAGAAAGAGTGCTGCGAGGTGAAAGATTCCCAGCCCTTTCAAATAAAGACGCGAGTACTTCGAATTTCATTCCAAGAAGTGACAAATCAGCTACAGAAAGCAAGCAAAAGAACAGCCGCATCCGGCACCTACACTAGTCTTCTAGTCTTCCCGCCAGCGCGGAGCATGGGGCTTCCACTAGGATGTGGGTGGGAGCCCCCGTGAGGCTCAGGGGCAGCACTCAGTAGACTCCGGGGCGTGTACAGCCCCACTCATTATTACGTGAGAGTGTCACGAGCGGAGACTTAAGAGGCACATGGTGCCCGCCTATTACGGGTAGAACTTCTAGAGGTGCTGGATGTTCCAGACATTCTGGATGGGGACCCCGTCCTGCGTCTCCAGGCGCGCGACGCTAGGCCTGGAGACACGGGCGATCCTGAACGGGCCCTCTCACATGGGCGAGAGCTTGTGAAGCCCCTCCCTGGAGAGCACCCGCCTCAGGACGAGGTCACCCACCTCAAGGGTCCTAGAGCGGACGCTGCGGCAGTGATACTGCCGCAACGCCTGCTGGTACCTCACGGCACGGATCGAGGATGTCGGCGGCCCTCCTCCCCGAGCACGAGGTCCATCCCCCGCGAGGCGTCCTATCGTGCCTCGTCAAATGCCAAGACCCACAGGGAGCGATGTTTGACCTCGTGAGGGAGGACTGCCTCAGCCCCGTAGACGAGGAAGAACGGGGTCTCGCCGGTGGGCTTAGTCGCGGTGGTGCGGATGGACCGCAACACGGACTGAAGCTCATGGAGCCAACCCCTGCCGCAGGCCTCAAGTTTCTTCTTGAAGCTCCTCGTCTTGAGGCTCCTCAGGACCTCCATGTTGGCATGTTCGGCTTGGCCGTTACTCCATGGGTGTGCCACTGAAGCATAGCATATCTGCGTTTCAAGGTTAGCACAATATGTTTTGAAGAGATTGCTCGTGAACTGAGAGCCATTGTCAGTGATGATACGGTTGGGGACCCCGAAGCGGCTCACGAGGCCCTTGATGAACTTGACGGCTGAGCCAGCTGGGATGGTGCGCACGTGCTCCACCTCCGCCCACTTGGTGAATTTGTCGATGGCGGCATAGAGGTAGTGGTAGCCCCCGGCTGCTCGGGGAAACAGGCCCAGGATATCCAGCCCCCAGATCGCAAACGACAACGAGAGCGGGATGGTCTGCAGGCCCTGAGCGGGCTGGTGGATCTGTTTGGCGTGGAATTGATAGGCCTCGTTGGATCGCACCAGCTCGGTGGCGTCGTTCAGCGCTGTGGGCCAGTAAAACCCGCTGCGGAACGCCTTGCCCACGAGGGTGCATGACGAAGAAATGTGCCCACAATCCCCGCTATGGATGTCAGCCAGCAACTCGCACCCTTGCTCCTTGGAGATGCATCACAGCGAGACGTCATTTGGGCGCCTTTGGTAGAGCTCGCCGCCCTGCAAGCAGTAAGCGGTGGCCTGACGGGCCACGTGTTCTGCATCTTCCTCCTCCGGCTGGGTGCCTCGAAGCAGGTACGCCTTGAGCTCTTCGGTCCAGCACCCCTCCTGAGGTTCGAGTGCTAGGAGCAGGCAGGCTCCAGAGATCAGACCGCAGGCCGGGGCGCCCATGGAAGGGGCCAGGGGCGGCCCCTCCCGAAACAGCGCAGGGCCTGCGGCGGGGGGAGCTGCCGATGGCTTGAAGAGCCGCTTCTAAAAGACGCCAGGCTTCTGGGGCTCGCATCGGGATGCCCTCTTGGCAATGTCGTCCGCCTCCTTGTTCGTGCCGTGCGGAACGTGCTGCAGTTCCAAGCCCAAGAATCATTTTTCAATCTTGCGTACCTCTTCTGAGTATGCCTCCATGTGCTCGTCCTTAGGTTTGTATGCCTTGTTGGAGAAGTTGACGAGGAGCTGAGAATCGCCCTTGATGGTGAGACGCTTGACCCCCAGGGCCGCCACGGCCCTGAGGCCAGCGATCAAGCCCTCGTATTTCGTGATGTTGTTGGAGACCTTCTTGCCATGCTGGAAGCAGAGCTGCACGGCGTAGTAGAGCTTGTTCTGGGTAGGCGAGATGAGTACGGCTCCGGCCCCCGCGCCCTGGCGCGCGAACGCGCCGTCGAAGTACATGACCCAGCCATCAGGCGCCTCGTCTCCGGGCACGAGGGAGCGGTCTTCACCAATCCCTCGATCAAGGGCGTCAGTCCATTCCGCCACAAAGTCAGCGAGGGTTGCGCCCTTGATGACCCTGGTGGTGCTGAACTCCAGCTGGAACGTCTGCAGCTCGATGTTCTACTCGGCGACCCTTCCCACGGCATTAGGGCTACGGAGCACCTTCTCCAGGGGGTACGCGGAGATGACCTTGATGGGGTGGCCTTGGAAATAGTGTCACAGTTTCCTGGAGGCGACGAGAAGCGCGAGCAAGAGCTTCTGTGGCATGGGGTAATGCGCGCGTGCGTCACGCAACACCGTACTGACAAAGTACGCGGGGTGCTCGACGTCGGAAGAGGTGTCAGTGATGTCTAGCCCTGCTTGAGGCAAGAGGGCCTCAGGAGCCTTGCCGTCAGGTGAGGTAGACGAGTCCTCAGGAGCGCCATCCTGAGGTGGCAATGGCGTGACCGCGCGTGGGGTGCTGCGCCGCGCATCCACCCCCACGCGCTCTTCCCGGATCGCCACGAGCGCTGCGCTCGCAGAGTGGGGTGTGGTGGCCAGGTAAAGTACCAGGGGCTCAAGAGGACGAGGGGCCACCACCACTGGCGGGCTGGTGAGATACCTCTTGAGGTCTTGGAAGGCCGCCTCGGCCTCCGGAGTCCATTCAAAGGGCCCCTTCTTTTTCATAAGCTTGAAGAACGGGAGGGCGCGCTCGCCGAGCTTGGAGATGAAACGCCCCAACGAAGTTACACAGCCCGTGAGCTTCTGCATCTCCTTGAGGGTCTGCAGCGGGCTCATCCTTTCTGTTGCCTTGATCTTCTCCGGGTTAGCCTCGATCCCTCTGTGTGACACCAGGAAACCCAGCAGCTTGCCGGACGGGACACCGAACACACATTTCTCCGGATTGAGCCGCAGGTTTACCTTGCGCAGGTTGGCAAATGTTTCTTCCAGATCTTCAACAAGGGTCCTTGCTTCCCACGACTTGACCACTATATTGTTGACGTATGCCTCGGCGTTCCTCCCGAGTTGCAGGCCCAGGGCGATATGCATCAACCGCTGGAAGGTCGCACCGGCATTCTGCAGCCCAAAGGGCATGCAGGTGTAGCAGTACACTCCGCACGGGGAAAGGAAGGCTGTCTTCTCGACGTCCTGCACCGCCATCTTGATCTGGTGGTAGCCCGAAAAGGCGTCCATGAAGCACAGCAAGTCGCACTCGGCAGTGGAGTCAACGATCTGGTCGATGCGTGGAAGAGGGAAAGGGTCCTGAGGGCAAGCTTTGTTGAGGCTCGTGAAGTCGACGCACAAGCGCTCCTTTCTGCCCTTCTTGGGGACAATGACCGGGTTGGCCAGCCAATCCGGGTGCTGCACCTCCTGAATGACGCCGGCTTCTTGTAGCTTGCGGATCTCCTGGATGATGAACGATTGTTTCTCCGGGGCTTGCCGCCGCGCCTTCTGCTTCACTGGGCGCACACCGGGGCACACCATCAGATGATGCTCGATCACTTCTCGCGGGACGCCGACCAAGTCCGTCGCCTCCCATGCAAACACATCCTTGTTTGCATGGAGGAAACCGACCAGCGCCTATGGTGAAGGTGAGGCCTAAGCCTCCATCGTCGACTGGCACCTGCTTCATCTCGGCCCGATCTTGAGAGAACAATTGCTTCTTTTTTGCGGGCACAGCTTCAGGGATCTCTGGAGTGTCCCCAACGCCCGATTGTGCAGCTGCCACGGCCTTGAAAGTGAGCTTGAGGGCTAGGAATGCACCCTTGGTGTCCCCCGCCACGGTGATGATGCCACTACTCCCTGGCATCTTAACAATGTTGTAGCCGGGGTACGTTGCTGCCAAGAACTTGGCAAGGGCCGGATACCCAAGGACGGCGTTGTACGAGAGGCCGATGCGGGCGACGTCGAAGTCGATGAGCTCGGTGCGGTAGTTGTAGCGTGTGCTGAAGGTGACAGGGAGGCGGATCTGCCCTATGGGAGAGGTGGAGCCGTCGACCACCCCCGAGAAGGGCCTGGTGGGGGCGAGCCGGTCGTAGGGCACTTGAAGCAGATCGAAGGCTTCCACGGAGAGAACGTTGAGGCCAGCACCGCCGTCGATGAGGGTCCTGGTGACTGCGACGTTGCTGATGGTGGGCGTGCACAACATCAGGATGGCGCCGACGCCTGCCGTGATCTTGGGGTGATCCCTGGAGTCGAAGGTGATGGCGGTCTCGAGCACAACACGGACCGGAGGAGTCTCCTGCCGCGGCCGAGCAGCCCCGACCCAACAAAGAAGCTGCTTGACGTGGCAGCCCGAGGTCGGCGCCTGTGACCCGTCGAGGATGGCCCCAACCACATGGGGCACCGGGGCCACAAAATGCGCGATGAGCAGGCCGCACAATTCCTCCTAGGAAACCACCAAAGACTCCGGCAGGATGAGCAACCAGGAGCGCGGCACGCCCGCGAGGGCCATAGCGAGCCAGTTTGCCATGACCTTGTCGTCGCCACCCGCCACCCAGGTGGCCTACGCATATGCCTGGAGGAACTCCACGGGGTCTGCCGCGCCGTCGTACCGCGGGGGTAACGCCGGCCTAAACTTCGGCGGCCATCGCACCTGCCGCAGGGCGGGGGAAAAGGCCCAGATGCCCACGACTCCTCCGAATGCGCCTAGCGGCCCGGGGGGTGGGGTGGCGCCGGCCATGGGAACCACGCAGCGCGGGTGGAGCACGGCTGGTGAAGAGGCAGAGCTTTGACACGCCCCTACCTAGCGCGCCAAATGTCGGATTCAGGGCTCCACAGACCCAAGAAAGGTTCGAACTCTGGGGCGTGTGCGAAGAACTCGACCTGTCCAGCCAACCAGCTCATTGCCCTACGGCCTAGATCGAGTCACACGAACGAGGAAGAAGATGAACACGGTAGTTTACCCAGGTTCGGGCCACCTTGCGGTGTAAGAGCCTACTCCTGCTTTGTGGTGGATTGGCCTCACGAGGGGCTGAGGATTAACTAGTACAAGGGATGAACAACCTCACGAGGTTTGGGGGTGAGGGAATGAGTCGATGAGGTTCGGATCGGATCCCCCTCTACGGTGGTGGCTAACCTATACTTATAGTGGCCTCTGTCCTCTTCCCCCAAAACATAGGTGGGAAGGGATCCCATAGTGGCCAATTTTGAAAGGGGACAAGTAGTACATCTTATCCTGATGAAAGGTGGACTTTGCCTACAAAGCTTCTGGTCGTGAAGCAGCGGTGGGCTCGGCGTTGACATCCATCCTGCCGCGCCGGTGGCCTTGGTCTCATTGCACCGGAATGGAAACCTTTGTCAGATTCCTTGGGAACCCACATCTGTCCTTGCCTCCTTAGCACCAAAGAGGAAACTGCCTTCTCTGCACCCACTGGCGCCCGCCTGCCTTGGTCGTCATGGCTTGCGTCATGGCAACCTCATGAGGTTGGGTACCTGCATAGAAATTTCCGCTCCTCAGGAGGCAGCCTGGGGAGACCGCTCCCTCGGGAGGTCTTGGTGTCATCCGCCTCACGAGTCTAGGCCCCTCGCGAGGGTCTTATCCTGATAGTCTTGGAGGTGGGCCGTACCAGGCCGTCGAAGGAGCCACGCCGTGGGCTGCAGGCATGCAAGTCTGGGTACCCTAGTTCCCAGAACACCGACACCATGAACACCCCAAACACCAATTTCTGCCAATGTGGATACCTGTGCTTGGACTCTGTCAAGAATTCATTAACATAATAAACTGGTCGCTGGACTGGATATTCTTTGCCTGCATCCTTGTGCTCTACGACAACTGCCACACTTACAACTTTGTTATTAGCCACCATGTACAGGAGCAGAGGCTCTTTGTCGATTGGAGCAGCTAAGACAGGCGGCTCAGCCAACTGCTTCTTGAGCGCCTCAAAAGCCTCATTAGCAGCATCACTCTAGATGAAACAATCAGTCTTCTTCATCATCTGGTACTGGAGAATCACCTTCTCACCTAGGAGGCTTATAAAAATGCTTAGGGCTTTAATACGACCCACCAGGCGTTGAACATCGTTGATACAGGCCGGCTTAGACAGAGAGGTGATAGCCTCGATCTTCTCCAGTGTCGTGGGAAACCATGGCCACCTATGGGGCCATGAAACCCTTTTGGTTCGACGGGGGGATGGGCACATTGCACAAAGAGTGGAGAAGCGTCACGCAGCACGGCAGAGATCACACGGGCAGTCTATACCCAGGTTCGTGCCGCCGTGAGGCGTAAAACCCTACTCCTGCTTTGGTGGATTGATGGTGGATAATGGTGGTGAACTTAGCACACTCGCCCGGCAAGGTCGCTCTGGGGGCGAGAGTGGCTACGCGCGTATCGATATGCGAGGGTCCAACCCTTTCTACGGTCTCCATGGGACTCCTTTTATAGATAAAGGGGTCACCACAGTGGCAAATCAGTCTTTGCGTACTGATTAGATAGCTAACAGTGCTATCATATCCAACTCTGTAGGCTGACAAAGCGCATTAAATGCGCCGCTCAGTGTCACATCACAGCTCGCCCGGCAGGCCCTGCCGGGCTGTTTTGCCAGCTTCGCGCCTGCTCGCTTGACACGTCTCAGGACGGGTGTCATATGGAGGTGTTTGCTGTAGGAAGTGGCTGCCATGTGGCAGAAAGCAGCCACTTAGTCACCTTGGAGCTCGACACCGCTTTGATTACTGACTTGCATCGCTTGTGAGGTGGAGCGGTGGAGTAGCTTGCCTTCGCCAGCCCCGGTAGGCTTGACGGGACGATCTAGAGCTTGCTTCTGGGGCAAAACCCAACCCTACCAGGCTCGCCTGTCCGGCAAGGTAGGTCCTTCCCTTGGTGATGCCTTGTTCCTCTGGCTCACCTTGGCCTTCTCGACTTGCACTTGGATCCTTCAAAGGAATTGATCCTCCTTGTTTGGTACGATCTTGGTCTTGTAATCTTGTCTCTGGCCTGTGCACAGTCCGTGCAATGGACCCAGGGTTTGTTGCACCGACGAGAGCCCCCGGGCCTGGCACGGACGCGCCGCTGGGCGTCTTCGGGGTAAGCCCTAACCAGTACATAGGCAGAAATGTAAGGACGGCTCCGCCCTTTGAGATCTTCTTTGCTTCTTCATTAACCTGAGCTCGGGTCAGTTTCCGGTTTTCCCGCACGTCATGTGAAACGTTTAGGGGAGAAACTGAACCACGATCTGTGGGCGGCCCATGCCCCACGATCACGGGATAGGAAACTGCCATCCCACTTGCCTCCTGCCCCGGAGCGCCTCCGCCACGTGTACCGCATGCATTGCGCAGGGTAGGTGGCGGACGCGGAAGGCACGGGGACGGGCGCCATGGCAGAAAGCCAGGCGTCGCCGAGTGGTGTAGAGGGGCGGCTCTGATTCCCCGAGCCATTGGAGGCGCAAGGGGGACCGCATTGGAAGAGCAAGGCGGTCGCCCGCTGAATGAGAGGCCAGCCCCCTGCCTCGTTCTCCTACAAAAGAGGGCAGGAGTAGTGTGTCTGCTCACACACCTTCCTTCTCCCTTTCCTCAAAGCTTCCCTTGCTTGCCATGGTGAGGGGGCGAGGGCATGGTAGTACTCCGGTGGTGGCGACGAGAACTTCTGCTCGACAGTGTCTCCCCCCTTCTCTCGATGATGTGGGGGTGGAACCAGCTGTGAGAGGAGGTGGAAGGGTGCGTGGCCGAGGTCGTCGTGGTGTGCGTGGCCGAGGAGGCCAGGGCGGCGCCTCAATTGTGCCTGCACCGGACGCTCCTTCCCCGATGGAAGGCCACGTCGGAGATCAACCCTTGGAGTTCATCATCAGGCTGTACAAGCCTCCGCGCGGCCGCCTCCGCCTCCCTACTCCATTTGCAAGGGTGATGGAGCTCGAATAGCCGCGTGCACTGAGGTTGCACATGAGGAGCTGTGGGAATGGCGGCATGCGGGTGGATGTTGACTTCCCTGCTCTGCATGTTATGTACCTCCGCAGCAGCTGGAAGACCTTTGCTTGAGCCCATAGCTTGTTGGAGTGGCACGTTCTCCAGTTTAAATTAATGGAGAGCGGCCTGCTTTCCGTCAAGGTCTTTGGGTGCTCGGGAGCTCGCTTAGGGTGCTGCGTGGAGAGCTCAACCGACAACGAAAGCTCCTCCTCGAGCGAAAGCGACGAGGAGGACACTGACGGTGATGACGATGGCAGCAATCGGGAGGGCGACGACTCCGTCTCCGGCTGAACGTCGCCCGCACCATCTTCATCAGGCGGCAGCACCATCATCTGCACCTGTGTTTTCTACCCGGCAAGGTGGTTTGCCGGGAAGTTGGATGCAGAGGTGGTGATGGTGCCCCCTGGCTCCTCCAGCAGTCCTCCAGCTGGACCCCGGCAGGCTTCCTCTCGGGCTGCAGCTCCATTAGCCCTGCCGTGTCCTGCTGGCCTTGGTGGTGGCGGTCGACGGGTCGCCTCCACCATGCTCTCCGTCGACGTCTTCATCCACGCCCTCCCGCCCCCACCGGGCATCCTCTCCTGGAGCTCGACAGGGTCAGGCTGGGCTTCTGCCCAGGCACTCCTTTTGCCCTCTTCGCCTTCTACCATCGTGCCTAGGAGGAGAGGGACAAGAAAGGGCATTACGGGGCACTTATCTTTTTTTAGTCTTAAATCTGTAGGTACTTGCCAAATTTTAGTTCAAATAATGTAATCTCTTGTATCCATGTTTATGTTCCGTGAGATTTGTACTTGTTGACCAACATATTAATGAAAAAGATAAGCTTTGCCGGGTACTTGTGCATGTACGATATCCATACAGAGGTGAAACGCCTCCATACTTTCATGTAAACAAGTGGATCCTGGTAAGCTACCTTGCCGGTACCCCATAGGACCGCTGCCGTGAGGCTGAGCCTGCAGGGCGCCGAACCCATTGGGAGAGACCAGCCCCCCGCCAACCCCTTTCAGCCAAAGGCCACTACGACCATCCTGACCGAAGCAACGTTCGTGTCAGTAGATGGGAGCACCTTTGTTTCTGAGGCAGCGAGGTTTTCATATGGACAAATCCTACTCACGGAACATGTATGGATAAGAGGTGGAACTTATCTGTTTGGCTTGCCAGAGACCGCAGTGCTGGCTTGTCTTCGCATCCTCTTCCTGGGACAAAGTCCACGGCAGGAGCCTGCAGTTTATGCAAATGAAGATGATGCCAAATGCAATCTATCTACATGATCATGCAACCTATCTACATGAATCATGCAATGCTTATGAAATGCTTATGCATGCATGCAACTTGTCGGGGGCCCCCAGCGCTTCATCTATTTCTCTGTTGCTCAGGGTCTGTGCCTAGCTTTGTACAAGGGGTTACATGCAGCTGAGGCAAGGCCTGTACAAAAGGGTAGCTGCCGGGCAGGGCCCGACAGCCGCACCTTACGGGTAGAACTTGCGGAGATGCTCAATATTCCATGAGTTCTGCAATTGAATGCCATCTCCGGTCTCCAGATGGACTGCGCCAGGTCTGGTGACTCGTACTACCCGGTAAGGGCCTTCCCACTTTGGCGACAACTTGTTTGTACCCTTGGCGGACTGAACGCGCCTAAGGACAAGGTCGCCTTCCTCAAAACACCGGGCATGAACCCTGCGGCTATGATAGCGACGCAGGGCTTGCTGATAGCGTGCAGCACGCGTAGCAGCCCGGAGACGGTTCTCCTCAAGAAGCACGGCGTCATCACGCATGTGCTGTTCCCGCGCTACTTCATTGTAGGCAAGCACTCGAGGTGACCCGTAAATGAGTTCCGTGGGGAGAACTGCTTCTGCCCCATAGACTAGGGAGAAGGGAGTCTGCCCGGTAGCTTGGTTTGGTATCGTTCTGAGGGACCAAAGAACCACCGGCAGCTCATTGATCCATTGCCTGCCGTGCTTCCGCAGCTTATCAAACGTTCTTGTCTTGAGTCCCTGCAGCACTTCAGCGTCCTCCCTCTCAGCTTGTCCATTGCTTCTGGGATGTGCGATAGATGCAAATGAGATCTTGCTTCCGAGTGCATGAACATATTGCATGAAGGCGCGGCTCGTGAACTGGGTGCCGTTGTCGGTGATGATCCGGGCAGGGACCCCGAAGCGGCACACCAATCCTTTCAAGAACTTGATAGCTGACTGAGCAGTCACCTTTCTCATGGCATCTACTTCTGGCCACTTTGTAAACTTGTCGATTGAAACGAACAAGAATTCAAAGCCCCCGATAGCTCGGGGGAAAGGGCCGAGGATATCGAGCCCCCAGACCGAAAACGGCCATGACAAAGGGATTGTCTGGAGTGCTTGGGCAGGTAGATGGATATTTTTGGAATGGAACTGACAGGCTTCACACTTGGTGACGAGCTCAACCGCATCTTGGAGGGTTGTGGGCTAATAGAATCCTTGCCGAAATGCTTTCCCAACCAAAGCCCTTGATCCAATGTGGAAGCCGCACATGCCTTTGTGTATCTCTGCTAGCAATTCCTTTCCTCCTTCCCGGCAAATGCACTACAATTTCACAACGTTGGGCCTTCTTCTGTATAGTGTGTCATCGACAAAATGATACATACTGGCCCTCCGGGCTACTCTTTCAGTTTCTTCTTGCTCTTCGGGAAGTTCTCCAGTTTGGAGGAAATGGACTATGTGCCTTCCCAAGTTGGAGCCTGAGGCTTGGCAACAAGGACTAGCGGCACCTCCTCATTCGTGGGGGCGCATCCCTTGACTACGGGGACCAGTGGCCCGGCAGGAGGGTGCAGCCCGGCACGCGAAGGGGAGTTGTTCCCAGCAGGGTCCCTGCTAGGAGCCCCGAAAGGCTCTACCGGGAGAGGCTTACCGGAGTCCAATTTCCTCCTCTTTTGGGCCATTGTTGTCGGGGATACGGAGGGCTGAGTAAGACGGAGAACAAAAGTCCCTGGTTCCACAGGAAGCTTTTGTGCAGCGCACTTTGACAGGTGATCAGCAATGCTGTTTTTCGCATGGGGTACATGCTCTGTTTGCAACCCGTCAAAGCGCTCCTCCAATCTTCTCACTTCCTCGACGTATGCCTCCATCAATGGGCTTTGGTAATCCTTGTTGACTTGTCTCACCACCAGTTGTGAATCTCCTCGAATGATCAGCTTCTTGATTCCCAATTCTATGGCAATCCTGAGCCCGGCAAGAAACCCTTCATATTCTGCTATATTGTTGGTTGCCTCCTCCCAGGGAAAGTGCATCTGGACTCAGCCCGGGCATTCGGTCTTTTTGGTTTGTTCGGTCCGGTCTTTTCAGTCTTCCAAGAATTCGGTCTTCCATAATTGAAGACCATAATAATTTCGGTCTTTTCGGTTCTTCACTATTTGTTCTTTGGTCTTTATTATTCGGTCTTCAGTCCCAACCAAACAGACCAAATTAATTGCTATAACTCATATTCATATTATTTCCAGTAACAAACTGCATGTGTGTACAGAGGTGCATATGTACTGAGACAACAAATAGAGACAACAAATGTGTGTATAGATGTGCATCTGTACATAAGAAAATTCAGACAAGTAGCAGTTGTATTGTATGCTTTCTTACCTTCAGATGCAAGATAGAGCATGGGAAGAAGACAGTAGAAAGCGAGCCGATGACCAACGTGTAAGAGGACGAGGTTGTGATGAACTGCAGCTCGGATGGTTGTGAAGAAAAGGAGGAATGAGAGTGCATCAGTTTTTTTTTTGAGAATTACGAGAGTGCAGCAGCTGGTTGCCTGTGAATCATGAGATGTGTGTATCTCGCTCATGACCTTGGGCTGGCCCTGGCCAGATGGGCCTTTGGTAAATATGATCTTGCAGTCTTGTGTATGTGCTTTTTTAGTTCGGTCTATATTGTCTATTCGGTCTTTAAGACAGGAGGACCAAACAGACCGTAATTAGTTCGGTCTTCTGTTTACGCGGACCGTGTTTTATTCGGTCTTTTCTAGTTCGATCTTTTCGGGTTTGGTCTCGGTCTTTTTGGGTTCGGTTTTCGGTCTTCAGTTTTTATGCCTAGGGTGAATCTGGACGACGTACCTCAGGTGCCCTCCAGTGGGAGCCACAAGAAGCACGCCAGCCCCTGCACCTTGTAGGGAGAAGGCACCATCGAAATACATGATCCATTCTTGGGGCGCTTCCTTGCCGGGGATAACTGTTTCCTGTACTTCTTCATCAGGGGTTGGCGTCCATTCTGCAATAAACTCTGCCAACGCCCTGCTCTGGATCGTTGACGTGCTTTCAAACTTCAGGCCAAAGCTGGATAACTCCAATGCCCACTCCACTATCCTGCCGGTGGCCTCTGGGTTTTGAGGTATCCTTTGCAACGAGAAGCGGGTGACAACAGTGATCTCATGGGCTTGGAAGTAGTGGTGCAGTTTCCTTGAGGCCATGACAAGGCCAAAGATCAACTTTTGCACGCCAAAATACCTGGATCTAGCCCCCCTACAATAGGGAGCTGACGAAGTATACTGGGCGCTGCACCACCTTCTTCCTTGTCGTGTCCTTGGGGTTGTTTCCGCTGCCATGCTCTTCTTTGTCCTGATCTATATCTGGCCTTGCCGGGCCGCTCTCTTCCTCTTCCCCGGGTGGGACACTTGCTGAGGTGTCTAATTCTTCCACTTCTCGCTGCGCTACTAGGGCCGCACTAGCCACTTGCTTAGTTGCTGCCAGATATAGCAGTAACGGCTCCTATGGTTTGGGTGCGACAAAAGTAGGCACAGAAGACAAGTAGGCCTTCAAATCCTGTAGTGCTGCATCTGCTTCCGGGGTCCACTTCATGGGTCCAGCCTTCTTCAAAATCTTGAAGAATGGCAAGGCGCGCTCGGCAGACTTGGAGATGAATCTGCTAAGCGCGGCAACGCATCCTGTCAAACGCCTCACATCCTTAACTGTCTTGGGTGCCTGTATCTGCTCAATAGCCTTGATCTTATCGGGGTTGGCCTCTATCCCATGGTGGGACACAAAGAAACCAAGTAGCTTGCCGGAGGGAATGCCAAACACGCACTTCTCTAGATTCAGCTTCAAGTTGATCTTGCGCAGATTAGCAAATGTCTCTTCTAAATCCTGGATGAGGGTTGATCTATCCTTGGTGTTGACCACAACATCATCCATATAGGCTTCAATGTTCCTGTGCAACTGTGGTTCAAAGCCAATCTGGACTGCTCTTGCAAAAGTGGACCCGGCACTCTTCAACCCGAAAGGCATGCGCACAAAGCAGTATGTGCCGCATGGGGTGATGAATGAGGTCTTTTCTTTGTCTTCCTTGGACATAAAAAATTGATGGTACCCAGAGTATGCATCCAGAAAAGAGAGCAACTCACATCCTGAAGTAGAATCCATGATCTGCTCAATGCGCGGCAAGGGAAATGGGTCCTTTGGGCACGCCTTGTTTAGATCCGTAAAATCGATGCAAAGCCTTCATTTTCCATTAGCCTTGCGCACAACCACTGGGTTTGCTAACCATGTTGGATGCAGTACTCCTCTAACCAAACCAGCTGCTTCAAGTTTCTTGATTTCCTCGGCAATAAACTGCTGCCGTTCCAAGGCCTGCTTCCGAACCTTCTGCTTGACGGGCCGGGCATGTGGGCAGACAGCAAGGTGGTGCTCGATTACCTCCCTGGGAACACCGGGGATATCAGATGGTTGCCAGGAAAACACATCGATATTCGCCTGCAGGAAGGCAACAAGCGCGCTTTCCTATTTGTCATCAAGGGTGGCGCTGATAGTGAAAGTACCATCAGCGCCAGCCAGCCCTGCCACGACCTTTTTCACTTGGGGTGGAGTAGCCTTGGATCTCTTGCTATTGGAACTCTCTGGCGTGTCATCAATGGGCACGGCACATTCCATAGAGGTACGCTTCCCGGATTCCTTGCCAGTGCCTCTGCTATACTTTTCCTTGGCGGGAACTGTGGCTTCCGCGACCTCTGCCGCGACCGCGTCCCGGAACATCTTATCCACGCAAATAATTGCGTCTTTCTTGTCTGACGGAACGGAAATGACGCCCATCGGCCCTGGCATCTTCAAGGTGTTGTAGGCATAGTGGGATGCTGCCATGAATTTGGCAAGGGCCGGGCGCCCAACGATCCCGTTGTATGGCAGAGGGAGGTCAACCACATCAAACACAACTTTCTCAGTCCTGTAGTCCAACTCTCCTCCAAATGTCACTGGCAACATAACCTTTCCCTTAGGACGGCTCCTGCTGGGATTGACCCTTTGACATGTGCCTGTGGCCTTAAGTTCTTCCTCTGCTATCTGGAGTTTGCTGATAACCTTTAGGGAAATCAGATTCAACCCGGCCCCGCTATCAACCAGCATCTTTGTGACCTTGAGGTTGCGAATTGTTGGTGAGACCAACAATGGCAAGCATCCTACCGCAGTAATGCGGTCGGAGTGGTCATCTTCATCAAAGATGATGGGCGTGCGTGACCACTTGAGCGGCTTCCGAGAATCTGCCGCTGGCTCCATGGCATTGACTTCACGCGCCCACTGTTTAAGTTGGTGGTGAGAGGAGTGCAAAGATGCACCCCCGTCAATGCACAGGGCATCAGTGGCCTTCTGGAATTCTTGCTCTTTGGTTTCCTCTTCATTCCCTCCATCACTCTCGTTACTGCAATCCTCCTTCTCTCGGCCCTTGGCGGGTTTCCCTTGGTTCCGAGGAGCCTTGCCGGGGCGATTTGGTTCACCACCCCGGCCCTTCCCGCCAGCGCCATTCAGACCTTTTTCCTTATCGCGCTTCTCATACTCAGCCTTCTGTCTCTTGACGACCTGCTCAACCTGATGACACTCCTGGAGATCATGGCCCTTGGTCCGATGAATCTTACAGTACGGGCCATCACTTTTCCCAGCCTTCTCAGCAGCCGCCGCCTCCCGGCAGTCAGCTCATGCTGTAGCCTCCTTGCCGTGGGCTTCAGCCTTGGCCTTCTTGCCGGTACTAGGTGTGCCTGACCCCTCAACAACCATCACTGTCTTATCCTTGCACTTCTTGTTGTGTTTCTTGTTCTTCTTCTTCTTACTGATGGTTTCATCATCATCTTTTGAGTCGATGTCGACACAATCTTCCTCTCAAGGAAGTTTCCTCCCTTCTTCCACCCGAGCACATTTGTCCACCAAAGTGTAGAGCTCCTTCATAGTCTTGGGCAACCGAACGTTCATCTTGGAACGTATCCTGCGGTTGCACATGTTGGATTGGAAGGCAGCTATCACGGCAGCTGGGTGGATATCTGGGATATTTCTGTGGACTCGACTGAATCTCTGTAAGTACTTCCGTAGAGTTTCTCCTTCTTTCTGCCGGAGAAGCTGCAAGTCGCTGGGCTGCCCTGGTTCTTGATGGCCGCCCGTGAAGGTACCAATGAACTCGTGGCATAGGTCAGCCCAAGTCGAAATGGAGTTCTCCGGCAGGTGCATCAGCCAAGACCTCACATTTGACTTGAGGGCTAAAGGGAAGTAGTTGGCGAACACATTCTCATCTCTTCCCCCGGCAGCCTGAATAGCGATGCTGTAGATGCTCAAGAACTCTACCAGGTTTAGTCTCCCATCATACTTCTTGGGTATCTCTAGCTTGAACGTGCGAGTGGATGGCCAACGGACTTGCCGTAGCTCACGGGTGAAGGCATGGCACTTAACCTCCAAAGGCAGGCACCCGCCATCTCCGAGTGCGGGCTTGTCGACGTCGGGGCCATCACACCCATTGGATCGGCGGGGGTTGTCGTGGCGCCGCAAGTCGATGATGCGCGCGCCTTCCCCTCGCCTGCCCTCTGGGGCACGCTGTCGGCCTTGACGCGTTCGAGGATCTGACGAGGCCATCGAGACGTCATCAGGCGCTTGGTTTTGCGGCTCCCGGGCGGCTTGCCGTGGTGGGGATTGCACCGTGAGGGTGGCCCCTCCCGCACGACCAGCCGAACGAGACATCGTTGCTACCTGGGAAGGCTGTGGCCGTCCGGCCCACTGTGATCCTTCCGCCTCGGCGAAACCAATCAAACTTTGGATGGTGGCTCGCCACTCATCCATCTGGTCTGCCGCCGGTGGAAATCTCAACAGCAGTCGGGCTCGCGCCATGGCCTCTAAGGCAGTGCTTGCCAGAGGTGATGACGATGTAGATCGTAGTGTCGCCCGGCTCCTGACGTTGCCGGTGGCGACTGCATCGCGTCCTTGCTGCTGCGAACTAGCCGTTTGGACGGCATGATGACGCGGCGGAGGCGCCTGAGGGCCAGCGGCTCCATTGGGCACACTAGCTGGGTCAGCCCGCCCTGGGGGTGGCGCGTGCCCTGTGGTCGCGCCCGCAGCAGGGGCTGCCGGAGGGTTGCGATTCACCCCAGAGCGAGCATCATCACTGTGGCTGTGCCCGTTGGCGAGGAGAAGGGGTTCAGGCGGAATGATCCCTCCATCCATACCTCGTGGAGCATGACCGTCGAGATGTCGCTGATGCTGTCCTTCCCCGGTACTTCCCGTTCCTGCTTCGGCCGTGGGGGAGGTGGTGACGGCGCCGCCTGCGCTGACCACGTCCCCCGCAGCATCCACACCCTCGCGAGCCCCCGCATTCCCCACGACATCGGTGGTCGCGGGCGGTGGAGCCTTCGAGGTGGACGGGTGATTTGCAGCTCCGGGCTTCCTCTTGGGCACCATAGTCGATGACGCCATCAACGATGAAAATGTCGATGAAGATGATGCGCAGTGTACGCTCTCGGTTTCGCGCAAGTGATCCCCCTACCTGGTGCGCCAAAGATG
This sequence comes from Thinopyrum elongatum, assembly GCA_011799875.1. Taxonomy (NCBI): domain Eukaryota; kingdom Viridiplantae; phylum Streptophyta; class Magnoliopsida; order Poales; family Poaceae; genus Thinopyrum; species Thinopyrum elongatum. The sequence goes on from CM022301.1 coordinate 105,276,233, forward strand.
TCATGGGAAACCACGACCACCTATGGGTCCATGAGCCCCTTTTGGTTCGGCGGGGGGATGGGCACATTGCACAAAGAGCGGAGAAGCGTCGCATAGCACGGCAGAGATCACACGAGCAGTCTTTACCTAGGTTTGGGCCGCCGTGAGGCGTAAAACCCTACTCCTGCTTTGGTGGATTGATGGTGGATAATGGTGGTGAACGTAGCACACTCGCCCGGCAAGGTCGCTCTGGGGGCGAGAGTGGCTACGCGCGTATCGATATGCGAGGGTCCAACCCTTTCTACGGTCTCCATGGGACTCCTTTTATAGATAAAGGGGTCACCACAGTGGCAAATCAGTCTTTGCGTACTGATTAGATAGCTAACAGTGCTATCATATCCAACTCTGTAGGCTGACAAAGCGCATTAAATGCGCCGCTCAGTGTCACATCACAGCTCGCCCGGCAGGCCCTGCCGGGCTGTTTTGCCAGCTTCGCGCCTGCTCGCTTGACACGTCTCAGGACGGGTGTCATATGGAGGTGTTTGCTGTAGGAAGTGGCTGCCATGTGGCAGAAAGCAGCCACTTAGTCACCTTGGAGCTCGACACCGCTTTGATTACTGACTTGCATCGCTTGTGAGGTGGAGCGGTGGAGTAGCTTGCCTCCGCCAGCCCCGGTAGGCTTGACGGGACGATCTAGAGCTTGCTTCCGGGGCAAAACCCAACCCTACCAGGCTCGCCTGTCCGGCAAGGTAGGTCCTTCCCTTGGTGATGCCTTGTTCCTCTGGCTCACCTTGGCCTTCTCGACTTGCACTTGGATCCTTCAAAGGAATTGATCCTCCTTGTTTGGTATGATCTTGGTCTTGTAATCTTGTCTCTGGCCTGTGCACAGTCCGTGCAATGGACCCAGGGTTTGTTGCACCGACATTCAGGTTAGCTTTGATGCCCCTTTCCGAAACTAGAAAACCTAACAATTTCCCTGCAGGTACACCAAAAATGCATTTGGCCGGGTTAAGCATCATCTTGTACACCCGGAGATTATCAAAGGTTTGCTTCAAATCATTGAGCAAGGTTTCCTTCTTCCCTGACTTAACCACAATGTCATCAACATAAGCATGAACATTGCGTCCAATCTGCCCATGGAAGCAATTCTGAACACAACGCTGGTAAGTCGCCTGAGCACTTTTAAGCCTAAAAGGCATAGATACATAACAGAAAGCTCCAAACGGCGTAATGAAGGTTGTTTTTCTCCTGATCCTCAACTGCCATCTTGATCTGATGATAACCCGAATAAGCATCCATGAAACATAAACTCTCACAACCCGCTGTGGCATCAATGATCTGGTCAATATGAGGAAGAGAAAATGGATCAGCTGGACAAGCCTTGTTAAGATCTGTGTAATCGACACACATATGCCAAGTGCCATTTTTCTTGAGCACAAGCACAGGATTAGCCAACCACCGAGGGTGAAAAACTTCAATTATGAACCCAGTAGCTAACAGCCGGGCTACCTCTTCTCCAATAGCCTTACACCTCCCATCATTAAAACAATGGAGGAACTGTTGAACAGGTTTCATCTTAGGATCCACATTAAGGTGGTGCTCAGCGAATTCTCTCGGTACACCTGGCATGTCAGAAGGTTTCCATGCAAAGATGTCCCGATTCTCATGAATGAATTCAATGAGTGCGCTTTCCTATTTGGGATCCATCCCCGTCCCAATGGTGAACTGTTGCGAAGAATCACCAGGAACAAATTCAACTTGTTGCATGTCTTTTGCCGACTTGAACTTGAGCAGAGGGTCCTTCTCGATGGTGGATTTCTTCAGAGGGGTCATGTTAGCCGGGTCAACATTATCTTTATAATATTTAAGCTCATCAGTGGCACAAGCCGCCTCTGCATAAGCAGCATCTCCTTCACATTCCAGAGCTTCTTACGATTGCCATGAACCATAGTCGTCCCTCGTGGCCCTGGCATCTTAAGCTGTAAGTATATATAACAAGGGCGAGCCATGAATTTAGCATAAGCCGGCGTCCAAACAGTGCATGATATGGACTCTTAATTTTAACCACCTCAAACCACAATGTCTCTGCCCTGTAATTGTACTCATCACCAAAAGCCACTTCTAGAGCGATCTTCCCCACAGGGTAAGCCAATTTACCAGGAACAACTCCATGAAATACCATAGAGGACGGCTTAAGATCCTCTTCTGTCAGATTCATTCTTTGAAAAGTGTCATAGTATAATATGTTGATGCTGCTACCACCATCCATAAGTACCTTGGTGAATTTGTATCTGCCCACTTGAGAGGCCACTACGAGGGCTAGATGACCCGGATCATCAACACGGGGCGGGTGATCCGCCCGGCTCGAAGTTATCATGTGCTCATACCATCTCAAGTATTGCGGCACCGCCGGCTCAACCATATTGACTACCCTCTTATGGACCTTCTGATCACGCTTGCAAGTGATCATAGAAAAGACATGATACTGGCCACTGTTAAGCTGCTTAGGATTACTCTGGTATCCTGACTGGTTATTCTGCTGCTGATTACCTTGGCCAGACTGTTGACTATGGCCACCATGGTTCCCTTGATTTTGATAGCCAGAATTTGAGCCACCACCACCAAAGCCGGCTCCCTGGAAACTTCCCAGGCCTGACCTACCTGGTGGCCCATTATCGTTGCCATGATTTTGTTGAAATGACTGGTTCCGGTATTCCTACATAATGTAACAATCCTTCCAAGCATGAGAAGATGTCTTGTTAGGATAACGATGATTTGGACACGTCCCATTAAGAGCCTCTTCATAATTTTTGGGCTTGCCCCCATTATAAGGCTGCTTGCCATTGAGGCACGGATTTTGAATCCTGCGTTGGTGTTAGCCACAAAATCTGACCCGCCATCGGGGTGCTTGCGTTTTCCACCATTGCCATGGGTATTGTGATTGCCATTCTACACTGGGGCATGCTGTTGCTGGCCCTTGCCACTACCGTTTTTCTTGCCTTTACCAGATTTATCATCATCCGAGCTAGGATCCTTTGTGCCATCTGAAAGTGCAACTAATCCCCGGGTGGTTTTGGAAATTCATAACAACATATAGCTCATTGAACTAATATCCATTCAAGATAAATATTTCAAGAAGTTCAATGAAAGGCATGGCATGGACTAGAGATGTGGACCCCTCAAAATGCTAAGGACAAATATTGGCAAAAGCTCAAGACTCTTCATCTTTGTTTTACTGATCCAAGATCATATTGAGTCCATAGGAAAGCCAATACTATTAAAAGGGGGTGAGGTGTTGCTTAATGGCTTACTTGCTCAAATGGCTTAGTGATATTGCTCCAAAACCCTCAGCCACTTTCTCCATCCAAATATGTCAAAACCCTAAACTCCAACTTGGCCCCACCGATTCGTTCTATCTGAAGCCACCGATTTCATATGACATAGCCACTGCCAGAAACCCTAGCAATTCGGTCTCACCGATACGGGTCTTGGTCTCACCGAGATGGCCTTGCCAACACTCTGTGACTTGTTGCATTTATTTCGGACTCACCGAGTTATGCAATCGGTCTCACCAAGTTGGCTTGGCAGACTCTCTATTGCTTATTGCTTCACTTCGGTCTCACCGAGTTGATGCAATCGGCACGACCGAGATGATGTTTGTCCTAAGCCCTAGCACATCGGTCCCATCGAGTTGTTCCAGTCGGTCCCACCGAGATTCCTAACGTTCACATTTTTGAACAAATCGGTGCCACCAAGTTTAACCATTCGGTCCAACCGAGATGAGTCAAATGTGTGTAATGGTTGGATTTTGTGTGGAGGCTATATATACCCCTCCACCCCCTTCTCCATTTGTGAGAAAGCCATCAGAACATGCCTACACTTCCACCATACATTTTCTAAGAGAGAACCACCTACTCATGTGTTGAGATCAAGAGAATCCATTTCTACCATTTGAACCTTGATTTCTAGCCTTCCCCAAGTTGCTTTCCACTCAAATCACTCTTCCACCATAGCAAAATCTGTGAGAGCGAGAGTTGAGTGTTGGGGAGACTATCATTTGAAGCACAAGAGCAAGGACTTCATCATCAACATACCATCTATTACCTTTTGAAGAGTGGTGTCTCCTAGTTTGGTTAGGTGTCGCTTGGGAGCCTCCGTCAAGATGTGGAGTTGAACCAAGAATTTTGTAAGGGCAAGGAGATCGCCTATTTCACGAAGATCTACCTGTCGTGGGAAACCACGGCCACCTATGGGGCCATCAGCCCCTTGTGGTTCGGCAGGGGTGATGAGCAAATTGCACAAAGAGCGGAGAACGTAGCACAGCATGACAGAGATCACACGGGCAGTTTTACCCAGGTTTGGGCCACCACGAGGTGTAAAACCCTACTCCTGCTTTGGTGGATTGATGGTGGATTATGGTGGAAAACGCAACGCTCTTGCCCGGCAGGGTTGCCTCGGGGCGAGGGCAGCTACACGCGTACGAGTGTACAAGGGTCCGAATCCTTTCTATGGTTGCCATGGCCTCCTTTTATAGATCAAGGGGTCACCACAATGGAAAATCAGTCATTGTGTATTGATTAGATAGCGAACAATGCTATCATACCTAACTCTGCAGACAGAGCAGAGTGCATTAAATGCGCCGCTTAATGTCACATCGTGGCATGCCCGGCAAGCCTTGCCGGGCTGCTCGGCCACCTTCTCGTCTGTCTGCTTGACACGTCTCCAGACGGGTGTCATTTGGAGATGATTTCCACAGGAAGTGCCTGCCACGTGCCAAATAACAGCCAATTAGTCACTTGGGGGCTTGACACCGCACTGGTCGATGACTTGCGTTGCTGTGAGTTGGAGCGGTGAAGCCTTGGCGCGGTAATTTGCCTTTGTCGCGCCCGGCAGGCCTGCCGGGACGGTCTTGAGGCTTGTCTTCGGGGCCACCTCGACCTCGCCAGGCTCGCCTTCCCGGCAAGGGAGGCTTTCCATTAGTGGTGTCTTGCCCATTTAACTTGTCTTGGTCTTCTTGATCTACCCTTTGATTCCTCAAAGAGCTATCTCTTCAATTTGATCTTGAGTTGGATGTTGCTACCTTGCTCTTTTAGGCCTGTGCACGGTCTGGGCAACAGACCCAGGGTTTGTTGCACCGACAAGAGCCCCCGGGCCTGGCCTGAACGTGCTGCCGGGCGTCGTCGGGGTAGGCCCTATCCAGTGCACAGGCAATAGGGTAGCAGTTGCTTGTCCTTTGAGATCTTCTTTAATTCATTAACCTGAGCCCAGGCCAGTTTCGAGTTTTCCCACGCGTTGCATAACACCAATTGTAGTGGGAGAGATAATGGGCTGCGATCCGTGGGGTACCCACGTCCCACGTTCATGGGGCGGTAACCGCCACCCCATTATCTTTCCCGCCCCAAGCGCCTTTGCCACGTGTATTGCATGCAGTGCGCAAAGTTAGTGGCGGATGCGGAGGGCGCGGGAATGAGCGCCGTGATAGAAAGCCAGGAATCGCGGATTGGTATAGGGGGTCGGCCTTGATTCCTTGAGCCATTAATGGCGAGGAGGAGCTGGACTAGACGAACTGGGCGGCTACCTTCATGGAAAAATCTAGCCCCCTGCCCCGCTCGCCTATAAAAAGGGAACGTGGGGCAAGGCATTTTTCCACACATCCTTCTCCTTCCATTCCTGCAACAGTCCTTGCCCACCATGGCGAGAGGTCGGGGCCGCGGCACTGCTCCAGTGGCGGCGACGAGAACTTCTGCTCGACAGCGTCTCCCTCCTCCCTCCGAAGATGCGGGGGCGGAGCCCGCCGTGAGAGGAGGTGGGAGGGGGCGAGGTCATGGTCGTCGTGGCACCCGGGGCCGAGGAGGACGGGGTGGCGCTCTGGTTGCGCCCCCACCGGCCACCCCTCCCCTGATGGAAGGCCATGTTGGAGACCAACCCCTGGAGTTCATCATCAGATTGTACAAGGCTCCGCGTGGCCGCCTCCGTCTCCCCACTCCATTCGCGAGGGCGATGGAGCTCGAACAGCCGCACGCATTGAAGCTACACATGAGGGGTTGCGGGAACGGTGGCATGCGGGTGGATGTGGATTTTCCTGCCCCTCATGTCATGTTCTTCCGATGCGGCTGGAAGACCTTTGCTCGCGCCCATAACTTGTCGGAGGGGCACGTCCTCCATTTTAAATTAATGGAGGCCGACCTGCTCTCCGTCAAGGTCTTTGGGCGCTCGGGTGCTCGCTTAGGGTGCTGCGTAGAGAGCTTGACCAACGACGAAAGCTCCTCCTCGAGCGACAGCGACGAGAAGGACAGTGACGGTGATGACGACGGCGCTGATGGGGAGGACGACGGCTCCGACTCTGGCTGAACACCAGCCGCACCATCACCGTTAGGCCAGGGGCACCAATATCTGCACCTGCACTCCTTTCCCGGCAAGGTGATCTGCCGGGGAGTTGGATGCAGAGGTGGGAGTGGTGCCCCGGGCTCCTCCAGCAGCCTTCCAGCTGGACCCTGGCAGGCTTCCTCGCGGGCTGCAGCTCCGTTCGCCCTGCCGCGTCCTGCTGGCCCTGGTGGTCGCGGCTGGTGGGTCGTCTCCGCTGATCTCTTCACCATCACCTTCGACTATGCCCTCCCGCCCCTGTCAGGCTCCTTTCCAAAGGGCCTGACGGGGTCAGGCTGGGCTCCTGCCCAGGTGCTCTTTTCGCCCTCTTCGCCTCCCACCGCAGTGCCTAGGAGGAGAGGGACAAGAAAGGGCATCATGGGGCACTTATCTTTTTTCAATCTAAAATATGTAGGCATTTGCCAAACTTTAGTCTAAATTATGTAATCTTCTTTATCCTTGTCTGTGTTTTGTAAGATTTGTACTTGTTAATCAGCATATTAATGAAAAAGACAAGCCTTGCCGGGTACTTGTGCATGTAACATATCCATGCAGAGGTGAAATGCCTCGATACATTAAAGTAAACAAGTTTTCCCCGGCAGGCTATCCTGCTGGTACCCTCAATTCATTGCCGTGGGGCTAGGCCTACCGGGCACAAACCACAGGGAGGGACCAGCCCCCTACCAAATATTTTCCGCCAAAGGCCACTACAACCATCCTGACCGAAGCAACGTTCGAGTCAAGGGATGGGAGCACCTAGGTTTCAAAGGTGGTGAGGTTTTCATATGCACAAGTTTCTCTTCACAGAACACGTATGGATAAGAGATAAAACTTATCTATTTGGCTTGCCGGGGATCACGACATAGGCTTGTCTTCTCTTCTCTTCTTCGGGACCAAGTCCATAGTAAGAGCCCTGCAACCTAGTGCAGATGAAAATGATGCCATGTGCGATCTGATCTACATGATCATGCTATGCTCATGAAATGCTTATGCATGCATGCAAGTTTTGGGGGCCCCCCAGCGCTTCATTTATTTCTTTGTTGCTCAGGGTCTGCGCCTGGCTTTGTACAAGGGGTTACATGCAGCATCGGCAAGGCCTGTACCAAAGGGTGGCTGCCAGGCAGGGCCTGACTGCCGGGCCTTACGGGTAGAACTTACGGAGATGCTCAATTTTCCATGAGTTTTGCAATTGAATGCCATCTCCAGTCTCTAGACGGACTGCGCCAGGTCTGGTGACTCATACTACCCGGTAAGGGCCTTCCCACTTCGGCGTCAACTTGTTTGTACCATTGGCGGACTGAACGCGCCTAAGGACAAGGCCGCCTTCCTCAAAACTCCGGGCATGAACCCTGTGGCTGTGATACCGACGCAGGGCTTGCTGGTAGCGTGCAGCACGCGTAGCAGCCCAGAGATGGTTCTCCTCAAGTAGCACAGCATCGTCACGCCGGTGCTGTTCTTGCGCCACTTCATCGTAGGCAAGCACTCGAGGTGACCCGTAAATGAGTTCCGTGGGGATAACTACTTCTGCCCCATAGACTAGGGAGAAGGGAGTCTGACCTTTGGAGAAATCAGATTCAACCCGGCCCCGCCGTCCACCAACATCTTTGTGACCTTGAGGTTGCGGATTGTTGGTGAGACCAACAACGGCAAGCACCCTACCGCAGTGGTGCGGTCAGGGTGATCCTCTTCATCAAAGATGATGGGCGTGCGGGACCACTTTAGCGGCTTTCGAGAATCTCCCGCTGGCTCCACGGCATTGACTTCACCCGCCCACTATTTAAGTTGGTAGTGAGAGGAGTGCAGAGATGCACCCTCGTCAATGCACAGGGCATCTGTGGCTTTCTGGAACTCCTTCTCACTGGTTCCCTCTTCATCTCCTCCATCACTCTCATCATTGCAATCCTCCTTCTTACGGCCTCTGGCAGGTTTCCCTTGATTCTGAGGAGCCTTGCTGGGGCGGCTTGCTCTGCCGCCTCGTCCTTTCCCCCCAGCGCCATCTTGGCCTTTCTCCTTATCACGCTTCTCGTATTCAGCCCTCTGCTTCTTGACGAGCTGCTCGACCTGATGACACTCCTGGAGATCATGGCCCTTGGTCCGATGGATCTTGCAGTACGGCCCATCACCTTTCCCAGCCTTCTCGGCAGCCGCAGCTTCCCAGCAATCGGTGCACGCGGCAACCTCCTTGCTGGGAACTTCGGTCTTGGCCTTCTTGCCGGTACTAGGTGCGCCCGATCCCTCAACGGTCATCACTGCCTTATCCTTGCACCTTTTGTTGCGCTTCTTGTTCTTCTTCTTCTAACTGGTGGCCTCGTCGTCATCCTCTGAGTCAATGTCGACGCCATCCTCTTCATCGGGGAGCCGCCTCCCCTCCTCTACCCGAGCACACTTATCCACTAGAGTGTAAAGCTCCTTCACAGTCTTGGGCAGTCGAACGTTCATCTTGGAATGTATCCGACGATTGCGCACGTTGGACTGGAACGCAGCTATCACAGCTGCCGGGTGGATGTCTGGAATGTTTCTGTGTACTCGGCTGAACCTCTGCATGTACTTCCAAAGGGTCTCTCCTTCCTTCTGTGGGAGGAGCTGCAAGTCGCTGGGCCACCCTGGTTCTTGATGGCCGCCAGTCAAGGCGCCAACAAACTCATGGCACAAGTCAGCCCAGGTCGAAATGGAGTTCTCTGGCAGGTGCATTAGCCAAGACCTCACATTTGGCTTGAGTGGCAGAGGGAAGTAGTTGGTGAACACCTTCTCGTCTCTTCCCCCGGCAGCTTGAACAGCGATGGTGTAGATGCTCAAGAACTCTGCCGGGTTTAGTTTCCCATCATACTTCTCTGGTATTTCAGGCTTGAACGTGCGGGTAGATGGCCAACGGACTTGTCGCAACTCACGAGTGAAGGCGGGGCACCCAACCTCGAAAGGTAGGTACCCTCCTTCACTGAGGGTGGGCTCGTCGGCATCAGGGCCATTGTGCCTATCGGACTGGCGGTGGGTGTCGCGGCGTCGCTTGATGGTGACGCGCGCGCCTTCCCTTTGCCTGTCCTCCAGGACTCGCCGTTGACCTTGACATGCTCGAGGGTCAGATGAAGCCATCAAGACGTCGTCGGGTTCTTGATCGCGTGGCTCTGGCTATGGCCCCTGCGCAGGCTACCGCGGAGGGGACTGCACCGTGGGGGTGGCCCCTTCGGCATGGCCAGCAGCACGGGCCATCGTCGTCACCTGGGGAGGCCGTGGCGGGCCAGCTTACTGTGATCCTCCCGCCTCGGTGAAACCAATCAGGCTTTGAATGGTGGCTCTCCACTCATCCATCTGATCAGCTGCCGGCGGAAATCTCAACAGTAGCTGGGCTCGCGCCATGGCCTCCGAAGCGGTGCTTGGCATGGATGACGACGTATACCGTAGCGTCGCCTGGCTCCTTATGGTGCCGGTAGTAGCCATGCCATGTTCTCGTCGTCGTGAGCCCGTCGCCAGGGTGGCATGGTGACGAGGTGGAGGCGCTTGAGGGCCAGCGGCTCCGTTTGGCGCATCGGCTGGGTTAGCTTGTTCCGGGAGTGGCGCACGCCCTACGGCCACGCCCGCAGTGGGAGCGGCCAGAGAGTTGCGATTCGCCCCAGAGCGAGTGCCACCGCTACGGCTATGCCATTCGGCCGGGCGGAGAGGTGCAGACGGAATGATTTCTCCACCCGTACCTCGTGGAGCGTGGCCGCTGGGATGCTATTGGTGCTGTCCTTCCCCGGTGCCTTCTGCCCTCATTTCGGCCACAGGGGAGGTGGTGACGACACCGCCTGCACCGGCCATGTCCCCCGTAGCGTCCATGTCTCTGTGCGTCCCCGTAGCCCCTGCAGCGTCGGTAGCCGTGTGCGATGGGGCCTTCGAAGTGGACGGATGGGCCGCAGCATCTGGCTTCTTCTTGGGCGGCATGGATGATGGAGCCGTTGATGAAGAAGATGGTGAAGATGACGAAGATAATGATGCGCTGCGTATGCTTCTCGGGTTCGAGCAAGTGCTTCCCCCTACCTGGCACGCCAAAGATGTCGTGGGAAACCACGGCCACCTATGGGGCCATCAACCCCTTGTGGTTCGGCAAGGGGGATGAGCACATTGCACAAAGAGCGGAGAACATAGCACAACACGGCAGAGATCACACGGGTAGTTTTACCCAGGTTCGGGCCGCCGCAAGGTGTAAAACCCTACTCCTGCTTTGGTGGATTGATGGTGGATTGTGGTGGAAAATACAACGCTCTTGCTCGGCAGGGTTACCTCGGGGCGAGGGCAGCTACGTGCATACGAGTGTACAAGGGTCCGAATCCTTTCTATGGTTGCCATGGCCCTCCTTTTATAGATCAAGGGGTCACCACAATGGCAAATCAGTCATTGTGTACTGATTAGATAGCGAACAGTGCTATCATACCTAACTCTACAGACAGAGCAGAGCACATTAAATGCGCCGCTTAATGTCACATCGTGGCATGCCCGACAAGCCTTGCCGGGTTGCTCGGCCACCTTCTCGTCTGTCTGCTTGACACATCTCCGGACGGGTGTCATTTGGAGATGATTTCCACAGGAAGTGGCTGCCATGTTCCAAATAATAGCCACTTAGTCACTTGGGGGCTTGACACCGCACCGATCGATGACTTGCGTCGCTGTGAGGTGGAGCGGTGGAGCCTTGGTGGGGTAGTTTGCCTTTGTCGTGCCCGGCAGGCCTGCCGGGACGGTCTTGAGGCTTGTCTTCGGGGCCACCTCGACCTCGCCAGGCTCGCCTTCCCGGTAAGGGAGGCTTTCCCTTAGTGGTGTCTTTCCCATTTAACTTGTCTTGGTCTTCTTGATCTGCCCTTTGATTCCTCAATGAGCTATCTCTTCGATCTGATGTTGACTTGGATGTTGCTACCTTGCTCTTTTAGGCCTGTGCACGGTCTGGGCAACAGACCCAGGGTTTGTTGCACTGACACTACCCGAGTGAGGCAAGTCCTTCGTGGGCGATGGTCATGGTGGGATAGACAAGGTTGCATCTTTGTGGACCCTTCGTGGGTGGAGCCCTCCGTGGACTCGCGCAGCCGTTACCCTTCGTGGGTTGAAGTCTCCATCAACGTGGACGTACGATAGCACCACCTATCGGAACCACGCCAAAAATCTCCCTGTCTCCATTGCGTTTGCCTTCACCAAACCCTTCCCTTTACCTCATATGCAATGTTTCACTTTCCATTGCTATACTCTTAGAATTGCATGTGTAGGTTGATTGCTTGACTTGTGCGAATCGCTAAAATCTGCCCACAACTAAAATTGGGAAAATGATAGATTTTTATTTGGTCAAGTAGTCTAATTCCCCCCCCTCTAGACATACTTTTGATCCTACAAGTGGTATCAGAGATTTTTTCTCCATTAGCCTTGATTTCCATAGCTTTGGTGATCATAGGCTTGGTTTCGCAACCTAGGAGAGTATGGCGTCTAGCGAGGGAAATTATCACCGTAGAGGTCCTTACTTTGATGGTACAAATTTTCCTAGTTGGAAGCATAAGATGAAAATGCATATTCTTGGTCATAACCCCGCTGTTTGGGCCGTTGTTCGTATTGGCTTGAAAGGTGAATACTTTGAAGATGGAAAAGAACCAGATCATGAAGCCACTGCGGATGAATTGAAGATGTTGCAATACAATGCTCAAGCTTGCGATATTCTCTTCAATGGATTTTGCCTCGAAGAATTCAACAAAATCAGCCGCCTTGAGAATGCAAAGGAAATTTGGGACACTTTCGTTGACATGCACGAAGGTACCGAGTCCGTCAAGGAATCCAAGTTGGATGCGCTTCAAAGTCAACTTGACAAGTTCAAGATGAAGGATGGTGAAGGAGTCGCCGAAATGTACTCTAGGCTTGCTCTCATCAAAAATGAGATTGTCGGCTTAGGAAGTGAAGAGATGACCAACAAATTCATCATCAAGAAGATCCTTGGATGGAAAATATGATACCGTGTGCACTTTGATCCAAATGATGCCCAATTACAAAGATCTCAAGCCTACGAAAGTCATTGGTAGAATTGTTGCTTATGAGATGTCACTCAAGGATAAAGATGAGCTCCACAACAAGTCAAGTCGTGCTTACAAAGCTTCAAGTGATGCTCCTACAACATCAAGTGACAAGCTAGTCTCCAATGAAGAATTGAGCTTAATGGTGAAGAACTTCAACAAGTTCTACAAGAATAGAAGCAAAGAGAGAAGCTCCAAGTCAAGGTCCTACAATGACAAAAGATCGTCTAGTCGTGATCGTAATTGCTACAATTGTGGAAGACCCGGACACTACTCCAATGAGTGTACGGCTCCCTACAAGAAAAGAGAAGACTCGCCAAAAAGGAGGAGTAGAAGAGATGAATCACCGCCAAAAGAGAGGAGTAGAGATGATCGTTATGAATGAAGACCCTCTAGTAGAAGCAAGTATTCGGAAAGGAAGGACAATTCATCAAAGAGCTACACAAGACGAAGACATCAAGCTCATGTTGGTGAATGGGTATCCGGTTCCGACTCGGACAACTACTCCGAGAGAAGCTATCACTCCGACTCCGACTATACTCAAGATGAAGGTGTTGCCGGTCTTGCACTTGTGTCATCCAACTCCTACGACATATTTGATTCACCAAATGAAGGAATTGGAAGATGCTTCATGGCTAAAGGCCCCAAGGTATCACACCCCGAGTATGTTGATTTCAATAGTGATGAAGATGATTTGCTAGGTGATGATGATTTACTTGTTGACAAAACTAGTGATGAAAACTATGATGAACTTGCTAGTAATCATGCTAATCAAGATGAAACGAATGACAATGATAAGAAGGATATTGAGCGTCTAACTAAAGAACTAAACACTCTTAAGTTAGCTCATGAAACAACTCAAGAGGATCATGGAGAGCTCCTAAGGACTCATGAGAAGCTACGCTTCGAGAAGCTAAATTTAGAGCAAGAGCATAAGTTCCTAAAAGCTATCAATGATGATCTTCGAAAGAAGAGTTCTTCTTACATTGCCAAATGTCTCCTCTTGTCTACTTATATGCCACAAGTAAAATCTAGCAACAAGAGCAAGAAATATTCTTCTTCTAGTCGTAACAATAACCATGCTTAATCAAATATTGTTGCTTCTAGTAGTTCTCTTGATTCCACTAATGATTCTCTTAGCCAGGTTACACTTGAGCAAGAAAATAGCTTATTGAAGGGAATTATAGAGAAAGGTGTTTACAAGAGCCTTGCCGGGAGTAAGCAATTTGAGGAAATTGTACACAAGCAAGGAAGGCACCGGAAGAATCAAGGTGTTGGTTTTGAACGAAAGTTCAATGCCAATGGAGTTGAGTGGGATGAAGATCAATACCCCAAGACGAAGTTTGTTTCTCAACAAGAGAAGTATGACCCCACTTCTTTCAAGGGAACACAAGCTCAAGATGATCTTCCACCACAAGACCACAAGTCAAAAGGCAAGGACAAGCTTCAAGAAGAGATTGAAGATTGGCTCATTTGAAGAAGCTCCTAATTCCATGGTCAAGTCGGTTCCCAAGACTACATCAAGCTCTACATCATCAAGTTCAACTACAACTCCAAGGATTCCCATCAAGTTGATGTGAATCCCAAAGAAGAAGAACTAGAGTGTTCTTGAGGGTGACACCGCCAACATACTTCACTCATATTCATTTTGTCAAAACTTGTGCAATCAACTTTCATATCTTGCACTAGTTCATGGAGTCACAAACCCTCTTGTTGGTAAGACAAGGGACAAGGTAACCTAATGCTTTCATGGACATCATCATATGTGCAATTCACTCTATTTCTATGGATATCCTTGTATGTTCCTTGTGGGACTAACCCATGTAGGTATTGAAAGTGCAACACTCCAATGGATTGCTCCAAATGATCTACATCAACATAGAGCATCCACATCTTCACTATCTACATGAAGTCATCATCGACAAAACCCAAGGTTAGTTCATCCCTCTTAGGGGGGATATCACATCTAGGGGGAGCTTTGCTCTAAAAATTGAGCTAAAGCAACTCTAATGGTGTGAACACATTAATGCTTTATGTAAAAGTGGTGACCCCACTTGTGCTTAAACGATCAGTATGACCTATGATCAAATGTTCTCATTTGACTCCTCAGTCAATATACTCATATATAGATGGCCTACTCATCGCCAATTGTTTGATAGATGCTAGAATTGTGTGTGCATGCTTTGACACATGTTTCATTTGCTATCTTATTGTGTGAGCATGTTGGTTGCATAATTTCTCCATTCGAGGACATCCATTTGTTGTTTTGTTTGTCTTGGTCTTTATTGGCCAAATGGATGGACAAGAATGCCTAAGAACCTTCTCTAGCTATCTATGCTCTTCTTGTCTCAAACTATATTCATGCTGCATCTAAAAAATTGAACAAGTCTTTTTCGGACCTTCCGGGTGAGGAGCACTCAGAGCCACCGATCCGTCAAGGGCTGCTTTCCAAAACCTTCTTGTGCATTTTGGTTAGACCAACTCACTCAAACTTGGTCCCACCGAACGCACTAGACTGATCTAGGTTTTCATCTTGGTGGTACCGATTAGAACGACTCGATCCCACCGAGTTATGATAACTGCACGCAGTTTTCCATCTCGGCGCCACCGAAACATTCCATTCAGTGCCACCGACAACACATGGGTATATATTCAGCGGACCCGTACGGTTGAAAATCACTTCAAACCAGTCATGCCCACGCCCCATTGCTGCCACCCCCTTGGTCTCCGGATCATCGCCATCTTCGCCTGTGCGCCTTCGTCGCAGGTCTCCGTCGCCATCAACGGGAATCTCCACGGCCGTTGTCACCGTAGAGGATCGTCACCGAACTAGGGTACGATTCGATCTCCTCGTGCTATCCCCTTTCCAATTCTAAGCACAAGGATAATGTCAGGTATCTTGCCATGTTTGAAATCCTTCTATCCACAGAAAAGCTCAAATAGTTTAGATTCGAAGAAAAATTTTAGGGTTAGGTTTCCGCCGAACTCAGCTCGGACCGACTGAAATGAAACTTTCGGTCCCACCGATTGGCTCTGGCCATTGCACTAAGTACAACTCGGTACCACCGAAATGTACTAATCGGTGAGACCGACAGTAGAATCTCTGTGAAACCCTAGCATCTCGGAGCCACCGAACCACAACTCAGTCTGACCAATTATGTGTGTTTTGGCTCTGTAAGTGCTTCGGTGTCACCGAGATGTTCATATTGGTAGCTCCGAAATGCTTTCTGCAGAAAACTAAAACTAAAGTTTTAATTCAAATATTTGTAAAACCAGCTGCTTTTTGTGATGCTCATCTACTCTACCCATACCTATCTATTCACAGGGTTTGCTTTGCAAGATGTCTGATGCAAGTGATAGCCAGAACAAGTCAGAGCAAGAGGCAAATCTGAGTGAGGGCACAAGCCCTAGTAGTAGTTATGATGATGGCAGCAGAAGCACTCCAAGTAACCTGCCTAAGGCTGCCAGAAGGACAAGGAAGAAGAGAACCTCCGAAAGTGAGGATGAGGATTTTGTGGCTAATGAGGAGGTCACTTCAACAAAGAAGAAAGTGCTCAAGAAAGAGTATGGCACTGCAGCTGCTACCAAACCAGGTCTAAAGACGAAAGCCCCTGCCAAGAGAGTTCCTATGTCAAAAGTCATAAAATCTACACAAGAGACTATGACTTTCACTCTTGAACAATCAGATAATGAAGAAGCTGCTGCTGGAAAGAAAAAGAGAAAGGATAGAGTGATTGGTAGACCATCTATGATGGTTGATGATGCAGAAGAGGAGGAAGAGGAACCAGTTGCACCTCCTGCAAAGACTTAGAAATTAATGTCTGATGCTATGAAGTCTGCCAATCCCTCCAAGTCGAAGTCCAAAGCTCCAGTTCCTGCACCTAAGAGGTCAACTAGGAACATCCCAGCTGCTAAAAAGAACAAGGCCCCAGTGCCAGAAGTCCAAGAGGATGAAGAGCCACCAGTGCTCAGGAAGTTGAAGCCAAAGATTCCAGATCATGATGATGGACATCTAGTTGCTGAAAATATGAAGCTCCAAAAGGACAAAGGTCTGAGAGATTGGAGGAAAAGTGATCCCTATTCTGCAAGGAGAAGAACAACTTGTGACTATCGTTTCCATACCAGAGAACAACAAGATTTTTATGAGATAGTGCTGCTTGACAAGAAGCCCATCATAAGCAACATGAAATGGGTGGACTGGAAGTACATAGATGGAGATGGAGATTACTTCCCCCATGTTCATGAGAGCTTCAGGCTTACAAGAGTTGATGCTTTTGTTGGACAAAAGCTTACAAAATGGAATGATGAGATGGTGATGCAATTCTACTCCACAACACACTTTTATCCAGATGCAAAATTGTGTGGATGACTGAGGGCACTAGATACCAGTCATCTATCTCTGAGTGGGCTGCTCTCAGTAATGTCACAAAGGAAGATGAAAATGATGTTGATGTCTATGGGAAACCTAGGATGGATCACATCAATATGGCACATATGTACCAGACCATTCCTGACAAGGATTTGGGAACACACAAGTTTGGATCAATATACTATTTGCTTGCTGATTTGGCCACCACAAACTATATTCTAAGGCACGCCTTGTTGCCCAAGTCTGGAGATGAGAGGATGATTCATGTCCACTCCATCAACCTGCTCCATTTGTTTGATGTTCCACAAAAGTTCAAAGTCATGAGCCTGATTGTTGAAACAATCAAGAGGACAGCTGTCGACCAGAAGAGGTCGTGTGGATCTGCACCACACATTCAGATGCTTATGAACTCCAAGGTTGGTACAGACACATATCTACTTGATAGTGAACACCTTCCTCTTCGGCCAGAGTTTGAAGATAATGAAGTGGTGATGGACGCTTCACATCCAACTTCAGTTGAGGCTCAAGAGAAGGCAAAGGCAGCAAAAGTAGCAAGAGCAAAAAGGCAGCCAATGCACCAAATGCCCCAATAGCCAATCTCAAGACTAAGCAAGACCAGATGACATATCTACTGGAAGCAACACTGAGGATTGAGTGAAGTCTGGCCAACTTAGCCAAGAACCAGGAGAGACTAGAGCGGATAGTGGAGGACAAGATGTACAATCTAGATGTCAAGGTCACTGAGATATAGTCTTTTGTGGAGAAGCTAGGAGATGGTGTTGAAGATGGTAATGAGGACACTACCACTGAGAGGTTTTAGACAGTGCCAAGGGCACCCAGGTCCTCAGCTATGCCAGTAGCAGACACCATGACTACCCACTCTGCACCTGCCACCACTGCTATAGTGCCACCCCCAGTATGAACACCACCAGCTTAGCAGACATCAGCCGAGGCATTTGCAGAAGCAGTTCTCTCAACGCCGTCTACGCACACCAGAGCAACAAGCCAGAAGACCGCTTCAGGAGCTCCCGGAGATCATGCCTAGAGTGTCGTATAGCACTATACCTTTTCAAGCTTTTTGGTAACTTGTTACCAAAGGGGGAGAAAATGTATAGCTCATAGGCTTCGAGAGAGAGAGTCTCGTTCTTTTGCTCGTTGGTTTTTATTGCTAGTTGCTACTTTGCCTGTTTGTTTCTTGCTACTTATTGTTTCATGCTCGTGAGATACTTTGTGTGGTTGTGTGATTGATCATACTATGCTTAATGTGTGATTCATGCTTATCTCTATAATTACTTGTGTATGATCATTCACTTATGTACTTGGTGATGCGTGCATGTTATTTCACTCTTATCATTTTGTGCACTCCACCAAGATGTATGTGACATGGAAGAGTGACCCATGATCCTAATCGATTGTGCATTTGCATTCAAATGCAAATTTCAAATAATGCACAAATTTAGGGGAAGCTCTTGCCTATCACATACTTCTCAAAGCGATGATGTATTTCATTCATTTTATCATTGTCGAAGCTTTGATCTATATGTTGTCATCAATTACCAAAAAAGGGGAGATTGAAAGTGCAACTAATCCCCGGGTGGTTTTGGAAATTCATAACAACATATAGCTCATTGAAGTAATATCCATTCAAGATAAATATTTCAGGAAGTTCAATGAATGGCATGGCATGGACTAGAGATGTGGACCCCTCAAAATGCTAAGGAAAAATATTGGCAAAAGCTCAAGACTCTTCATCTTTGTTTTAGTGATCCAAGATCACATTGAGTCCATAGGAAAGATGATGCAGAGCATCCTACGGTCATCTCCATGTACACCTTCATAGCACCTCAAGCCCCAAGTGGACCTACCGGACTTAAGGTGAACCCGCTCCTCTTCGAGATTGACATGAATATCCATTGGACTTGGTTGCTACCTCACCATGGAATATTGTGCATCATTAGGTATGAGAACGACCATCACCAAGCAGATAGGGAGCATCTCAGAGGCCAAGGAGAAGGACCCCAAGGCCACAAGGAAGAAGGAGAAGCCCAACAGAAGCAAGTCTGCATGTCCCAGGCGACCCCGTGCGCACGGGCCCCCGAGACCCCGTGCCCACGGGCTACTCAGGAAGCTGGCGCTGTAGCACCCTGTGCGCACGGGCTTGTACCGTGCCCACGGGACCCCCATGCGCACGGGCCCAACTTACCCCGTGCGCATGGGCCCATCAGGATGGACGGCTGTGAGCTGCTGTTGGGCCTCCACTTCGTCCCCTTCCGCCACCTACCTTTATATTCCGTGCCTAGACCATATGTTAGGGTTAGCAAAGGATATGACATGATCTAGATGAGCTTTGCTCCTTGTACCTCCTCTAAGAGAGAGACCTCTCCCATGGAGATCAAGACCTCCATAGGGGAAGAGCCCTAGTGGATTCAAGACCCCATCTAGGGAAGGATCCCCATCATAGGATCACCAAGACCTCACCTCCCTTTAGGATTTGGGATGAACTCTATCTTGTATCTTTCCCTTTGTTGTTCATGTACCTTGTGGATCCATGTGTTGCTAGTCTAGTGGATGTGTGATTGGACTTGTTCTTGAGTGTTCCTCTTGTGTTTTCCCCTTTGTGTTCTTCTTCTTCTTCTTGGGGATTTCCCCTCCAATTCGTGAAAGACCCATCTTAGGGTTCCACCCTACAACATCTTGGTATCATGAGCCATGGTTTCTCACGAAATTGGAGCCTCCCTCCTTGTTTTCTAGCCTAATTTTGCTTGTTCTTGCCCAATTTTGAAAATGCCCACAAAAATAGCCCAAAATTTTTCTTGCAATTTGTTGGTTCTTGTGAGATTTTTTTGTGTTTGATCCATGATTTTGTTGTTTGGCAAGTGGATCTAGCTTTCCCCCATCCCCCCACACAATCCCCACCACGAAATCCACCCAATTTCTCATCAACTTTGACCTCAAGATCAAGAAATTTCCGCCACCCCCGTGCCCACGGGCCCCCAACCCCGTGCGCATGGACCCTCGCGAAGTCTCTGGTGACCCCATGTCCTCGGTATGTGTACCATGCACACGGGACCCCGTGTCCACGGGCCTTAGACCCCGTGCGCACGGCCCCCTACAGCAGCAGCCACCGCTTCACCGTTTCGGTCATATCTTCCACATCCGGAGTCCGATTTTGACGTTCTTTAGCTCGTTGAGTAGCTATTGACATCCCATCAATCTAGATAGGTTCCAAACATCATTTGACTCCATCACAATTTTTACATTTTGGCATCTTTGTCTAGGCCCTCCACCATATCATCTGCAAAATCACCATAGCTTTCCGCAACCTAACCCATTTCGCTCCATATAGCATTCATGGTTGCTTGAATTGTTACTTGAGTCTCCTAAGGTGTTTCGGCTACTTAGGGATGGTTGCTTCTTCATCAACCACCACCACCACTTCCGCATTGCCATTTCCGAATCCAGCACCGCATGTCCGCTACCACCATTTGACATTTGACATTTGAGATTTTGAGTTCGCGGTTTTTCTGTTTCCTAAGGTGTTTCGGCTACTTAGGAATGGTTCAACTTTGATATCACCGCCAATCATCATCGCCCCGGTTTCGACATCGACAATGACCACTTCATCATTATTCGTCCTTGCTTACACATGGCAAACCATTGACGGTAACGTCGACGACATCATTGTACATATTCCTTGCCATTGCATTGATCGCCCCGAGCCTATTACGTACCTTACCTATCGAGACTAGCGAGTTGAGAATTGTCGGGCCACGCTATTTGTGCACCTTAGTGATATGCTTACGCCGCATAGCTAGTTTTAGCGTGCAATCATCTTGTTATCATCATTGTGCCATAAGTCTCTCCCGTGCATATCTTACATACTTGTCTCATATCATACTTGGCTCGAGCATCAAGCATATATATATATATATATATATATATATATAAAAGAGAGAAAAAAGCTTTTAAGCAAAAGAGAGATACAAAAGAGCTTGTAAGCAATAGAAATAGCATTGAGCCATTTTGCATAGTACATACACTTGGAGCTTACATACATAGCATACTTGGGATTGAAGACGACACATTTACTCTCATAGGTTGGTGCACAAGCGTATCTTGCCCATTTGAGCAATCGAGCTTTGTCTCTCTAGCATCCGTGCAACACGAGCTTTTTCCATGGCAACACATTTTGTGCTCATTCCTTGGTTGCGCGGATCCCATCTATCTATCCGTGTGTGTGTTTCTTGTGTCACCATAGCTTTGATCTATTTGCTTTACATTGCAATTTTGTGAATCTTCCTCAATATTTTCGACATCTTGGACTAACATTTGCTTGAATTTTGTGCCACTTGTCCTAACCAAGCCACTCGATAAGCTTTAATTTGTAGGTGTGAGTGAACAAGTCCGGTACCAATTCCACTATTCTCTCATATCACATTGAGTGACACGGGATACATCATCAACTTTGGGAAACAATATCTTGGTATTGTTTATCTCATTTCCTACTCACCTCTACTCGAGTCTTGTGATGGATAGGCAAAGCACATCATCTTTGGTCTTCGACCGCCTCGAGCGACTCGCCATCGACATACGACACTCCGAAGCAAGGAAAAGGGACTACCTCGATGACAAGTTGGACACACACATGGATGGCATCTGACACGTGTTGGCCAACTACAAGTCTTCTTCCCCTTCGTCATCTTCAAGGCCGAGATGCTCAAGTCACACACCTTCAGAGTGGCCACATGATGCAAGTACCACGCGGCACTGTCCTCATCTTCGAGACGACTGCCAAGACAACCGCAAGACACATGTGCATGACGATGAAGAGCACCATCGACTACAAGTTCAAGCACGACAACATCACCACCAAGAGGACACTACGGCTACCACCACCACTTCGGCATCTTCGCCAAGTTTTCTCAAGGCATCTTCGCCTTTGGACATACTACATGTTCGCCTACTCCCCACGAGTACACCTACTTTGACATCATCAATTCCAAGGCGACCACCTACAAGCGAGGACGACAATTCCATCTTCGGAAGCCCCTCAAGGAAGACGGCCGAGCATGGGAAATTCCCTTCGGTCATGGAGACGAGCTATGAGGTGCCACATCATATGGGCCTCATACAAGACTGCAACAAGATGGTCGAGCAAGGGCCATCCCCTTCGACCACGGCGACGAGAAAAAACGTCTCCATCAACATGAAGACGGCGACCTGATACGTCTCCGTCGCATCTACTTTTTGTAACGCTTTTACTCTTGTTTTGGACTCTAATTTGCAGGATTTGAATGAAACTAACCCGAACTAACGCTGTTTTCAGCAGAACTACCATGGTGTTGTTTTTGTGCAGAAATAAAAGTTCTCAGAAGAATGGAATGAAACTTTTTGGAGAATTTTTATGGAATAAAAGAAAAATAATGGAGCCAAGAACCACCGGAGGGGGGCCCCCTGGGTGAGCACAACCCACCAGGGCGCGCGCCCCCCTCCTGGCGTGCCCAGGTGGGTTGTGCCCACCTGGTGGCCCCGCTGACCCTATCTCCGACGCTATAAAATATTATTATCGGAGAAAAAAATCAGGGAGAAAGAATTATCGCGTTTCACGAGACGAAGCCGCCGCCGCCTCCTGTTCTTCCTCGGGAGGCCAGATCTGGAGTCCGTTTGGGGCTCCGGATAGGGGAATCTTCGATCTTCTTCATCACCAACCCTTCTCCATCGCCAATTCCATGATGCTCCCCACTAGGAGTGAGTAATTCCTTCATAGGCTCGCTGGTCGGTGAGGGAGTTGGATGAGATTCATCATGTAATTGAGTTAGTTTTGTTAGGGCTTGATCCCTAGTATCCATTATGTTTTGAGATTGATGTTGCTATGGCTTTGCCATGCTTAATGCTTGTCACTTTGGGCCCGGGTGTCATGATTTCAGATCTGAATCGTTTATGTTATCACCATTGTATCTATGTTCTAGATCCGATCTTGTAAGTTATAGTCACCTATTACGTGTTATGATCCGTAAACCCCGGAGTGACAATAGTCGGGATACTTTCCGGTGATGACCGTAGTGTGAGGAGTTCATGTATTCACTATGTGCTAATGCTTTGTTCCGGTTCTCTATTAAAAGGAGGCCTTAATATCCCTTAGTTTCCTTATGGACCCCGCTGCAATGGGAGGGTAGGACAAAAGATGTCATGCAAGTTCTTTCCATAAGCACGTATGACTATTTACGGAATACATGCCTACATTATATTTATGAACTAGAGCTAGTGCCGTATCGCCCTAGGTTATGACTGTTATATGATGAATATCATCCAACGAATTCACTGATCCAATGCCTATGAATTTTTTCATATATTGTTCTTGCTAAGTTACTACTGCTGCTGTTACTGTTACACTCGCTACAGTATTATTGCTATCACTGTTACCGTTACCGTTATTGTTACTAACATTATCAAAACTATCATATTACTTTGCTACTGATCATATTGCTACAGATAATTAATCTCTAGGTGTGGTTGAATTGACAACTCAGCTGCTAATACTTGCAAATATTCTTTGGCTCCCCTTGTGTCAAATCTATAAATTTGGGTTGAATACTCTACCCTCAAAAACTGTTGCGATCCCCTATACTTGTGGGTTATCAAGACCTTTTTCTGGCACCATTGCTGAGGAGCATAGCTATATTTGTTGAGTCACTTGGGATTATTATCAATTTATCACCATGAAGAATCTGAAAGATACAAAAACCAAGATCATTCCCTCTAGGACGAGGGGAGGTAAGGAATTGCCATCACACTCTGCACTTGATTCACCTTCTGTTTTGAGTAGACTTGCAACACCACCACATGCTATTAATCCTGATATGTCGCAAGTTATTGATGATGCTACTTCTATAAATATTACTCATGATGATGCTAGTACCTTGCTTGATGATGGTGTGCCACTAGGTGATTTTCTTGATGAACAAATTGCTAGAGCTAAAGATATTGAGAATGCTGAAATTGATGAAATTGTTGAAACTGATGAAATGCCTGAAACTGAAAATCTTGAAACACCTATTAGACCTAGCTCTCCTAGATATGAATTGCCTAAGGTACCTAAAGGTTATGTTATGGATGAGGAGACAACTAGAGATTTTCTTGCTTGTAATGATAGAGATGATCTTAAGAAATTATTATGCAAACTGAAAGAGAAATCTTTGAATGCTAGAATGAAATGTGATCCTAAGTTTGCTACTTCACCTATCTTTGTTGATGATAAGGATTATGAATTCTCTGTCGACCCAGAGTTGATTACTTTGGTTGAATCTGATCCTTTCCATGGTTATGAAACTGAAACTGTTGTGGCACACCTTACCAAATTGAATGATATAGCCACCCTTTTTGCCCATGAGGATAAAATTCGCTATTACTATATTCTCAAATTAGTTTCATTCTCATTAAAGGGTGATGCTAAGATATGGTACAATACTCTTGCTCCTGGTTGTGTGCATAGTCCCCAGGATATGATTTATTACTTCTATGAAAAATATTTTCCTGCTCATAAGAAACAAGCTGCCTTACAGGAAAAATTTAACTTTGTACAAATTGAAGAAGAGAGTCTCCCACAAGCTTGGGGGAGGCTTCTCCAATTGCTTAATGCTTTGCCTGATCATTCTCTTAAGAAAAATGAAATACTTGATATCTTCTATAATGGACTAACTGATGCTTCTAGGGACATCCTAGATAGTTGTGTTGGTTATGTTTTCAGGGAACAAACTGTTGAACAAGCTGAGGAATTATTGAATAATATATTGAAAAATTATGATGATTGGACTCTCCCTGAACCACCGCATAAACCCACTCCAAAGAAGAGGGGTATCTTATATCTCAGTCCGGAAGATATGCAAGAGGCAAAGAAATCTATGAAGGAAAAAGGTATTAAATCAGAGGATGTTAAAAATTTACCTCCTATTGAAGAGATACACGGCCTTAACACACCACCACCCAAGGTGGTAGAGGTAAATTCTTTAATGAAATTTAATGAAAGGGACAATCCTTATAATATGCATCCTAGTCAATGCCTTTATGAGTTTGATAATTACATTAGAAAACAAGATCACTTCAATGAAAATGTTATGAAACAATTGAATATAATTCTGATATGATTGCTCGCTTGAGTGACTTGTTATTTAGAATCTCCAATGATGTTAGAGGTGTAGGAAAACATGCCTCTATTGTTCAAACTCAACTAGAAAAAGTTGCTAAATCTCAAAGAGAGTTGCTAGATGAAATGAATAATAATATAAATGACTTTGCTGTTAGAGTAGCAACTAGAGGAGGTAAAATGACTCAGGAACCACTTTATCCTGAGGGACATCCTAAAAGAATTGAACAAGACTCTCAAAGAATTAACGCTGATGCATCTAGCCCTTCTAAAAAGAAGAAGAAAAAGAAAACTGATAGGACTTTGCATGCCTCTAGTGAACCTGAAATAGAAAAACCTCCTGATAATGATAATGATGTTTCTATCTCTAATGCTGAAACTCAATCTTGTAATGAACATTCACCTAGTGATAATGAAAAAGATAATGATGATGTTCATGAAGATACTCAACCAGACAATGATAAACAACCAGATAATGATGTTGAGATAGAACCAGTTGTTGATCTTGATAACCCACAACCTAAAAAATAAAAGATATGATAAAAGAGACTTCATTGCTAGAAAACATGGAAAAGAAAGAGAACCATGGGTTCAAAAACCCATGCCCTTTCCACCTAAATCAACTAAGAAGAAAGATGATGAAGAATTTGAATGCTTTGCTGAAATGCTTAGGCCAGTCTTTTTGCGCACTCGTTTGACTGATATATTAAAGATGACCCCTTATGCAAAATATATGAAAGACATCATCTCTAATAAAAGAAAAATACCGGAAGCTGAAATCTCCACTATGCTTGCTAATTATTCTTTTAAGGATGGAGTACCTAAAAATCTTGGAGATCCGGGAATACCAACTATACCTTGCTCCATAAAAAGAAATTATGTCAAACCTACTTTGTGTGATTTAGGAGCTAGTGTTAGTGTTATGCCCTTCTCTTTATATAAAAGACTTGATTTGAATAAACTCACACCTACTGAAATATCTTTGCAAATGGCTGACAAATCAACTACCATACCTATCGGTATTTGTGAGGATGTGCCCGTTGTTGATGAAAATGTTACTATCTTAACAGACTTTGTTATTCTTGAGATGCCTGAGGACGACAACATGTCGATTATCCTTGGTAGACCCTTCTTGAATACTGCAGGGGCTGTTATTGATTGCAATAAAAGCAAGGTCACTTTTCATATCAATGGTAATGAGCATACAGCGCACTTTCCGAAGAAACAATTCCAAGTGAATGGTATTAATGTTATTGAAAAATCTCTGACACTCACTATTGGAAGTTTTCAACTACCTCTACCTACTGCTAAAATGAAATATGAAAAGCTTATTGTTGGGGACATGCATATCCCCGTAGAGGTAACTTAGTGATACGTCTCCAACATATCTATAATTTATGAAGTATTCATGCTGCTATATTATCATTCTTGGATGTTTTACAATCATTTTATAGCAACTTTATATCATTTTTTGGGACTAACCTATTGACCCAGTGCCCAGTGCCAGTTGCTGTTTTTTGCTGCAGGAAATCAATATCAAACGGAGTCCAAACACCGCGAAACTTTTTGTGGATTTTTTATGGACCAGAAGACATCCAGTGGGCCAGAGAAGCACCTGGGGGGTGCCCCGAGGGGGGCACAACCCACCAGAGCGCGCCTGGGGGCCCAGGCGCGCCCAGGTGGGTTGTGCCCACCTCGGTGGCCTCTCGCACCGCCTCTTCACCCTATAAATTGCCAAATATTCCAAAAACCCTCACGGAGACCCTAGATCAGAAGTTCCGCCGCCGCAAGCCTCTGTAGCCACGAGAAACCAATCTAGACCCCGTTCCGGCACCCTGCTGGAGGGGGAAATCATCACTGGTGGCCATCTTCATCATCCTGGCGACCACCACGATGAGGAGGGAGTAGTCCACCCTTGGGGCTGAGGGTTTGTACCAGTAGCTATGTGTTTAATCTCTCTCTCTCTCGTGTTCTTGAGATGTCATGATCTTGATGTATCGCGGGCTTTGTTAATATAGTCGGATCATATGGTGTTTTCCCCTCTCTATCTTGTTGTGATGAATTTAGTTTTCCCTTTGAGATTTCGTTTTATCGGATTGAACACTTTTATGGATTTGAGAACACTTTATGTATGTCTTGCTATGAATACCCGTGGTGACAATGGGGTATCATATTGATTCACTTGATATATGTTTTGGCACTCAACTCGCGGATTCCCAAGGTGACATTGGGGTAATCTATGCATAGGGGTTAATGCACATTCTTGTCTTTGTTTCTCCGGTAGAAATCTTGGGGCACTCTTTGAGTTTCTTTGTGTTGGATTGAGTATTATGAATCTGAAATTATTTGGTGTTATTTTAGTATGAACTCTTGGATAGATCGATTGGAAAGAATAGCTTCGAGGTGGTTTCGTACCCTACAAACAATTTCTTCTTATGTTCTCCGCTAGATAGGAACTTTGGAGTGATTCTTCATCGCACTTTGAAGGATGGTTATATGATCCAATTATACTAGCATTGTTGAGAGATTGCACTAGCAAAAGTACGGACCCTAGGCCTCATTTTCAAGCATTGCAATACCGTTTGTGCTCCATTTTATCAATTGCTACCTTGCTGTTTTTTATTGTTTCTATTACAAAAATCAATATCTACTATCATTACTACACTTGTATCACCATCTCTTCACCGAACTAGTGCACCTATACAATTTACCATTGTATTTGGTGTGTTGGGGACACAAGAGACTTTTTATTATTTGGTTGCAGGGTTGTTTGAGAGAGACCATCTTCATCCTACACCTCCCACGGATTGATAAACCTTAGGTCATCCACTTGAGGGAAATTTGCTACTGTCCTACAAAACTCTACGCTTGGAGGCCCAACACGAGTCTACAAGAACAAGTTGTGTAGTAGACATCAAGCTCTTTTCTGGCGCCGTTGCCGGGGAGGTGAGTGCTTGAAGGTATATCTTTAGATCTTGCAATTGAATCTTTTAGTTTCTTGTTTTATCACTAGTTTGGTTTATAAAAGAAAACTACAAAAAATGGAGATTGGGTTACCTCAAGTTGTTCTTTATCTTTATAAAGTCTATCTTGAGAATAGGGATTCCGATAATTGTGCTCAATTGCTAGAAAAAGAATTCAAAAAAATTTATGGCATAAAAATGTTGGATGATGGGCATGATTGCAATATTGCTAGTATGAATTCTTTCAATATCCATGATGTTAATGATGATTGCATTAGTCATGATAATGATGTCTCCTATAAGAATGTTAATTTTTGCGGAGTGAATTGGGAGTGCAAATGCACACCAAAAAGGGAAGGTAGATTTTGTAAGAAGCATAAATATTTAGAAACGAAAAAGTTGTAAGAGAGGCTAGATGATTGTGCGGAAAGATTTAATTTTTCTCACCATCCTTATGAACTTTGCAATGAATGTGGTCATTTAAATCTCCAATGCAAATTGTTTCATGATCAAATCGTGTCCAAAAATTGTGATAACTTGATTTCCCTTGAGCATCATAAAGAGATTAGTCTTCTTTTGGGGTATGAAGAAATGAAACGTATAACTGAGGGTATTCCAAAATTTAATCTCAAGAGATTTCTTGATTTTGATCTAGAGGAAATTTATATGTTTTGTGCAGTAAATTGCATTGAGAATCCTTATATTGCCAACTATCTAAATACAAGAAAACAAATAGAATATGAAGAGAGTACTAATGAAAGGGAAAATATTTCCCAATACCCTCCAAGTGTTTATTATGATGAATCAGGTAACGAGGAGGAGCTTCCTATCCAATCAATCTCTTCAACAAGAAGCTCGAAAAAATTGATTAAACCCATACGTGAGGTGGTGAAGAAGAAAAGGAAAAGAAGGAGAAGTATAGGTAAAAAGGTAACTCTCCCAAGTAATATTGCTCCTATCACCATTGCGCCTCATGAAAGTGAATCAAATATGTTGATGGAGGATGATGATATTGAGTATGATTTTGTGATGCCTACTACTTATTGTAATGATTATGATTGGGAAGATAATGATACTTCTTATAATCTTGGAAATCTTTTTGGCACCTACTTGGGAAATTATGATGATAGCAATTGTTACACTGTTGGTGCTATTCATACCATTAATGATGAGAGTGATTATGCCTATGATATGCCAAGTCACAAGCTTGGGGATGCTATGTTTGATGAGAATGACATATTAAAGAATTTATTTGCTGCAATTAATGTTTGTCCCAAGCTTGGGGATGATATGCTTAATGAAGATGATCTTTTTAGTCCCCCTACTTTGAATGATCAAATTTGCTATGATGATTGCATGCCTCCTATCTATGATGAGAACAAAGTTGCTACTTATGATGACTATTGTGATGATACTTATGTTATAAAAAGTAGTGATGATTATATTTATAAAACTTGTCATAGTTATGATTACCCTTTTCCTGAACATTACTCTTTTAATGTGGAAACAATTTATAGTATTTGAGTTTCATATGATACTCCCACCATTGTGAATGAGAATAAATTTTCTTATGTGGAGAGTAATAAAATTTCTATGCTTGTGGATCTTGAAGAGAATGCTTTATGTGATGGTTATATTGATGAATCTATTCATGATGATACTGAAAATTATTATGAGAGAGGAACTTAGGATTCATGATGCTCTCTTTATGTTTCAATTCTTATCTTTTATGCGAGCATCATTGAAATCATCATGCCTAGCTAAAAGGCATTAAAGAAAAGTGATTGTTGGGAGACAACCCAACATTTACCCCTACTGTTTTTATGTCTTCACATGATTATGATACTGTAGTAATCATGTTTTATTGCTTTTGTTTCAATAAAGTGCCAAGTAAAGCCTTTGGGATAGTATGGTTGATAGTTGACTTGAATCTGTGCAAAAACAGAAACTTTTGCGCTCAGTCCAGGAATTTTGAAAATTCACTGGAACGTGATTTTGATATTATTTTTTTACAAGTGATATATATAAAAATTATATACGTTGTCCTAATTTTTCAGAACTTCTGGAGTAGCAGAAGTATGGTTGGAGTACAGATTATTACAGACTGTTCTGTTTTTGACAGATTCTGTTTTCAATGCATAGTTTGCTTGTTTTCTAGTTTCTATGGCTTATATTGCTCAATATAAATTGTGGAAATGATATGCTAAAGTAGGAATTGTGTGGAAACAATTATGAATCTTTTCTTTGACAGTACCAAAGTGAAATGGTCTGCTCTTTATCATACTAACCTGTCTCACAAAGTTCCGTTATGTCTTGTGTGATTGAAGTTTTCAAGTTTTGGGTGAGATGTCGATATGAGGAGAATAAGGAGTGACAAGACCCCAATCTTGGGGATGCCAAAGGCACCCCAAGGTAATATTCAAGGAAGATCCAAGCAACTAAGCTTGGGGATGCCCCGGAAGGCGTCCCCTCTTTCGTCTCCAACATTATCGGTAACCTCACTTGGAGCTACATTTTTATTCGTCACATGATATGTGTTTTGCTTGGAGCATCATTTTCTTGTTAGGATTTGCTTGCTGTTATTTAGAATAATGTTTTTCATCTTTATTTCCAATAAAAATGTCAAGGAAAGCCTTTACCATGCTCATTTTGCAAGTATATGAGTTGCTGTTTCAAAACAGAAAGTTTATCGATGTTGCAAAAATTCCCGAGAAAAGTAAGAATGAGATAAAATGTTGAAACTTTTTTCACAGTAATCTATGATAAATTTTATACAGTTTGGTAAATTTTCATAATTTTTGGAGTTAAATAAGTATTGATACTATTGCACTCTTTACAGACTGTCCTGTTTAGACAGATTGCTGTTATGTTCGCATTGTTTGCATATGTTTGCTTGTTTAATGATTCTATTTGAGGATAGGAGTACTAAATATGCAGAGGCATTTAGTATGAAATGTTGAATAATAATTTTTGTGATTTGCTACAGTAGATAATGATAAGGTTTTTGCATTGGTTTATACTAACTTATCTCACGAGTTCTTGTTGAGTTTTGTGTGTATGAAGTTTTTAAGATTTAGGGAAACCGTGATATAAAAGGAATTAAGGAGACACAAAAGCTCAAGCTTGGGGATGCCCAAGGCATCCCAAAATAATATTTCAAGAAGTCTCAAGCATCTAAGCTTGGGGATGCCCCGGTAGGCATCCCACCTTTCTTCATCAACAATTATCGGTTAGTATCGGTTGAGCCTAAGTTTTTGCTTCTTCACTTGAGTTGTGCTATTCTTGGAATGTCATTTTGTTTTGTTTTACTTTCTGTTTTAATAAAATACTTAGATCTGAAAGTTTTTTAATAAAATAGAGTCCTCAATTAGCTACCCCTTTACTTAACTACTCGCTTGATCTTCACTTGTATCTTTTTGGAGTAGTTTGTCATTTACTCTCGTGCTTCACTTATATCCTATGAGTAAATTGTTGAATGAATTGAATATCATGAAGTTGAAATTATATGTTCATATCATGCCCAGTGGTAGCTTCACATTGGGTTTAGAAAGTGAAAATTGCTTCTAAAAGTGTTAGATCATTTAGTGTAAGTGAAAATTGAGCGTTGTACGAACTTGTGATAGAAAAGAATAAAAGCGACAGACTGCATAATAAAGGTTGCTATCATAAGGGGAAATATAACATGATGTTCTGTTGCACTAAGGGGTTGAGCATACAAACAAAAAGCGCATGGCAACCTCTGCTTCCCTCTGCGAAGGGCCTACCTTTTACTTTTATGTATTTACTTTCATGCAAGAGTCAAAGTTTTTCTCTCTATTCCTTTTATTTTTCTCTTTTGGCAAGAATCATGTGGTGAGGAAAGATCTAGGCACATATATCCAGTTGGATATGGGTAGCATGAGTTATTATTGTTGACATCACCCTTGAGGTGAATACGTTGGGAGGCAAAATTATAAGCCCCTATCTTTCTATGTGTCCGATTGAAACGTTTTGCTCATGTGTATGCGGTGAGTGTTAGCAATCATAGAAGACTATATGATGGTTGAGTATGTGGAGCTCTTACTTAGACTCTGTTGAATAAATTGAATTGCAATTGTTTGGTGACTAAGAATATAGGTTGTTGAGTTTCAAGAGAATTCATTGTTTGAACCTTAACATGTGAATTGGTTGCTACATTGTCATGATGAGTTTTATGAGAAAGAATTGCTGTTATGATGCTAGGAAAAGTGATTTAAATTATCATTAATCAAACTTATGCACTTTGATAGCATTCACACTTCATAAATTATTTCTTTTATCATTTACCTACTCGAGGACGAGTAGGAATTAAGCTTGGGGATGCTGATACGTCTCCAACGTATCTATAAGTTATGAAGTATTCATGCTGCTATATTATCATTCTTGGATGTTTTACAATCATTTTATAGCAACTTTATATCATTTTTTGGGACTAACCTATTGACCCAGTGCCCAGTGCCAGTTGCTGTTTTTTGCTTGTTTTTTACATCGCAGGAAATCAATATCAAACAGAGTCCAAACACCGTGAAATTTTTTGTGGATTTTTTATGGACCAGAAGACATCCAGTGGGCCAGAGAAGCACCTGGGGGGTGCCCCGAGGGGGGCACAACCAACCAGGGCGCGCCTGGGGGCCCAGGCGTGCCCAGGTGGGTTGTGCCCACCTCGGTGGCCTCCCGCACCGCCTCTTCGCCCTATAAATTGCCAAATATTCCAAAAAAACTCACGGAGACCCTAGATCAGAAGTTCCGCCGCCGCAAGCCTCTGTAGCCACGAGAAACCAATCTAGACCTCGCTCCGACGCCCTGCCGGAGGGGGAAATCATCATCGGTGGCCATCTTCATCATCCCGGCGACCACCACGATGAGGAGGGAGTAGTCCACCCTCGGGGCTGAGGGTTTGTACCAGTAGCTATGTGTTTAATCTCTCTCTCTCGTGTTCTTGAGATGTCACGATCTTGATGTATCGCGGGCTTTGTTAATATAGTCGGATCATATGGTGTTTTCCCCTCTCTATCTTGTTGTGATGAATTTAGTTTTCCCTTTGAGATTTCGTTTTATCGGATTGAATACTTTTATGGATTTGAGGACACTTTATGTATGTCTTGCTATGAATACCCGTGGTGACAATGGGGTATTGTATTGATTCACTTGATATATGTTTTGGCACTCAACTCATGGATTCCCGAGGTGACATTGGGGTAATCTATGCATAGGGGTTGATGCACGTTCTTGTCTTTGTTTCTCTGGTAGAAATCTTGGGGCACTCTTTGAGGTTCTTTGTGTTGGATTGAGTATTATGAATCTGAAATTATTTGGTGTTATTTTAGTATGAACTCTTGGATAGATCAATCAGAAAGAATAGCTTCGAGGTGGTATCGTACCCTACAAACAATTTCTTCTTATGTTCTCCGCTAGATAGGAACTTTGGAGTGATTCTTCATCGCACTTTGAGGGATGGTTATATGATCCAATTATACTAGCATTGTTGAGAGATTGCACTGCGAAAGTACGGACCCTAGGCCTCATTTTCAAGCATTGCAATACCGTTTGTGCTCCATTTTATCAATTGCTACCTTGGTGTTTTTTATTGTTTCTATTACAAAAATCAATATCTACTATCATTACTACACTTCTATCACCATCTCTTCGCCGAACTAGTGCACCTATACAATTTACCATTGTATTTGGCGTGTTGGGGACACAAGAGACTTTTTATTATTTGGTTGCAGGATTGTTTGAGAGAGACCATCTTCATCCTACTCCTCCCACGGATTGATAAACCTTAGGTCATCCACTTGAGGGAAATTTGCTACTGTCCTACAAAACTCTACACTTGGAGGCCCAACACGAGTCTACAAGAACAAGTTGTGTAGTAGACATCACTTAGTGTTTTACTAAAGTTCTTCGGTTGTGTAGTAGATACCACTTGAGGTATGAAGTTGATGAATTTAGTAAGCACAACTTTTTGTTTCCAATGTTTGTTTTCTGTTTTTCTTAGTTAAATAAAATAAAATGCCATGTCTTGTTTGTTTTCTGAATTTCCCGTGCAATAAAAAAATGACCCAAAAATAAAAGTTCTCAGAATGCCCTGAAAATTTGATACGATTTTTTTTCTGAATATTTAAGAATTTTTTATGCAAATAACATCAGAGGGGGGTGCACCAGGTGGGCACAACCCACCTGGGCGCGCCAGCAGGCCCGGGCGCACCCTGGTGGGTTGTGGTCCCCACGTGGGCCCCCTCACTTATCTCTTTAGCACATGTCATCACTGTAACGACCGGATAATTATACTATAGTAATCTCATGCTAATGATGCCATGTCACCGCGATTACTGTTGTTAACTTCGTGATGATTCAATCACGTTCGAATTCAAAATTCAAAATTAAGTCACACGACAAAAGTAAATAAAAGAAAAGGGCGAAAAAAAAACAAAGAAAACCCCCCACTGCCCAACTGGGCCACGGCCCAGCCAGCCGGCCCACCGGCCCCCCAACTCCCATTAACCCCTACGCCCCCCGAACCCTAACCGCA
Organism: Thinopyrum elongatum; assembly: GCA_011799875.1. Lineage (NCBI taxonomy): Eukaryota > Viridiplantae > Streptophyta > Magnoliopsida > Poales > Poaceae > Thinopyrum > Thinopyrum elongatum. The sequence continues at coordinate 105,310,617 of CM022301.1, forward strand.
CCTGCCCCAGATCCCCCCCATGACCCCCACTTTCTCTCGTTCCCCTTCCCCCCTCTCTCGCTGGATTGGATCGGGAGGGCCTGATCCCGACGACCTCGCCGTCGTCGGACCCCGACGCCATCGCCACCTCGCCGGACTGCCGCCTCCTCGTCGGCCTCCCCGAACCTCGTCGACTGATCCCCTGCATCGGGGGTAAGCGAACCCCCCCCCCCCGCTCTCTGCCTCCTTCTCCCTCTCTGGCTGCGCTCGCTCGCCCTGCTAGCGCTGCTCGCCGCCCCCACTCGGCCACGGCCGGCTGGGCCACTGCCCACTCGGGCCGGCGCCCGCCCCCTTGCGCCTGTTAACCCGGTTGGCCTATGGTCCACTGAGCCGTGGGGCCCAGCCCACTTTTCCTGTAAAAAAATGATGTAAAAAATATATAATAATAAATAAATAAATTAGTTAATTAATTAATTAATTAAGTTAATTAATCATGTTTAGTTAATAAATTAAGTTTAATTAACCTGCTAACTAAACTAGGTTAATTTTGTAGTTAACAAATCAGTGTATGACAGGGGGGCCCACCCCTGTTGACCAGTCAAACTTTGACTGGTCAACTGGGACCCCCTGGCCCACCTGTCAGCCACTGTGTACACTATGCTGGGTGCCCATAGCAATTTAATGTTTATTTTCGAATTAAATTAAATTTCAGAATATTATTAAAACTTTGAAAATTCATAGAAATTAATCCATAACTCGAATGAAAAGTTTTATACATGAAAGTTGCTCAGAAAAATATGGCGAATCCGAATACACCCTTTGTTCGTCTGTCACACGTCCCTAGTTTAGCGAACATGCAACCGTCCCCCTCCTTTTCATCTATCCGAAAATACCAAACTGTGGGAAAACATTCCCGGATGTTTTCCCCCTTCGCCGGTATCGTGTAGGACTGCATTAGAACACCCCTAGCACCGCTTATCGTCTTGTCATGCTTAATGATGCATCTGTGTGCCTTGTATTTACTATTTCTTCCCCCTCTTCTTCTACGGTAGACCCTGAGACCGCTGCTCATGCCACTGTAATCGACTACGTCGACGACGACCCTCCTTCCCTTTCAGCAGAGCTTCCAAGCAAGCAAACCCCCCTTGGTCATTCCGATATCGCCCATTCCATTCTCTGTCATGCTTGCATTAGATTTTGCTACTATCATTGTTTGCTCCTATTCTGATGCATAGCCTGCTTTTGTAACCGCTCATTGTACCTTACGTACTTATCCTAAACTGCTTAGCATAGGTTGGATAGTGATCCATCAGTGACCCCCACCTTGTCCTTGTTGCCCCTGCTTCATCATTGACAACTCGATCAACGTGATCGACGACCAGAGCCCGACACCTCACACCACATCACGCCCCTTTTGTTGCTCGACTCTGTAGAGCTACTATCGAGTGCCGAGGGTGATACCTTGTAACGCACTCCTGATGATAACTCTGTAGTGTAGCTATTCGGTCGTGGTCAACGAGGGTGATTCCTCCTTCACCACCCCCGATACGACTCGGTCGTGCAACATCTCAAGTGTGAACCTCGAGGGTGATTCCTCCTAAGTTCACCTTGACGATTACATCAAGTGGCTTCCATCGAGGGTGATTCCTCGGATTCCCCCTTGATGTTATGGACACACGGTTACCTGAACTTTACTTGAGATAATTATTGAAGTCGGGTCGGCCCTGAGGGGTACCCGCGAGTTGAAGTGAAAGTCAGGCGGGCCCGGAGAGCACCCGCGAGATAATTACGAGGCACGACCGGGCAGGCCGCCCGCCCCCAAGTGGGTTGGGCTAGCCCTTGTCGTATCTCCTCAAGACGGGGCGACGGGGTCACATTATCGTGAGTCTCTGCTCGTCTCCGCGAGCTCCTAACACACTAAGGATTTGGGTATTTGATCTGAGTTGTCCACTGGCCTATACGCACTAACCACCACGCGGGAACAGTTATGGGCACTCGGCGTTGCAGTATCAGCGGAAGCATTGTCAGACGTCCAGTTCAGCATTGCGGCACGGCTGGGCTGGCGCCATCCAGACAGAGGTGGTGCATGGATCCGCCCTGTACGCAACGACCCGGAGTGCAACGGGCGATGGACCCAAGACCCCGGAGTGCTTAGGATGTAGACCGACGGGGACCTCTCTGCTGAGCCTAGGTAGGGCTGCAACATGTTGATCTTCCGAGGCGGGGCATGGACCCAGGAAAGTGTGTCCAGCCAAAGTAATCAAGCGTGTTGGGTAATGTGGTGCACCCGTGCAGGGAAGATTATCTATTCGAATAGCCGTGTCCACGGTAACGAACGTTCAGACTTGCATCCTGATCTATTACAGCTAGAAATGGATACTTGAGATATGAGATGGATATGTTGGCTCCGGGATTGCTTTCTCGCAGGGAGTCGAGGAAGGATCTCTGGGCGTTAATATTACAACATGCTTGTTAATTATAAATTGCTATTCTTTACTCTTTTAAATGCTGCAGGATGCTTGAAGATGCTAGTCTTCGATAGGCTAGGCCTTCCCTTCTATTCTGGCATTCTGTAGTATAGTCCATAGATACAACCCTTCCATTTGATACCAATGCATACTTAGTATAGATCTGATGCTTGCGAGTACTTTGGATGAGTACTCACGGTTGCTTTGCTACCCCTTTTCCCCCTTCTTTATTCTTTCCGGTTGTTGCAACCAGATGGTGGATCCCAGGAGCCAGATGCCACCCCCGTTGACTACTACTACTACCCCCGAGGGTGCCTACTACTACGTGGAGACAGCCGAAGGCAAGGAGTAGTTAGGAGGTCCCAGGCAGGAGGCCTTGTGTAACACCCCAAAAATTTAATCATGTTTTTACTAAATAAAATTTTGAATTGTATTAAGTCCTTTGTTATTTTCGGAGTATTTTCTGCCCTCTGTTTTTAAAAAATTCTTCCATCCATATAGAAATTTTTGAAAATAATAACGTGGCTTTGGTAGTTCTCTTAAAACATTTCAATTATAGTTTAATAACAGTAAGAATTATTTTCAGAATAAAATTTGCCTCTAAACAATTCTTTTAACAGCTATTTCAATATTTTAAATGCCTCTGTTGCACTACAACCATTTTAAATAATTCTTTTGAAATTTCACAAAAATTATGGGAGGTCATGTGATACCCACATATCACTTTGGTGCAAAAACCTAGCTTAGTCTTTTGAAAATTTTGAGTGAACCAACCTCTTTTCATTTCTGTCCTGTTTTTTACTTTGCACTACAACCCCTATTTTCCTTACTCCATTAATTCTGAAATTTTTCCACTTATAGTCCTTCCAACCAAACCCTTAAGTCCAAAATTTTAGCTCCATTGGGATCTTTTTAGTTCACCAAATATTCCTCTGTAGTTTTTGTCCAGAAATGAAATTGCCCCAAACTTGCACTAGCAAGTTTTGCATTCTGCCAAAGCAATCACACCATCATTTTATTCATCTAAGGAGACATCATCCTGACAAATTCCGATGATCAACAAGAGTCCCTAGGTGGCCCTAGCATTTGGTCAAGCACCTTGTGTGCATGACAGAATTCTGCAAGTCTATGAAACTGCATATGGCACTTGATCCTCTGGCCAAATCATCTTGTCTACAACCATTATAGTTCATAGGAGCTCCACCCTGTTAAGTATCACTTGTAGAAAAGCATCCAAGGGCGCCATGGCATTTCGTCGAGCACCTCGGGTGCACGCTCAGAGCACGCCCAGAGCACGTGCATTCAACGCCCGAGCGCCACGAGCCCTGCCACCCCGCTGCTGCCCTCCCAAGGCTTGCCCCACACGCTTCACCGGCCACCTGCACCAGCCAAACCTTCCCCGCACCGGAGCTTTCCCCATGGAACCGCCCTCCACCGTCCCGAGCCGCCAACCGCCGTCACCCGTCGCTGTCATGGCACCGCCCACGACGCGTGGCCCAATCCGCAACCGCCAGAACGTCCTCGCCTTAACTACGGTCGCCGCCGTCATCACCGACCACGTAACGATCACCACCGACCCTTACCGGTCTCGACGGAGCCATGAATGCCGCCGCCGTCGTGACTTCTCTGGGAAGCCAAGGGAACCGACCTTGCCGTGCTATAAAAACCTCCCTCGAGCTCCCTCTCCTCGTCAGGAACTCTCCTCCACCTCCTGTAAGCCTCCTCAAGCAACTAAGCGACCGGAGAGGGCCGTCTCCCTCCTCTCCGGCATCTACTGCCGCCGCCTCCACCTCGGAGCTCGCCACCTCTCCAGTGCCTCCCCCTCTCCAGTCTCTGCACCAGAGGCCTCCCCGTGGTTCGGCGGATCCACCCCGCCCTTCAATTTCACCGGAGCAAGCTCCAGGGCGAAAGCCCTCTTCCACCCGACGACCTCCTCCGCCATGGATGAAGCCCTACTCAACCGGAGCTTCCCCGGCGATTCTTTTCACTTCCCACGGATGCGTCATCTTCCCCTGAATCCATCCATGTGCCGAGCATCGCCGGAGATGCCCTGCAACGCCAGCAACCATCGCCGGAGCTCCTCCTCTGTTTCTACCAGACGCGCGCGAGGAGGAGGACGGAGACCGGTCAAACCTGACCAGTGGGCCAGGCGGGCCCACTGTCAGTGACCCAGAGCCGCCAGAAAGTGGAGGCGATTTTGCAACAAAGTCGTTTCCGCGCAGAGGATACGTATTCCGCGGAATACGTCATCAATGTCATCAGCCCCCCAGGCGGCCGAACAGCTGGGCTCGGCCCAGTAGTGGTTCACGGTTAAACTCCGCTCAGTGCGCTCATCTGCTTTTCTCTTTTTTTTCCTTTTTCCAGTAACTTGCAATAATTCGACAGCCTCCATTTCAAATCCAAATATGGTGTTTCAAATTTATACAGTCTTATAAAATCATTCTCTATTTCTCTAGATCAGGTGAACTTTTTCCCTAAGCTTTGTTCTTACTGGATTTATTAAATAGTCCATATACTTAATTATCTCAGCTTAGAAAATCCCTAGGAAAACCATAGTAACTCCAAATGATATGATTCTTTTCTGATATTCCTTATTTTGTCTCTAGTTTATTTTAGTATTTATTACAAAAATATTTGAAACAATTTTTGGCACTGTTTTTGCTATATGTGGTAATTCAAATATTTTTGAAAATAGGAATGGAGGGAAGATAAAGTTTTCAAACTTTTGGAGTGCACCCAATATTTCTGCATACTTAAGGCAAGCATCTTGAACACTTGATATGGTGAATGCTTGGTGAATTATTTGCTAGAATAATTTGAACATGACTATGTTGAATTCAAAATTAAATTTGCATATTGCTAGTTGAGCATGCATGGTCGTGTATATTTTCTCTTGCATGCATTCCACTCAAGTTCTGACATGCATGTGTTGTGAGGATCCAGGAGTGTGCTCCTGCCTTGGACGTGCCGGTGGGCACGAGTCATATTTGACACGGTGGTGTCACGTGATATATGTGAGGCATGCAAGGGTTGTGGCCCTGTTTTGGTATTGCTGTTGAAAGGAATATATTGTGCTAACCGCTGCAGGAAAAACTTAAACTCCTGAGTCGACCGTAGATCGAGTCTTGTTCCGGTAACCCCCATACTTGTTTCGTGCTGCCACAGGTTCCTGCCACAGGTAGGGTATGGTTCAGTAAGTTGTTAACCCCTTTCCGTGCACACAGCACATAGAGGGCTACGATGAGGGTTTCCATGTTGGTGGACTAAATCCTGTCATCGGGTCAGGGGGCATGGGTGTTTCTAGTTGTGACTGAGAGGGGGGCACCCCTTGTAATCCTCGCGTATTAATAGTGATCCCATGCAGGACGTTGGTCTCTCTATCTTAAAGTTTTTCTTCAATGATGCTTTGGGTGATTCCTGGCATCCGGAAAGATAATCTGGTGTGTGCTGGTTAGGTGTGTTTTCAACCCAAAGACCGTAAAAGGAATTAGTCGGTGTCACGGTACTGACTAAAGAAATCCTTTACTTGTGGGTAAAGAGTACACCCTCTGCAGAGTTTAAACCTATTCGAATAGCCGTGTCCGCGGTTAAGGGCTACAGTCTGGGTTGGTCAAGTGTCGGTCTTAGTGTAGGTCTTCGGAGGAAAATAATTAAATTGAGCCTGAATTATTTTGCAAGATAATTATTGTCAACCTGATGCTACCATAAATATTTTTGCTATGCATATTAATATTATTATGGTTATGCATAATATTGAGGACTAACCCGTTTCTCTTATTTTGAATTTTTCCTGAGTGTCTCAGGGGCTGGCTAGACTACCCCGGGCACACAATTTTATTTTCAAGACCTTTTGTGGCGTCTCTCGAGTTAACAGGCGGTTTATCATGCCACTACTCTTGTGGACACCCGATTGGCATTTCTCTTCAAGTCCGACCGTGGCGTCACATGACACCCGACTGGCATTTCTTTTCAAGACCTCTCGTGGCGTCGCCTGAGTTCTCGGATGGTCCTGTCTCGTCCGATTTCTCTTTTAGACACCCGTTTGGCATTTCTCTTCAAGACCTACCGTGGTGTCATTTTAGACATCCGACCGGCATTTCTTTTATATACCTTTAACATCCCTTGTTTATCACTAATATTTTCATATATTCATTTATTTGTGCATGCTAATATTTTATCATGCTATGATTTAACTCCTGTCAGTAGGCATTTAAGTCCATCATGAGCATACGCATATAGTGTAGTTCATCGTGATCATATATTTTGTCTCGTGCATTTGGTATATCTTTTGTTCATGATGTTTGCGAGTACATTCCAACGTACTCACAGGCTTGTCCCTGGCTATTTACTTGGCCAGGTCAGGAGTTCTACGAGGAGTACCATAGCGACGTCCATGCCGAGCCTAGGATAGCAGCCACGCGGATAGGAATTATCCGGGTCAGCTGTTCCTGTGGGAATGGAGCCCCATTGACGTTGGAGAACCATGAGTCATTTCCGTCATCCACCACCAGAGTCACTGTTGTATCATTGGACTTTTATGGTCTTGTATCCAATTCTTGTAATAGCTTGGTAATTCTGTAACAAGGACGTGTCCACCAGTAACAGTAATCCTGGGCTGGTGATGACACGAGGGGTTAATTTCTGGGATTTCGTGTCCCGGCCCCGGCAGCCTTGGTATCAGAGCCAGGCTGACCATTGGCTAATCCTATCTTAGCCTGGTCACTATCCCTAGGTTTCCACACCGTCCACATCCTTTCCTGTCCACAGTCAAGTCCATCCCATCCGTTAAGCCTGCACAGTGGCCAGCCAACATCTTTTGATAATCGGTGCCCAACCTATCAACCTAGCCCATAGGCCGTGTGCCTGTGGCCAACACCTGCGTTGTCCTATCCACAAGCGTGCAATGGAAGACTCTGCTGGCTTATAAAGGAAGCCTCAACCCAACTCAGCATATCACAGCCTCACTCCCAACAACCAAGATGCCAAGTCCCATCGTGCACAACGAGACCACCGCAGCCGAGCTTGAAGGCTTTGTAGTCATCCTTGTCAATCTCACCCGTCGTGCTCTCGGCATCGAAGAGCCGCCAGAGTATATTGTGTACCAAGAGCACGCGAATGATGCCATCCATCACTACTGGGCCACGGTGCACAACTATGGGAGGGGCATCACCGCAGAGCGCCCTTACCGGTTCACCAGGAGGACGACCACCGACGAGCCCCAAGCCATCCAACTTGCAGCCCGAGAGGCTGTAGTTCAACTCCGGCATCGGTCGCCGAGGGTTAACTGCCGCTCTTTCTACTACTACCCTAGTCATGAAGGCTATGGTAGACCGACCCAAGTCGCCAATGGAGACCATGAGACGGATCCTGCTCTGGTGCATCTGGTGCGCTACCTGAGAGCGCAAGAGGCACTGTTTGATCAGGTCACTTTTGACCTGATTGAGACCCGCAGGATGCTTGCTCTCCTGACCCCGGTGAGAAGTGAAGCTGCACCCGCCACTGACAACCCGATAGTACTGTTCGAGAGACCAATCGAGCCTACGAGGTCTGCCCCTGTTGCCCACTCGGGCAAAGCTTTCGTTTCCCCAGATGAACTCCGTTGTCTCTTGGGGATTTCCTTTAACGGGACTGTAGCCACTACACCCCGTGTGGGTCATCATCGCTACCCCAACCCTGTAGCTCCTCATAACACTCCAGGCAACTCCGACGTTGAAGCCCCTGAAGAAGCCTCGACATCCGCGAGACACGCCCGTCTGGACGTCGACGAAGTGGACTGAGTCCACCAAAGTAGTTGTCAAGTCCCTAGTTACCCTGTTGTCATATCGATTCCACCGTCGTGCCATAGACGATTATGTGTATGTTCCTAGCAGTGTGTAGTGTTTGATTGAATGATGTGCTTTTGTGTTATTACCTTATGCATGATTGCTTGTCTGTTGTGATTTGCATTTAATTCTTCCGTCCTTAACAAATCTCGAGGACGAGATTTTCTTAAGGGGGGTAGAGTTTGTAACACCCCAAAAATTTAATCATGTTTTTACTAAAAAAAAATTTGGCTAAAAATAAAATTTTGAATTGTATTAAATCCTTTGTTATTTTCGGAGTATTTTCTGCCCTCTGTTTTTAAAAAATTCTTCCCTCCATATAGAAATTTTTGAAAATAATAACGTGGCTTTGGTAGTTCTCTTAAAACATTTCAATTATAGTTTAATAACAGTAAGAATTATTTTCAGAATAAAATTTGCCTCTAAACAATTCTTTTAACAGCTATTTCAATATTTTAAATGCCTCTGTTGCACTACAACCATTTTAAATAATTCTTTTAAAATTTCACAAAATATATGGGAGGTCATGTGATACCCACATATCACTTTGGTGCAAAAACCTAGCTTAGTCTTTTGAAAATTTTGAGTGAACCAACCTCTTTTCATTTCTGTCCTGTTTTTGACTTTGCACTACAACCACTATTTTCCTTGCTCCATTAATTCTGAAATTTTTCCCACTTATAGTCGTTCCAACCAAACCCTTAAGTCCAAAATTTTAGCTCTATTGGGATCTTTTTAGTTCACCAAATATTCCTCTGTAGTTTCTGTCCAGAAATGAAATTCCCCCAAACTTGCACTAGCAAGTTTTGCATTCTGCCAAACCAATCACACCATCATTTTATTCATCTAAGGAGACATCATCCTGACAAATTCCATGATCAACAAGAGTCCCTAGGTGGCCCTAGCATTTGGTCAAGCACCTTGTGTGCATGACAGAATTCTGCAAGTTTATGAAACTGCATATGGCACTTGATCCTCTGGCCAAATCATCTTGTCTACAACCATTATAGTTCATAGAAGCTCCACCCTGTTAAGTATCACTTGCAGAAAAGCATCCAAGGGCGCCATGGCATTTCGTCGAGCACCTTGGGTGCATGCTGAGAGCATGCCCGGAGCACGTGTATTGCACGCCCGAGCATCACGAGCCCTGCCACCCCGCTGCTGCCCTCCCAAGGCTTGCCCCGCACGCTTCACCGGCCACCTGCACCAGCCAAACCTTCCCCGCACCGGAGCTTTCCCCCTGGCACCGCCGTCCACCGTCCCGAGCCGCCAACCGCTGTCACCCGTCGCTGTCACGGCGCCGCCCACGACGAGTGGCCCAATCCGCAGCCGCCAGAACGTCCTCGCCTTAACTCCGGTCGCTGCCGTGATCACCAACCACGTAACGATCACCACCGACCCTTACCAGCCTCGACGGCGCCATGAACGCCGCCGCCGTCGTGACTTCTCTGGGAAGCGACGGGAACCGACCTTGCCGTGCTATAAAAACCTCCCTCGAGCTCCCTCTCCTCGTCAGGAACTCTCCTCCACCTCCTGTAAGCCCCCTCAAGCAACTAAGCGACCGGAGAGGGCCGTCTCCCTCCTCTCCGGCATCTACTGCCGCCGCCTCCGCCTCGAAGCTCGCCACCTCTCCAGTGCCTCCCCCTCTCCAGTCTCTGCACCAGAGGCCTCCCCGTGGTTCGGCGGATCCACCCCGCCCTTCAATTTCACCGGAGCAAGCTCCAGGGCGAAAGCCCTCTTCCACCTGACGACCTCCTCCGCCATGGATGAAGCCCTACCAAACCTGAGCTTCCTCGGCAATTCTTTTCACTTCCCACGGATGCGTCATCTTCCCCTGAATCCATCCATGTGCCGAGCATCGCCGGAGATGCCCTGCAACGCCAGCAACCATCGTCGGAGCTCCTCCTATGTTTCTGCCAGACGCGCGTGAGGCGGAGGACGGAGACCGGTCAAACCTGACCAGTGGGCCAGGCGGGCCCACTGTCAGTGATCCAGAGCCGCCAGAAAGTGGAGGCGGTTTTGCAACAAAGCCGTTTCCGCGCAGAGGATACGTATTCCACGGAATATGTCATCAACGTCATCAGCCTCCCAGGCGGCCGAACAGCTGGGCTTGGCCCAGTAGTGGTTCACGGTTAAACTCTGCTCAGTGCGCTCCTCTGCTTTTCTCTTTTTTTTCCTTTTTCTAGTAACTTCCAATAATTCGACAGCCTCCATTTCAAATCCAAATCTGGTGTTTCAAATTTATACAGTCTTATAAAATCATTCTCTATTTCTCTAGATCAGGTGAACTTTTTCCCTAAACTTTGTTCTTACTGGATTTATTAAATAGTCCATATACTTAATTATCTCAGCTTAGAAAATCACTAGGAAAACCATAGTAACTCCAAATGATATGATTCTTTTCTGATATTCCTTATTTTGTCTCTAGTTTATTTTAGTATTTATTACAAAAATATTTGAAACAATTTTTGGCACTGTTTTTGCTATATGTGGTAATTCAAATATTTTTGAAAATAGGAATGGAGGGAAGATAAAGTTTTCAAACTTTTGGAGTGCACCCAATATTTCTGCATACTTAAGGCAAGCATCTTGAACACTTGATATGGTGAATGCTTGGTGAATTATTTGCTAGAATAATTTGAACATGACTATGTTGAATTCAAAATTAAATTTGCATATTGCTAGTTGAGCATGCATGGTCGTGTATATTTTCTCTTGCATGCATTCCACTCAAGTTCTGACATGCATGTGTTGTGAGGATCCAGGAGTGTGCTCCTGCCTTGGACGTGCCGGTGGGCACGAGTCATATTTGACACGGTGGTGTCACGTGATATATGTGAGGCATGCAAGGGTTGTGGCCCTGTTTTGGTATTGCTGTTGAAAGGAATATATTATGCTAACCACTACAGGAAAAACTTAAACCTCCTGAGTCGACCGTAGATCGAGTCTTGTTCCGGTAACCCCTAGTTGAGTTATTTGCCGGTGTCCCTGTTTGGGATAGTTTAGTTGGCCACGACGGTGGCAGGTGTCATGAGGTGACACAGGGACCACCCAGGGCTTGGCTCCTAGGGACAATGATTGCTGGTGGTACGGTAGAGGAGTCATGGGTTAGGTAGGTTTCGTTGGAGCAACACTGGTCCACCCGAATGGGATCACGAGGCCAGATGCTCCATGGTGTGGGTAAAGTGCGCAACCTCTGTAGAGTGTAAGAATCTATTCGAATAGCCGCGTCCATGGTATTGGACAATCCGTCCAGGCCTCACTAGGTGGTCAACTATAGTAATGATAATAATGATGGAAGAACTCGTGTTATGAGCGGAAGTACTCAGCGACTCATGAGTATTTCGAGGGTTGTGGGACAACCCGAAAGAGAGTAAGTTTATCAGACTTACAGAGGAGATGCATAGACATCAGATGGTGTCAGGAATATGCTGTGTTAGCCATGGGATGGCTATAAGATGAGTGGTCGGATGACCACATGATTTGGATTGGATTTGGATCAGATTCAGATGGGATCATGAGAATGTTTGGAGTATTGATTATTTACTTGATATACTTTACCTTTCTATAATTTTACTTTAGAAATTAACCTGCCAGATAATCCTTCTATGCCATGATTATTAATATCGCTTTAATAACAAATGCATGCTTGAATGCCATGGATTGCTTTGCTTGGTATATATGTTAGTTTCGTTTGCTTGCGAGTACATTCAAAAGTACTCAGCGGCCTTCAATGTGGCCAGGTTCACATAAGGATCCGTCGTCCGTCGACGAGGAGCCGAAGCGTTCGCGGGCTAGGAGAGTAACCCAGTCAGATCCTTGTGGATTGGAGCCGCACCAAGACCATGCTGCCTTAGAAAGAGCTTTTCCGCTGCCATCACTCTTGTAATATATCATGTAAAGACTCGTATATCCATTAATAGAAATGCCTGTGTTCTTGATACTTGTTGTAAACACACATGCCAGAGTGATTTCCTGGGCTGGTATGCGTGGCGACCGTCTAGCAATAGTGGTCATCAGGTGGGGCGCCAGAGTCCACGACACTCTTGCACTATTATTATTTTCATATCATTCGGTCGTGCAAGTGAAAGGCAATAATGACGATATTTGATGAACTGGCTGTGGCAGGGAGAAATGGATATGAACTCAACTTGTTCTATTTTTGTAAATATGTTTAACCTAGTATCCATGATTCAGCATATTATGATCAAACATGTTTGCAATGACAATTAGAGATTATAGTTTCTCATGCCATGCTTAAGTAGCTAGGAGTGGATAATGATTTATCTTGGATGTCAACATGCATTAAAATGATTGTGATGTGGTATGATGATATGGTATCATCCTCCGAATGTTCGAGTGGCTTGACTTGGCACATGTTCAAGCATGTAGTTGAATCAAAACCAACAAAGCCTCTATGATATTTATGTTCATGGTGTCCGTATCCTACTCATGCTAGTATCCAATGTTACTTATACATAATGCATGTCCATGACCGTTTTCGCTCTCTAGCTGGCCGCTTCTCAACCTATTTGCTAGCCTTTGCCTGTACTAAGCGAAAAACTGCTTGTGCATAAAAAATCCTTAAACCCAAGTTATTCCAGATGAGTGCACCATATATCTACCTATATGCGGTATTACCCTACCGTTCTAAGTAAATTTGCATGTGCCACCTCTAAAACTTGAAATAAACTTCCGTTTTTGTGTGCCTGGATTGTTAATGGAGTGACAGGAGGTAGTCAATATCTTACATGCTAAGCGGGTTATTCTCACGATGAGTGTTTATTCACTCTCCTCGCACGAGAGGGGCAGTAATAGGGATTCCCAGTCCTGAATTCAAAAATTGCAAATAATTAAACAAAACTCCCCCAGGACTGATGTTGGTATGGACGGTACCCGTGGATTCGGCTAGCCGTGGAGTGTGTTTGTTGGTGGAGGGGGAGTAAACCTTTACTTTTATCGCTTGGGAACCGCCACTATTGTGTTTAGCATGGAAGATATCGATAACTAATGGTCACGAAGTAAACAGGAAAGGTGCATTTCTCAAAATTTCATTTATCTCTGTTTTAAAAATCTGAGCTCTGGCACCGCTACAAATCACTGCTTCCCTCTACGAAGGGACTATCCATTTAATTTTATGTTGTGTCATCACCTTCTCAAATAAGCGCCAGATCTGAAAGCACTATTGTCATCCTCATGCATTGTGTATAGCTAATGTTGGATGCATCATGACTGGATCTTTGCTACCATGAATTACAATGTTTAGTCGCTGCTTGAACTTTGGAGGTGCTCTGCATTTATGTTTTGCGGTCTTAGAAAGGGCTAGCGAGATACCACTGTTGTCATATTATATCATGATTGTTTTGACAAAGTGTTGTCATTCGAAATATCTTATTATTGCTCGCTAGTTGCATATGCCATTGATATGAGTTAATATAATTTCTAAGAGTTATTGTTGACATGTTTAGTTATAATCCTTGCTGAAAACCTGCGTGCTACTTAAGCTTATTCATGTAAACAAGAGCAAAAGAGTTCGTAAAAGTTTTTCTTTTTCACTTTCAGTTTATCAACTGAATTGCTTGAGGACAAGCAAAGGTTTAAGCTTGGGGGAGTTGATACGTCTCCGTCGTATCTACTTTTCCTAACGCTTTTACTCTTGTTTTGGACTCTAATTTGCATGATTTGAATGAAACTAACCCGGACTGACGCTGTTTTCAGGAGAACTACCATGGTGTTGTTTTTGTGCAGAAATAAAAGTTCTCGGAAGAATGGAACGAAACTTTTTGGAGAATTTTTACGGAATAAAAGAAAAATACTGGAGCCAAGAACCACTGGAGGGGTCCCTTGGGTGAGCACAACCCACCAGGGCGCGCCCAGGTGGGTTGTGCCCACCTGGTGGCCTCACTGACCCTATCTCCGATGCTATAAAATCCTATTTTCGGAGGAAAAAATCAGTGAGAAAGAATTATCATGTTTCATGAGATGGAGCCGCCGCCATCTCGTGTTCTTCCTCGGGAGGCCAGATCTGGAGTCCGTTTGGGGCTCCAGAGAGGGGAATCTTCGATCTTCGTCATCACCAACCCTTCTCCATTGCCAATTCCATGATACTCCCCACCAGGAGTGAGTAATTCCTTCGTAGGCTCGCTGGTCGGTGAGGGAGTTGGATGAGATTCATCATGTAATCGATTTAGTTTTGTTAGGGCTTGATCCCTAGTATCCATTAAGTTCTGAGATTGATGTTGCTATGACTTTGCCATGCTTAATGCTTGTCACTTTGGGCCTGGGTGCCATGATTTCAGATCTAAATCGTTTATGTTATCACCATTATATCTATGTTCTAGATCCGATCTTGCAAGTTAATTATAGTCACCTTTACATGTTATGATTCATAAACCCTGGAGTGACAATAGTCTGGATACTTTCCGGTGATGACCGTAGTTTGAGGAGTTCATGTATTCACTATATGCTAATGCTTTGTTCCGGTTCTCTATTAAAAGGAGGCCTTAATATCCCTTAGTTTCCTTATGGACCCCACTGCCACGGGAGGGTAGGACAAAAGATGTCATGCAAGTTCTTTCCATAAGCACGTTGACTATTTACGGAATACATGCCTACATTATATTTATGAACTAGAGCTAGTGCCGTATCGCCCTAGGTTATGACTGTTATATGATGAATATCATCCAATGAATTCACCGATCCAATGCCTACGAATTTTTCCATATATTGTTCTTGCTAAGTTACTACTGCTGCTGTTACTGTTACACTCGCTACAAAATTATTGCTATCACTGTTACCGTTACTGTTACTACCATTATCAAAACTATCATATTACTTTGCTACTGATCATATTGCTGCAGATAATTAATCTCCAGGTGTGGTTGACTTGACAACTCAGCTTCTAATACTTGCAAATATTCTTTGGCTCCCCTTGTGTCGAATCTATAAATTTGGGTTGAATACTCTACCCTCGAAAACTGCTGTGATCCCCTATTTTTGTGGGTTATCATGACCCATTGGGACTCCTACTCCAAGTCTAGCTACGAGACCTCCCATGAGACCTTCTCTTTGGTCTCCGAGGAGAGCAATGATTTGCCACATCCTATGGCATTCATCTTTGGAGGCGTTATGGATGATGAGGTTGAGCATGGAGACATTTGCACCTACATCGCTCCGACACCCATGTATGACGAGATGCCCCATTTGCCATGTGAGGAGAGCCACCACCCCATGAGTGATATGAGTGACTCCACCACATGTGACATTGAGTGCATTTCCTATGAGAGGATGAGTTTGATCACCACTAGCCACACACACGAGAGCATGCCACACATCCTATGTGAGGTTGAGAGCCATTTGAGTGACTCCACCAACCATATGAGTGAAAACGTCCTAGCGGGAGTGAGTGAAACACAACACTTAGTGAGTGAGGTAGGTGAGAGGTTACGTGAGGTCACTATGATTTCTAACGACTTAACCTCTACTCTGATTGTGCTAGGTCTCCTACATGACGACATGCCTACCCTCGACGAGTCCATACCTCCAACGGCAACGACGATGGCCATGGTGGACGATGATGCACCCCCCACATGGTTCCATCACGAAACCTCACCTACACCACATGAGTGGAGCTCCAAAGGTAACATAGGTGATGGTGATTCGCTTGTCCCACTAGTGGACTATCTTCACATCGATTGCTTGCATGATGATGATCACCTTATGGATTCACCACATACTATGTCTTCTACATGCTTAGATATGCCACCTATTTATGTTAAATATGATGATGAGCATGTCTAATTGCCTAGTTGTGATGCTATGCTCCATAGGATATCATGTGAAAATTCTATCGGTCACGTCATGTTTGACAATCCATTAAATTTTTCATATGCTATGAGTGAGATCTCCCATGTTGCATCATTTCAATCTCAACATAGTAACTATGCATGCCCCACAAAAATAAATCCCATTTGCACTTATGGCATAGATGACGAGATGACGGTTATTGGATTTTGTTTCTCTTGCGATGATATTGCTATGCTACCTTTGCAACATGTATGCAATTCATCACATATACCATGCCATGAACATGAATGTAGTTCCCAAGGGTCCATCCCTTGTGTGCACCATATGCACACCATTCATAACAATGCTCTAGATATTACTCGTGATGCATTACACAATTTGAGTCTCCATTATGCTATACATAACAACAAACCTATCATGATGGATGACATGTTTGTATATCATGCATCTCATTTATTTGAGCATTGGATATTTTGTGCTAACCAACACATGCACGTGCGCATCATAATGGATGATGTGTACATATACCACACACACACACAATTTTTCCTTTGTCTTTGTTTTGTGTAGGTACTCACGAATACTTGTCAACTTCAGAATCCCATGAGTTGACAAAACGAGCTCTTGAGAGCAACGATGATTTGGGATCCCGTGGATTGTCCTTCACACCGTTCCCTTCGCGCAAGGACTACACACATCTCTTTTACTTGACTCTCACACGGCTATGGGCTATATACCACTTGTCACCTTATGCTAATTTTACGGTGTTCACTTTGCATGTTATGCCTCTTTATATGCCTTTGCCATGCAATTGTGACCCTTGCTTGCACTTACATATGATCCACCATTCTACTCGTACTATGTGTATTTGCATGCTTGGTGGAGATACTAGTTGCTATTGCCATGTTCTATACATGCCCCATTCTATTGTTGCTTCTTGTGTTGGGAGAGTCTTCATGTTCCATTGCTATTTACATAGAACCTCTCGCCAATGCAATGATGATACTATATTCCTATCTTGTTTTCATGATTGTGATATGTCATGTGTATTATATATGCCCACTATTTGCACCCATGACATGATTGCCATGATTACCTCTAGTATGTTGCATCTTTGCACTACTAGCTTGCATGACTTGATTCATATGATTACTTGCTTTATTGCATCACCCATGATCCATTCTTGCTCCTTTAATTGGGTTGATGGCATATATATTCATGTCTCTCACTTGCCTTGTCTAGATCATTGTCCCTTGTCTCCATTAGTTGCCTCTCTCATAAAACATTGTAGTGAGTGCAACCATGCTATGCTTATTGATCTTGGAGACTTGGACACTTTACTTGTGATGCATGCTTGTTCGTTTAAGCTTAATGTATTTGGTTATGCTAGCATCTTATGCCTACATACCATGCCCTACACCCTTGTACTTTCTTATGTTAAGAATGATGAAAACACTTGTTGGGTATCTCACCCCATGGATGATAGGTTTTGCATTTCCGCTAACCTCATTTGTTTTTCCGAGTGTTTATCATTTTATTTCATTTTGGGGGATTCACAAGGCGGTACCGTCATGAGACATATTGGTTATGTGAAGGCATATACGATGAGCAACACCAACATTTGCGAGACACCCCTAAAGGTGAACTCCTTCCCTTTGAGCCATCCTCAAATACGCATATTGGATGGGTCATCCTTTCATTGTTGTCTCCTTCTTCTTGTCTACATGATACATCTATTGGATGGAGGACCGACATTGGAGATGGACCATATGGATATTCAAGTTGATGAGTGCTCGACCTTAGTGGATGCACCTACTATGGAAGCATCACCGGACCACCATTTCTACCACGACATTGAGACATGGTACAACACCACCCATAACAAATTTGCATCCTATGCATGGATTGACTCACATTATGATTGCCTTGTTGCATCTTGTATTTCTATGTCATCCATGATATATGAGCTTATGCACTTCCTTAGAAAATTTGTTGTGATCTTTCCTGATGGCCTCTTCATACATAATGATCACATTACCCATCATCAATTGCATGATCACATAGTCACATTGAGCACCAATTACCATGTTCATGCTTTTGATACACCATCCCATTATGACATAATTTTGCACAATGGTTGCCTTGATCACATTCACAACACCTTTGTGTGCACAATGAATGAATTTGCTCCCATGAATGCATTACATATCATTCTACATCATTTGGATAAGCATCCCGTGCCTTGTCACGAACAATCTTTTCGAACGGACTCATACTTCCTTGATGGACGCATTCTGTGAGCTAACCATTGTATTCCCAAGTGTCCCTTGTGTTTGCTCGTTTTGCATGTATACCATCCCGATGACATCTTGAAGTACTTGGATTGCACCATCACATACACTCTGTCCGACAACAAGTCCATCCATGCCTACCATGTACATGGCGATACGGTTTACGATCCGAGGTCGGATCTTTCCCAAGGGGGAGGGGATGATGTAGAGCATCCTACGGTCATCTCCATGTACACCTTCATAGCACCTCAAGCCCCAAGTGGACCTACCAGACTTAAGGTGAACCGCTCCTCTTCGAGATTGACATGAATATCCATTGGACTTGGTTGCTACCTCACCATGGAACATTGTGCATCATTAGGTACGAGGACGACCAACACCAAGCAGCTAGGGAGCATCTCGGAGGCCAAGGAGAAGGACCCCAAGGCCACGAGGAAGAAGGAGAAGCCCAACAGAAGCAAGTCTGCATGTCCCAGGTGACCCTGTGCTCACGGGCCTCCAAGACCCCATGCCCACGGGCTACTAAGGAAGCTGGCGCTATAGCAACCCGTGCGCACGGGCTTGTACCGTGCCCACGGGACCCCCGTGCGCACGGGCCCAACTTACCCCGTGCGCATGGGCCCATTAGGATGGATGGTTGTGAGCTGCTGTTGGGCCTCCACTTCGTCCCCTTCCTCCACCTACCTATATATTCCGTGCCTAGACCATATGTTAGGGTTAGCAAAGGATATGACATGACCTAGATGAGCTTTGCTCCTTGTACCTCCTCTTGAGAGAGAGAGAGAGAGAGACCTCTCCCATGGACATCAAGACCTCCATAGGGGAAGATCCCTAGTGGATTCAAGACCCCATCTAGGGAAGCATCCCCATCATAGGATCACCAAGACCTCACCTCCCTTTGGGATTTGGGATGAACTCTATCTTGTATCTTTCCCTTTGTTGTTCATGTACCTTGTGGATCCATGTGTTGCTAGTCTATTGGATGTGTGATTGGACTTGTTCTTGAGTGTTCCTCTTGTGTTTTCCCCTTTGTGTTCTTCTTCTTGGGGATTTCCCCTCTAATTCGTGAAAGATCCATCTTAGGGTTCCACCCTACAACAAAAGCCAATACTATTAAAAGGGGATGAGGTGTTGCTTAATGGCTTGCTTGCTCAAATGCTTAGTGATATTGCTCCAAAACTCTCAGCCACTTTCTCCATCCAAATATGTCAAAACCCTAAACTCCAACTCGGCCCCACCGATTCGTTCTATCCGGAGCCACCGAGTTCATATGACATAGCCACTGCCAGAAACCCTAGCAATTCGGTCTCACCGATACGGGTCTCGGTCTCACCGAGATGGCCTTGCCAACACTCAGTGACTTGTTGCCTTTATTTCGGACTCACCGAGTTATGTAATCGGTCTCACTGAGTTGGTTGACAGACTCTCTGTTGCTTATTACTTCACTTCGGTCTCACCGAGTTGATGCAATCGGCGCCACCGAGATGATGTTTTACCTAAGCCCTAGCACATCGGTCCCACCGAGTTGTTCCAGTCGGTCCCACCGAGATTCCTAACGTTCACATTTTTGAACAAACTGGTGCCACCAAGTTTAACCATTCGGTCCCACCGAGATGAGTCAAATGTGTGTAACGGTTGGATTTTGTGTGGAGGCTATATATACCCCTCCACCGCCTTCTCCATTTGTGAGAAAGCCATCAGAACATGCCTACACTTCCACCATTCATTTTTTGAGAGAGAACCACCTACTCTTGTGTTGAGATCAAGAGAATCCATTTCTGCCATTTGAACCTTGATTTCTAGCCTTCCCCAAGTTGCTTTCCACTCAAATCACTCTTCCACCATAGCCAAATCTGTGAGAGAGAGTTGAGTGTTGGGGAGACTATCATTTGAAGCACAAGAGCAAGGAGTTCATCATCAACACACCATCTATTACCTTTTGGAGAGTGGTATCTCCTAGATTGGTTAGGTGTCGCTTGGGAGCCTCCGTTAAGATGTGGAGTTGAACCCAGAAGTTTGTAAGGGCAAGGAGATCGCCTACCCGAGTGAGGCAAGTCCTTCATGGGCGATGGCCATGGTGGGATAGACAAGGTTGCTTCTTCGTGGACCCTTCGTGGGTGGAGCCCTCCAAGGACTCACGCAACCGTTACCCTTCGTGGGTTGAAGTATCCATCAACATGGACGTACAATAGCACCACCTATCGGAACCACGCCAAAAATCTCCGTGTCTCCATTGCATTTGCCTTCTCCAAACCCTTCTCTTTACCTCATATGCAATGTTTTACTTTCCGATGCTATACTCTTAGAATTGCATGTGTAGGTTGATTGCTTGACTTGTGCGAATCGCTAAAATCTGCCCATAACTAAAATTGGGAAAATGATAGATTTTTATTTGGTCAAGTAGTCTAATTACCCCCCCCCCCCCTTCTAGACATACTTTCGATACTACACCATTAGAATCAGCGTATCAGGTAAGCACATCCATGAGATTACTCATATCGGTGCACTTGCGCTTAAGCCGCCCTAGCTTCTGCACCATCAGAATCAGCATATCTGGTAAGCACATCCATGAGATTACTCATATTCGACAATTGTCATCGGCTGCTTGCAAGTTCCTTGAAAATTCTTGATGAAGCGCTCCTTCAACTCCGCCCAGGTGTTGATAGAATTGGGGGGCAGGTTCTTCAACCATGTGCGAGCCGGCCCCTCCAACATCATTGTGAAATACTTGGCGCAGACCGCATCACTGACGTCCAACATATCCATGGCCAGCTCGTAGCTTTTGATCCAAGCCTCCCGAGGGAGATCCGCCATGTAATTCGGCACTTTGTGAGGACCCTTAAAATCCTTAGGCACACGCTTGTTACGTAAAGCCGGCACCAGGCACGGCACTTCGATGGTCCTGGCACTCGACCCGGCTCCCATCGAAGCTGAAGGAACCACCGGGGGCAGTTGATAAGCCCCTTGGTTTACTGCCTCTACCTCGCGACGGGCCCTCGCACCGTCCACAATTGCTTGAGCATCAGTCCTTGGATTAAGGGGCGGGTTACAACATCGTTCGCTGCTAGAAACCGCCGGTGACTCAGCGTGCCGCCTGTAGCTACGACTTGGCGGCGGGGTCAAATGCACACGATGTCGACTGTACGAGTAATTAGCCTGCTGAGCAATCGCCGTCTGTAAAAGTTCAATGGCATTCCGGGTTTCCACCGTGACTGGCGACTCACCCGTAATAGGAAGCACAGTGATCCAGGTTGCTGCTGCCACCATGTTATCCACTAGGTTGGAGAAGTGACCCGGCGGTGTCAAGAAGTGTTGTGGTGGTGTCTGAATAGGGGCGGGTTTGGAGCCGGCTCCTCTCTCCGGACCGGCTCTGGTCGGTGAGGTTGAGATGTTACCCTATTCCCAGGTGCCTTAGTGGTTAATTGGGGTATAACCGGTGCTCCCGGAGTACTCGGGCCTGCCCCTGGCGTGTTGAACAAACGTGTTGGCTCATAAACCGGAGGTAAACGGCTCTGATATCTCCTCTGGTAGACTGCATTAGAGGCGTTCTGATCAAAATTTAAACGCCAAGCCTCTGTCTTCAACCGTTCTGCCTCTGCTCTAACCTGAGCCTGTAATGTGGCTACCCGGGCGCTTTCAGCATAGATATCCTCCTGGGCCTTGGTCATCTGCTCCTTAAGCTTCGTAATTTCCGCATTGTGTTCCGCCTGGTTTTCCACGGTAACCTCAGTCCCTAGCAAGGTCATCAGAGTATTAACCAGGTCAGATAGAACTTTAGCCGGGGGCCTGACTGAGCCGGACGCAGAGGGGTCAGTCATTGTCGTCACTCCGGCCACTTTTGAATTGAGAGTCGGCGTCGTCCCTGCCATGAAGATGGCGGCTCGTAGGGGTCCAAAATAATGTTGCCATCGGAACAACCCCCAAGCCCGCCGTCGTGAAGCTGGTAGATTGACTCAGCCTCCCCGGTCGAGGACTCGCCATCTGAGTAGACGAGAGTCTCTCCTCCAAATGCGGAGTTTTCTGCAAGTTCCACACCTTGCGTGAAGCCCACGAAGACGTGTTTCTGACCGGCTTGGATCCGGGCAGGTTGCGCGCGCTGAACCTGCTCAATGAGATCGGCGGAGATGTCCTGCTCAGGCTCAGATCCGCCGGTCTTGCCGATGAAGATATGGATTCCACTGAAGGGGACCCGGTACCCGTACTCGATTGAGTCGGCCTCGGGGCCCCAGCCGGCATCGTCAATGTAGAGCTTGCCGCGATGGCTCTTCATCATCCTGCCGACCGCGTATCCCTCGATCCCTGGGAAAGAGCCCTTCAAGAACTCGAAACCACCGTGTGCTGGACGTCGGGCACTTTTTTACCCGTGTCCCTCTAATCGCCCGTTCTGGGTCCGTGTACGGGTCGTGGACTCGTCCGTGGTTTTGCCCTGTTTTCCATGGCGCATGTGCAGCTCCGTCCACGACGGGCGTCAGGCACTTTTTTCCTCGTGTCCCCGTACCGCCCAATCTGGGTATGTGTACGGGTCCGTGTACGGATCATGGGCTCGTTGGTGGTTTTGCGCACGTCCAGCTCCGTGCATGACGGCCGTCGGGCACTTTTTTACCCGTGTCCCCGTACCCGTCCGTTCTGGGTCCATGCACGAATCGTGGACTCGTCCGTGGTTTTGCCCTGTTTTCCATGGCGCGTGTGCAGCTCCGTCCACGACGGGCGTCGGGCACTTTTTTCCTGTGTCCCCGTACCGCCCAATCTGGGGGCGCCAACTGTCATGGTTTTGTCACGACAGATGTCCTAGTGTGAGGACTTAGATGTGAGGCCATTGCAACTAGGTGATTAGCTTGTCGTGGTTGAGCGGAACCGAGAGAAACGAGTTTACCCAGGTTCGACCCCTCACGATCGAGGTAATAGCCTACTTCCTGCTTGTTTGCTTATTGCTTGGAGATCAGTTACAAGGGGTGGATTCACTTGACCTAGCTATTGATCGATTGTAACCTAGCCTATCTACCTCAGGGACTCGCCTTTTATATACAGGTCGAGGCCCTAGGCTTACAAGAGTCCGGGTCGTACTACGATCCGTGACCAAGTATGTTTCTGACTTATCTTGCTTCCTAAGTAAGGAAACTCCTGGCGACTTGTATTCTGGGCCTAAAAGCCGCCGTCTTCGGACGCTGGGCCGTAAGCCGGCCCACTTTATGAGCCGCCGTGCTGGTCTCACACTTGGGCGCCTTGGCCCGTCTTGAGTCCTGCTTAACAACCGCCACCCGGACGAACCGACCCATTATGGCGGGTCATATCATGGGGTTATATCCCGAACAGTACCTAAGAAACTAGGAGATCCAGGAATGCCTACTATACCATGCTCCATTAAAAGAAATTATGTGAAAACTGCTTTATGTGATTTGGGAGCCGATGTTAGTGTTATGCCTTTCTCTTTATATAGAATACTTGATTTGAATAAACTCACACCTACTAAAATATCATTTCAAATGGCTAACAAATCAACTGCCATACCTATCAGTATTTATGAGGATGTGCCCGTTGTATTTGCAAATGTTACTATCTTAACAGACTTTGTTATACTTGATATGCCCGAGGATGACAATATGTCGATCATCCTTGGTAGGCCCTTTTTGAATACCGCGGGGGCTGTTATTGATTGCAACTAAATCAACGTCACTTTTCATATCAATGGTAATGAGCATACGGTGCACTTTCCGAAGAAACAATTTCAAGTGAATGGTATTAATGTTATTGAAAAGGCTTCGACAATTACTATTGGAAGTTTTCCACCCCCTCTCCCTACTGTCAAAAAGAAATATGAAACTCTTATTATTGGCGAGATGCATATCCCCGTTGAGGTAACCTAGTGTTATACGAAGATTCTTCGATTTCATGTTACTCGAAAATAGTTTGTTCATAAGACTTGATCAACCTTATTAATGGATTCTTTTTAGGGGCATGTGGTCGTTGAATTTAGTAAGCACAACCTTCTGTTCCTACTTTTTGCTTTCTGTTATTTTTAGTTAAATGCAATAAAATGCCATGATTATCCTGTTTTCTGAATTACCAGTGCAATAAAAAATAGCCCAAAATAAAAGTGCACAGAATGATGTGAAATTTTAACATGAATTTTTCTAAAATATTTAAGAACTTCTGGCACTGAAAACACCCCAGGGGGATGCCCCAGGTGCCCATGAGGCACCAGGGCGCGTCCACCCCCTGGGCGTGCCCTAGTGCCTTGTGGACCCCACAAGGACCCCCTCACTTATTCCTTCATCCCACTTCATCTCTTACCTCTAGAAAAATTCCTAGTAGATCTCTCTCTCTCTGGTGTTCTTGCTCCCAAACCTGAGATTTTCAATCTCTTCGCTCGGAGCTCCATTTTTTAAACTGTTTTGGGGGATTGCTACCTGGTATGTGATTCCTCCATTGCTCCAATTAGTTTTTGCTCTAGAGGATTATATTTTGCATAATTAGTTGCTCTTGGTGCTACTGAAAATGAGCTTGCATGTTGAATTCTTTGAGTTCCAAGTAGTTTGAATGCTTGATATAGCCTCAAGACATCCATATGAGCAGTTGCTATCAATCGTGTGAAGTTTTACTGACATCATTTTGTGGCCTAAAAATTTCAGAAATTTGTTCGTAAGAAAAATGAATTTCTTCCGGAGGAGTTCCTCGAAACGGAGTGCCCTCGAAACGGAGTGCCGAGGGAGTCATCGGGGACTCCTCGGACAGTGACCTCAACATTCCACGCAGGATGGAAGTCCGGTCGTGCGAATGGCCGCAGAATGCTTTCATGAACGAAGTCAGATTTTACCAAGAGTTCACACAATTTGTTGCAAATGCTGGATTGACCGACTTCCTCGTAGATGAGTGTGACCAGCACCACATCCTTACAAATTCCTTTGTGCAAAAATTTTATTTCTTGAATAGGCTCGAACCTCCCATGGTGCGGTTTGATTTATATGTTGAACATCATCAGATACCACTTGCTGAATTTTGTGAGATATGTTTGATTCCCTCTGATGGGGAAATAAAAGAGCCTAGACCGGAGGAGTTTGAGGGTATCCTCCACACATTAACTGTGGGAGAGGAAAGGGGCGTGTCGAAAGCCTGAGCCACTAGCTTGCAATTTCCTGCTGTTCATTACTTTGATTTATTCATAGGGAAATGCTTGACTGCTAGAGAGCAAGGTGGCGCGCTATGCGCCCCTGACTTCACCATTTTACGTCGCGCACTTCATAATAACAACACTTGTAATCTTGGAGCTATCATTGCGTGCTGCCTGCACACTAATAGGACTAAGGGTAAAATTCATGGTGGTATTTATGTTACTCGCTGAGTGAGACGTTTTCATGTTAACATACTGATACGTCTCCATCGTATCTACTTTTCCAAACAATTTTGCTCTTGTTTTGGACTCTAATTTACATGATTTGAATGAAAGTAACCCGGATTGGCGCTATTTTCAGCAGAACTACCATGGTATTGTTTTTGTGCAAAAATAAAAGTTCTTGGAATCGGACGAAACTTTTTGATGAATTATTTTGGAATAAATAAAAAATAATGGAACCAAGACCCACTGGAGGGGCCCCCAGCTGCCCACTAGGCACCAGGGCGCGCCACCCCCTCTGGCACGCCCTGGTGGGTAGTGGGGCCCACGAGGCTCCGCTGACCCTAATTCTGACACTATAAAATCCTATTTTTCCAAAAAAAATAAAAGAGAAAGTTTCATCACATTTTACGATACGGAGTCACCGCCACCTCCTGTTCTTCATCGGGAGGCCAGATCTGGAGCCCGTTCGGGGCTCCAGAGAGGGGGATCTTCGGTCTCCATCATCATCAACCATCCTCCATCCCCAATTTCATGATGCTCACCGCCGGGAGTGAGTAATTCCTTCGTAGGCTCACTAGTTGGTGAGGAGTTGGATGAGATTCATCATGTAATCGAGTTTGTTTTGTTAGGGCTTGATCCCTAGTATCCACTATGTTATGAGATTAATGTTGCCATGACTTTGCTATGCTTAATTCTTGTCATTAGGGCCCGAGTGCCATGATTTGAGATCTGAACCGTTTATGTTTTCACCATTATATCTATGTTCGTGATCCGATCTTGCAAGTTATATGCACCTGCTACGTGTTATGATCCGCATACCCCAAGGTCACAATAATTGGGATTCTTTCTGATGATTCCCGTAGTTTGAGGAGTTCATGTATTCACTATATGTTAATGCTTTGTTCCGGTTCTCTATTAAAAGGAGGCCTTAATATCCCTTAGTTTCCTTATGGACCCCGCTGCCACAGGAGGTTAGGACAAAAGATATCATGCAAGTTCTTTTCCATAAGCACGTATGACTATTTACGGAATACATGCCTACATCATATTTATGAACTGGAGCTAGTTTTATGTCGCCCTAGGTTATGACTGTTATATGATGAATATTATCCAACGTAATCACCGATCCAATGCCTATGAGTTTTTCACATATTGTTCTTGCTAAGTTACTACTGTTGTTGTTACTGTTACAACTGCTACAAAATTACTGCTGCTACAGTTACTTTTAGTATTGTTACCCTTACCACTACTATAGAACTATCATACTACTATGCTACTGATCACTTTGCTGCAGATATTTAATCTCCAGGTGTGGTTGAATTGACAACTCAACTGCTAATACTTACAAATATTCTTTGGCTCCCCTTGTGTCGAATCTATAAATTTGGGTTGAATACTCTACCATCGAAAACTATTGCGATCCCCTATACTTGTGGGTTATCACATACGCCCTCATGATTACCTATTGCGTAGAGTTTACTTAGATTACCAGCTGATGCTTGGGGGAGTACGTTTTCTCACCGACGTTACATTCAAGTTCACACATTTCATTCCAGTTGTCGGTGTTCATCCTCTTTCATTGTATAATCCATGTTAGTTTTATTTTCTTGCTTTCTTCCTATGTGTTTTAAAAACTTTGATAAAATCCAAAAATATTTCTCGCTTCTGACGGTTTTTCTTTCTAGTTTAATTAGTTGTAGTACTAAAATAAAACCCAAAAAGATTTCACGTTTCTTATTTTGCTTGTTGGGAGCATTCCCATGTAAATAGTTTTCTCATTTTTGTTTTCTTTCATTAATTTGCCTTCTTCAAGAAAAAACTAAAAACCCCAAAAATATTTCAGTGTGTTTCTCTGAAATTCTTTTCTTTTATTGAGTCACTGTAAGGAGAAGACCACGATAGAAAGGTTGAGTGGCTCTCATATGCATTATTGTTGATCTAACAAAGAGCCCATATTACTTTGTTTCTCCTTTGAATAAAATATTTGCGGATTCCAGATTAGTCCACGACACTCTTGCCCTATTATTATTTTCATATAATTCGGTCATGCAAGTAAAAGGCAACAATGACGATAATTTGATGAAGTGACTGTGGCAAGGAAAAGCGGGTATGAACTCAACTTGTTTTTGTTTTTGTAAATATATTTAACTTAGTATCCATGATTCAACAAAATTATGATTAAACATGTTTACGATGACAATTAGAGATTATAGTTGCTCATGCCATGCTTAAGTAGCTCGGAGTGGATAATGATTTATCTTGGGTGTCAACATGCATTAAAATGGCTATGATGTAGAATGATAATATGGTATGCCCCTCTGAATGTCTCAAGTGGCTTGACTTGACACATGTTCACGCATGTAGTTGATTCAAAACCAACATAGCCTCCACGACATTTATGTTTATGGTGTTTATATCCTACTCATGCTAGTATTCAATGTTAATTATTCAAAATGCATGTTTATGACCATTTTCGCTCTCTAGCTGGTCGCTTCTCAGTCTACATTGCTATTATAAATTGCTTGAGATGTTTATCCCTTTGTTGTTTGCACCCTTTGATTGCGTAGTAGATAATTATTAGGGTGATCTCTCACAGTAAATATCAAGTTAAAAGGTGCTCTTCCCCTTGTTGCAACCGTCTATAACACGTAGCGTTCCGGAGTGGGTCATGTCTACATGAGCACGAAATGGATTTAAGGTGTAAGACGGGGACGGTCAGACCATGCTTGTAGATAGCACTTGGTTGTCTTAAAATTCTTGTAGAATCATTCTGAGCTCGGAGCACAAAGCATCAAAATATGAACAAGTGTCATATGGAGATATGATCGGCAAAAGTTTGCCCACCGGTCAAAATTCTCCTCATCAGTGATGTCCACATCAATGGCTAAGAACTAGGCTTGGATCTTGAATCACTCACTATCAATTATGAGAGATATTGATTTGAATGGGAGCAAAATTATGTATTAATTAAGTTTAGTAACTAGTGCAAATTAATTATTAACAGTGTCTATGTGTAGTTTGCATTATAGTTGTAGAATTATGGCTCACGGTTCTACCTTTGTTGTTGAAATTGATTGACTATTATTTATCTAGTTGAAATTTATGTTTAAGAGGATCGTCCTATAAAAGTGCCAAGAAGGATTTTGTCCTACTGCATGTTTACAATACTCTCTTGCCGATGCTATGGATGACGAGACTCACGTCCTTCGATCCAAAAGCTAGAATTGCATTACAGTCTGCTTGCTTTCGAGAAAACCGAACTTCAAAATGTTTGGGATAGTTATGTGATATTCTTAGAATTGAAAATAGTTTTCAGGAAGAAACAAAGACTAAAAGATATGCGATATCTAAAGAAGTGTTTTGTTTGCAAGTTCTAGTGAAGTGTTCAACTATGTTTGAGACAAATGCCTAAGATCCGGAAGAACAACGGTCATGTGTTGACGGTGAGAACTTATAGAGAAAGAACAAAACCAAAGGATATAATGAGACTTACTCGCCTAGGGAAGTTCAGGGCTCACGCCACTCTTAAAGTTGATGTTTCTTCTGAGAGTGAGAGAAATATTAAAGTAAAACTATAAAAGAATACCACATTTGATTGGCACAGCATTTAGTCACATTGGAGAAACCAGCATGGAGAAATTTGATAGTGATGAATTTTTAAGTCATCTGATTGAGAATCGTCTGACACTTGCAAATTTCATCCAATTAGTGAAGTAAACTAAAATGTCATTCACAGGCCATAGAGTAAAATAATTGGCAATACGCATATCAATGTGTGTAGTCCAATAAGTGTTGTTGCAAGCAGTGGATTTATCTATCTTCAAGATGACTCAAGTAGATATTTATATTTACTAATTGGGACATAAATATGGATCTTTTGAAATGCTTCAAAAAAGATTTTCAGAATGAAGTAGAAATTATTGTAATAAGAAAAATTATGTTTCTACAATTGGATTGCAGAAAAGAATATTTGAGTTACAAATTTAGCGAATGTCTGATGAGCTATAAAAGAATTTTATAGCTTGCAACTCCTAGAAACACTACCGAGAGTAGAATGTTTTGGGTACATGTAATCAAACTATGTATGACATGGTGAGATCAGAGATGACATGGATTGTTCCGCCAATATACTTTTAATGTGATGCTTTGGAGACTATGGCTTTTACACTAAAAAGAGTACCATCACGTTTGTCAAAATAAGTGCTACTTTGTAGGTTATCCCAAATGGCTGGGTATTCCTCTATCACTACACCGAGGCAAAGTATTTTGTCCCAAAGTGCGGAAATTTTTGTTTTCTGCTAAAGACTGAGTGGGAGGACAGTGCAATTCGACGAGATTACAGAATCTTCGTGATCAAGTCAAAGAAAAGAATTGCTAGAAGTGGTTCTAAAATTTCTTACCTTGACTGATACAGAAGCCTATAAATAGGATATAGGGACTTTGTTCGAACATGCAGCTAAACTATATAGGTTGGAAAATTTGTACAAACCTTCAAGGTATGCAGACAAAATATTATTGAGATAAACAATGAGCCTATAATGCACAGAGAAGCATTGATGGGCCCTGACTCCGGAATTAGCCATGCGCCAAAATAATCCGAGATAGTATTCATACACATAATTCAACTTTAGAACTTGATAGATCCTCCAAAAGATTTAAAGTCTAAAGTGTAGTGATCGATCTATAAATTGACAAAGATAAAAATGTTTTATAATGCTTGACTTGTTGCAAATAGTTTATGACAAGATCAAGGAGTTGATTATGATGAGATTGTCTCATCATAATAATACTTAAAGTCAGTTTGATTAAACTAGCAATTACTAAATATTTTAGTTATGAGATATAACAAATGGATGTCAAAATGATTCCCGTGAGATGGAAATAGAACCAAGGTTGTATATTTGATATGGACCAAGGTAATTTTTTCAATCCAGAGGATGCTAGTAAGTGTGCAAACTTCAAGAGATCCTGTAAAGATTTGAAGCAAGCATAGTGGTGTTGGAATCTTTGTTTTGATGAATTGATCCAATAATATGATTTCATCGATAGAAGAAAAGATGCTTGTATTTACAAGAAAGTAAATGGGATTATGATAATATTCTAAACACTATGTGTGCATGACACATTGTTGATTGGAAATTATATAATATTTCTAAACACTATGTGTGCATGACACATTATTGATTGGAAATTATATAATGTTCTTAGCACAGATTAAGACTTTATTGAAACTAGTTTTCTAGTAAAACACTTAGGAAATATAGTCCTTGTATTTGGCATTATAATCTATGGAGATAGTAGTGTCTAAATCAAGGCTTAGCCAAAATATATATTGACAAAATACTAAAGCAGTTTAGTATGAAAATTACCAAGAAGAGTTTCTTGTCAAAGTCCCATGGAAGGAGTTCTTAGCAAGAATCAGTATCTTGAAATACTGATGAGTGAAATACATGATTTCAATCATACTTGTGTTAATTCCATGGTATGTAAATAACCAGATATGTCCAAGTACACCAAGTAAGTTGTGAGTAAAGTTAACAGAATGGTCAAATTGTTGATCATAGGACAACAGTAAAAATATTGTTAAGTATTGACGACGCAGTTTTGGCATACGGAGACCTGAAGTTGGAATTGATTCAAGAGAGTTACTATGGTGAAGTTGATCACTATGAAGTTGATCACTGGTGTGTAGTGGGGCCATGAGGCTCCGCTGACCCTAATTCCGACACTATAAAATCCTATTTTTCCAGGAAAAAATAGGAGAGAAAGTTTCATCACATTTTACGATATGGAGTCGCCGCCACCTCCTATTCTTCATCAGGAGGCCAGATCTAGATCCCGTTCGACGCTCCGGAGAGGGGGATCATCGGTCTTCATCATCATCAACCATCCTCCATCCCCAATTTCATGATGCTCACTGCCGGGAGTGAGTAATTCCTTCGTAGGCTCACTAGTTGGTGAGGAGTTTGATGAGATTCATCATGTAATCGAGTTAGTTTTCTTAGGGCTTGATCCCTAGTATCCACTATGTTCTGAGATTGATGATGCTATGACTTTGCTATGCTTAATGCTTGTCACTAGGGCCTGAGTGCCATGATTTCAGATCTGAACCGTTTATGTTTTCACCATTATATCTATGTTCTTGATCCGATCTTGCAAGTTATATGTACCTGCTATGTGTTATGATCCGCATACCCCAAGGTGACAATAATTGGGATTCTTTCCGTTGATTACCGTAGTTTGAGGAGTTCATGTATTCACTATGTGTTAATGCTTTATTTCGGTTCTCTATTAAAAGGAGGCCTTAATATCCCTTAGTTTCCTTATGGACCCCGCTGCCACGGGAGGGTAGGATAAAAGATGTCATGCAAGTTCTTTCCCATAAGCACGTATGACTATTTACGGAATACATGCCTACATTATATTTATAAACTGGAGCTAGTTCTTTGTCGCCCTAGGTTATGACTGTTATATGATGAATATTATCCAACGTAATCACCGATCCAATGCCTATGAGTTTTTCACATATTGTTCTTACTAAGTTACTTCTGTTGCTGCTACTGTTACAACTGCTACAAAATTACTGCTGCTACCGTTACTGTTACTATTGTTACCGTTACCACTGCTATCAAACTATCATACTACTGTGCTACTGATCACTTTGCTGTAGATATTTAATCTCTAGGTGTGGTTGAATTGACAACTCAACTGCTAATACTTGCAAAATATTCTTTGGCTCCCCTTGTGTCAAATCTATAAATTTGCTTTGAATACTCTACCCTCGAAAACTGTTACGATCCCCTATACTTGTGGGTTATCACATAAGCCCTCATGATTACTTGTTGCCTAAAGTTTACTTAGATTACCAGTCGATGCAGGATCACCACTTTATTGATGCTCCTGAGCCTCCCCACCATATTCTTATAACTTGGTTTTTAGTGAGATTACTCATGATGTTATCCTGTTGCCTCCACCTGCTTTGTTTGACTCTCATGCCAGGAATGGATACACTGTTATGCCACCGGGCATCGTTGCTTACCGGAACGCATTGGCAGCGGCAGAGGATGAGGTCCAAGATTGGGACGCTCGGGTGCCGCCGCCTCAGCATTTCCACATGGGACCAGATGGCTACTACGGATGGTGATTACCAAGCTAGGCAAAAGCCTAAGCTTGGGGGAGTATGTTTCCTCACTGACATTGTGGCACCCCGGCTCAGAGAGACCGGAACAACCCATATTCCAGCCCAGAGATCAAGTCTTCTGGAATACGGCACTGCTTGTCATAGAACAAATTGGCTCTTTATTACAATCGATATGGATACAAGGTTCCGATATAACAATGGATTATATCGGCACGACGACACTATGCCTGCTCAGGTTGCTCTATGCAAGTAGCAGAACAACTCGAAGCAGCGGAACAACAACGACGACGATGGACTCCACTCCACAGGGACTCTGGCTGGAACGCTTATCCTAGCTCGCAAACTCGGGATCCTCGGCAATCAAGCAAACATGGCATGACCTGCAAACTGGCATGACACGCCAGGTGAGTGCTTTGAATGTACTCGCAAGCTCACAGCAACCAAAAGCAATCCAGACAAACAATAGCATGGCATTTACAGGTTAAACAAGGATGAGCATGATATCACTAGAACAACATCAGATGAGCATGGCATGAATATGTTGAACATAACACATCTAGCATCATATGAAATGAGCATGGCAATGCTACTCATGATATGCACAGGATGATACTAACATGCAGCAGGTTTAACATATCATGAACCAACTTACTCTGATCGGAGGTTACACCGTAACCACCACCTGCATCAATTTACCATCGCGGACATCACACAACAATCTTAGGTTCAACCAAGCTTGGTATTAACAATACCGCAGTGACCATAAGACCACAAGGAGCTTGATCTATACCCGGGATCATCACACGACACCATAATCATCAACCAACTTCAGTATCCACAATACCACCGTGATCCTCTCACGGTCACATAAACATCAACCAACTTCTTTCCTCATCGAACCGGGGTTATTATTAAGCAGGTTATTATTACTGTTGACCCATAGTGTGACCTACTACGAACTGGGCCCATATCCGTAGGCGCAGCTATCGATAGATTATACACTCTGCAGAGGTTAGCACACTATACCCACACCACGGAACCCAAGGCCTCGTACTCCCATTCGGGTGGACCAACGGCGTTCCGACAAAACTGATCTATTGCATGACACTCTCCCGGCCACTCTGACAAACTCCCCTTTGGGCTAAGTCATGGGTGGCCCCGATGTCACCTCGTGACACTCAATGGCCACCGTTGTGGCAAAACATAAACGGTCCCAAATGGGGACAAAAGCGCGCAAACAACTCGGGCACACAAGGCTTATACCGGCCTACCTGATCAGGGTAACGCACGCGTATAACCTTCCCTAGTTGGAGGCACTGGCGAGAGGCATGACAATAAACCCAATAAGTGCCCCCCATAAGGCAAGTGTGGCTGCACTGGTCAGCTCGATTCGATGGCACTATGACTCAGCCAACAGTTGATCAAGTTCGATTAAAGTCCGGTTTAACTTGAATGTCAATGAGCTGAGCCATAATAAAAATAGCATGATGCACTGACATGCATATGAGCAGGATATCAGCAAGAACATGGATGAGCAACATAACCATTTAACATGAACAACAATAAAGCATTACTCTACTAGATGCACATGAGCAGGGCATTGCGATGATCATGAATAGCACAAGTATAACACTTCATATAAACATAGCATGACTACTAGCATCACAAATAATTACCAGAATAGAACTTAACCATAAGAGCAGCAAGAAATCTTGTAGCCAACTAGATGCATAAGATCATAGCATAACGGTAAACACGGAGGCACCAACATATATAAAGCATTCACAAAATATTAACTGGCACACAATATTTAAATATTCAAGTTGAAAACCAAGGCTACTGCATGGCCATCATGCAAGTGGCTGTCGTGGCTTGCCTGGGGATGAAGAATACACCGGGAGGAAGTGCTGTGAAGTCACGAAAAGATTCGCCGGAACGGTTCTCTCTCGGAGGGGCTAGATAAGGGCAAGGTCAATATGGTCATTTCCAGTATGTGAACACATAGTGAAAATGTTTCCAACAGAACAGGCTCGACGAGACAAATACGTGGGCTTTGGAATCACCTGATTCGGAGTTACGGTCATGGAGATACGAGAGGTGGAAGATCAAGGACTAATCTATGAAAATATCCTCACAAACAGGCCCCTGGTGGATAAAACAGAAAACACCTTTAAAGGAAATACGCTTTCAGAACAGAGAAAGCGTACTTTGCGCCGAAGAAGAAACAGAATACGTTTTCTATTCCTGAGTGCGGGTTCGGTGATTCATGCCATGTCGGATGAGCAAGATATGCGGAAGATGGGGGGGCTTGCCTCCTCCTTTCCTTTGACCTATGCCATGATGCTCATGGGCAGCTTATCTCTTATTGGATTTCCTTTTCTAACAGGATTTTATTCTAAAGATGTGATCTTAGAGCTCGCTTACACAAAGTATACCATCAGTGGGAACTTTGCTTTCTGGAGTGGAAAGCGTATTTTATAGAAATGCATTTCCACTTAAAAGGGACCGGGCCCAGCTGTCATAGGCACATACCTCTTCACTGTGTCTTTGACACACGGGACCCACCGGGCATTTCTCTCTCCTCTCACTCCAGGTCGCCTTCTTCCTTGACAGAAGCAGGAGAGGGCGAGGCAGAGGAGCGGCCCGCGCCGGGCCCCGGTGCCTCCTGCCGAGGGGAGGGCACCAGCGCATGCGGGGAGGTTGCCGCCCTCGTTCAGGCAAAGCACGGGCGCTGGGGAAGGAGCAGGGCGACGATAGCTCAAGGCAACAGAGAGCTTGGGCAGCGACCGGTCTTGGGGAAGACGTGGCCACGGGTACTCCGGCGGCGGTGTGAGGGGTGGAAGAGGTGCGCCGGTGAGTGGGGGAACTAGTGGAGAGGTCAGGGGGTGCTGGAGGAGCTCGGCTGGCCAGAATTTAGGCCTAGGCCGAGGTGGCCATGGTGGACGGCGGTGGACAGGGGCGAGGTGGGGCAGCTCCGGTGGGCGGGGAAGGCAGGGGAGGGAGCTGCGAATTGCAGAAGGACTCGGGCGTGCTACTTATAGCAGCAGGGCGAGCTCGGGAGCACTCTTGAGAGCTCGGCCGACCGGACAAGGTGAGGTCAGGGATGCTTGTGGGATGGGCGAGCATCGACGCGACTCAACGGCAGAGATACATGTCTGGGCAGCATCACGGGACGAAGCAGGGGATCACGAGGGAGCTACTGGACATGAAGAACGCTCGAGAAGACGAGGAACGGACGAGGACAGGGGGCTCCACTTGCCAGAGCGCGCCGGCGTGCATGCCAGCCACGCAGTCACCATGTGAACTGGCGCACGCGGTGCACTCTGGTCGGCCAAAACATGTCAGCTAGATGGGTCATTCATCAAGCATAGTGAAGCTTGAGATGACCACAGATAGCAGGTTTGCTCAGGAACAACAAGGTGTTTGTGCTGTGGTGAGGAAGATACAAGAGGATATTGGGACATGACTTTGCATGAGAG
This sequence comes from Thinopyrum elongatum, assembly GCA_011799875.1. NCBI lineage: Eukaryota > Viridiplantae > Streptophyta > Magnoliopsida > Poales > Poaceae > Thinopyrum > Thinopyrum elongatum. The sequence continues at coordinate 105,346,936 of CM022301.1, forward strand.
TGATCACAAGCTATGAACACTGTGTTGGACAAAAATCAGCTCATTTGGGTGAATAAAAAGAGCACTTGCTGTACAATGCTCTCCACTAGACAGAAATGCAAATCTTGATGCTGTGCTCAAATGGAAAATGATATTGAGCTGAAATTGGTCATGGCATGATGATTTAGGCATATGAAGGTGCCATAAAATTGTCATACCATTTGAACAAGCCAAAGTGGTACTTCCTTCATAATGCACCTCTCTGCACAGAATTTCAGAAAAAATCTAGAGAAATAGTGGATGAATTAAATGAGCCAAGATTTTGTGGAGAGAGTTTATATGGGTAGGAGCATGCCCTGGTAAATTTTCAGCAATAATGAAGCAATATAAAATATAGTTGCTTCACAACCTGAAAATCTGACCAGAAACCAAGATTTGATGCTGAGCTCACCTAGAGTGATGACATGAGCTCAAATCTTGAGGAGAGTGATGATTTGATCATCTGAAGGACCTTGAAAAATATCAACTCATTTGGATTACCCTAGCTAGTACTTCCTTTACAAAGGCTTCCCTCAGACAGGATCTTTGGAAATTTGCTGAGGAAGGTTCACTAGGAAAATTGAGTTGAATTTTGTCATGTGGCCATGATATGGATAGGAAAGAGTTCCCAAAAAGTATGGGGCAAGCAAGCAACGATAAATAGCACTTCCTTCTCAAAAAGACACTTAGGGCAGAATGAGAAAAGGAATATTTCTGAATTATCTTTGATGATGCCAAGGAGGGTTTTGACATATCTGTGGAAGATATGACCCAAATAATTTATAAGAATTATTTGGGAATTTTTTGGATGCCAGAAAGGTAGGTTGCTTCACAACCTAGGGCTAGAAGAATTATTCCTTTAATAGAAAAAGGAATATTCCCAATAAAAAGAATATTGGGATTGGTCCAAGAGGGAAATGACATGATCTAGGGATGGATTGGATAATGGCAAGCCACTTGTGAGACTTGAGAAGAGATGATCTTCCCAAGTTTCAAGGCCAGAGAGCCACAGAAAAAGAAATCCAAGCAAAATCCATAGAAAATCAAAAGAAAAAGAAAGGGCAAAAAATTAGGGTGTGACAGACATTACATTCATGTTCACACATTTCATTCCAGTTGTCAGTGTTCATCCTCTTTCATTGTATAATCCATGTTAGTTTTATTTTCTTGCTTTCTTCCTGTGTGTTTTAAAAACTTTGAGAAAATCCAAAAATATCTCTCGCTTCTTTTCGTTTTTTCTTTCTAGTTTAATTAGTTGTAGTACTAAAAGAAAACCCAAAAAGATTTCTCGTTTCTTCTTTTGCTTGGTGGGATCTTTCCCATGTAAATAGTTTTCTTGTTTTTGTTTTCTTTCATTAATTTGCCTTCTTCAAGAAAAACTAAAACCCCCAAAAATATTTCAGTGTGTTTCTCTAAAATTCTTTTCTTTTATTGAGTCAGTTTAAGGAGAAGACCATGATGGAAAGGTTGAGTGGCTCTCATATGTATTATTGTTGATCTAACAAAGAGCCCATATCACTTTGTTTCTCCTTTGAATAAAATGTTTGCAGATTCCAGCTTAGTCCATGACACTCTTGCACTTTTATTATTTTCATATCATTTGGTCGTGCAAGTAAAAGGCAACAATGACGATAATTTGATGAAGTGACTATGGCAAGGAAAAGCGGGTATGAACTCAACTTGTTTTTTGTTTTTGTAAATATGTTTAACTTAGTATCCATGATTCAACATATTATGATTAAACATGTTTATGATGAAAATTAGAGATTATAGTTGCTCTTGCCATGCTTAAGTAGCTAGGAGTGGATAATGATTTATCTTGGGTGTCAACATGCATTAAAATGGCTATGATATAGTATGATAGTATGGTATCCTCCTCTGAATGTTTCAAGTGGCTTGACTTGACACATGTTCACGCATGTAGTTGATTCAAAACCAACATAGCCTCCATGATATTTATGTTCATGGTGTTTATATCCTACTCATGCTAGTATTCAATGTTAATTATTCAAAATGCATGTTTATGACCGTTTTCACTCTCTAGCTGGTCGATTCTCAGTCTACATGCTATTATGAATTGCCTGAGATATTTATCCCTTTGTTGTTTGCACCCTTTGATTGCGTAGTACATAATTATTAGGGTGATCTCTCACAGTAAATATCAAGTTAAAAGGTGCTCTTCCCAGTGTTGCAACCATCTATAACACATAGCGTTCCGGAGTGGGTCATGTCCACATGAGCATGAAATGGACTTAAGGTGTAAGATGGGGATGGTCGGACCATGCTTGTAGATAGCACTTGGTTGTCTTAAAATTCTTGTAGAATCATTCTGAGCTTGGAGCACAAAGCATCAAAAGATGAACAAGAGTCATATGGAGATATGATGAGCAAAAGTTTGCCCACCGGTCAAAATTCTCGTCATCAGTGATGTCCACATCAATGCTTGAGAACTAGGCTTGGATCTTGAATCACTCTCTACCAATTATGAGAGATATTGATTTGAATGGGAGCACAATTATGTATTAATTAAGTTTAGTAACTAGTGCAAATTAATTATTAACAGTGTCTATGTGTAGTTTGCATTATAGTTGTAGAATTAGGGCTCACGGTTCCACCTTTGTTGTTGAAATTGATTGACTATTATTTATCTAGTTGAAACTTTATGTTTAAGAGGATCATCTTATAAAAGTGCCAAGAACATTTTTGTCCTAATGCATGTTTACAATACTCTCTTGCCGATGCTATGGATAACGAGACTCGCGTCCTTCGATCCAAAAGCTAGAATTGCATTACAGTCTGCTTGCTTTCAAGAAAACCGAACTTCAAAATGTTTGGGATAGTTATGTCATATTCTTAGAATTGAAAATTGTTTTCAAGAAGAAACAAAGACTAAAAGATATGCGATATCTAAAGAAATGTTTTGTTTGCAAGTTCTAGTGAAGTGTTCAACTATGTTTAATACTAAAATGCGTAAGATCCGGAAGAACAACAGTCATGTGTTGATGGTGAGAACTTATAGAGAAAGAACAAAACCAAAGGATGTAATGAGACTTACTCGCCTAGGGAAGTTCAGGGCTCACGCCACTCTTAAAGTTGATGTTTCTTCTGAGAGTGAGAGAAATATTAAAGTAAAACTATAAAAGAATACCACATTTGTGTGGCACAGCATTTAGTCACATTGGAGATACCAGCATGGAGAAATTTCATAGTGATAAATTTTTAAGTCATCTGATTGAGAATCATCTGACACTTGCAAATTTCATCCAATTAGTGAAGTAAACTAAAATGTCGTTCACAGGCCATAGAGAAAAATAATTGGCAATATGCATATCGATGTGTGTAGTCCAATAAGTGTTGTTGCAAGCAGTGGATTTATCTATCTTCAAGATGTCTCAAGTAGATATTTATATTTACTAATTGGGACATAAATATGGATCTTTTGAAATGCTTCAAAAAAGATTTTCAGAATGAAGTAGAAATTATTGTAATAAGAAAAATTATGTTTCTACAATTGGATTGCGGAAAAGAATATTTGAGTTACAAATTTAGCGAATGTCTGATGAGCTATAAAAGAATTTTATAGCTTGCAACTCCTAGAAACACTACCGAGAGTAGAATGTTTTGAGTAGATGTAATCAAGCTATGTATGACATGGTGAGATCAGAGATGACATGGATTGTTCCGCCAATATACTTTTAATGTGACGCTTTGGAGACTATGGATTTTACACTAAAAAGAGTGCCATCACATTTGTCAAAATAAGTGCTACTTTGTAGGTTATCCCAAATGGCTGGGTATTCCTCTATCACTACGCCGAGGCAAAGTGTCTTGTCACAAAGTGCGAAAAATTTTGTTTTCTGCAAAAGAGTGAGTGGGAGGACAGTGCAATTCGATGAGATTACAAAATCTTCGTGATCAAGTCAAAGAAAAGAAACGCTAGAAGTGGTTCTAAAATTGTTTACCTTGACTGATACAGAAGCCTCTACATAGGATATAGAGACTTCATTCGAACATGTAGCTGAACTATATAGGTTGGAATCATGTATATTCCATATAGTTCTTAGCAAGAATCAGTATCTTGAAATACTGATGAGTGAAATACATGATTTCAATCATACTTGTGTTAATTCCATGGTATGTAAATAACCAGATATGTCCAAGCACACCAAGTAAGTTGTGAGTAAAGTTAATAGAATGGTCAAATTGTTGATCATAGGACAATAGTAAAAATATTGTTAAGTATTGACGACGCTTTTTTGGCATACGGAATTAAGCCAATTTCACACAAATTATATATTTTTGTGAAAGCATGATAGATGCATTGAAATACAAATGATACACGCAGACCTGAAGTTGTCAAGATCCAATAGGACAAAGTCTATACCACAAGCAAAGCATAGACTGACATCGGATTGCCATTGGTGTAAAAGTTAAAAGTGCTAACTAGATTATTGAGTCTAGTGCAAGTGGGACTGTTGCAAATATGGCCTAGAGGCAATAATATTGAATTATTATATTTACATTATTCATAATTAAGAGTTTATATTTCATGCTACAACTGTTGTGATCCTGGAATATGGATTCAGTGGAAAACTCATATGCACGTGTGAAATGACAAACGGTAAACAATAGGTTCTCGGTATGGCCTCTAAGAAATGCTCAAGTGTTGTTGGTGATCACGTTTTCCAGATCTTAGGATATCATTAAAGTGTAACGATAGTCCTAAAATAACATTGAGGGTATGGCATTAGAAGAACGATCATATTGAATCGACCCAATACTTGTCTGTTATACTTTGTCATTATATCATCTGAAATCATCAGTTATAACATAGAGTGTTAGCATGTGTTTTAGTTCCTCAAACCATGAGAGTATATCGGTCACTTCCTACCAGATGGTAGGCTTTGGTGTTGCTCAAACGTCATTTGTAACAAGGTGATCATAACGACAACTTTCAGGCTCACCGAAAAGTTTGACAAGTGACCGGAAAGCTCGATAGTGGGATTTGCTCCTCTAACGATGGAGAGATATTCTTAGGTCTCTCTTGGTGTGACATCATCCATCATCATCTCGCCAGACACAGGTTACTACGTCACGGGGATGCCGGAACACGTCAACGAGAAAGAACAACAAAACCAGTAACGGGAGCAACGGTATAGTGAGCATGGTGATGACTCAGGAGGATACCGATGCACACCAAGTTTTGTAAGTATCGCGAAGCAAATGGAATAGCACATGATAACCAAAGTTTCACTCAAATATCATTCGTGTAATCATAGGGACCGATATGGATGTCCACGGTTCCGCTATCGGTCATTGAACAAAGGGGTTTCATTCATGTCTATGATTTACCGAACCTACTGGGTCACAAGCTTAAGGTAAACACGATCTGCTAACTGTTAGTGTGGCAGGACTGATGAGAATATATTTGTGGAATTATTTCATTAATATCCGGAATAGTTCCGAGAGGTTTCGGAAGCGTTTCGTGGTCACCGGAAGGGTTTCAGTGAATATCTAGTAATACCGGGTATTACCGATCAATATATATAGGTGGAAAATGTTTATGGGGATGTTAAATTATATATAAAAGTTATGAAAATATTTATAAGATTTATATATTTAAATTAATATCAACGGGCCTTAAAAGGCCAAGTGGTGGAAGGAGATATGGGCCACAAAGGCCCATGGCGCCCCCCTTTCCTATCAAGGGAGGGGGGGCGAATCCTACTTGGGGTGGGAGTTGGACTCCCCCCCAAGGCTGGCGCACCAAGGGGGACTCCTTCCCCCTTGGTGTCTGCCCCCTCTTTCCCCTCCAACCTATATACACTAGGAGATTTTACTCTATTGGATATACAAGTTTTGGAGCCTCTTCTAGTAGATCTAGTTCTAGTTCTTGTTGGTCCTAGTGGACTAATTAGAGCTAGCCCTAGCCACCTCTAATCCTCATAATTACAAGCCATGTGTGTCTCTAATCTCCTCCCTCTAATTTTTCGACGACGATTAGTTCTGGACGGCAAAGCGCTGCCGGATCGTGAAGACCGTACGCTTGCAACCAAGTAGAGAGGCCGTGCTTTCAGTCTTCCGTTCGAGGGATCATTCGAGGGCGGTTCACGGGATCGTCATCGACGTTCGAGGGACTCCAAGTATGATCTACACCAACTCATCTACTGCCGCTGCACTGCCAGAGACGGTAATGATCATTGATCCAAACCCGTTATGCATCTTCATATTGTTCCTGGCTGATCGTAGGGCGATTTTTTTGTTTTCTACTATGTTTCCCAACACGTCCGCAATTTATACCGCGGGTAAATCCGTCTGGAGAATCCTCAGTCGTTGATCCCCGGATCAGACGACGCCCGCTGTGGTCACGCGCATAGGAGAAACACCACACGTGGCAGATTTCGGGGCGGAAATCGAGGCGTCATGCCCCACGTTCCCCACTGAGCCACGACGTAACCGCTTCCGCGCGCGCACGCGAATTTTCAAATCACAGAATTCCTGCCGAAGATCAATTTGATTGATTACCTCTGATTCCTTTCCTAAGGAATGCTCGTTGGCCCGACCGACAGCCCTCTGAGGGTCACCGTGCACTCGGACACGTAAACACATCTGGCTGAAGTTACCTTCAAGATCTCAATGGGACGAGCTCAACGCCCCTATGCGGGTTAACTTGGCCCTTCTTCTAGGCTCCAAGGCGCGAGCCTTGTAAATTTTGACTCGGAGATGTCCCGCGCTGGCGTTCCCACGGGATAATGAGTGGCATCTCTCCGGAGAGTCAGACCACGCGCCGATGTTGTCACTCAAATTTTATGGCATGTCCTCATTCGGATCTCTAGTCTATCTCTCCCGAGACATACGAATGCCACCAAGTTTTACCCAGCAGTCAACTCTATGCGATCAGTCGGAAAACTTATAGTACAGAATCCGCTATGGTTTCGCCCAGGTCATGTTAGGTAATCACTCAGCCGCGGACTCTGAGTGCTCCCGAAGCACTCAGACCAAACCAGGGGTTTGACCCATTCATCCCGCGAAACCTCAACCGATTCGGGGGCTAATGATGGGGTCACCTACTAAGGGTAGGTCATAGACCTGACATATAAGGCCCACCTAGGGCCCCACACCGTCTTTGGAAGGTCCCAGGACCACATACGCATTCAGATGTGTACCCCGAGGAATCCACTCGGATCCACCAACGGCACTCGGACGTTTTCCTTCCAGTCGGCCTCACCAGCACCACTCGGACAGAGGAAGCGTAGAGGTGACGTGGGAACTGCAACGGTCGAGTAGTTTAATGACGGACTTCAAGTGTAGTTATAGCGGTCGTTGCCTGTAAGGCCTGTAGTTATGCTCATTCATCTCCCTTGTAACGTGGCATTTATGGGCCGAGGCTCACTCCATATAAGACCCCCTACACCATCTAGGAAAGGATTCAGCACTCATTGTAATCTTACACCCCAAGAGAAAACACAAGCCTCCGAGCACGCGACGTAGGGTTATTACTTCTCCGAGAGGGGCTGAACTCCCTAAATCCGAGTGATACATCTGTGTCGTAGCTAGGCTCCGCCCCTTGTTCGTACGCCTAGTACTTATTGTCAGGTTCGTTGCCTTGACAGACGTTTCCAACTACAAGAACTAGATGGGTTCCAAAACTTCCTTTACCGAGCTCACCCACAAACATGCAAGAAAAAGAAATGACATTTTAGCATTCTTAAATGGAAAAACATGAATACATTTCCTCCATTTATAAGTTGTAACATCACAGGAAATTTTAAACAAAATTGCGCAGAACTACTATGCAGCACATGTTTCTATCATATTTTTCCAGGCTTGGGTAACTCATGTCAATTTTTTGCAGTTGTAGATTGCCAAGATAAAAAGATGGCGAAGGGCTACACTGTCGATTGCAAGGCTGAGAATGGATCAAACACCAGATAGTTCTACATTAAAGTTATAGAATGTTGTTTTCATGGTCAATGTATAGAAAATCGTGTATATATTCTTTGGTTTTGTTCCATGTATTGCAACCGAGTTGATTTAATATGAGATCTTTCTACTTACCGGGTTGCTGCTCATGTGTACTATATCTATTGTCCTAGTAATTATTGTTTGGTAATATATAAAATTCTAGTAATAGTTCATGCTATGTAGGTGTAACTACAATATAAAATAGAAGCATTGCACTGGTATGTTTTGCCCATTTCAAATCAGTTTGTGTAGGTGTAACCACCAACGCATCGAAGTGTTGTTAGGCTATATAATACACTTCTTCGTGTCATTTACCAATGCAATTATATACATCGTTGTAGACACTTAGAATGCTATCAACGGCAACAACAAAAAAAATCCTTTGGTGTAGACCTTAACAATGTTTACATGGACATTCAAAACACATCGACGTGTCGCTAAAGGTGGGTTGAGTGCCAAAACGAAGAAGACATCCGTGAATGCCCGGTGCTCTCCCCTGTTGAAGGCAAAGGCGACAGTCCCGTGACCGTGTGGATCTCGGTGACTGATCCATCTGCGGACCGTACCTTGTTGAAGATCGGTCGGTCCAGCTCGGCAAATGCGTCAGTCGTCCGTTCATGTAGTTCGTCGCGCCGCGTGGAGGAAATAGACCTCACCATGGTTGTCGCCATCGTGCATGGGCGTGATCACCGCCTTCTCCTCATTTAGGAAGACGAGGCCAGTGTGCGCCGGTTGTCACATTTTGCTCGGGGTTGCTACCAGGGCGCCAGTACCGAGAGACACCGAGCCCTCCTGCATGGACTCAACACAGGCCATCATCAGGTCGGGTCCCTCATCCTCCTCGTCCTGGACGAGATTCGCCATCATGGGCGCCTCATCACGTTGTTTCTTGTGGCACTCACGGCCCAGTGCCCCTTCTTGCCGCAATACCGGCACCCGTCCCGGACGTCGTTGTTGCTGGGACCTTGTGTTGGCCTGCCCGGTTGCTGGTGTTGGGCCAGGTTTTCGGCCGTGGTTGTCACCGGCCCCACAGCCCCGCCACTGCCTGAGGTATCACCACTTCGTGAGGCACTGCTATTTCATGGTTTCCTCTTCCTCGCATCCCACTCCTCTTGAGTGAGAACCAGGCCTCCCCCACTGGTTCTCTCCTGATCGTGGTCCTCAATGTTGAATATATGTATAGGCAGTATATCGCATGTATGGATAGGATCATTTCCTATCTAGCCCCGCCTCCTTGTTTCATTGTATAGTCGAGGCCGTGGGCTACATCTTGTACATATATATTGCATGTATGCACCCAATCAATTGAGAGTTGCATTGCCAAACAATATGGTATCAGTTTCCATTTCACGATCTTCTTCCTAAGTCTTCCGCTCCTGCCGCCGCCGTGCCCTAGGCCGCCGCCGCACCTCTGCCGCCGCCGCCGCCCCTAGCTCGCCGCCGCCGCACCTCACCTCTGCCGCCGCTGCCTTTTCCCAGCCGCCGCAGCCTCCCTTCCTCCTCCCCTTCCCTCCCACAACCCTAGCCGCACCCCTAGCCGCATCTCCTCGCCGCCATGGCCTCACCCGGTTCATCCGCCTCCGGTTCCACCAACCCCAACCCTTTTGCCGGTAATGATCCCATCCTCATCCGCGATCTTGACATCCATCGCCGTGTCCCTGTGTGCCTCGATCACTCCACCTCCACATATTACGCCTGGAAAACATACTTCTCCTTAGTGTTCCACAAGTATCATCTTCATGATCACATCGACGGTTCCATCGACTCCAGCCTCATGCTTGGTGATGACGAGTGGACGACCATCGATGCCACGCTCATTCGTTGGTTCTACCTCACCATCTCCAAGGATCTTTTCCACACGGTGGTCACCGAGGGGGATGATGCCCTCGCCGTTTGGACCAAACTCAACGGGTTCTTCACCGTAAACCAACTCCAACGCCGGGTTTTTCTTCAGCAAGAATTTTTTGGGTCTCATCAACTTGACTCATCCATCGATGATTTTTGCATGCGTCTCAAGAAACTTGCAGATGAGCTCCGTGACCTTGGCGAAACCATCTCCGACAAGCTCCTCCTCAGCACTCTCACCGCCGGTCTCAATGAGGAGTTCGGCAACGCCGCCTCAAACCTCACCTTGATCCCGGAGCCAACCTTTCCCAAGGTCGTGGCGTATTTGTGGTTGGAGGAGCGTCACATGAAGATGGCGAAAACCAGGGCCACCTACACTGCCCTCACCGCCAAGACCTCCCGCGGCGGCCCGCCACCGCCGTCCTCGCAGGCGCCTCCCGCGCCGCGGTTCCCTCCGCCGGCGGCCTCCTACGGCCAGTACCCGCCACCTGCGGGCTTCTTCCAGGGGCCGCCGCCCCAGCCGGCCTCCTCTGATCGCCGCCATGGTGGGCGTCGTGGTCGGAAGGGCAACGGCCAAGGCGGCCCGCCCCGCCAGCTGCAGGCCACGGCGCCTTGGGCTGCGGCCCAGAACCCGTGGACGGGTCTGGTTCATGCGCACATCATGCTAGTACCGCGTCCGCCCGCCCCTGGCCTTCTGGGCCCGCGCCCGGCCTCCCACCAGGCGCCGTACGCCGCGCTCCCGCCGGCGCCCTACGCCGTGTTGCCGCTAGCCCCCCACGCCATGACGCCGCCCACCGGACAGCAAGCCGGCGCCGGCTACTTCCACCCATCGGCGCCTCCACTTCCACCGGCTCCGTGGGATCCGGCACTACTTGCGGCTCTCCACTCCGCTCCATCGCCGGCCAACTACACTGGTGGCGGCGATTGGTATATGGACACCGGCGCCACCGCTCATATGGCTGCCCATCCCGGTACTCTCCACACCTCCTATCCCGTCACTACTTCCAATTGTATTACCGTCGGTGATGGAACATCACTTCCCATTACACATATAGGCCATGCTTCTTTTCCGTCTACATCCACACCTTTATCATTATCCAACATACTTGTGTCTCCTGACCTTATTAAAAATCTAGTTTCTGTTCGTTCTTTTACTCGTGAAAATCCCGTTACCGTTGAATTTGACATGTGTGGTTTTTCTTTCAAGGACGCCCGTACCCGGATGGTGCTTCACCGATGTGATAGTCCCGACAAGCTCTACCTGGTCCACCCACCCGCTTCTACCAACACCTCTTCGGGCGCCCTTTCCATCAGTGTGGACCTCTGGCACGCTCTCTTGGGACATCCCAACGACACCACTCTTCGTCATATTCTTCGGAATTTTTCTTTCACTTGTAATAAGACCGATGGTCACACTTGTCATGCGTGTCGTCTAGGCAAACATACTCGTCTTCCCTTTAGCACTTCCTCCTCGGTTGCATCGTATCCATTTGAACTACTTCATAGTGATGTGTGGACTTCTCCAGTTGCGAGTAATACCGGCTATATTTACTATCTTGTTATTCTTGATGATTTTTCGCACTATGTGTGGACCTTCCCATTGCGGCGGAAATCTGATGTCATATCCATCCTCACCACCTTTTACTCATATGTCACCATGCAGTTTGGTCGCTCCATTCATGCCCTCCAAACCGACAACGGGAAGGAATTCGGTAACCTTGCGGTTCACAATCTACTCGCCACACATGGGACGATCTTTCGTCTCACTTGCCCCTAACCTCACAACAAGATGGGCGGGCCGAACGGGTCTTACGTGCTCTTAACAATTGCGTCCGCACAATATTATTCCATGCTAATGTGCGACCCCATTTCTGGCCTGATGCCCTCGCCACCGCATCACTCCTCATTAACATCCGGCCATGCCATGCTCGCGGAAACTTTGCACCGCATCACCTGCTTTTCGGGAGCCCACCATCTTATGATGACCTTCGCATTTTTGGGTGCCTTTGCTACCCTAGCATCGCCTCCACCACCCCTCACAAACTTGCTCCTCGCTCCCTTGCGTGAATTTTTTTGGCCTACCCTCCCAACACCAAGGGCTACCGATGCTATGACCCTGTCTCACACCGTCTTTTTACTTCTCGACATGTTTACTTTCATGAAAGGGTTTTTCTATTTCAGCAGGTGCCACCGTCCGTCTCATCGACGACTTCACCACCGGCTCCTGGCGACTCATCATAGGGCTCCCCTGGTGTGCTTGCGCGCCCTTGAGCCCACCTTGGGCCGCCTCCGGGCTTTGGCCCGCTGCCCCGCTCGACGGCAGAGGGCTCGGCGCCTGGCCCCGCTGCTTCTGCCGATGCGGCGGCGTCCCCGACGCCCCCTTCACCGACCCCTTTAGCAGCGCCTTCCGCCTCAGCGGAGACGATCGCACCGGCCTCCGTCTCGTCGTCAGCCGGATCGCCCACGCCGGCCTCTCCGGCGCTCTCCGCCGGGTCGCCCGCGCCAGCCTCTCCGGCGCCCTCCGGCGGGTCGCCCGCGCCGGCCTCTCCGGCGTCCTCAGCCGCGACGCCCACGCCGACCTCTCCAGCGTCCGGGTCGCCCGCGCTGGCCTCTCTGGCGCTCTTCGCAGGTTCGGCCGCAACGGGCTCTTCATCACCGTCTTCGCCCGATGCCCTCCCCCGGACTCGCCGCCCCACCGCATGGTGACTCGTGCTCGGACCGGTGTGCACCTCCCGAGTCAGTGGTACTCCGCCGATGAGTACCTCCTTGCGGCCTCCACCTCAGCACCGTCCCCCCTCCCATCGTCGGCTCGAGCGGCTCTTCGTGACCCTCATTGGCTCGCCGCGATGTAGGAGGAGTTCGACGCTCTTCAGCGCAACCGCACCTGGCAGTTGGTGCCTCGACCGCCGCACACTAATGTGATTAGCGGCAAGTGGGTCTTTCGTCATAAGGCTCGACCTGATGGAACTCTTGAGCGGTACAAGGCTCATTGGGTGGTTCGCGGTTTCCGCCAGCGTGCCGGTGTGGACTTCACCGACACTTTTGCTCCGGTTGTAAAACCGGGCACCATTCGCACCGTTCTGCAGCTGGCGGTCTCTCGCGCTTGGCCCGTCCACCAGATGAATGTCTCCAATGCGTTTCTTCATGGCCACCTTGCCGAATAGGTCTACTGTCAGCAGCCCATTGGCTTCGTCGATGCCACTCAGCCCGATCACGTGTGCCTGCTCTCGTGCTCGCTCTACGGGCTCAAGCAGGCCCCTTGTGCATGGTACCAACGTATTGCCGCATTCCTTCAACAGCTTGGGTTCCGAGCTACTCGCTCCGATGCCTCCCTGTTTGTGTACCATCACGACAATGGGACTGCTTATCTGCTGCTCTATGTTGATGACATCATCCTAACAGCTTCTTCGGCCGAGCTCCTTCGCTAGCTCACAGCTCGCCTCGGCACCGAGTTTGCCATGAAGGACCTTGGTCCTTTGCACTACTTCCTTGGGATCGAGGTGGTGCGGCGTGTGGATGGGTTCTTTCTTCATCAGCAGCAGTACGCCCAGGAGTTACTCGAGCGCGCTGGCATGCTTAACTGCAAGCCAGCACCTACGCCTAACGACACGAAGGCAAAGGTCTCCGCTCTTTGAGGGCACTCCGGCGCAGGACACCGCCTTCTACTGGTCCATTGTTGGTGCTCTTCAGTACTTGACGCTCACTCGGCCAGACTTGCAGTATGCCGTCCAACAGGTGTGCTTACACATGCACACTCCACGTGACTCCCACTGGTCCCTGGTGAAGTCATCGGCCTGCTCACCATCCTTGAAGATGATGGTCTCAAACTTCGCCCACAGCCGCTGCGTGTTCTCCTCACGCGCATGATCATTTCCGAGGTGCTGGGTTTTGATCGAAGCCCACGCCTCATGCCGCATGCAGGTTCACCTCCATTACCAGCGCACAGTCAATGGAGTTGGTGCGAGTGATCAAGCATCAAGAAGGAGAGGTTGGTGCTGCTACCTCCATCGATCTCGCGCACGACCTCCCTTACAATGACCTCATCGCCCATGCCACGGCGTGTCCTACTACGTCCGCGACTTGGTGAACGATCTCACAGCAGCAGCAACGTCTTGGAGCTACCCGAGGCTGAATGTTGCTGCCCTCCGCCACTTGACATGGTCGCTGAAACAAGGCTCCGATGCCAATTGTTAGCCTAAATTACTAGCTGCCTAGCTTTGCCGGTATAAGACGAGGAGGAGCAGATAGTGGCTAGCTGAGGAAGTTTAGCAAGTGCATAAACATGTAGTGCAGTCTACACATGTGCGCGCATGTGCGCACACATAATTGGTGAGGAGGAGCTTTACTAGGACGTGGAGTGTTTGTGCTTGAGCTCAAATAAGCCCGTATGAACAGTAAAATCAAAAAAGTGAAAAAATTCAAAAAATATGAATTTTTTTTGACAAATGTTCTAAATGCTTGCAAATTTTTAGCATAAGATCACATTCATGGAAGGTGTGAAAAAAACAAAATCGACACTCTAAAAATGCTACTTCCCAAAGCATTTTGGAGCACTGATTTTGTTTTTTTGCCACGCTTTCCACGAATATGATCTCATGCTGAAAATTTGCAAACAGTTATAACATTTGTTTTTTCAGCATACTTTGAGAAATATGATGCCATATCTGAAGTTGTTTGATGCATATCGAGTATCTGTGAGTTGATTATTCGATATGCATCAAACAACTTCAAATTTATAATATTCAATCCAACACAAAGAACTTCAAAGAGTGCCCCAAGATTTCTACCGGAGAAAGAAAGATGAAAACATGCATCAACCCCTATGCATAGATTACCCCAATGTCGCCTCGGGAATCTGTGAGTTGAGTGCCACCTCGGGAATCCGTGAGTTGAGTGCCAAAACATACATCAAGTGAATCAATATAATACCCCATTGTCACCACGGGTATTCATATGCAAGACATACATCAAGTGTTCTCAAATCCAACAAGTATTGAATTCGATAATAGTGAAACCTCAAACATAAAAACTCAATTCATCACAACAAGATAGAGAGGGGGGAAACACCATATGATCCAACTATATTAACAAAGCTTGCGGTACATCAAGATCGTGTCAAATCAAGAACACGAGAGAGAGATCAAACACATAGCTACTAGTACATACCCTCAGCCTCAGGGGTGAACCGCCGGGATGATGAAGATGGCCTCCGGTGATAATTTCCCCCTCCGGCAGTGTGCCGGAACAGGGCTCCAGATGGGATCTCTTTGGTATAGAGGCTTGCGGCGGCGGGGTCGAAGTTCTAGGGTTATTTCTAGGGGTTTCTCTATTTATAAGAATTTTAGAGTTGGAATCATGCGAAGAGGTGCCACAGGGGGCCCACGAGGTACCTGGGCGCACCCATGTGCCTCATGTGGCCCCTGTTTGTCTTCTAGTACTTCCCTGAAGCTTCCTGGTTCCCTTTCCTTCCAGAAAAAATCGTCAAAAAGTTTCACTGCATTTGGACTTCATTTGATATGGATTTTCTGGAAAACCAAAAACAAGCAGAAAACAACAACTGGCACTGGGCACTAGGTCAATATGATAGTCCATGAAAATCATATAAAAGTCATATAAAAGTGCACCAAAACTATATAAAATTGTTGTAAACATGTCATGAATACTTCATAAATTATAGATACATAGGAGACGTATCATAGACTAAATGTTGTTTTGATAGGGGTGGCATGACATGTGTTGGTCATTGCCACACTCTCTTGCCAAGTGTCATATTATCTCCACACTATCTTGCCAAGTGTCATAGAAAATATGACACTTGACATGGGAATGTGGAGATGCCCAACAGGTGTCATGCCACTGCTAGTGATCAAACACGTAGTCTACCACACTAATATTTCCCCTCTATAAACCCAGATCAAAACATCCATTCCTCTGGCCAAGTGTCATAAATAATATGACACTTGTCAAGTGAGCTGGAGATGCAAAACACTTGTCAAGCCACCCCTAGTGAGCCGACATGTAATCTAACTCACTGCTTTTTCCCCTCAATAAATGAAGGTCAAAACATTTTTTATTCATATCTTCATAATCAAATGACGATTGGAAGAACTTTTGGTAAGATTGGTAGCCCTGCTCGATTTATTGTCTTGCCAATTTCAGTGATTACCCTTCTTGGGAAGACCATGACGAAGATGCAGACTTCCACACTATGTCCACCACCATATTTTATAAAGGTTTGAGGGAATTTACCACATAATAAAAATTTATATACTATTACAATATGCCCGGAGTTTCCTAAAATACAGCCTTTTGAAGAACAAATAACAAATTAATCTAAATTTATTGAATGGAATAGTCTCACATTAATGGTTTACATGATGGTACCCATGTTGATATGTTTTTTTTTCATCCTACGATATCACTTCATTAGATGCATATAGCAGCCTAGGAACCAATTGGCGCTAATAATACCGTCTAATATTCATTTTCCATAAATATTCAAATGTATCCTTTCCCTATATTAATTCTTCAATTCACAAAGCCACAAGATATTGATGATGACTAGCATTGGTCCTTTATGTAAAGCTTCCATGTGTTTTAATGAAAGGCATTTCTACTTTGTACAAGTAAGCTAATGCTATCATCCCAAATATCCCTATGTTGTTCAAAGAAAAACACTTTAAATTTTATAATTTCATAAAAAATTCATATGTACCTTGTGGAATAGTGTATGCATCTGTAAATATTTCATGAAAGAATTTACCAGTTCATGTGCTTAGAATAAACAATGAATTAAGGCCTATGATATTTCTCTATGAAATTATAAATATTTGCAACAGAAGTTTTTTGGTGCACATGTTAGCAAATTTTTCTTCCTAGTTGTTCTAATGTGCACGTGACCATATGACCCCTTCATGCTTAGCAGTTCAGGTACAATGGTTTGAAAGCTACTAATTTGCATGTTGGTTGCTTGGAAGATAAAAGTTACAAAGATATAACATACTCAAAATCATTATATTTTGTGAACCCCCATCACGTGCCCATTGGTTTTGTTCCTCTTTGTTCATGTCTCCTCTACCAGTATACTTTAATTATATTTGCCCTACATTTTATAGGTGAAAGTGCAACTAATCCCCGGGTGGTTTTGGTAATTTATAACAACATATAGCTCATTGAACTAACAACCATTCAAGTTTAATATTTCAGAAAGTTCAATGAATGGCATGGCATGGACTAGAGATGTGGACCCCTCAAAATGCTAAGGATACACATTGGAAAAAGCTCAAGACTCTTCATTTCATTTTTAGTGATCCAAGATCACATTGAGTCCATAGGAAAGCCAATACTATTAAAAGGGGATGAGGTGTTGCTTAATGGCTTGCTTGCTCAAATGCTTAGTGATATTGCTCCAAATACCTCAACCACTTTCTCATTCCAAATATGTCAAAACCCTAAACTCCAACTCGGCACCACCGATTCATCCTATCTGGAGCCACCGAGTTCATATGACATAGCCACTGCCAGAAACCCTAACAGTTCAGTCACACTGATACGGATCTCGGTCTCACCGAGATGGCCTTGCCAACTCTCTGTTGCCTGTTGCAATTATTTCGGTCTCACCGAAATAGCGATCGGTCTCACCGAGATGGCTTGACCAACTCTCTATTGCCCAATTGCTTCACTTCGGTCTCACCGAGTTGATGCAATCGGCGCTACCGAGATGAGGTTTGCCCTAAGCCCTAGCACATCGGTCCCACCGAGTTTTTCCAGTCGGTCCCACCGAGATTCCTAACGTTCACATTTTGAACTAAATCGGTCTCACCGAGTTCATCTATTCGGTCTGACCGAGTTGGGTCAAATGTGTGTAACGGTTGGATTTTGTGTGGAGGCTATATATTTCCCTCCACCCCCTTCTCCATATGGGAGAGAGCCATCAGAACGTGCCTACACTTCCAGCATATATTTTCTGAGAGAGAACCACCTACTCATGTGTTGAGATCAAGATATACCAATCCTACCACAAGAATCTTGATTTATAGCCTTCCCCAAGTTGCTTTCCACTCAAATCATCTTTCCACCATATCCAAATCCGTGAGAGAGAGTTGAGTGTTGGGGAGACTATCATTTGAAGCACAAGAGCAAGGAGTTCATCATCAACACAACATCTATTACCTTTTGGAGAGTGGTGTCTCCTAGATTGGTTAGGTGTCGCTTGGGAGCCTCCATCAAGTTGTGGAGTTGAACCTAGAAGTTTGTAAGGGAAAGGAGATCGCATACTTCATGAAGATCTACCCAAGTGAGGCAAGTACTTCGTGGGCGATGGCCATGGTGGGATAGACAAGGTTGCTTCTTCGTGGACCCTTCGTGGGTGGAGCCCTCCGTGGACTCGCGCAACCGTTACCCTTCATGGGTTGAAGTCTCCATCAACGTGGATGTACGATAGCACCACCTATCGCAACCACGCCAAAAATATCCGTGTCTTCATTGCGTTTGCACTGTCCAAACCCTTCCCTTTACCTTCATATGCAATGTTTTACTTTCCGCTGCTACACACTTAGAATTTCATGTGTAGGTTGATTTCTTGACTTGTGCTAGTTGCCAAAATCTACCCACAACACTACAAAAAATACACTTCTGTGATGATACGTGTTTGTCACAGTAGGTCACATTTTCTGTCATGCATGTACATCCATGACGATTTTATGACAGAATCAAGATAGTCATACCTGTGCTGTCGTAGAAGTGTTCCATGACAATA
This sequence comes from Thinopyrum elongatum, assembly GCA_011799875.1. Taxonomy (NCBI): domain Eukaryota; kingdom Viridiplantae; phylum Streptophyta; class Magnoliopsida; order Poales; family Poaceae; genus Thinopyrum; species Thinopyrum elongatum. The sequence goes on from CM022301.1 coordinate 105,365,522, forward strand.
CCAAAATTATCATCACATAAGTGTCCACTTCCATGACGATAAATGGCGCGTCATGGAAGTGCTTTCGTCAAGGGTAACCGACACGTGGCATCCATCGTAATGGGTCGCCGTTAAGCTATCGGGTTCCGGTTTGGATCCGATTACCCGTTAACCGCCCGGACCAATGGGGATTTTCCACGTGTAAAATTCTGATTCGCCTTAGTATCCACGTGTCAGCTCCGCGTTGGGATAGGTGTCATCAAACGAGTGCATGGGACGAGCCTACGGTACATCGACACGTGGCTCAGCCCAACAGTGGCCCATTTAGGTTAAAAGGTCGGGCCTGTCAAAATAAGCGGGCCGGCCCATTAGCGGCCTACTTGAGTCAGGCCCATTCACAAGCATGGCCCATACAAGTTACATAGAATCGGCCCATCAAAGGCCCTTTCTAGATTTGACAATTTCCAGCCCATCGTCAGTTCCAGCCCGTTAACGGCCCGCTACGTATTTGGGCCCAATTACGGCCCGACCTTCTTTCGTCCTGTTAGCAGCCCATCGCCAGTTCCAGCCCGTTAACGGCCCGGTACGTCTTTCGGCCTTTTCTCGGTCCATTCTGCAGTTGGGCCAACTTCTAGCCAGTTGTTTCTTTAGGCCTTTCCTCGGCCCATTCGGTAAATGGGCCAATTCCTAGCCCATTTTGTCTTTCGGCCTATTAATGGCCCGCACAACAGTTGGGCCTTTGACTGTGCAACCTAATTTTGGGTCCATTAGCGGCCCATGTTCCGTAGGGCACAATTTCAGCCCGACGCGACTTTCGGCCTGTTAAAAGCCTAGTTTACAAATTGGGCCTCTTCTGGCCCAAAACACTTTCGGCCTCTTACTGGCCCGTAAAGTAAAAGGGCCGAGACAAAATTGACATTTATTTCGGCCTGCTAGAGGCCCGCGGGCCATTTCCATTTATATGGCCCTATCGAGCTTTCGGCCTGTTAACGGCCTGCTAAGAGCTGTTGTTACGGTGGGCCACATTATTTGGGATCGACCAAATATTAATTTGACTAACCCAATTAAGGCCCGCTTTGACTACACATGTTTGTTCGTTCGGATGGCATCCAGGTAATGTTTGGGCGTGTTGGCCCCCGTTTCAATGATATAGCATATACAAAGAATTATCCTACTCTATACTATCACCTCTAAAAAACGTACACTATACAATAAAGAGACTAAGGCATAGAAACGTAGAATAATCCTACACTATACAATAAAGAAATTACAGCAGATTATACCCACTGGGCATTATAGTTCAGCACTAGTGATAATAAAGCGTAGACAAACAGCAAATTACATACACTGGGCAAATAAAGCTCATACATCATGACACGCATCAACAGAACTTACCATTTGAACTATAATCTTTTAAGAAAATAGGATTGGCCGGATTCAGATAGCACAAATTTCAGTCTACAAAATCTCCAATTCCTTCGTGGTTACCTCAGTGTCTAGTTTCATTTTTTTGACTCCTGCATCTAATACCTGCACCTCCAGTCTCAACTTGTTGATTGCATGTTGAGAATCATGTACACGTTGTCTTGCCACCTCTAGTTGATGCTCGAGAAAATCAGCACATTCCAATTCCAATCCATAATCATTTAGTAATGGCCATGCCGCACTGCTCGCAGATCTTTGTGTTGATGTCACTTCATCCTGAAATGTTTCTGTAAGTACACATGACTAGGGCAAAAATATAGTTACAACAGTGAAGCGAGCAAGACAGACTATTTTGTACATGGCAAAACAGAACTAACAATAATGTTACATGTCATGAAGCATAAGCAGGTGAATTTTAAAAATTATAAAAATGGTAGTCTGTGCAGCCCGCATACAGAAATCTCTCTTAACTCACCAGGGGAGCATAATGTTGGGGCCAAATCCAAAACACAGACAGGTTACAAATTTAGACCACACGCAGCTACTGAACATCAAGCAGTTGGCCATTCTGTAGCTCAATTAAAGTCTTAGGGAGCATAATGAACAGCAAAGGGATTCATACAAACCTACTACAGCAAGCAAAACTATGCAATCATTAGCCTAATATAAACTAGATTGTGAGCCTCATGCAGTAATAGTTGGTTAATAGACTTCAAAGCTTCAGGCACACTTCACTAGATTAATTAAATGGTAAGGCCTTTAATTATGTCAACTAATAGTTATACAAGTACCCAACATCAGGCATCATTGTTTGGGCATCTCATTAACTGAGGACAAATAAAGCAATTGAAAAGAGCAATTTAACTATGCCTGAAACAAACAAGCAATTGAACTATTGAGTTGGCAGCATGCTTACATGCATGCCTCAATAACATCCATGGCCTAGCTACATTTACTATATAAAGGAACAAGTATTGTAATATTATTTGCCCCCTATGAAGTATCTCGACTAGTATGTAATCAATATCCTAGTAATGATAGGGAGGCTAATGATGTGAATATGCGTTTGGTTATGACATTTATGACATCGACAACTATACCATGGCAGGAAGCAGTTTCACACTGTTCACTACTATAAGATGTTTTAGATATTTAAAAGTAGACTACATCCGTAATGAGTGAACACATATTTAAAATTTTTTACATACATCTGATTTACAAAAAAGTTAGAACATCATATAGTAGTGAGCGGAGGGGTTTTTAATCAATGGCCCAATGACTGGGTTACAGGTGAAGAACCCTATGCAAGCACAATGTCAGACAAATAGGATGTCCTGGTAATTGTAATACAGTGACTTGCCATAACTAGTTGAACAGGCTCAGCACTGCTCCTCCTCCTCTTGCAAGGCTCCTTCCTAACATCTTGTACTTGGAAATCCTCAATCTTATCTTCATTGCACCACCTCTGCAAGGTGACACAAATTAGTTACTGGTCTCCTTGGAAGATAAATATGCATACTTTCCAGTCTGTGAACAACACAAAAGGATGAGTTTATAACAAAGCAACACCACATAATAAAACATGCCACATCTCTTGCACACAATGAAATGAGCATTTACTATATGTGCATTGTGTAAAAACTAGGCATACCTTCGAACTGGATCTCCAGGTACTCTTGGAGAGCCTACTTTAGTGTACAACCAAACCTTTATGTCACCTATGAGTTATACAAGCCCCCACTACAGCAGCCCTTAGTGTTTAAATCGTTGACAAGCTCTGTTAGGTCAAGAACAGCAAGTAATCAAAGCAAACAGTCCTAGTATGACTGGCTGATACAAACAAGCAATTGAACAGATGTGTGAGCAAATCTTACATATCAAGAAAAGAAGCATAGAAGGAGGCTTAAAGACCATCACTTGACTGACCAGATTTAAGGGGCATTTAAACATCATGTGCAACGTATGAACTAACATAAACATTGCATATTTCAAATTCTATAATGAAATGCACATGTATTAGGTTATGCCATGTATGATGCCTAAATGTACACTATAGCAGGCAGGAGTGATTCATCATAGCACGCACAATTGAATTGCAGGTTAAGGGCTAGTTCTATTCCGCCTTTTCAGAGCTTATTGTCAAAATAAGCCATAAAAGATGTAAAGAAGTCATCTTTGAGTTATGCACTTGGGCTTAACTTATCTCGCTTTGGAGGGGGGTGCTTCGGGTAGAAGCTCACTAAAAATTGAAGGGAAGGTGTCGTGGAATTGTCACGGCAGATGTCCTTAGTGTGAGGACTCAGTCGTGAGGCCAACGCATCTATGTAGTAGCTTGAGAGGGGTTGGTCGGAGTCGAGAGACGCGATGTTTTACCTTGGTTCGGCCCCTCACGGTGGAGGTAAAAGCCTACATCCTGCTTCATTGATATTGACGATGGTGATGCTCACAATTACAAGGGTGCTCTTTCGCTACCTCTATCTCGAGAGCTATTGACTTGTCTGTCTTAACCTGTGAAACTTGTCCCTCTTGGGGTGCCCTGTCCCTCCTTATTTAAGTTGGAGGGGCGGGTTACATGAGGAGTCCTAGTAGGACTAGGACTATTCTAAGTGGAATCCTAGTCTTGCTTCCTTGGTAAGGGAAAACTCCTTATGCCTTTCCTCTTAAGCCGGCCCACCATAACATAAGCGGGCCTTCCATGAGCTGCCCTCTGGGCCGCCGGGTCTTCTCGCTCCTCTAACCCGCCTGCCGGGTTACCAATGAGTCACCAGGCCCGGCCAGGTCATCAGTGAGTGGAGAGCTCCGAGTGGGTCACTAGTGAGTCGCCAAGTCTGGCCGGGTCATACTTCCGGCCGGCTCATACCGTGGGGTATATCCCCGACATTAGCCCTAGTTTAATTTGGATTCATCCATGTTAAACTGGTCCTTTGACAGGAGCAATTAGTAGCCCCCAAGGGCCGGCTCATTACGATGTGATGAGTCAGGTCTTCAATGAGGCGAGTTAAAATGACTTTGCATTAGCCCCCAAGTGCCATGGTGCATGCTTGCAGCGACAGGGGACTTGCATATTTGATGAAATCTTGACTTGAATAATGTAGCCCCCAAGTGCCGGGTCGTATGCCTGCAGCGACTCGGGACTATTCCTTCCATTGTAGAATAAATCATATCCATTGATAAAGAAATAATAGCCATTGCACTGAAGCGACTTTGAAAACCTCAATCATAATACTGGTTATTGATAACCATAATAAAAATCCAGCCATGTTGGCTATTAAAGTTTTGAATAATATAATCTGGTATGAAAGCCTCAATCATTCAATACCATAATGAAAATCCAGCCAAGTTTGGCTATTAAAGATTTGAATAACTTATCTGTTGATAAGTAAATTCGGAGTTAAATACCCGGCGGCTCTTGGCCGATGGCGACTTAATGCGCATTCATTGTAAGCTAGAATTTTTGTAACCCGGCGGCTTATAACCTTTGTAAAAAATCAATAACTGATAACCCTTTTGAAACACCAATTTAATTTTTGATGATGGGCTTGAACTTAATCATTTATGTAAGCCAGAACTCTGCATGTCCTGCACAAAGTTTAAACAACATATGCCCTGGCGACTTAACATCAAAAGCCAGGGCGGGTAACAACCCAAACATAATATAGTCTTATGCAATTATGAAAAAGACTAGAATTAAGGCCATTCAAGACAAAACATACTGGCAACTTAAAGTCCAAAACCAGGGCGGGTTATCAAACCTCGCATACTTATATAACCAGGAAAACATACCTGTAGAATTAATTTATACTGCCGGCTTACATCGCCATATCCAGTGAGGGTAACGACCCAAGGGAGTGCATGATCCCAATAGCGTAAATCAATGCATGTTGGCCACTTAAAGTCCATAGCCAGGGCGGGTTATCAAACCTCGCATATTCATATAACAAGTAAATAACATACCTGTGTTGTTTGTTCATACTGCCGGCTTACAATGCCATATGCAGTGAGGGTAACAGCCCAAAAACTTAGAGCGCATAACTTCAAGTGCACAATCAAAATATACTGGTGACTTATCGTCCAAAGCCAGTTACAAACATCTGGCAACTTAACGTCCAAAGCCAGTTAAAAACATCTGGTGATTCAACGTCCATTGTCAGTCAAAATATACTGGCGACTCAACGTCCAAAGCCAGTTACAAACATCAGGCGACTCAGCGTCCAAAGCCAGGGTGCAATCCAAAGATTTTATAGCGCCTAATTCCAATTGCGCAATCAAAGTATACTGGCGACTCAACGTCCAAAGCCAGGGTGGTTTACCAAACCCAAAATATTCATACCATTATTGAAAGACATACCTATAGATTAATACCATGGTGATGCCTTGATAAGTATAATCCGGAGCCAGTATCAACCCGGAGTCATGAAATATCATCATTTTGATTGCTCAAGGCAAAACATCCTGGCGACTTAAAGTCTGCTATCAGGGCGGGTTACCAAACCCAATATGCTCAATTATGAGTCATATGAATTAAGGCTACATGGCCTAAATTGTTTTAAACCACATGTCAATATGGTATAAGAATATGAACCAAAACAATGTTCATAGAAAATAACAAATCAGAAAAAACAAGGCTTTCATAGGCTGCCAAACCTCAACATCAAGTGTTGTTCAAGGGCCACACAGCCACTAAGTTAATCCTTTATTCAAACCTGTAAGCCGGGCCTCACATGACCAATCGCCGTTTTAACTTTGACAAGTTCAGGGTCTTTATAAGATTGATTGTCAAGAGTATGGCGAGTCATTCCAGGATTACCTGGGCGGAGTGGCAGATATACAAAGGCAGGATAACCCGGATTTCTGGTGAATACACATGGCGTCCAAGCCGATCAAAAGGGAAAATATAGCTATGTTCATTGAACAGGAAGCCCCCAAGTGACCTATAACAAGCCATCAAGGCAGGCTACCTATGTTTGAACTGCACATTGTAGCAAGTTCTCTTTGGTAACCTTTTAACTTGGGAAATAAGCCCCCAAGTGATTTGTAACAAGGCGTATAAGCCGGATCAATAGGGTAGCCATAGCTATGCTCGATGAGCAGGAAGCCCCCAAGTAATTTGTAACAAGGCGTGCAAGCCGGATCAAAAGGGTAGCCATGGCTATGCTCAATGAGCAGGAAGCCCCCAAGTAATTTGCAATCAAGGCATACAAGCCGGATCAAGAGGGTAGTCACAGCTATGCTCAATGAGCAGGAAGCCCCCAAGTGACCATAATAAGATAAGCCCGTAAGGCAGGATACCCATGTTTGAACCCCGCATCATGGCAGCAAGTTCTCTTTGGCAACCTTTAATTTTTCTGAAAACTCGAACTTGCGAGAGATGAATTCCTCTTGAACCGGATGTTGTGCCGGATATTGAGAGCTCACAACTTTGCGAGAGATAAATTTCCCTTGAGCGGATTTTAAACCAGAATCTTTTCTTGTAAACCGGAACTCTTCCATTGAGCCGAAACTTTTAAATTGCCAGGCACTTTTTAAGCCAGAAATTTTCTAACAGCCTCTAAACTTTCATCAATGTAGCAGTAGCCTCTGGGACCGAGTTATTTTCCCTCCAATGACCCGGAGTTCTTGAATCTCACAATATTTGATAAGTCATGTCATCGTAGCCCCCGAGTCTTAAGACAACTCGAGGAGTTGTCTTGAGATTCTCCATATTTGACTGTGATATAAACCGACATATAGTTGGACAGCGGAACACTATAATATGTTGAAGCTCGGCGGGTTATAAATGAACCCGTCTGATTTGTATCAGTAATCCGGCCAGTGGTTCATCCCAGCCGGCTGTTGAGGTTAAGCAAACCGCAGTGGCGGCAACTTGTACGCCTATCCATTGAGCCATCCTGTGGAGGCAGAGGCTAATAATATATCATGACTTGCTTCAGAGTTGTTGGAACAGACTGGGCCGCAGGGCGGCGACTTGCACTCACATTTGTTGAACAATGCGGTACAGTGGGATACTGGCGCATGACAATATTGGCGCGAGCTTTATATCCATGGCATGACCATTGCTCTTGCAGTGAACAATCGTCCTGCATCAAAAAACATCGCAATCCAGAGTAATTGTTCTTCAAAGAATAAAAACATATCAATAAAAATTGACCGGACAGAATTCACCTGATTTGCTCAAAAGCTATGGTAGGGACCAATGAGCAGCGACGGCTCAACAAAGCTGACCGGTGACTCAATACAGCCCCGGCGGATCAGGCAAAACCGGCGACTCGGCCGCCAGGGGCAGCTCAACACGCGTCCGCGGGGACGGCGGCTCAACGCAGAAGACCAGTGATTCAAATCGCAACTTTAATTTTCTTGAAAAATATCTCAGAATATGAATCTGGACTGATGAACTCAAAGCTGATGTCGACCCTTTCGAACCGGCTCTTCTTCATTCGAAAATTGCGAAGTTCTCGATCCCTGTGAGAGATCCCTCCAAGAAATCAACACCACCGTGAGTAGGGCCCCACGGTGGGCGCCAGCTCTCTTGGAATTGTCACGGCAGATGTCCTTAGTGTGAGGACTTAGTCGTGAGGCCAACGCATCTATGTAGTAGCTTGAGAGGGGTTGGTCGGAGTCGAGAGACGCGATGTTTTTACCCAGGTTCGGCCCCTCATGATGGAGGTAAAAGCCTACATCCTGCTTCATTGATATTGATCATGGTGATGCTCACGATTACAAGGGTGCTCTTTCGCTACCTCTATCTCGAGAGCTATTGACTTTTCTGTCTTAACTTGTGAAACTTGTCCCTCTTGGGGTGCCCTGTCCCTCCTTATATAAGTTGGAGGGGCGGGTTACATGAGGAGTCCTAGTAGGACTAGGACTATTCTAAGTGGAATCCTAGTCTTGCTTCCTTGGTAAGGGAAAACTCCTTATGCCTTTCCTCTTAAGCCGGCCCACCATAACATAAGCCGACCTTCCATGAGCTGCCCTCTGGGCCGCCGGATCTTCTCGCTCCTCTAACCCGCCTGCCGGGTTACCAATGAGTCACCAGGCCCGGCCGGGTCATCAGTGAGTGGAGAGCTTCGGGTGGGTCACTAGTGAGTCGCCAAGTCCGGCCGAGTCATACTTCCTGCCGGGTCATACCGCGGGGTATATCCCCGACAGAAGGGGAATAGTGAAATGACTCTGTTGTTTGCCTATATTACACTCAAAATGCCACTGCTCACGCCCGCGTCACACCTGACCCTCAAGTAAAAACAAACACGCAAGCTTTCATTGCCTGCCCGCTTGCATCTCCTGTCCCCTTTCCCTCTACCTCGATCCCCTGCCTGCAGCGCTAGGGTTCCTCCAGCGAGCCGTCGCCACTGGTCCCATCTGGCCTGGTCCTCGATGATGCTCTGTCCAGCTAGGCTACATGGCTGGCGGGTAGGGCCAAGTCTCCCCGGCTGCTCCTCCCTCTGGCGCCGCCCCTCATTCTCATGGTCTCCAGCAGCTGCTCCGTTGTGGTCCGTCCAACGCACTACTCCGGCGGTCGCCGCACAACTACGGCCGATGCCCCACTCTGGCAGAAGGCACCTCGTTCCCCCTCCCCTCCTCCTAAGCCGTGGCCTTGAGGTGTTGTTAAAGGATGAGCTCATCCAACAAGGTGAGGATCTCCTCTGATTTTTTGCCAAATTTTCATTCTGATCCACTATACGATGAATTGCTATGAGCTGCTGCTGCTATATGATGCATTGCTATGAGCTGCTCCTACTGCTGCTATATGATGAATTGCTATGAGCTGCTGCTGCTATATGATGAGTTGCTATAAGCTGCTCCTGCTGCTGCTATATGATGAATTGCTATGAGCTGCTCCTTCTGCTGCTATATGATGAATTGCTATGAGCTGCTGATGGTATATGATGAATTGCTAGCTGTTGCTCCTGTATGATGAGTTCCTATGAGCTGCTGCTGCTATATGATGCTTTCAGGTGGTGCTGCTATATGATAATAACCAGCCACTTGGACCATCGAATTTCGATAAATAATGGTTCTTCATTTAAATTTAGGTCATGCATTCTTCATTTAAACTAGGCAATGGGATCTCTATGGAAGACATTGACCAAAGTAGATTGTGCCAAGTAGATGGTATCTTTGTATTTGCATTTTGAACAAATATTGATGGTCTGTTTTCCTATCATATTAATTATTGCACTGGGTTTAATTTGTGATGTTTGCAAGTCAAATTAATTTTCATATGGGAAGCAAAATGACAAAATATAATGCAATCCAGAATTTTCACTGATCATACCACAGATAAGCTGAAAAGGCAGGCAATTAAAAGAACTGGTTGGCTTATTATCTGGAGCTTATATTCAAAGGTGCTTATTTTCTTAGGATAACTCGGAATAACTGTCCCTAAGAAACTTGGCCAGTAGAACTGACATACAAATAACATGTCATGATGATTGCAATGGAGGCCCAGTTCTTTTGTCAGATTATCCCAGAATCTGACCCCTACCCAGATTCTCCCAGAATCTTTGAGCCCCATTTGTTTTACAATCCTATCTAGTTAGGGTCTAATTAGTTAGGATTGTAAAACAAATGGGGGCCAAAGGTTCTAGGAGAAGCTAGAGAGGGGCAGATTCTGGGAGAATCCTGCAAAAGAACTGGGCCGGAGTGACCTACCATAGCACACTGTATAGGCTCACCGCTGCCTCTCCTTTTTTGCGATGTTCCATGAAATTGCCACATACATCTTGTACTAAGAAATCTTGTACTTTTTCATTGCGTAACCCTATCTACAAGTTGACATGGCTAATTTTAGATATCTCTACATGATAATACATTGCATATCCCTTGCGCATATTTAAACCACCAATTAACGATTGTGTGCGTAGCAAAAACTAGCCATGACTCTGTGTACTGGACTAGCAGGCACTCTAAGGGAGCCTAATGTAGTGCACTGGAATTCCTAAATGCCACCTACGATTTTGTGTAATGTACTACCTCTATTCCTAAATATATGTCTTTGTAGACATTCCAGTATGGACCACATACAGATGTATATAGATGCATTCTCGAGTGTAGATTCACTCATTTTGCTCTGTATGTAGTCTATAGTGGAATCTCTAGAAAGACTTATATTTAGGAACATAGAGAGTATCATGTATGACATCTACTTCTCTACACTAGTGGAAAAACGGCTAGTCACAACTTCCTTTTGTGGCGCGCCATTTCTCATCAACGCCAGCACTATTTTTTCCAAATAGTGCTGGCGTATGCCAAATTGGTACGCCAGCTATAAGTTGCTATTGCTGACACTGGCATTACATCCTACGCCACTACTATGTGGGCCCAGTTGTCGTGACAAGTTGCAGTATATTGCTATCATGCGATTTATAAACACGCCATAGATACTTTACTTTGTGTTGTCGTGTCTTCGCCTGAAACGCCAGCACTAAGTTGTGCCTATATATAGATGTGTTGGCAGCCCCTTCTTATCACATTCACTCCCATTCTCCACAAAATTCTACTCCCTCTTAGTCAGCTGCTTTGGTGACAATGGACCCACCGGAGCTTGTCGAATCGACACGAGCCGCCCGTTCGAGCCCACGTTGGCGTGGCGTGTCACAAGTTTGGGACTCCGCCGCCTTGGCCGAGCTCTCATCTGGCCCCGTTTGGCCACGACATGCGCTCGCCAAGGCCAATGCAGCTAGCCCTATCTGGCGAATCATCACGCTGCAGCGCGACGTCCCTTCGATGATCCGGAAGCTATGCCACCGGCGCCGAAGCTGCCAGGAATCGAGCGAGGGCACCTGTGCTGCTTTTTTGCGGTTGTCGACGCCCTGCTGATAAGCATATGTCGCACACACAAAGTAATCCAGAGCGAGAGTTCTACATCTGCGGTAACCGTGGAAAGGTACGTAATATGACAGAAAATACCTCGATTTTCTGCTAATTTGCACAATTCGCGATCATTAATATATGTGTGTGTGTATTGTGATCCATAGGCCGCGTTAGGACAAAATATTGCTACACATGGATATGGGTTGATCTCGTGCAGAAGTACGTGAGCGAGTTGCTCGAGTAATCCATTGGTGAACTAAGACAACAGATAGATGAGATGCAGCTGAAGACTGATGTGATGCGCGGCCAAATCCAAAAATTCAAGATGCTTCGATATGCCCTTTTAGCTGGTGTTATGCTTGGCCTCGTTCCCTGCTGGATCGGTGGCAGCTTTTTTTCTCGTGTGAATCATTACACTGATGATGTTTTTAGTCTAGATCAAGAGTGTGTGTAGTACTAGAAGTTATATATATGTGTTATTATTTTCATCCTTCAATTATTATGTCTATGCTAGATTAAATGAGATCGATCGATGTTGGCCGGTGTTCTCTAATTATTGGTTTCCCCTGTATATGGTTACATATTTACACAAAAATAATTAGTAAAAATAACAATATAATAAACAATAGGAAAATAAAACAATAAAGTAATAAACTAAGCATCTATATAAATATAAAAAACAATATGTGTAACAGATAGCAATGGCGTTGGCCGCGTAGGCCAACGCCAGCAATTACCCCGCCGCCTCCCGCAGGAGATATTGATTAAATTAACCCCCAAACCCACAACCGACAATCCCCATTAAATCGCCGCTGCCGTCGCCCTCGCCTCCGCTGCTTCCACCGCCGCCGCCGCCTCCACCTCCACCGCCGAAGTCCCCGCCGTCGTCGCCTCCGCCTCCACCGCCGAAGTCCCCGCCCCCATCGCCGTCGCCTCCGCATCCACCCCGGCCACCGCCCCCGTCCCCGTCGCCATTGCCTCCGTCAAAGCCCCCGTCGCCGTCGCCTCCGCATCCACCCCTGCCACCGCCCCCGGCCCCGTCGCCCGCAACGCCTCCTCGCCGTCTACCGCTGCCGCGGGTGAGTTCTACTTAGTGTAGTGTAATAGTAGTGTAGAAAAATATCAAATTTTGTGTATACGAGTAGTGTAAAATTTTAGTGTAGTTGTAGACTATGATTTTAGATAGTGTAATTTTATTAAATTTCTAGTAGTGTACTTGTGGTGAAATAATGTAGTGTAGTTGTAGACTATGATTTTAGATAGTGTAATTTTATTGTATTTCTAGTAGTGTACTTGTGGTGAAAGAATGTAGTGTAGTTGTAGACTATGATTTTAGATAGTGTAATTTTATTGTATTTCTAGTAGTGTACTTGTGGTGAAAGAATGTATAGTGTAGTTGTAGACTATTGTATTTCTCGTTAATATGCCCATTTGTTACTAACTTGTTTAGTTATATATATATGCATCATCACAGATGGCCCCGAAGTTTCATGGTGTGTGACAGAAGGGAAATAAGTACTATGCCACCATTAGGATGGACAATGTCGTCCACGAACTTGGCCATTGGGACACCCCAGAGTTAGCGGCGTGTGCTTATGATGCCATGGCAGTAGAGTTCTTTCAGGAAGGGGCGAATCTGAACTTCCCTGAGTGTCGTGAGTTCGCGATGTTCCTCGCGCCTGAGGACATGAGGATATGCACTAGGGTTGAGGAGAAGGAGAGCAAAGAGGCCGAGATGCAGTTCTTCGACCCATTGATGACCGAGCTTGCGAGAGATGACAAACTCGTGGAGGACAACAAGATGATGTTACTTCAGTATGCAGCCAGAAAGAGCGCAGAGAAGGATCCCATAGACTGGGATGCCTTGGAGCGTGAGGAGGAGGGTCAGCAGGGGTGTCGTCGTAGGTCGACTAGGCACGACCACGAGGTCGGTCCCTCTGGCCACTAGCTTAGCGCGTGCTACCTATTTCATATGAACTGTTTAACTTTATGCATGTTTTATGTTTGAACTACGCATGGTTTGTAGAACTGTTTTATTACAAGTATGTATGTGTTAATAACTAGTGGGCGGATAGCGCTGGTTCATACTAACTGCTTATTATGTTGCATTATATTTATGTGCATCTTATGTATGCTTATTTTTCTCAACTTCATGCATGAAAGTAGTAAATGGATGCCTCATGTGAGACACGTGGTTTGGTGAGATGCCAAAGGGATAAGAAGTTCTTCATAGTTCTGCCGAATGACTTCCTCACTAGGACGGTATGTTTTAGTTGAACATGTTTTGATTGAGTTTCATGCATGACAAGACAATTGTGTAACTAGCTAACTACTTCTTTCTTTCAATTTTGCTCAGGTCATCCCTTGCGGGGCAAGGCGTGACTTCTTAGAGAAGTTTAAAGTTCCAGTTGATGCCACCATCACATTCCAGTGCACCCTCAAGAAGATGCTGACGGCCCAAAAATTCAATTGTCTTGTCACCAACGACGCAAACCGCACCTACTTCGGTTGCCCTGGTTGGAAAGCCCTTGCAGATGCTTACGAGATGGAAGCTGGGGAGACAGCCACGTTCTACTTCGACTACAATCATGACGAGATCATGGTCTACTACAAGCCTGCTGACAGCGATGATGGTGCACTTACTCCGGACTATGACCCTGACTCCGCCCGCCGAAAAGTCGTAATTAGCTAGTTGGCTTGCATGGAAGATATATATCATGTTATTATCACCTCTATTTATTTGAACTTGTACATTCATATGTGTGTTACTTTGCCTACTTTGTTGAACTATATCAATAAGTGCATTGTTGAACTTAAATGCTGTCATTGGGACTATTTATATATAGTTGATTTAGTGATTGTTCTGAAACTGGATTATGCTGTCATTGTGACTGAAATCGCTGCTGTACAGCTTTTATTTCAAATTTGAAAATCAAAATACCGGCGTCGTGAAAACATGGAACGTCACAACTGATGACTAATACTGCTGGAGTGGAAAACGCGACACGCCATTACCGTCCAAAATACTGATGGCGTAGGTGCCAACGCCAGCGCTAATTTTTAACACTGGCGCCATATTGGTGGCGTCGGGTGTCCACGCCACCAAGGCTATTTTTGGCACGCCGTAGCTAGGCTTTTCTCCACTAGTGCTAATTTAGCAGCCTGTAGTGAAAATCATTGTCTGCACAAAGGGATTACTTGTGGAAAATCCTAGCAAAGCACGCTGGCAGGCACACAACAATACAAGAGAGAGAGAGAGACGCACTTACAAGATCATAACAATGCCTCAGTCCAGGATCTTGGTTGGCCAAGCTGTTAGATCCAGAAGAAACATCATCCTTGTAGTTTTCGCCAGCTGCATAACATGCAACAGCGACCTGTTAGTATATTTGAAGTACATCGGGCAGGTGATGCTGGACGAGTTTAAAGGTGACAAGTACCTAGGCCGTGGCGGGTGCTTGGCATCTTGCCAGACGGTGGGAATCAGGTTAGAAACGTCAAGGGTGATGACGCTGCGCTGGCTGTCGGGGTCCGGTAAGGAGATCTAGAACCGTCGAGTAGGGTGTTTGTGGAGCGGCTCTGGTAGGGCGGACTACGGTGTGGGCGAAGCAGATCTGAGGCCGTGGACGAGGGTGTCAGTGAAGCTGCTCCGGTGGTTGGGTTCAGGATGGTGTCGACGATGCGGATCTGCGGCGCTGGACGGGGCGTCAGAAGCTGCTCCGGTAGGTTGGACCAGGGTGCGATGAAGCGGATCTGAGGCCGTGGACTTGTGCGTTGGCAAAGCGGCCCCGGTAGGGTTGAGAATGGTATAGGCGGAGCTACTTCGGTAGGGTTGAGGATGGTGTCGGCAAAGCGGCTCTGGTAGGGTTGAGGAAGGTGTCAGCGAAGAGGATCAGAGGCCGTCGACGGGGGCGTCGGTGGGGCGGCTCCGGGGGTGTGGACGAAGCGTCTCCGATGGGGAGTATGAAGGAGCCGTTGCAGATGCGCTGCGGTTGACGAGAGTACCGGTGAAGCAGATCCGGCAGCGTGGACAAGGCCGGCACTGAATGGTCTATGGTACAATGGTGGATGAGCAATCTACTTGTTTCTAGGGGAGGTGGGAGGGATAGATGCGGCCGCAGAAGCAGATCCGGCGAGGTGGACGCCGCTGGCAGTGAATGGGCTCTGGTACGCCGGTGGATGAGCAATCTAGGGTTTCGAGAGGGGAGGGGTAGAAAGGCCAATGAAGTACGGACGTCGTGATGTAAGATGCTCTGGTGTTGTGGAGTAGTCATTTTTGCAGGAGGGGGAGAGGAAATGGGGGTGCCGTGTGGTGGGGGCAATCGGAAGTTACCAAAGCAACCCCGACCTATTATGTAAATGAGGGCCGTACTGTAACTATTGTTCTCCATGCACCAAGGAGAAAAGGGGAATTTTGCATGCTAAAGACTAGGTGGCAGAAATTTTAGAAGGGGGCGGGAGATTTTGCCACCCGCGGGATCGTTCGTATCCAGTTTCAACTAATTTTGGACAGTGCTAGCGGGAAGGTCATGCGAGACTGTGTACATGGGGCACACGTCAGCAGTTAATAACTGGTATGAAGTCCACCAAAAAAAAAAGACAATAACTCAGGATGATGCACCGATAACTTGGACGTTCACACGGGCGCGGCCAATCGTACAGGTGTAGAGGCGCGTTCACAAAAAAATGGATCAAACGCTCAGCCTATGTATTTCTCGTGTAAATATATAATTTAGTGCCATTGGTTATTTACTTTAAACATAATGCATTGACGTGTTATTGTAGAGGCGCACAAAAAGAAATCGATATTGTAGTCCCACAAAAGAAATGGATATTGTAGTCCGCTACTTAAAAGTGTTACCTCATATGATTACATGGCCTTCATTTCATAAATTGCGTACCCGTTGAATTCATATATGAATATTACATATATTACTTCATAATAGAACCTTAAATCATCGAAGACTAATGAATTTGAATGCAAAACTAACAATGGTGCATGTACATGATAGCTACAGTGGTTGTTTGAAGAAACATCACTGTAACTTTGGAATGCACAATTGAAAAGGATTATTTGGAAAAAAATGCAATATGTGAGTGTCCAATCTTTATAGCGTTGAATCGATATTGTATCTTTGGCCACGATACGAAGTAGATATTGATTTATGTTCAAGCGATGCACGTCCATGATCGCTAGATAGTGATACGTGAATGAATTGTGCAATCTCTCTCACACGCATACATATCTCATTTCTCCGTGGGCATCGGAATCACACACGCGCACTTCGTGTATTTCTCTCCCTCTGTCAAGGTTAGAATTCGTCTTTCTACCCCGTCCTACAAGTCCCTCACACAAAATCACACACGCTCTCTCTGTCGAACATGCCCACCCCTTTAATTCCGCCCACCCACCGCCACTAATGTCTCAAAGTATAACTATGTCTCGCACACATATGCCTAAGGTTAACTCGAGTCCCGGAACCATATGAATACATACAATGGGATTCCAGCAGAGCACCTTTTGTTTTGAGATTTCGCTCGCTCTCTCTCTCTCTCACACACACACACACAAACACGTGCGCGCGCGCATAGACATTGTTTCTCTCTTCATTTTTTTTCCGGCACTTGCATGCACACCGCTTGTTTATCTCCGTGATGCTTTAAGTATGCCTCGCACACATGCTATCTACCTATCCCTTAATATAGATATGTATCACACAAACTCCTTCTCCCTATATCTAAGTGTCACTGCCCCCCCCCACATCCACACACACACACTTCCCGACACCGAAGAAGTAGGGTGACACCTCGATCTTGATACTAATCTATCTACTGGCTTCTCTCTCAAACACACACACAAACACACACACACACACATTACCCGACACCGAAGGAGTAGGGTGGCACCTCGATCTTGATAGTAATCTATCTACTGGCTTCTCTCTCAAACACACACACACACTCGCTAGTTGTGCCTCTGTGCCTACCGCGCGCACACTCTCGATACGTCTTTCTCTCCCTCCCCCCTCCCCACCCACCCAACAATGATAGCAGAAGGGTGACAACTCAATCTTGATCATAATCTATCAATTGGCTTCTCTCTCAAACACACACACACACACACATGCTAGTTGTGTCTCTGTGCCTCGCTCACACACACTCGATACGTCTTTCTCTCCGTAGCCCCCTCGATATGTAGACTTCTCGCGCGCGCACAGCTGTAGTGACGATGACGCTGAACCCAGTGTGCCTTGTTTTTACCGGCCTCATGTGATAGTTTTCACCCTGTTTTCTGTTAATTAACAAGGCAACCTTTTCTTTGTTACGACTAGTGAATTTGAGATCATTCGGGGCAGACATAAAATATATCACTTCAACCCAATTATCGCAGTAACTATTTAAAAAGAAACTAGCAAGATGCCCGTGCGTTGTACGGAACATCAAGATGCATTTGTATGAGTAGTTTTTCTTGTGAGAGAAAAGGATGAACGAGGGAAGGCCCTATTTGCAAATGTGGAGAGGGGTGTGGGTATCTTTTTGCAAAACTGCCATAGTTTCCTTCCTATCCGTCAGATATAAATCGGACGGCCTATATTGTAGGATGGCAGGCACACCATCATCACCAACTCTGTTTTTACTCCCTCCGTTCCTAAATATTTGTCTTTTTAGAGATTTCAACAAGTGACTACATACGGAGCAAAATGAGTGAATCTACACTCTAAAATATGTCTATATACATCCGTATGTGGTAGTCCATTTGAAATCTCAAAAAGACAAATATTTAGGAACGGAGGGAGTATAAGAGTAGACATAGAGATATATCTCCAGCATCGTCCACAACGAACATCTGCTGGACTGGTTAGTGCCGGATGCTCGCAACGCGATGACCTGAGTTCGAATTCTGTCCTAAACTTTAGATTTTTATATTATATTTTTTTAATATATACTTCTTTCGCTATTGTACTAACAGTGGAACCCAAAGAGTACTTAGACTACAAGATTAAGGGTGGATTTGTTTCTTTTTAACTTTCTGTATGAATCTGTAGCCACCCTGCAAGTCATGTACACTGTACATGCAATTAACTTTTTATACAGGGAGAATCATACACGCAATTCACTCAAATGGATTGGATGTGACTCTATTATTTCCAGCATAAGAGCATCTCCAACGGCAACCGGCAAATTTCCTCCCGCTTCCTTCCGCAGAGGACGACATCCAACGCCAGCGGCATACATTTTCACAACTCTAACCAACCAGAGGAAATTCGTGCAAACACGGACTGATTTCATATAAGCATGAAGGATTTTGTATAAAAAAGCCGGATCTTCATATAAACATGACGGATTTCATTACATTTACATGAACTAAGAGGTGCTAATCTGGCTCTCGTGGTATAATTAATACCTAATCTAAATGGCCGCCCGCGGATCCTTTTGTCTTCCTCATGTCCGGCAGACACTTGCGGGGTCGAGAAAGGTCCTCGCAAGAGACGAAGCAGCCAAGAAACCACCTGTATACGCAGTCGTCGCCTCGGCGGTGGCTTTCATGGGACCCAAGCGGTGGCGGCCTCCCGTGTTCTACTTCTCCTCGATGATGGCGGCGGACACGGAGAAGCTGGCCACCGACTCGTCACTCTCCGCACACCCGGCTTCTGTCTCTGCCTGCATGGCGCTGCCGCAGGCACGGGAGGTGCACCCACAGACACGGGAGGCGTGGCCACCGCAGACACGGGAGGCGCGGCCGAAGACACTGGTGGCGTGGTACGACGCGGCAGCGACGACGCCCATGCCACAGTGCTCGCCGCCGTGCCGGCGTGGAGCAACTTGCCACTCCTCATTGAGCTGAACTGGAGCGGCGAGTTGCTGAACCACACACCGGCTTGGGGCGACAACTTGCTCCGTCGGGCCAGGCGAGGTAGGTGAAGCACCGAGCGGCCTCGCTCGTATCCGGAGGGCTCGACGGGCCACCCAGCCGGGTAGTATGCCGGAGAACGGCTCCTCGGAAGCCATCGGAAGAGTGGAGGAGATGGGGGAGCGGTGAAGGGGTGCGATTCTTGCCCGCTGTCTGGCCTCGTTTAAATATAGGGTGGACGGTAGGAGCTTGGCTGGCGTCTGGCCTCGTTTAAACTGAGGGCGGACGGGAGGAGCTCGGCCGACGTTGCGTTTAATTTCGGACCGCTCATGAACAGACGTGTGGCCGGAGTAGGTTTCTTGGTTTGCATGCGGGTTTAACGGAGGCATTTGATGGAGGCAAGGAGGCGTGTTCAGCCGGGCGTGCAGTGGGCGGCGCAGTACTATTCGATTTGACAGCTACTAGTAAACCAAGACAGTTCCCGATACGGCTTTAATGCAGACAAGGGAGAGGGTAGCGGTTCCCGAAATGTTGAACGGCCAATGATGCATCCTCCTTCAATTAGCATCCCGAATGCATGAGGGAAGTAATGGGAGGAGGACGGGGAAAAGAGGCAGCACGATGTGAATGCTATGCAGTTTGCACTCATATAAAGGCGCCCCTCCATTCCAATGCATCTACCACATCGTACGCACCTAAGCACCTACACTAAGCGCAAAAGTGCTCACTCCAGACCCATGGCGGCGATGCATGCGAGCGGCCAGTGGCTGTGCCAGATGGTCCACGATGCCGGCCTACGGCATGGCACCGAGGATCATCTCCAGACGGTGTTGGCGACCGGCTGGTTCATGGCCATAGTCGACGCCAGCTACGACTCTCAGTTGGACAAGATGATCGTTTCCACCATCAACAAGTTCACCGTCGTCAAGAAGCTCACGGATGACATCGCCGTACTCCTCCAGCCCGCGCGCCCGGGCTCCTCATTGCCTGCCACCCTAATCGGCCTCCATGGCGAGAACCTCTTTCAAGCACTGGTGGCCCTGCGACTGCCCGCCGACGCAACGAAGAATGTCCACCTGGAGGTCGCGCTCGCCGCGAGGCGCCTCGCCCTGCAAGAATTTGTCGACCTACACATCCACGTGTACGAGGAAGTCATGTACATAGGTATCTACAAGGCCAGTGAGGACGCTACGACATTGGCCTTTGTCAACCGGCTGGAAGCCTTGGACGCCTTTGTTGAGAAGCACCTTGACCTTGCCACAAAAGCCGCCGCTCCTAAGCTGCTGGTCGGTGGCCCGGCGCACTGAGTCGAGGAGGGGGAGGTCGTACGTTGACGGATGCATCTTTCTTCTTGCCTCCTGTAACCACCACTGTGATCGCATCATCATGGCCTTAATTCTTATTGTGCTATTGCATTATCGTTCCAGTCAATACAGACATGTGCGATCCCTTTGCTCACATTTGGAGGCAATTATATGCATCACTGTAACTAGTACTCCATCCGTCAATTTATAAGTTGTGCTTACCTTTTCCATCAACTTTGTAATTTACGTTCGATGCTTGACCCGACTATGAACTACTCCTAAATTCAAAAACTGAGACCGAACCTATAAATTCAAAACTACTCGTGCAGCACGCCTGTCATGTTCGCAAGTTCAAAACGAGAAACAGGAACACGTATATGAAGCATGTCCCTTCCCCATCGCATACCACACTATCGTCCCCCCCCCGGTCAACGTGCATTGGCTAGGCTTTATATCACTACAACATGTGGGACCGCATGTAACCAAAGCGATCATGCGCCAACCTAGCTACTACCCTGCTTATCTGGCGGGAAAAGCCCCGCCCTAGCGTTTCCAATCGTTGTTTCTATCTATCGATTGTGCCAAGGAGCAGAACCAAATGTTACAATTTATACATGTTTCTCTACTCCCATAAAAAACTCAGTTGGTGATGGTGGTGTGTCTACCATCCGTCATTTCTGACCATTAGATCTGCATCTAACGGCTGTGAGGTAAGTTGTGGCATTTTTGCAACAATAGCCCACTTCTCTGCTCCAATGTGCAAAAAACCCCTTATTATCTTGAAAGCAACCACATCCCTCCCTCACCTCATCAAAACAGCTTGAGAAATATATTTTGAGTGAAAAGTAATATATTTTTAGTGGTATATATGTATGAGATTGTTTGGTTTGTGACTACAACTTTGCCAAAGGTTGCCACACCTAAGGTTAGGCAAGTTTGACCAACTTAGGTGAGTGTTTGGTTCAAGCCACACCTTAGGCAAGCCACACTAGGGCCCCACATGGCATACACACAAAAAGTGCGGCAAGATTCCCTTAGGCTTGCCAACTTGTGGCTCTCATTTTGATGAACTAACTTTAGGTAAGCTTGGCAAAAATGTATGGCAAAGTGTGGCAATGCAAGGCCTAGAACCAAACAGCCCCTATATTAACACAAGAGTGTTTTCTTTCAAGTTTGTGAACAAGTACTATTCTACTTTGGATCCGTTGCAATGCACGGACATATTGCTAGTAAAAGGAAAAGGCCTGCCGCGTTCGCGTCGCACCCCCACACGCCCGGGAATCGGGAGTACTCCATGGCCCGTCCGGCATGCCAAATACCTAGGGAAGGCGTGTTGACTAGCATTTTCACTTTGATGTGGGACCGCAATTGAGCAAACCGACTATCGGCAAACTACACCCCGCCCGCCGCGTTGGAAAACAGAAACGAGGGGAAGATCTAGCTGTAGCACAGATGCTAAGAAATTTGGTGTCAGATGGGACTCGTTGATAGAGTAGGGTACTACACCTACTACGAAGTTTGTACTACTACTACTACTACTACTACCACTATACAACTAGGTACGTGCACGGCACATCATCGTAGGAACAAAAAACGAGAAGATCTTGTTTTGGGTGATTTATCTTTATTTCAGTCAACGTAGTATGAATAATATGAAGTGGGGGGCACCCATGAAGCCACGTGGCACGTCTGGAGGTCTTATTTAGAGCTTCTTATGTGGATCGATCACACAGTCGTGTTGGTCGTTCGAGAAGAACGTGTATGGGTACTTATAGTAGATCTGAATCGCAGCCACGTGGACCATTGGATCAACATCAATCAACGGTTTATATCGTGTACGTGCAAATACACGCATTGACTCGGCATATTGGGTTTCTCTAAAGTCAAACTTTGTATACTTTCAACAATTTGTAGGAAAAAGTATTAACATATACACCACCAAATATATATCATTTGATTCATCATTGCTTTTATTTCCACATCGTGTAAATTTGTTAGTGTAAATGTTCATATTGTTTTCACCAAATTCGGTCAAGCTTTATAAAATTTGGATGCAGTCAAAGCTATATATGTGCGGAGTAAATTACAGACGGAGGGAGTGGAATAGATATAGATATAACTATACAAATAAAAAATATAGTAATATAGTCTACAGATATAAATAAGGCTACTACCCTTTTTCTACGTTAGAACTCGCGTTGTTGTGTACACATTGTTTTGTTGTCGCTATAATTTGCATTTGCAGGGTGTGTGTAGGACTACCGCCTTTTCTTCAGTACCAGCAACCCCACCATTATCCTTAATTACTTCATATTGGCAATTACGATTGCATTATCTTAATTCTAGTCGATTCTTCGGTTGCTTGGAGGAACTCCATCTCGTTATTCAGGTTGATTTTGTGCATACGACAAGATCATCGTCCATCGAAGATTTGTTTAGTAACGATTGTCGATTTGTATCACCGGGTACGATATAGCTGGATCGTCAACGTCAAAATCCACCAAGTCGATACTTATCCCCACTCTCATTGAAAGATTGGGTCGCCATCATAAGACTACCACCTAGACAATTCCTTCCCTATAACATACACATGAGCACCCATCTTATTATTCAGGTCCACGCCTCCCTCTCTCTATGGAAACACACACACCTCTCCACACAATGCGTGTCTCTTGGTCTCTCTTCCATCCCATGACAAAAAGGCACACCGCCATTCTCTTCTTCTTGCTACCCCCGTCTATGTAGTTAGATCTTCTTGCAACAAACAAGCATTCATCTGTCTCTCTACTATCTATTTCTGCCACACATAACCTACCACCCCTAGCCAGCCATGCTGTCAAGGTCTATCCAGCTCTCTCACACGCAAACAGACGATGTCTGTGTGTCCCTTCATCGCACACACACTATCGCTCTCCCGTATCCGCAACCTCGTAACCTTGTCGATCCCGATGTTACACGCACCCCTGTCTCTCTCTCTCTAACACACACACACCCTCTCTCTCCCTTTCGGACACTCCTCTCTCTACGACACACAAAGTCTTTCGAACACGCATATGCCCCTCTCTCGTTAGGTATCGCTGCCCCGCCCCCCTCTTTGTCACACAAATATTCTCTATATATATATATATATCTCGCAATAATACATGCATGGTCTAACTTGAAACCAAGTACAAAAATGAGCTCCGATTACAAAAATCAAATCCACTCCCAAACAGAATAAGAAAATAGGGTGAAATCATGCACACAAATGTTTGTTGCGTGCATGAATGTCAATGATATGGATGTACTACTCATACATCACACAGACCATTTCATACAAATTACATTAAACCCTTCTCAAAATATGGTGCGCATGTGATGTTTGTTGTACTGCTCCTGCCAGCCTTCCTCCGACACGTTCCAACATATTGTGCTACTTTCGATTCTATTTTTCTCCTCAAACCATGTGAAACCACGAAAAGGTCACCCCCCGCCCCCATTGGTACTGTAGCTCAAAGCTCCCATACGGACACAACACCCACCGGAGCACGCAACCGTTGCCGAAGTGGACGACGCCGTGGTCTGGGAAGAGGACGGAGTCTCCGATATCGCCGAGGTGGAGCACGCCCTCTACGGCCGCGAGTAGCGCCCGCTAACTATCCACACGGAGGACAGTGTGATCTAGCGGCTCGCCCTCATCGGCCACGAGGGGTAGCTGTGCTCTAGCAGCACGCCCTGGTCGGTCATGAGGATGTGCATCGCGTCCTCGCCGCTCACAATGTGGACGAGCGGGTTCTCCAGCAGCATGTCCGCGAGCATCGCATCATCGAGAGCACGCCCGCGAACATTGCAACATCGCCGCTCTCGACATGGACGAGCGCGTGCTCCGGCAGCACGCCCGCGAACATCGCATCCTCGCCACTCACAATGTGGACGAGCGCGTTCTCCAGCAGCATGCCCGCGAGCATCGCATCATCGCCGCCTGATGTCGCTTGAACTACGTCGGTATTTCCCCAAAGAGGAAGGGATGATGCAGCACAACTACGGTAGGTATTTCCCTCAGTGATGAGACCAAGGTTATCAAACAAGTAGGAGAACCAAGCAATACTATGTAAACGGTACCTGCACACAAAGAACAAATACTTGCAACCCGACGTAAAAGAGGGGTTGTCAATCCCTCCTGGGTAAAGAGATAGATAAATTTGTAGTAGATCGGATAAATAGATCTCACGGGAACGTGAGATAAAATAAATAACAATAAATTGCAGCAAGATATTTTTGGGTTTTTGGATTAATAGATCTGGAAATAAAAGATGCAAATAAATAAAAAGGCAAATAGCAATATAGATCTGAAAGTATATGATGGGAAAATAGACCCAGGGGCCGTAGATTTCACTAGTGGCTTCTCTCGAGAAAAATAGCATACGGTGGGTAAACAAATTACTGTTGGGCAATTGATAGAACTTCAAATAATCATGACGATATCCAGGAAATGATCATTATATCGGCATCATGTCCAACATTAGTAGACCGACTCCTGCCTGTATCTACTACTATTACTCCACAAATCGACCGCTATCCAGCATGCATCTAGTGTATTAAGTTCATGGAGAAACTGAGTAATGCAATAAGAACAATGACATGATGTAGACAAGATCTATTCATGTAGGAATAGACCCCATCTTGTTATCCTTAATAGCAACGATACATACGTGTCATTTCCCCTTCTGTCACTGGGATTGAGCACCGTAAGATCGAACCCATCACAAAGCACCTCTTCCCATGGCAAGAAAAATCGATCTAGTCGGCCTAACTAAACCAAAGATTCGAAGAAGAAATACGAGGCTATAAGTAATCATGCATATAAGAGATCAAAAGACTCAAATAACTTTCATGGATAAAAACATAGATTTGATCATAAACTCAAAGTTCATCGGATCCCAACAAACACACCGCAAAAAGAGTTACATCAAATAGATCTCCAAGAGACCATTGTATTGAGAATCAAAAGAGAGAGAGAAAGTCATCTAGCTACTAACTACGGACCCGTAGGCCTACAATGAACTACTCACGCATCATCGAAGAGGCACCAATGAGGATGATGAACCCCTCCGTGATGGTGTCCAGATTGGATCTGTGGTTTCTGGAACTTGCGACGGCTGGAATTGTTTTTCGTCCACTCCCCTAGGGTTTTTGGACGTCCAGGGTATTTATAGAGCAAAGAGGCGGTGCGGGAGGCGGCCGAGGTGGGCACAACCCACCTGGGCGCGGTTGGGCCCCCAGGCGCACCCTGGTGGGTTGTGCTCCCCAATGAGCCCCCCTCTGGTACTTCTTTGGCCCAACAGGTGTCTTCTGGTCCAGAAAAAATCACCAAAAATTTTCGCTGCGTTTAGACTCCATTTGGTATTGATTTTCGGTGAAGTAAAAAATAAGCAAAAAAACAGCAACTGGCGCTGGGCACTATGTCAATAGGTTAGTCCCAAAAAATGATATAAAGTTGCTATAAAATGATTGTAAAACATCCAAGATTGATAATATAATAGCATGGAACAATAAAAAATTATAGATACATTGGAGACGTATCAGCATCCCCAAGCTTAATTCCTTCTTGTCCTTGAGTAGGTAAATGATAAAAACAGAATTTTTGATGTGGAATGCTGCCTAGCATGTTCATCACATAATCTTTTCTTTGTAGCATGGACATTTGGACTTTTATATGATTCAAAGCAATAGTCTAGTTTTGACATGAAGATTTCAATACTCAAGCATATCAACAAGCATTCATGTCTTTCAAAATATCAACACTAAAGCAAGTTATCCCTAGCCCATTATGCTCAATCATTGATCCAGTCATGAAACACACTCGCATATTAGCTACACCCAATGCTCAAGTATGATCATAGTGCCCCTTAGTTGGTGCTTTATAAGAGAAGATGGAGACTCAAAAATAAAAACTACATAAAGTAAATAGAAAGGCCCTTCGCAGAGGGAAGTAGGGATTTGTAGAGGTGCCAGAGCTCAAAGCAAAAAATTAAGAGATAAAATATTTTGGGTGGCATGCCTTTCCTGTCAATGAAAACGATCGAGTAGTTCCCAATACTTTCCATGCTGGATATATCATAGGCGGTTCCCAAACAGAAAATAAAGTTTATTCCTTTTTCCACCATACTTTCACATTCCACGGCTAACTGAATCCATGGGTGCCGTCCATACCAACACTTTCCAAGGAATTTATTATTTGACAACATAAAGTAAATTCATTTTTCAATTTGGGACTGGGCATCCCTAATACCTTTGCTGTACTCTCGTGCAATGACAAGTGAATAAACACTCATCTTGAGAATAACACATCTAGCATGGAAAAATATCAGCCACCCCCTACCGTTTCATGAGGGGTACGAGCATACAAAAGAGAAATTTATTTTGAAAATTAGAGATGGCACATACAAATTTGCTTAGAAAGGCACGGAAATACCGCATATAGGTAGGTATAGTGGACTCATATGGCAAAACTGGTTTAAGGATTTTGGATTCACAAGTCGTGATCATACTTAGTGCAAATGAAGGCTATCAAAAGATTGAGAAGCATCCAACCAAGAAACGAAAAATCTCATAAGCGAGCATTAAGCATAACTAACACCGAATAATGCACCACAAGTAGGATATAACTTCATTGCATAACTATTGACTTTCATGCTTTTATAGGGAATCACAAACCTTAACATCAATATTCTTACTAAAGCATAATTACTCATCAACATGACTCACATATTATATCATCATATCACAAAACTATTACAAGGAATCAAGTTTATTTTGTCCAATGATCTTCATGAAAGTTTTTATTATATCCCTCTTGAATATCTATCACTTTGGGACTAGTTTCATATGTTGCTTTTGATAGCTTAAAACAAATCTAAGTGAAGAACATGAGCATAAAAATCTCCTTCTCCCAAAATAATTTAAGTGAAGCATGAGAGAATTTCTTCAAAATTACTACTTTCAAATAAATCTAAGTGAAGCATGAGAGCATTTCTTCAAAAATATTAAAGCACACCGTGCTCAAAAAGATACAAGTGAAGCACTAGAGCAATTCCATAGCTCATAAAGATTTAAGTGAAGCATAGAGAGAAATTCTAACAAATCATAGCATAATTTTGGCTCTCTCAAATAGGTGTGTCTAGCAAGGATACTTGACTAAAAATAAAAAGTAAAACAAGAAAAGACTCAAATCATACAAGGCACTCCATGCAAAACTCATGATATGTGACGAATAAAAATATAGCTTCAAGTAAAATACCGATGGTCGTTAGAAGAAAGAGGGGATGCCACTTGGGCATCCCCAAGCTTAGTTGCTTGCTTATCTTTTAGATAATAGCTTGGGATGCCATGGGAATCCCCAATCTTAGGCTCTTCTTACTCCTTATTCCTTCATCCATCGTGATCTCACCCAAAACTTGAAAACTTCAATCACACAAAACTCAACAAAACCTTCATGAGATCCATTAGTATAAGAAAACTAATCTTTACTTTAAGTAATGGAGAAAACCCATTCAAATTTTGTTATTGCATTATATCTACTGTATTCTAACTTTAACTTGGCTTATAACCTCTACAAACCATAGAATCATCAAAATAAGCACACAATGCAAAGAAAACAGAATCTGTCAAAAATAGAACAGTCTGCAAAGATACGAATTGTTCTCATACTTCTGTAACTCCAAAAAATCTGAAACATTAGGAAAACGTAGGCCATTTGTATATAAATCTTGTGTAAAACATTCAGAATTTTTAGTCACTTCTGTGAATTTCTAGAATTATTTTACTGGACGCAAAAGATTCTATTTTCCAACAAGATCAAATCAACTATCACCCAACATGATCCCAAAAGCTTTGCTTGGCACTAACACTAATTAAAACATAAAAAACACAATCATAACAGTAGCATAATTGTGCAAACACTCAAGAACAGAAAGAAAAAGACAGAAATAAATTTTATTCATTGGGTTGCCTCCCAACAAGCGCTATCGTTTTATGCCCCTAGCTAGGCATAAAGCAAAGATCTAAGTATTGTCATCTTTATTTCTAGAACCGTAAGATGCCCTCATGATTGATTCATATGGTGGCTTAATTCTTGTTCTAGGGAAGTGTTCCATACCCTTTCTCAAAGGAAATTAGAATTTGATGTTCCCTTCTTTCATATCAATCACGGCACCTATAGTGCGTAAAAACGATTTACCATGAATAATTGGGCAAGACGGATTGCAATCAATATCAAGAACAATAAAGTCTATGGGCACATAATTCCTATTTGCAAGGATAAGAACATCATTAATTCTTCCCATAGGCTTTTTAATAGTAGAATCCGCCAAGTGCAAATTTAAAGAACATTCTTCAATATCGGTAAGACCAAGCACATCACATAAGGATTTCGGAATTGTAGAAACACTAGCACCCAAGTCACATAAAGCAAAACACTCATAATTTTCAATCTTGACTTTGATAGTAGGTTCCCATTGATCATGTAATTTTCTAGGAATTGAAATCTCTAATTCCAACTTTTCTTCCAAAGTTTTCATCATAGCATCAACGATATGTTTAGTAAAAGCTTTATTTTGTTCATAAGCATCGAGTGAATTTATCATGGATTGCAACAAAGAAATACAATCAATCAAAGAGCAATTATCATAATTAAAGTCTTTGTAATCCAAAAGAGTGGGCACATCACTACTTAAAGTTTTGACCTCTCCAAGCCCACTTTTATCAATTTTCTCAACAAGATTTTTACCCTCTAAATTATCGGGGTGCCTTCTAGCTAAAGTTGACTCTTCTTCAGTCCCTTTATCATCAATCTTAATTTTACTAAACAAGGAATCAATAGAAGAAACACCAATCACTTTAAGATCTTCATCATTTTTATGAAAGCAATCGCTAGAAAACGCTTTTTCTAAAAATTCTCTTTTAGCTCTAAGCATAGCGGTTCTTTTCTTACTTTCATTTATAGAAACATATAAAGCTTTAATTGATTCCTCAACCTCAGGCACAAAAATTTTCATCTTGAGATTTTCTATATCATGAGAAATTATATCAATGCTTCTAGACATATCATCAATTTTACTCAACTTTTCTTCTATCATAGTATTAAATTCTTTTGAGCATTGATAAATTCTTAATATTATTCTCAAGATCAGAGGTGTTCCTATTATTATAAGAAGGATTACCATAGGAATTACCATAATTATTAGAGGAATTTCCCGGAAAACGTCTAGGATTAAAATTACCTCTATAAGCATTGTTATTATAAGAAGGATTACCATAGGAATTACCATAAGTATTATAAGAAGGATTACCATAGGAATTACCATAATTATTAGAGGAATTTCCCGAAAAAGGTCTAGGATTAAAATTACCTCTATAAGCATTGTTATTAAAATTGTTTCGTGAGACAAAATTCACGTCTATGGCATCACTATTTTGCTCAATCAAAGTAGACAAAGGCACATCATTAAGATCAATAGGAGCATTTTTATTGGAAACCAACTTCATAAGAGCATCAACTTTTTCAGTCAAAGAATTTATTTCTTCTACCGAATTAACCTTTTTACTAGTAGGAGCTCTTTCGGTATGCCATTGTGAATAATTTGCCATAATATTATCAAGCAATTTAGTAGCTTCACCCAAAGTAATCTCCATAAAAGTACCACCCGCGGCAGAATCTAAAAGATTTCTAGAAACAAAATTCAATCCCGCATAAAAAATTTGTACGATCATCCAAAGATTTAAACCATGTGTAGGACAATTTCTTAGCCTCAATTTCATTCTTTCCCAAGATTGCGCAACATGTTCATGCTCAAGTCGCTTAAAATTCACGATTTGCGTCCTAAGTGAAATAATTTTTGCGGGAGGAAAATACTTAGTAATAAAAGCATCTTTGCACCTATCCCAAGAATAGATACTATTGCGAGGAAAAGAAGAAAACCAAATTTTTGCACAATCTCGCAAAGAAAACGGGAATAATTTCAACTTCACAATATCATTGTCCACATCTTTTTTCTTTTGCATATCGCATAATTCCACGAATGTGTTAAGATGGGACGCGACATCCTCACTAGGAGTACCGGAAAATTGATCTTTCATAACAAGATTCAACAAAGCGGCATTAATATCACAAGACTCCGCACTAGTGGCGGGAGGAGCAATCGGAGTGCTAATAAAATCATTGTTGTTGGTGTTAGAGAAATCACACAACTTGGTGTTCTCTTGAGTCATCGTGACTACGCAACAAGATTGCACATAAAAACAGATCTGACGAGAAAACGGCGAACGAAAAAGAGGGCGAATAAAACGGCAAATGTTTGTGAAGTGGGGGAGATGAAAATAAGAGGCAAATGGCAAATAATGTAAATTGCAAAGAGATAAGATTTGTGATTAGGAACCTGGTAGATGTTGATGATGTCTCCCCGGCAACAGCGCCAGAAATTCCTTTTGATGTCGCTTGAACTACGTCGGTATTTCCCCAAAGAGGAAGGGATGATGCAGCACAGCTACGGTAGGTATTTCCCTCAGTGATAACACCAAGATTATCGAACCAGTAGGAGAACCAATCAACACTATGTAAACGGTACCTGCACACAAAGAACAAATACTTGCAACCCGACGTAAAAGAGGGGTTGTCAATCCCTTCCGGGTAAAGAGATAGATAAATTTGTAGAAGATCGGATAAATAGATCTCGCGGGAACGCGAGATAAAATAAATAACTGTTGGGCAATTGATAGACTTCAAATAATCATGACGATATCCAGGCAATGATCATTATATAGGCATCACGTCCAAGATTAGTAGACCAACTCCTTCCTGCATCTACTACTATTACTCCACACATCAACCGCTATCCAGCATGCATCTAGTGTATTAAGTTCATGGAGAAACGGAGTAATGCAATAAGAACAATGACATGATGTAGACAAGATCTATTCATGTAGGAATAGACCCCATCTTGCTATCCTTAATAGCAACGATACATACGTGTCATTTCCCCTTCTTTCACTGGGATTAAGCACCGTAAGATCGAACCCATCACAAAGCACCTCTTCCCATGGCAAAAAAAATCGATCTAGTCGGCCTAACTAAACCAAAGATTCGAAGAAGAAATACGAGGCTATAAGTAATCATGCATATATGAGATCAAACGACTCAAATAACTTTCATGGATAAAAACATAGATCTGATCATAAACTCAAAGTTCATCGGATCCCAACAAACACACCGCAAGAAGAGTTACATCAAATAGATCTCCAAGAGACCATTGTATTGAGAATCAAAAGAGAGAGAGGAAGCCATCTAGCTACTAACTATGGACCCGTAGGTCTACAATGAACTACTCACGCATCATCGGAGAGGCACCAATGAGGATGATGAACCCCTCTGTGATGGTGTCTAGATTGGATCTGTGGTTTCTGGAACTTGCGGCGGCTAGAATTGTATTTCGTTGACTCCCATAGGTTTTTGGAATATTGGGGTATTTATAGAGCAAAGAGGCAGTGCGGGAGGCCACCGAGGTGGGCACAACCCACCAGGGCGCGCCTGGGCCCCCAGGTTCGCCCAGGTGGGTTGTGCCCCCTCGGGGCACCCCTCTGGTACTTCCTTGGCCCAACTTGTGTCTTCTGGTCCAGAAAAAATCACCAAAAAGTTTCGCTGTGTTTGGACTCCATTTGTTATTGATTTTCTGTGAATTAAAAAACAAGCAAAAAACAGCAACTGGCACTGGGCACTATGTCAATAGGTTAGTCCCGAAAAATGATATAAAGTTACTACAAAATGATTGTAAAACATCCAAGATTGATAATATAACAGCATGGAACAATAAAAAATTATAGATACGTTGGAGATGTATCACCGCCCGCGAACATCGCATCGTCGCCGCTCTCGACGTGGACGAGTGTGTGCTATGGCGGCACGCCCATGAACATCGCATCCTCGCCGCTCAGGCGTACGAGCGTGTGCTCCAACAGCACGGCCGCGAGCATGGCATCCTCACGGCTCACGAGGTGGTTGAGCGGATGCTCCAGACAATACCCCAGGAGTCGGGACACGAGAACCGCGCCCCCGGCTATGAGGAGTACTGCATGGTGCCCATTGTGGTTTAAGAAAATCCCATGACTCCGCCGCTCCCTGGAGGAGCGTGAGCTCCAGTGGGCGCTCGAGGAGTCCCGCGCCGATATGCAAGTGGCGGCGGACGTGCAAGATTATCCTTCGAGCTCTCCTCCTCTTACGAAGAAGCCTCCACCGCCCTCATCGTACGTCCTCTGCCTCTGCTCCGGCGGACATTTGGAGTTTAGTTTTATGGAACATTAATATTTGGACTAATGCAAAAAACAACCTATGACTAACAGGCATAAATACATGATGTGGTGGCATTGCATGCTGTAGTATATTGCAATTTATGGATTGCATGCATGACTACCTTATGTGGCTTGGTTGCATGGCTAGGAAAGGCTAGGGAAAAATAAATAGATAATGTGTTTATAGTGCACTCCACTAAATGGGAGCATGTAAATATCTTTAGAGTGCACTCCACTTTTTTTTCAGACGCTTAGGTGCAACGGATGCCGTGCCACGCTACAAAATGTTAGGGAAAAATCTGCTCCAATGTTTTAAAAATCTATTATTATCTTGAAACCAGCCACACCCGCCGCCCCTCACCTCATCAAACCAGCCCGAGGAATATGTCTTCAGTGAAGCATAATTTATTTTTACTGATATATGTATATCAAAACTAGAGTGTTTATATTTCAAGTTTGTGAACAAGTATTATTCTACTACTTTGGATCCATTGCAATGCATGGGCCGGCACATTGGTAGTAGTAAGAAACAAATTCCGGATTTGGCACGAGTTCGTACTGTAGGAGCACCACAAGGCCTGGCGCAGGAGTTACATTTCCCTTTCGGGGCCCACGGGACCGAGCTTCAGCGGCTATTGCACCTCCCTTTGAGTCAATGATATGTGGACCCTAAATGCGACTGGCCGTGTGTCATTCTCATAAAAGCAGAGGGGCGGTGGGACCGAGAGGGGTGAGGCGCAGGTCGGCGGACGTGTGGTGTCATGGGTTCGAGCGGCGTCGTGGGAATCGAGTGGGACGAGGCTTGCCTGCTCCCCTCCCATGCTCTGATCTGTACTCCCGCACCACTAATTTTCATCCAACGGTTATACTGTAATAGATTTCCTTGTGTGGGTCATCTATAGCCTCAAAAAAAGGTAAACAAAGGCCGTATTTCCAGGAAATAATTTCCTGCATGAATCTGTACACGCATGCAATACCCTTTCCTTTCCTGATCGTCCTCCGAGCGTGGCAACAGGTGCCTGCCTAACCCATGTAGCACGCTGCGCCACCAGGGAGTACCACCTCCTCCACGCCAACATCGGTGTCTGGACCACGCACATGCAGCTGCTCCCGTAGTATTTTACCCGCATGTTCGACTGCAGTACCACACCGATCTTGGACGAGACCATGGAGCTTTTGGCCAAGAAAAGTCTCTGCCCGGCCGACGCATGTCGAGGTGCTTGTCTGTTGTGATGTGCCGCACGACGTTTACTAGCTCGCGCTCCGGATGAGCTCGGGCGGGAGCCAGTGATCTACCCGGGGCACATAGCTCGACTTGGGCTCGAGATTCCGACTGTTTGCACCATCCTGAGGATGTACCACTCAGCGGCGAGGCTGGAATGCTGGATACGTATAGGCGTGTGCTCGTGGGCGGGAGCAACCTGCTCAACGGATACCGGTTTGTGAACATGATGTACTCGACGTAGTTGAGCCAGCGAGCCTGGAGCCGTTCCTGCCGCCGTACATTGACGCGCGGCTCAACGGCGTGCGGCCACGGGCCAGCGTAGGTCGGCTATGGGGAAGCGGCATCGGTGTGGTTTGAGATGCCCAGCTGGCCATTGTCGCGGCGACATTCGCGACTCACTCGTTCGAGATGAACCGGCCAGTGGTGGTCTGGCCGTGGCGAGGGTGCCACAGTTGGACGTCGGGGTGTTACGAGGCGTAGATGGCCACACCGGCGGGTACTACCTGTATTACAGAAGTAGAAGGCAAAGACGGGCCTTTATTTTATTTATTATATTTGTGGCTGAGGAGTGATGCCCGGGACGAAATGTGTCACAGCCGCTGGATGAAAATTGGATGGTGCGGTAGTACGGATCGGAGCCAGGAGCGGAGCATGCAAGCCGCGTCCAATCGCGTGTGGCTGTGGTAGAAACTTGATGGTCGCCGCAGTTCAGCTGGCCTACATGTCATGCACACAAAGGCAGAGGAGCGGTGGGGCCGAGAGGGGTGAGGCGCACGTCGTGGGATGTGGTGCCGTGGGTTGGAGCGGCGTCGTGGGAATCGCGTGTGGTAGTGGTAGAAACGTGATGGTCACCGTGGTTCAACTTCCATGGCCAAGTTGTCATGTCTACTAACACATGCATTGTGGTAGACATGACACATGCATTGCATACCGCTCACTGCAAGGAGTAGTAGTAGAGAAAACTAGGCGGATAAATAGTTCACTATAGTCAAGCGGGCCTATATCAATGTACACAGAGTACACTTGTTCCAAAGAAATGCACACCAGCGAAATAGTTCATCTATATCAATGTACATAGAGAGGAAATATAATTTTTACAAGAGAGGAAATAGTTCATCCATCTATAATGCCCTGCTACTGGTGCAACTTCTTCTTCTTCTTCTTCTCATTTTCTGTGGGAGACAGCTTCGCAACAAGCTCTTTCGGCCATGCAGCTATCTCGAAACTCACACGGGCATCGAGGGCAGCATATTTTATCTGCTCGTAGGTCAAGGGATAATTCTCCCATCCAGAAGACCTTAATCCGAATGTCTCATCACCCTTCTCAAGATTTGTTCCGAGCACAGAATTTGCTACGTCGAATAGGGATGGTGTTTTTTTATCACAATCGTCTACAGGAATTCTGGTTTGTAGGTCAGCGTTGTTTTTCAAGTCAAGGTTGTACGACGCCAGCTTCTCGTTGTCCCCTTTGATTCGATGGCTGCCACACAGAAGTATATGTCCTCCCGAGACATGAAATTATGGAACTCACCTGGTATGGAGGGCGCGTGTATGCTGTGATACACCAAAACTTCATCTTCGAGGCACAGCTGAAGGACGGCGGCGCGTTGGATCTTCCCAGTGGCACGCTCCGTGTACTCTGCGTCGAGACCGACGACCTTCATCTCCACCTTTTGGAGGGAGTTGGATACATTGTTGATCCACTCCCGAACAACCCTTGGGCGGTCGGTGATGGTGGCAACTATGCTCAACGAGCCTTCGACGAGGACATGTTTGACGCTGAAAACCTGCATAGGGATCTCTTTCGCCATTTGGAACCGCTGGACCAGAGGGCTATGGGTTGGAGAATTAGGATTAAGATGGCTAGTCTAACTGAAGAAGATGATTATTTAAAGGGGCTTTGGATTTACTCAAGGAGGATGTGAATCCAGTCCAGTGGGGTTTGAATGCAAATGAAGGAGAGGTGAAGAAGCCGAGGAAAATCGGTTCCCGATGGAGAAGTAAATGGGAGAAGTGGCATGCAGGCAGTTGATTAGACGGCTAGGTAGACCAACCTGCAAAACGAAAAGGCTATGCGGGTAGCGTACTCAGGAGTGGTCCGTGTCCGTGTACGTGCCCATCCTTCTATCGCTACATGTGCCACTGGTTAGTTAAGGTCACTCTTTCGAATCACCGTGGCGAAACATTTTATGATTACTTTTTATTTCTGCAACCCTCCTGACAGGTGGGATCTACGCAAAACCCACTTGGGTGGACAAACAGATATACAAACATATCCATCTCTTTACCCAAAAAAAATATGCCGTAGCTGGTTCGGATTGATATTGGCGCGTGCTTGCGAGACACAACCTTTTCTGGTTAAGGAATATATGCGGTTATCCAAAAAAAAAGCCCTTCTTCGCGCTTCCGCATGCACAAGAATTTGGTTCTGCTCGCAATATGGATGCTACCTGGAGGATGAAGTGAACCCAGAGGCATGCTAGCACGGGAGACCTATTTCCGCTATACAGTACTACTCCGTATGTTACTACTAGTAGTAGTACAACTGTGGTACACTTGATGGTCAAAATATTATTCATCCAGTCCTCACAATGAAGTGACAAGACCCTACGCCCGAGGTGATACTAGTCCAGGTGGCGTGTTCGAGTTACCAAAGTCAGCCTCACCTTGTGCACTGTGCAGTCACTGTCACCGACGCTGTATAGCATGCCTTGCCTCGTCTCCCTCTCCCCGCCTAGCACCAATCCATCTCCATCTCTGTCTCACCGGAGATCCTGAGGTCACTCTTCATCATCTCACTTTGCCCCCGCGTACCCTCGCCTCGCTTGCCTCCCCCAGTACCATTATTCCCTCGCTAGCCGCTCCAGCATCGAGAGCCTTCTCCCCCATAAATCAAGCCCCCAAAAACCCCGCCTTCCAAACTCCACCATGGCCGAACGCGAACCACGCAACATCCATATGAGCCGCGATTGGAGCAATCTCCCCAGTGACATCCTCCACCTCTGTTGTTCGTGTATGGATATGTTGAGTGCCGTGCGGCTGGCTGCATGCTCGAGGGACATGCACACGGCCATCGTCAAAGCGAGGCCTAAGCTTTTCAAGACACCCTACTTGCTGCTATCTGGTCTTGCGAGATTTGCTCACCATGATACGGAGGTGTACATGATGCCCCTCGACTTCAATCCGACCTCCATTAGCCGAAACTTCTTTGCAGGTATGTAGTGGGTCGCCGTACATCATGCCCCTTGACTTCGATCCTCACTGTCACCCGAAACTTCTTGGCAGGTATGTACTGGGTCGGCATGAACTCCCACTAGATGGCTGCCGTCAGAGAAGACCGGAAAAAGTTGGTGCGCATGAACTTCCACACCTCCCATGAGATTATCCTTCCTACGTTGGATTATATAGGGTTTTACCGTCGCGGTCCAAGTCATCTAGATTATGTCGTCAGTTCGACGCACCTTGTTTTGCAAAAGATTGTAATCTGCCAAGTGCCCACAAGATATGCGGATTACGCAGACTTCAAGCTAATTGCCTTGTTCGACCGTGGACTCGCCTATCTTTCCGTTGGTGCCTTCTTTAGCTGGAGACAACACACCTCGCAGTGGATCGTCAAAGCTGATACACACTTCTGTGATGCTATTGAACACAATGGCATCATCTACGCGATCAACAAAGCAGATGGCACCACGTATTGCTGGGACGGCGCGTGTAAGTTGTTTTCGTCTGATGTTAATGATAACGCCATGACACTGTTTGAACTTTTTGTGATGATTGGCATATCCCTATTTGAGCAGAATTTGAGTAGAACTATGGCAATGTATTAGAGACGCCGTAAATCAGCTATATTTGGAATGAGTTAATTCATGCGATTGTGACCATGTCATTACAGCCAATTTGTACCCTTGAATAATCAAACGGTTAGGAAGATATGGATATTCTCCTTACTTTATAGTAATCTATGTACTACTAAATATGAGTGTGTATCAATAGCCATGTTAATTTCCTCATTTTCATGATGTAGAAACATGCATCACACTGTTGGTTTCATCTAACCATACATTAGGGAAGTAAATGTGCATATGGATAACTCTATATTTGGAAGTAGTGAAATCCTGTAATGCTTACATGTGTACATACCTATATTCGCCCTTCAGCAATCAATGGTTAGAATAATATCCTCACAAAAAAATTGCCCACAGAACATGAGTATATAACAATGCATGGTCTATTAGTTTCCTTGAAGAATTTGTTTGTGAGGACAGAACATGATTACATAACATGCATGACATGGTAGTTTCCTGTGAAGAATCGATTGCGAGATAACATGAGTATAACCATGCATGGCACTTCTATATTTTCGAACCCAGTATACATTTCCCTGTATTTTCCTCTCAGTTCCAACAGGGACAGATCAATGTTGTTTCTTGCATTATCCTACTCATACTCTGAACAATGCTGATCCTATATTAACAATGCCTGTCCTTTTTGATATGATGTAGTGTCCCTACAGTTACTGCCCTTTGTAATCACACCACCTTTGCCAAAAACAGGGAAGCACAACTGGTTCCTCGCTCGATCAGACGACCGCAAAAGACTGATGATCATTCGCACACATGAGCCGGAAAAGTTATATTGCAAAACCCCACTGTGTACAAGCACCGTGAAATACGTGAGTATCCGGACAGTGGCTGTTACATCTATGAGTAGGATACCAGCTTGTTGGGGCCTTCAGGATTTTTGAGTTGGAGGCGGGTAAACAACCTTGGTTCACACTCTCTGTTTCTCGGACTCAATTATCCGATTAACCAGGAGATCACCATTGGCAAGGACCTTGATGGAAGAGAGGCTCCGTTTGCTAGGGAAAACTATGTCTACACGGAGAGCCCTAGGACTTCGGGAGCAGACTCCCCTGATTGTCAATGATACAGCCTGCAGCCAAAAGAAGGTGAGAATGACAAAGGCATCTGGATTAACTTTGATGCTTGGATGTCTCAAGTCCGATAGGCAGTGATGTGGTTCAAGCCTTCAGGTTGATAGGTAATTGGGTTGTTGCGTCGAAAGGGTGGAGTACTGGTGTATCCGAATCACTGGTGGCTGAAGCAGGGCTGCAAATTATGATGGTGTTGGATCATCCCTCTTCGAATGACTTGTTGTCTTTGCTGCTTGTTCTGGATGGGTAGTTCTCTCTTTTGTTATGCATATTGATTCCTTCTCATTTGGTCATCCTCGTCTATGTCACTCTTACTATGTAATAGTTGCCTCTATTTAGAATTTCATTCTCGTCTGGATCATGAGAGTCTGAGCGCTGCAGATGGGTGCATTTTGGTGGTGTAGCAAGACTTCTTATGAACTATCATGTCTTGCTGTTTATGTCAGTAGTAGTCACTACTCAGTGTTTGAATGTTGTATATATCATTGTTTCAAAATGTTTATTGTCTCGAACTGCTGGTGGGCTAAATGAGGGTATCACCATTCTCCAGTGTTCAGAGTATATCTTCTTTTTTCAAGTTATAATTTGAGCTCAGTGTCTTTTCGATGATGTACACTTGTTTGGGCCAGTGAGGTGTTGTTGAATATGGGCCGGGTAGTAACGCACTGCCAAACAGGTCAATTATGACTCTCAGGCCGGGCTCTCAAAAAAAGAAAGAAAAAGGACTCTTAGGCCGACATGTGGGCGCCACTGGTGTTTTTGTGCGCTTGCGCGCCGAGAGCATATTGGCGCGTGTTCAAAATTCATGCTACCTTTTCATCCCCAATCTCCCGCCCCTCCCCCACCTCTGGAATCTTGATTCCTACTCCAGTTCCCCCAAATACCCCTCCTGTACTCCATGTACTCAAGCGCACTATCATGTCGCCGGTCAACGCGGATCTCTGAGCCGGAGATCCTGAGGTCCGTCCTGCCTTCAGGCGCTGCGTGCTGTCACTCAACAGTGGCATGGCGGCGCTTGACGACCAGTTTGGCGGCAAAGTGCCGATGGTAACCATCAATGGCGACCGGCCTCCCGTCTCGCTGGACGACCTTGTCAAAGCTCTTGGCATTGCGCACGGCATCCAAATAAGTGACTTGCTCATCGAAGTCTGTCCGCCATCGGCTGATTTCTTTGTCAGGTTCCGGACAACTTTTGACTGCAGTCGTGTGTTCGAATCTTCCCGGCGTTTGTTCTGTGATGGCGCGCTGGTGAGCGTTGATTGGTGGCACCCAGGATGGGGCTTGATGCCCTCTGAGCTTGAGTTTTTAACAAAGCTTACCTTCCACGGCATGCCTCGACGTGCTTGGAACAGCGAGTCCATGAATGAGCTTATCAACGACCTTGGAGGTGAGCTCATAAGTATGTTTGTTCCTCCAGACAGCTAGGCTCTGACGGTTATGGCATGGATGAAGAAGCCGTCCACCATACCGAAGGTGATTGGTGTTGAGATACCGGTGCAGGAACCGAGGTTGTACTATTCGTCGCCACCAAGGCTGCCGCGGACCACGTTAGGGATGTACCTGTATCGAGTGTTCATGCATGTCGAAGAAGTGGTCAATCCATCAATCAAAGTCCTGCCGCCGCCGCTGGTGCCAGGGTCCGTCGACGACGTCCATTACAGGAGTCAACGTTAGACTTTCCCCGTGTTGCTCGGAACGATGGATGGCACAGGGCCTACTCCATCGCGCGGCGGAGGCCACTGCTTCTTTGGGAGAAGAGGCAGGGCTGGCTGCCTGGATGTCCTCTAATTTGAGGTAACAACTGAATCTTCTCAGATACTAGTTAAATCCGAGCTAACGGTGTGAAGCACTGATGTGCCAGTACATTTGATTGTGACATGTTCTATTTTTGTACTTGAACTTTTTTTAGAAAGGGGTGTACGTCAACTTAGTGTGCTAGCAGAACTTATTGTGTTGTCTGTCTGTTTTCTTTGCATAACATTCAAGATATTTCCCCATCATTGATAAAGATGATGAACCGTTATGTCTGAGTTCGTTGGTTTCAACATAGCCCTACCCGTAGCGATCCACTGCTTCCACCCTGATTGTGCCGTCTGCGTGAAATTTTTGTATGCAACTTCAGTGTGCTATGATGTTCTATATGATTGTGTCAACTATATAAGTATTTACTGAGCATCAGCAATGCATATGGCTGAAAGATGTATTTACGAGCATCGACTGATGGGTCTCTCTCTCTCACACACACACACGCACACGCGCGCGCACACACACAAGTGGGACCCGTTGAATTATTTCTTCGCTCGTGACAGCTTTTAATTATGTTCCACTGTACTCTAACTTTTTTCTTAAGGTATTAATTGAGCTCAGTGACTTCAAAAAGTTGTACAGAAGCCTTGTTTAGGCCTTTTCAGGCGTCGTTGAATGTGGGCTGAGTAGCCATGTAAAGTTGTATTGTACTACACAGGCCTTTTTTGTTGAACATCAGCAATGCAACTGGGCTGACAGTTGTACACAAGATCCTAAAATAAGCGTAGCCTAGCCTATGTTTCTTTTAATGAAATGCACAGCCCAGTTCATTTTTTTATATAATAAGATTACCAAGACCAATTTAATTTTTAATAATATTTGTATCTCAATATTATTTTTTATAATAAATGCTCTGTCCAGACCATCATTGTTTTTTCACCCATCCCAGAAAATGGGTCTATTTCTACTAAAATCAAATGGCTTGTAAATTATCAAAAATGATAAATGCGCTGCATGTACGCAATATTATTTTTCACCCAGCTCAGTAAATAAATGTATTCGAATAAATAATCAAATGCACTGTAAATTATCATAAATAGTAAATCGGCTATTATTATTTTTACCCAGCCCAGGAAATATATTATTTTTTGAGTCCAAGCCCAGAAAATAAATGTATTGGCAAACAAAATGAAATGGGCTGTAAAACCTAAATAAATGGGCTGCATTCCGCCACAGCTTTCGAAGCTGACTTTGGCGGCCCACTAGACAAAGCCTGCGCAAGGTGTTGTCCATTTAGTGAACAAAACGATTTAATGGTCTAAAAAAAAAGTCAACAAATTATTCTGACATATGTAGTCGTTGGATTGACATCCAACGGTGATCCTGCTTCTTCAATCTCTGATCTAGTTGCTCTCGCTCCAGCCGCCATAACCATCGCCGGCTGGAGCGCCTTCATCTGCCTCCCGTGGCCGGCTGTGCTGCCGCGCAGACCTCACCGCCCCACCCTACTCCCAATGGTGTCCAGGTCATACCTGTACTCACCAACACCTTCTGTTATTCTCCGGCAACGCAGCCGAACCAGTCCCTCGTACTCCCCTCCGCCAGGGACTCCAGTGCCCCTTGTTCCACGACTCCAGATCGTTCCCATCTTAGGCCTCGCCATCGTCCACCGCCTTGGTGCTCTCGGTGCGGCGTGGTCAACGTGGTCAAGGAACGACTTCCATCGAAAGAGGACTGTACCTGGAGAGGCTGACAGCTGGGTCCATGGTCGCAGCAAGCAAGTGCCTCCTTATTACGCGCATAATAATGATTCCTCCACCTAACAGCGGGACCTACCGGAAGGGCCTCGAAAAAAGTCCCCCCCTGACAGCTGGGACCCACTAGCTACATCTTCGCACGCAAGGAAGTGCGTCCATATTACGGGCAAAAAAATGATTCTTCCCCCTGACAGCTGGGACCCACCAGCTATATCTTCGCACGCAAGGAAGTGTGATACGTCTCCAACGTATCTATAACTTTTGATTGTTCCATGCTATTATATTATCTGTTTTGGATGTTTTATATGCATTAATATGCTATTTTATATTATTTTTGGGACTAACCTATTAACCTAGAGCCCAGTGCCAGTTTTTGTTTTTTCCTTGGTTTTGAGCCTCGCAGAAAAGGAATACCAAACGGAATAAAACTTCGTGATGATTTTTCTTGGACCGGAAGACACCCAGGGGACTTGGAGTCCAAGTCAGAAGAGCCACGAGGCGGCGACAAGGGTGGAGGGCGTGCCCTGGGGGGAGGGCGCCCCCTGCCTTGTGGGCCCCTCGGGACTCCCCTGACCTAGCTCTTCCTCCTATATATTCACATATATTCCAGAACCACCAGAGGCATCCACGAAAACACTTTCCCACCGCCGCAACCTTCTGTTCCCGTGAGATCCCATCTTGGGGCCTTTTCCGGCATCCTACCGGAGGGGGAATCGATCACTGAGGGCTTCTACATCAACTCCATTGCAATTCCGATGATGCGTGAGTAGTTTACCTCAGACCTATGGGTCCATAGCTAGTAGCTAGATGGCTTCTTCTCTCTCTTTGATTCTCAATACAACGTTCTCCTTGATGTTCTTGGAGATCTATCCGATGTAATCTTCTTTTGCGGTGTGTTTGTCGAGATCCGATGAATTGTGGATTTATGATCAGCTTATCTATGAATATTATTTGAATATTCTCTGAATTATTTTATGCATGATTTAATATCTTTGTATTTCTCTTCGAATTATCGGTTTGGTTTGGCCAACTAGATTTGTTTTTCTTGCAATGGGAGAGGTGCTTAGCTTTGGGTTCAATCTTGCGTGATTTCACCCAGTGACAAAGTAGGGGTAGCGAGACACGAATTGCATTGTTGCCATCGAGGATAAAAAGATGGGGTTTTCGTCATATTGCTTGAGTTAATTCCTCTACATCATGTCATCTTACTTAAGACGTTACTCCGTTCTTTATGAACTTAATACTCTAGATGCATGCTGGATAGTGGTTGATGTGTGGAGTAATAGTAGTAGATGCAGGCAGGAGTCGGTCTACTTAACACGGACGTGATGCCTATATGCATAATCATTGCCTTGGATATCGTCATAACTTTGCGCTTTTCTATCAATTGCTCGACAGTAATTTGTTCACCCACCGTATTATTTGCCTTCATGAGAGAAGCCTCTAGTGAAACCTATGGCCCCGGGGTCTATTTTCCATCATATTACTTTCCGATCTACTATTTTGCAATCTTTTATTTTCAGATCTATATACCAAAAAAACCCAAAAAAAATTTATCTTTTGTTTATCTATCTCTATCAGATCTCACTTTTGTAATTAACCGTGAAGGAATTGACAACCCCTTTATCGCGTTGGGTGCAAGTGTTTGATTGTTTGTGCAGGTGTTGGTGATTTGTGCGTTCTTCTCCTACTGGATTGATACCTTGGTTCTTAACTGAGGGAAATACTTACCTCTACTGTGCTGCATCACCCTTTCCTCTTCAAGGGAAAAACCAACGCAAGCTCAAGAAGTAGCAGCAAGAATTTCTGGCGCCGTTGCCGGGGAGATCTATGCCAAGTCAAGACATACCAAGTACCCATCATAAACTCTCATCTCTTGCATTACATTATTCTCCATTTGCCTCTCATTTTCCTCTCCCCCACTTCTAAAACGATTTTCGAAAAGATTTGCCTTTTTATTCGCCCTCTTTTTCATTTGCCTTTTTCTAGTTAGATCTCTTCTTTGCTTGTGTTACCATGTGCCTTCTATTTTCTTGCATCTTTGCT
Organism: Thinopyrum elongatum; assembly: GCA_011799875.1. Classification (NCBI taxonomy): domain Eukaryota; kingdom Viridiplantae; phylum Streptophyta; class Magnoliopsida; order Poales; family Poaceae; genus Thinopyrum; species Thinopyrum elongatum. The sequence continues at coordinate 105,409,920 of CM022301.1, forward strand.
TGCTAAAAATCTATTGATATAGATCCACTTAAAGTTTTCTACTTGGATCATCTTCGATCCATATGTTCTCGTGCTGAAACCCCAACTAGTTTAGTTGAGGGAAAATCTTTAGATGAGTATGCTCATTTTGTGCGTCACCGTTTGTCTAAAAAAGGGAGACTCTTATGGAATCAAATAAATTGTTTGCTATGTTATGCTTGGAATATTTGTGAAGTTTGTGATTTTACTTGTTGCTCTAAGAACCCTAAAAAACACCTTCCCTACCTATGTGAGTTTAATGATAATGAAATTTTATCTTCTTATGAAAAGGGTGTTTACAGTTACTATGATATCGAATAAACTGAAGAATTTGTTGCTTTTAAGGGTGCTTATGAAGTTGCTTCTTTGATTGAAAAGTATGATATTACTCTCTACAAATCTGAAAATTTTGACATATTTAAATATTGCTATGAAAACTATGCTCATAATGTCTATGTCAAAGAATTTATTGAGAGAATGACCGTTGCTTTGGAAGAAAATAATGATATGCATGAATCTATAGATAATTATGATTCCGATGATTTGATTGAAATATCCCTTTATGAACATAATGCTTGCTATTCTTATGGCCATGATGCCAATATTTATGGATATGAATTTGCTATAGTTCCTTATGTTAAACATGAGATTATTGCTATTGCACCCATACTTGATAGTTCCTTGAATCAAAAGCATGATTGTAACGATGTTATTATAAATTCTATTAATGTCAATTGTGCTAATAATATGCAAAACCCCAAGCTTGGGGATGCTAGTTTTGCTATGTCCGCTACTTATTGCAATGATCATGATTGGGATGATAATGCTTCTTATGATCTTGAAAATTTATTTAAGCCTCATGATGAATTTGGTTGCTATAATATTGAAAGTGGGTTTGGAAGAGTGTCGACTCTAGGATATAATGATCCCACTACTTTGGAGTATGATCAATCTTATGAAATTTTTGATAAAAGTGGGTTTGGAGAGGTCATGACTTTATTTGATGATAATCCCACTATTTGGGAAGAGTGTCAACTTTGCATGCATGTGGATCATGTTGAGAATATTTTATGTGATTGTTATATTGTTGAATTTGAGTATGATCCCACATGTAATTATTATGAGAGAGGAAATATTGTGGTAGAAACTTTCATGTTACTAAATTACCTCTCGTTATGTTGAGATTGCTATTGTTTCTTTCTTTTTCCTTGCATATGCTAGTTTTTGCTTGTCTTGATAATTTGTTTGCTTATAAAATGCCTATGCATAGGAAGTATTATGACTTAAACTTGTTTTTCACATGCTACACTTTTCGTGTTTCAATTGCTATCTTTCATGTGAGCGTCATCAAAATTATCAACGCCTAGCTAAGGGCGTTAAACAATAGCGCTTGTTGGGAGGCAACACAATTTTATTTTTGTTTCTACTTTTTTGATTCTGTTTTGCAATAAATGTTTCATCTAGCCTCTGGTTAGATGTGTTTTGGTGTTTTAATTAGTGTTTGCACCAAGTAAGACCTTTGGGATGGCTTACGATGATAGCTGATTTGATCTTGCTGAAAAATAGAAACTTTTGCGTCCAGTCATAGAATTTTAATAATTCACTGGAGCGTTGAAAAACCCTGAATTTTTACACGAGATTTATATACAAATTGCCTCTGTTTTCCTAAGGAGTTACAGAAGTATTAGAACAATTCGGATCTTCGTAGACTGTTCTGTTTTTGACAGATTCTGTTTTCTTTGTGTTGTTTGCTTATTTTGATGAATCTTTGGGTAGTATCGGGGGGTATGTGATATGTCTCCAACGTATCTATAATTTTTTATTGTTCCATGCTATTATATTATTTGTTTTGGATACTTTATATGCATTAATATGCTATTTTATATTATTTTTGTGACTAACCTATTAACCTAGAGCCCAGTGCCAGTTTCTGTTTTTTTCCTTGTTTTTTAGCTTCGTGGAAAAGGAATACCAAACGGAGTCCAAACGGAATAAAATCTTCGCGATGATTTTTCTTGGATCAGAAGACACCCAGGAGACTTGGAGATGAAGTCGGAGGAGCCACGAGGCGGCCACAAGGGTGTAGGGCACGCCCAGGGGGGTAGGGGGCGCCCCCTGCCTTGTGGGCCCCCCGTGACCCTCCTGACCTAATTCTTTCGCCTATATATTCACATATGTTCCCAAACCACCAGAGGCATCCACGAAAACACTTTTCCACTACCGCAACCTTCTGTACCCGTGAGATCCCATCTGGGGACCTTTTCCGGCACCCTGCCGGAGGGGGATTCGATCACGGAGGGCTTCTACATCAACCCTATTGCCCTTCCGATGAAGCGTGAGTAGTTTACCTCAGACCAATGGGTCCATAGCTAGTAGCTAGATGGCTTCTTCTCTCTCTTTGATTTTCAATAATATGTTCTCCTCGATGTTCTTGGAGATCTATTCGATGTAATACTTTTTTGCGGTGTGTTTTGCCGAGATACGATGAATTGTGGATTTATGATCAGATTATCTATGAATATTATTTGAATCTTCTCTGAATTCTTTTATGCATGATTTGTGTAACATCCCCAGATCTCAACCCTGTCATCAAGCTAATTAATTAGCCATGTCATAATGATCGTCCTAAATAAATTGCATTCAGGAAATAATTCAACTCAAATTCCAAGTTCAAATGCAAGTCAAATAATTATTTCTTCGAACAGAAAATCAAAAATGTTCATAATGTTGCAAATAATCCCAAGGCAATTATAAAGTTGTAATCAATGTTTGTAGAATTAGTTAAGTGACTCTAACAATTTCAAACAGTAGCTGACAACACCCACGTAATCCCATTTCATTTAATAAAAATCCAAATGAAATCATATTTTGCCCAAACTAATTTTTGGTGGTAGAGATTAATGCACTGCAATTTATGAGCTAGGTCACATATTTTATAAAAGTCATTTAGTGCTCAAACAATTTGCAAACAGAGTAAAAATGAAAACAGGAAAATAGAAAAAGGCCTAGTGCTTATTGTGCACTTAGGCCTGCGTGCTACAGGTTTCGGCCCAGCCTACCTTGCCTCATCTCCCTTCTCCCGCGCGCTGTCGCTCGCCCGCGTAGACACGCCGACAGCCGCCGCGCGTCACCCATCCGCCGGCTCCCCAACGCCTATATGAGCAATCCCCGAGCCCCCTCGCCCGTCCCCCGCAACCCTAGCCACCTTTTCCCCTCGCCCCCCCCCCTTCTCTGTCTCAATTTGGGCGGATGCCCGAGCGCCACCCTCGCCGCCGTTCGCCATAGCCGTGGCCACCGCCTCCCGTTCGCCTCGCCGATGCGCCCTACCGCTCCGCCTTGCTCGTCTGCCTCGACTGCACCTCGTCATCGAGCTCGGGAGTGACCGCACGCTCGGGATCGACCTCAGCTCTCCTTCTCTGTCGCCGCCGCCCGCCACCGTCTCCGTCGACTTCTGCTGCTACTAAGCTCGCACGGGCTTTCCGTAGCCGCCCGGTGAGCTTCTCCCTTCCTTCCTTTTGCTCCTCGCGTCATACATTTCGCCGTAGCCGCCGCTGCCATCGCCGCCCGGAGCTCACTCAGCCGCGGTGCTCGTCACCGTCGTTCTTGTCGATGTCATGCCCACCTGAGCTCGCCACCGTACTCTAGGCCTCACTAGGACCCCGTAAAGCCTCCCCGCTGGTCCTGTTGTGCCCTCTCGCCGACGTTCGCGTGGTGGGCGATCTCCAGTGCCGCCGCGGTCGTCGCAGCGCTCAGCTCCGGCCGATGTAGCCCGCGGAACCGCTGCAGATCGATGCGGCGTCAAACGCCCGATCGAACGCACCTGGCCGCACCCCCTCGCGCGCCCTATACGCGATTCCCGGCCAACTCCGGCGCAGATTCGCCGCTGGAGAGGTCACCGGCGCTTCTCCGACGCCGCCCACCGAAGTGGCCCTCCGGGCCCCACCTTAGTGCCACTGACCGCGGGCCCCAGTTGACCCAGTTGACTGGGTCAAGTGCTGACTGGGCGCCGTGGCCCACTGACATGTGGGTCCCGCCTGATTAAATGAATTAAAATAAATAGTTAGTCAGTTAATTAGTTAGTTAAGACACTAATCACCCACTGACAGTAGGCCCCACCCACTAATTAACTTAATTAGGTTAGACTAACCCCTCTGTTAGTGCCACAGTCACTGACATGTGGGTCCCAGTGACCCCACATGTCAGGTTTGACCTGGCCAGCCAGTCAGTTGACCTGCTGATGTCATCATGACGTTCTGCTGACGTCACAATGCACTGTTTTGGATAATGTTAATTTAAATAATAAAATAATTCCAGAAAATTCTAAAATCTATACAAATTCATAGAAAATAAACTGTAGCCCGGATGAAAATACTTTGTACATGAAAGTTGCTCAGAACGACGAGACGAATCCGAATATGCCCTCCTCATACCTGTCACATGCCTCTAGCATGATGAACATGGAACTTTCCCCTCCGGTTCATCTGATCGATAATTGCCCAGAGCTGGTAAAATATCTTTGGATGTTTTCCCGCTCCATCTGCAATGTGTAGCCCTTCGTCAGGTCTCCCCTAGCACCTCGTATCTGCCTTGTTATGTTTTGTGATGCTTTGATTGTTCTGTTATTTATTGTTTCTTCCCCCCTTTCTACCTGGTAGACCCCCGAGACCGCTGACGATGCCCTGGAGATCGACGAAACAGCTGACGACCCTGCCTTTGCCACCGAGCAACCAGGAAAGCACCCCCCTTTGAACATACCTATATCGCCTATTCTTTCTCCCACCTGCTTGCATTAGAATTTTCTACTTCTTTGAGTTATCCTATTCTGATGCATAGCCTGATTTTGTAACCTGCTATTGTTACCTATCTGCTTATCCTAAACTGCTTAGTATAGGCTGGTCAGTGATCCACCAGAGACCCCCACTTTGACCCAGTTGCCCCCGCTGGATTATCAGATGGCTCGATCAACGTGATCGACAACCAGGCCCCGGCACCGCACATCACCCCCCTTAGTTGTACGATACTGCAGCGTTACCATCGAGTGCCAAGGGTGATACCTCATTTAGCACTTCTGATGTTAACTCTGTAGAATAGCTATTTGGTCGTGGTCATCGAGGGTGATTCCTCCTTCACCACTTCCGATAACGGCACCGTCGTGCAAAACCTCAAGTGTGAACCTCGAGGGTGATTCCTCCTAACTTCACCTTGATGGATACATCGAGTAGAAATCCAACGAGGGTGCTACCTTGGATTCCCTGATGTTATGGACACACGGATACTTGGACTTTACAATTGTTAGTTGGAAAGGCGGGTCGACCCTGAGGGGTACCCGCGAGAGATGTGGAGACGGGTTGACCTAGAGGGTGCCCGAGAGATAAATACGAGGCGTGGCCGGGCATTCTTAGCCCTTGCCGCAAGTCCTCGAGACGGGGCGACGGGGTCACATCGATCGTGAGTCTCTTCTCGTTACCGCACGCTACCAATACACTAACGATTTGGATATTTGTCTGAGTGGGCCTCTGGCCCGATAGAACTAACCATCACGCGGGAAAAGTTATGGGCACTCTGCATCGTAGCATCAGCCGAAAGCTCTGTCAGACATCCAGTTCAGCATCACGGCAAGGCTGGGCTGGCGCCATCCTGTAGTGGTGGTACCGAGATTCGCCCTGCTTGCAACGACCCGGAGTGCACAGGGCGATGGCCATGACCCCTGAACGCTTAGGATATAGACCGACAGGGACCTCTCTGCTGAGCTCTAGGTAGGGTTGCGGTGTGTCATTTGGTCGAGGCCGGGCATGACCCAGAAAAGTGTGTCCGGCCGAAGTTAAGCGAGCGTGGTGGGTAAGTTGGTGCACCCCTGCAGGGAAGAACTAATCTATGCATAGCCGGATCCTCGGTAACGGACGCTCGGAGTTGTATCCTGATCGATACAACTAGAACTAGATACTTGTGATGAGAAGTGGATAGTAGGGCTCTGGGATTGCTTTCTCGCAGGGAGTCGAGGAAGGATTTCTGGGCGAGGTTGATACGGATAATATGGCTCTGGGATTGCTTTCTCGTAGGGAGTCGAGCAAGGATCTCTGGGCGAGGTTGATACTTATTACTACTATTACTTTATACTGTACTAATCTACACTCTTTTAATGCTGCAAGACCACTGAAGATGCTAGTCTTCGATAGGACTAGGCCTTCTCTCTATTCTGGCATTTTTGCAGCCCAGTCCACATATACAGCCTTTCTTTGAAAATGTTGCATATGTAGTGTAGATCCTTGCTTGCTGAGTACTTTGGATGAGTACTCACGGTTGCTTTGCTTCCTCTTTTTCCCCATACCCGTTTGATGCAACCAGATGATAGAGCCCTGGAGCCAGCTGCCCTGTCGGTGATCACTACTACTACCCCGAGAATGGCTACTTCTACGAGTTGGCTGACGACCAGGAGTAGGTTCGGAGGGTCCCAGGCAGGAGGCCTGCGTCTTTTGATCGTAGTGTTTTCTTTTGCCCCGCCTTCTTAAAGGCTTATATGTCTTTCTTTTATATATCTGTACTCAGATATCTGATGCTTTCGCTGACGCTTGTATGCGAGCTTTTGTATTCGAGCTCTCGAGGCCCCTGGCTTGTAATATAAAGCTTGTATGACTTTATTTATGTTTTAGAGTTGTGTTGTGATATCTTCAAGTGAGTCCTTAGGCTTGATCGTGTGCATTTGCGTGTATGATTAGTGCACAATTGATCCGGGGGCGTCACAGGTTGGTATCAGAGCCGACTGCCTGTAGGAACCACCTTTCCAACTCCTTGGCCGAAGTTGAGTCTAGTATCAAAAAACTCTTTTACTAACTTGACTGTGTGGCTTACAGGCCCATGTCACCAATTGGGTGGTATTAGGATCTTTTATTCCTCGTCTTTACTCTGGGACTCTGATCTCTCTTCTATTCGGGTTAAAGATTTTGCTAAATCCAACACTAGGTTCTCGTAACCGCTTTCTCCCGGAGAGCCCCTTCACCACAGATGATCGCTTGCTTCGCTAGAAGATTTTGCAGATACTCCTCGATGTTTCCCGAGACCCTGTGCCCACTGCTTTGTAGTTCCTGACCACCGATAATCCCCGTGAATAACATCCTTGCCGTTTGTACCTTCATCTCCAGTTGCTCTTGTTATTACAAGATACCCGAAAGTATTCTCCGAATTTCGAGAATCCTTTTTCTGACTGCCTTGCAGCTCTTTTCCGCCTGAATACCCCTACGAATAATTCCTCACACTTATTAGGGATTTGTTCATCCCCAGTTGTTCATATGTCTCACAAAATTCTTCGAATACAATTCGATTTCCCGAAGATCCTCTGTAGCCTAGTGCTCCCGAAAGTCTTGTCTGCCTGCATTATGGTTAAATCCATATGTCCGGCAATATTCATTAACATCCTTTGTTATTGTCATCCTGAGCCTATTGATTCATTATGTTGCGAATGCTCGCAATCATTAGCCGAACCCTGAAATTTGACCTTCCTGCTCAGACGTCATTTTGGACATGAGTGGGTTCTCTGGCAATCAAGTTGCAAATGATTGTCCATCTAGTTCCCTTCTACTTACCCATCTTTTGATCCGAGCGTCTTCTTTTGATCCCTTGCTTTGGAAATCATAAACCCTTTAAAATTGAACACCGAATTATTCAGTTACTTCTACAATTCGATGCCTTTGCATTCTTCTTCTTCTATTTTGAGTACCGATACTCACATCAGATCCTTTGCCGACCAACTGATCTTTTGTTGGGTTATTATCTAACAGAGTCTTTCATATTCAATAATCTTGTGAGTCCTTTTCTCGGATACATAACGCCTTTGGTAAATGGTATCCTCTGCTTTGTCAACCTTGCTCTGCTTTCGAGCTTAAGTTCATTACTTCTGCAAATTGTGGTATATGTTCCTAAGATGCCCCGGTGGGTTGAACATATGCCTTCCCTAATCAGTGTGGACTGAAAGTTATGCGGGTCATATCTACTCGTGTTCCGTCAGATAAATTTTCAATTCTACAACTACTTCAAAGACAAGAAGTGAATGAAAGGTTATGCATTGGATAAGTGGGAGTTGACCTTGAACCCTTGTGTTCATGCCCATGGACCCAATGTAGAACTTATCATAGAAGCTTCTTGTAATATTAATTATCCCCTTCGTATAAGTTCATATTATATCTGGGATTTGGTCTGTTGCAATCGTGGTTCCGACCATATTGTTCCTTTTGATTCCATTTCCGGACAAGTTAATATACTTGTCCTCTGCAGATCGTTTCACCCGTCCAACCTCTACTCTAATTTACCTTCGGGTATTATCCCTAGTACTTGTTACTGGGAAGTTTAATACTCCATCACATCATTCCTAGCCTGATCAGCTATATGCTTGTCGTGCTAAATTCTAACTGTGCTACCTGGCCCTTCTTCCCGGAGCACAACTTCCGACGATGAGCTAAGCTTACGTCGATCTTCCTCATCTTATCATTTCACCTCGAACAACAAGCTTGACTTCGAGATTGTGTCGAATTTGTGGTTCTCATAGCCTTTCACTTCATCCTTCCTTTTGCTTGATGTCATCGCTGCTCAATGGCATCTTCATAGAGTCTCTCGACAAAATTTGTCGTGATCACCATCAACACTTTGGCTTCTTCAGAGATGTCAATTGAACTCATGGCTAGCAATACCATCCATGCCCCTCGATGATTTGTGATATCATCGACAACCTCCTTGTATTCCTGCCAACACAGACTTGGTTATGTTTTGCTCATACCTTGGTTTCTTTGCTATTACTGAAGTTATTCCCTATGTATTCTTGTGGCCTTTGGAGCCATCATTGTCTTGAAACACCATATCATCGCTACCTTGAGGCATGATTGTGGCATCCCGAATATCAACAAGAACATCGGAGGCACATTGCTAAAAGATACTCGATCTATTATTCGGACACCGTTGTATGGGTAACATCATGATTTTCTCTCGCCCCTTTATCTAAATGCTTTTGAACTTGCTGTCATATCATGTATATCATGCTCCGCTTCCCCTTGGGAAGGATATACCCCCAATTCTTGTGTGTAAACACATTTTCCTTTCCATTGGTTTGTTTAATCTAATAATTTCATTCTCCTTTCCATTGGTCTGCTTAATCTCCCAGATAATCTATATGGTATAAGCAGAGGTAATTCCCAGTTTATGAAAACACCTCGGTTTACAACCCTGTCAGTGAGACCCTGTTACTATTGTTGATGACATTCTGGTAACCACCGATGGATGAGAACTTTGCCTTATTGGTCCACCTCGTTCCACGAGCAGGAAAATGGTTCTCTTCGTCCCTCGCCCTTGGTACCGACGTTGTTACCGACATAACTGACAGACTATCCTCTGACATACCTTGATGTCGTGACCGGTAAGATGTCACCATCCTCTCTACTTTTGATCGACCCTCATCACAGTTCTACTCTCCTATACATCTCCGATTCCGAAGTATTATATGCCCTTGGTTTTGTGTGTTATCACGAGCCACTCTCCGAGAGATAATCTATTCCCGATACTCTGAACCCTCTTCTCACACTCTGTTCAGGTATCGAACGTTTGTCTATTCGCTTGAAACTTCCTATTGTACCTTCATACTTTGCTCTCGATATTTTCTTAAGTTTCAACTTGAGAGATTCTTTCTGCCACATCCCCTGAGCTATATGCCAGATAAACGACCAAGCAAAGGTCCGTTCTCCCGAAGTCACCTCTTAATCTTTACTTCCCCACTTAAATCTCGGGACCAGATTTCTTGTAGTGGAGGAGATTTGTAACATTCCCAGATCTCAACCCTGTCATCAAGCTAATTAATTAGCCATGTCATAATGATCGTCCTAAATAAATTGCATTCAGGAAATAATTCAACTCAAATTCAAAGTTCAAATGCAAGTCAAATAATTATTTCTTCGAACAGCAAATTAAAAATGTTCATAATGTTGCAAATAATCCCAAGGCAATTATGAAATTGTAATCAATGTTTATAGAATTAGTTAAGTGACTCTAACAATTTCAAACAGTAGCAGACAACACCCATGTAATCCAATTTCATTTAAGAAAAATCCAAATGAAATCATATTTTGCCCAAACTAATTTTTGGTGGTAGAGATTAATGCACTGCAATTTATGAGCTAGGTCACATATTTTATAAAAGTCGTTTAGTGCTCAAACAATTTGCAAACAGAGTTAAACTGAAAACAGAAAATAGGAAAATAGAAAAAGGCCTAGTCTTACTGTGCACTTAGGCCTGCGTGCTACAGGTTTCGGCCCAGCCCACCTAGCCTCATCTCCCTTCTCCCGCGCACTGTCGCTCGCCCGCGTCGACACGCCGACAGCCGCCGCGCGTCGCCCATCCGCCGGCTCCCCGGCGCCTATATGGGCAAGCCCCGAGCCCCCTTGCCCCTCCCCCGCAACCCTAGCCACCTTTTCCCCTTGCCCCCCCCCCCTTCTCTGTCTCGATTTGGGCGGATGCCCGAGTGCCACCCCCGCCGCCATTCGCCATAGCCGCGGCCACCGCCTCCCGTTCGCCTCACCGACGCGCCCTACCGCTCTTCCTCGCTCGTCTGCCTTGACTGCACCTCATCATCGAGCTCGGGAGCGACCACAAGCTCGGGATCGACCTCAGCTCTCCTTCTCGATCGCCGCCACCCGCCGCCGTCTCTGTCGACCTCTGCTGCTCCTAAGCTTGCATGGGCTTTCCGTAGCCGCCCGGTGAGCTTCTCCTTTCCTTCCTTTCCCTCCTCGCACCGTACATTTCGCCGTAGCCGCCGCTGTCATTGCCGCCCAGAGCTCACTCAGCCGCGGTGCTCGTCACCATCATTCTTGTCGATGTCATGCCCACCTGAGCTCGCCACCGTGCTCTAGGCCTCACTAGGACCCCGTAGAGACTCCCCGTTGGTCCTGTCGTGCCCTCTAGCCGCCGTTCGCGTGGTGGCCGATCTCCAGCGCCGCCGCGGTCGTCGCAGCGCTTAGCTCCGGCCGATGTAGCCCACGGGACTACTGCAGATCGATGCGGTGTCAAACGCCCGATCGAACGCACCTGGCCGCACCCCCTCCCGCGCCCTGTACGTGATTCCCGGCCAACTCCGACGTGGATCCGCCGCTGGAGAGGTAGCCAGCGCTTCGCCGGTGCTGCTCGCCGACGTGGCCCTCCGGGCCCCACCTTAGTGCCACTTATCGCGGGCCCCAGTTGACCCAGTGGGTCAACTGCTGACTGGGCGCCGTGGCCCACTGACATGTGGGTCCCGCCTGATTAAATGAATTAAAATAAATAGTTAGTCAGTTAATTAGTTAGTTAAGACACTAATCACCCACTGACAGTAGGCCCCACCCACTAATTAACTTAATTAGGTTAGACTAACCCCTCTGTTAGTGCCACAGTCACTGACATGTGGGTCCCAGTGACCCACATGTCAGGTTTGACCTGGCCAGCCGGTCAGTTGACCTGCTGACATCATCATGATGTTCTGCTGACGTCACAATGCACTGATTCGGATAATATTAATTTAAATAATAAAAATAATTCCAAAAAATGCTAAAATCTTTAGAAATTCATAGAAAATAAATCGTAGCTCGGATGAAAATACTTTGTACATGAAAATTGCTCAGAACGACGAGACGAATCCGAATATGCCCTCCTCATACCTGTCACATGCCTCTAGCATGATGAACATGGAACTTTCGCCTCCGGTTCACCTGACCGATAATTGCCCGGAGCTGGTAAAATATCTCCGGATGTTTTCCCGCTCCGTCTGCAATGTGTAGCCCTTCGTCAGGTCTCCCCTAGCACCGCGTATCTGCCTTGTTACATTTTGTGATGCTTTGATTGTTCTGTTATTTATCGTTTCTTCCCCCCTTTCTACCCAGTAGACCCCCGAGACCGCTGTCGATACCCTGGAGATCGACTACACAGCTGACGACCCTGCCTTTGCCGCCGAGCAACCAGGCAAGCACCCCTCCTTTGAACATGCCTATATCGCCTATTCTTTCTCCCTCCTGCTTGCATTAGAATTTGCTACTGCTTTGAGTTATCCTATTCTGATGCATAGCCTGATTTTGTAACCTGCTATTTTTACCTATCTGCTTATCCTAAACTGCTTAGTATAGGCTGGTTAGTGATCCACCAGAGACCCCCACTTTGACCCAGTTGCCCCCGCTGGATTATCAGATGGCTCGATCAACGTGATCAACACCCAGGCCCCGGCACCGCACATCACCCCCCTTAGTTGTACGACACTGCAGCGTTACCATCGAGTGCCGAGGGTGATACCTCGTTTAGCACTTCTGATGTTAACTCTGTAGAGTAGCTATTCGGTCATGGTCATCGAGGGTGATTCCTCCTTCACCACTTCTGATAACGACGTCGTCGTGCAACACCTCAAGTGTGAACCTTGAGGGTGATTCCTCCAAAGTTCACCTTGACGGATACATCGAGTAGAAATCCAATGAGGGTGATACCTCGGATTCCCTGATGTTATGGACACACGGATACTTGGACTTTACAACTGTTACTTGGAAAGGCGGGTCGACCCTGAGGGGTACCCGTGAGAGATGTGGAGACGGGTTGACCTGGATGGTGCCCGAGAGATAAATACGAGGCGTGGCCGGGCATTCTTAGCCCTTGCCACAAGTCCTTGAGACGGGGCGACGGGGTCACATCGATCGTGAGTCTCTGCTCGTTACCGCATGCTACCAATACACTAACAAGTTGGATATTTGATCTGAGTGGGCCTCTGGCCCGATAGCACTAACCATCACGCGGGAAAAGTTATGGGCACTCTGCATCGTAGCATCAGCCGAAAGCTCTTTCAGACGTCCAGTTCAGCATCGCGGCACGGCTGGGCCGGCGCCATCCTGTAGTGGTGGTATCGAGATTCGCCCTACTCGCAACAACCCGGAGTGCACAGGGCGATGGCCCATGACCCCTGAGCGCTTAGGATATAGACCGACGGGGACCTCTCTGCTGAGCTCTAGGTAGGGTAGCGGTGTGTCATTTGGCCGAGGCCGGGCATGACCCAGAAAAGTGTGTCCGGCCGGAGTTAAGCGAGTGTGGTGGGTAAGTTGGTGCACCCCTGCAGGGAAGAACTAATCTATGCATAGCCGGATCCTCGGTAACGGACGCTTGGAGTTGTATCCCGATCGATACAACTAGAACTGGATACTTGTGATGAGAAGTGGATAGTAGGGCTCTGGGATTGCTTTCTCGCAGGGAGTCGAGGAAGGATCTCTGGGCGAGGTTGATACGGATAGTATGGCTCTGGGATTGCTTTCTCGCAGGGAGTCGAGCAAGGATCTGTGGGCGAGGTTGATACTTATTACTACTATTACTTTATACTGTACTAATCAACACTCTTCTAATGTTGCAAGACCGCTGAAGATACTAGTCTTCGATAGGACTAGGCCTTCTCTCTATTCTGGCATTTCTGCAGCCCAGTCCACATATACAGCCTTTCTTTGAAAATGTTGCATATGTAGTGTAGATCCTTGTTTGCTGAGTACTTTGGATGAGTACTCACGGTTGCTTTGCTTCCTCTTTTTCCCCATACCCATTTGAAGCAACCAGATGACGGAGCCCCAAAGCCAGCCGCCCTGTCGGTGATCACTACTACTACCCCGAGAATGGCTACTTCTACGAGTTGGCTGACGACCAGGAGTAGGTTCGGAGGGTCCCAGGCAGGAGGCCTGCGCCTTTCGATCGTAGTGTTTTCTTTTGCCCCGCCTTCTTAAAGGCTTATCTGTCTTTCTTTTACATATCTGTACTTAGATATCTGATACTTTCGCTGACGCTTGTATGCGAGCTTTTGTATTCGAGCCCTCGAGGCCCCTGGCTTGTAATATAAAGCTTGTATGACTTTATTTATGTTTTAGAGTTGTGTTGTGATATATTCAAGTGAGTCCTTAGGCTTGATCATGTGCATTTGCGTGTATGATTAGTGCACGATTGAGCCGGGGGCGTCACAATTTGATATCTTTGTAATTCTCTTCAGACTATCGGTTTGGTTTGGCCAACTAGAATGGTTTTTCTTGCAATGGGAGAAGTGCTTAGCTTTGGGTTCAATCTTGCGGTGTCCTTTCCCAGTGACAGTAGGGGCAGCAAGGCACGTATTGTATTGTTGCCATCGAGGATAAAAAGATGGGGTTTACATCATATTGCTTGAGTTTATTCCTCTACATCATGTCATCTTACTTAATGCGTTACTCTGTTCTTCATGAACTTAATACTCTGGATGCAAGCAGGAGTCGGTCAATGTGTGGAGTAATAGTAGTAGATGCAGAATCGTATCGGTCTACTTGACACGGACGTGATGCCTATATTCATGATCATTGCCTTAGATATCGTCATAACTTTGCGCTTTTCTATCAATTGCTCGGCAGTAATTTGTTCACCCACCATATTATTTGCTATCTTGAGAGAAGCCTCTAGTGAAACCTATGGCCCCCGGGTCTATTTTCCATCATATAAGTTTCCGATCTACTATTTTCCATCATATAAGTTTCCGATCTACTATTTTGCAATCTTTTACTTTCCGATCTATAAACCAAAAATACCAAAAATATTTACTTTATCTTTTATTTAGTTTCATCTATATCTATCAGATCTCACTTTTGCAAGTAACCGTGAAGGGATTGACAACCCCTTTATCGCGTTGGCTGCAAGTTGTTTGATTGTTTGTGCAGGTATTCGGTGATTTGTGCGTTGTCTCCTACTGGATTGATACCTTGGTTTTCAAACTGAGGGAAATAATTTTTCTAGTTTGCTGCATCACCCTTTCCTCTTCAAGGGAAAACCAACGCAAGCTCAAGAAGTAGCAGGAAGAATTTCTGGCGCCGTTACCGGGGAGATCTACGCCAAGTCAAGACATACCAAGTACCCATCATAAACTCTCATCTCTTGCATTACATTATTCGCCATTTGCCTCTCGTTTTCCTCTCCCCCACTTCTAAAATGATTTTCGAAAAGATTTGCTTTTTTATTCGCCGTTCTTTCGTTCGTCTTCTTCGTTTACCTTTTGTTTGCTCGTGCATTTGATCACTTGTCTCATTCCCATGGCTAGTCCTCCCATCATTGTTAGCACTCCCGATAATGAAGTTCTCAATTTTAAACAAAGGAAGGGAGAAAATTTAAAAGATGCTTGGTATAGAATTTGCAATGCTCAAAATAGATCTACTCGAAAGCAATCTACTGTCGTTCTTCTTCGCATTTTTATGTAGGCGTTACTCCTTGGAATAGATATGTTCTAGATACCATTACCGGGGGAAATTTCTTGGGGAGCCATACTTTTGATTCTTACAATGCCATGATAGATTTGCTAGGCCCACCACCTCTTTTGATCAATGGAATTGTTTTAACCTTGGAACAAGTGATGCAAAGGTTGGATATTATTGAGAATAAAATTGCTATTACAGAGTTGATTGAAAATTTGGATAAAAAGATTCATAATCAGATTACTCAATATGGATCTAAGTTAGGAGTTACTTTAAAAAACCTTAGGGAAAAGGAACCCATAGTTAATGAAAAGATAGATCAAGATTCTACTAGAATCGGCAAACTAGAAGATATAATTACCAACTTGGGTTCCGCTTTTTCCTCCGTTAAAACTGCTCAAAATCTTCCTCCTACTAAGATTGCCAAGTTTACTTATGTTCCTAAGAATAAGGGTGAATTTTCTCGTAAGGAAAATGAAGATCTCAAAACAATAAGTGTTCACCCCAATTTTTTCGATATTATTAAGGAACCAATTGCTACAAGTGAATTTATTGATTTCTTGCCTAGCAGTTTGATCATTGACAAAACCAAAGAACCTCCTAAGGATTATAAGTGTGTGATTGATGGATTGCATACCAAAGATGACAATACCTAGATCTATTCGTGTTTTTATGCCTAGCTAAGGGCGTTAAACAATAGCGCTTGTTGGGAGGCAACCCAATTTTATTTTTGTTTTTGCTTTTTTGTTCCTGTTTTGCTTTGAATAATTCATCTAGCCTCTGGTTAGATGTGGTTTTGTGTTTTAATTAGTGTTTGTGCCAAGTAAAACCTTTGGGATGGCTTTCGGTGATAGTTGATTTGATCTTGCTGAAAAACAGAAACTTTTGCGTCCAGTCACAGAATTTTCATAATTTACTGGAGCGTTGAAAATCCCTGAATTTTTTATACGGGATTGATATACAAATTGTCTCTTCGTTCCAAATGTTTCAGATTTTTGGAGTTACAGAAGTATTAGAACAATTCGGATCTTCGCAGACTGTCCTGTTTTTGACAGATTCTGTTTTCTTTGTGTTGTTTGCTTATTTTGATAAATCTATGGGTAGTATCGGGGGGTATGAACCATGGAAAAGTTGGAATACAGTAGATATTACACCAATATAAATAAAGAATGAGTTCACAACATTACCAAAAGTGGTGATTTATTTTCTTATACTAACGGAGCTTATGAGATTTTCTGTTGAGTTTTGTGTTGTGAAGTTTTCAAGTTTGGGGTAAGGATTTGATGGACTATGGAATAAGGAGTGGCAAGAGCCTAAGCTTGGGTATTCCCAAGGCACCCCAAGGTAATATTCAAGGACAACCAAGGGCCTAATCTTGGGGATGCCCAGAAGGCATCCCCTCTTTCGTCTTAATCTATCGGTAACTTTACTTGAGGCTATATTTTTATTCACCACATGATATGTGTTTTGCTTGGAGCGTCTTGTATGATTTGAGTCTTTGATTTTTAGTTTGCCACAATAATCCTTTCTGTACACACCTTTTGAGAGGGACACGCATGAATTGTGATTTATTAGAATACTCTATGTGCTTCACTTATATCTTTTGAGCTATGCAATTTTGCTCTAGTGTTTCACTTATATCTTTTTAGAGCACGGCGGTGGTTTTATTTTATAGAAATTGTTGAACTCTCATGCTTTACTTATATAATTTTGAGAGTCTTTAAACAGCATGGTAATTTGCTTTGGTTATAAATTTAGTCCTAATATGATAGGCATCCAAGAGGGATATAATAAAAACTTTCATATAAAGTGCATTGAATACTATGAGAAGTTTGATTCCTTATGATTGTTTTGAGATATAGAGATGGTAATATTAGAGTCATGCTAGTGAGTAATTGTGAATTTGAGAAATACTTGTGTTCAAGTTTGTGATTCCCGTAGCATGCACGTATGGTGAACCGTTATGTGATGAAGTCGGAGCATGATTTATTTGTTGATTGTCTTCCTTATGAGTGGCGGTCGGGGACGAGCGATGGTCTTTTCCTACCAATCTATCCCCCTAGGAGCATGCGCGTAGTACTTCATTTCGATAACTAATAGATTTTTGCAATAAGTATGTGAGTTCTTTATGACTAATGTTGAGTCCATGGATTATACGCACTCTCACCCTTCCACCATTGCTAGCCTCTCTAGTGCCGCGTAACTTTCGTCGGTACCATACACCCACCATATACCTTCCTCAAAACAGCCACCATACCTACCTATTATGGCATTTCCATAGCCATTCCGAGATATATTGCCATGCAACTTTCCACCGTTCCGTTTATTATGACACGCTTCATCATTGTCATATTGCTTTGCATGATCATGTAGTTGACATCGTATTTGTGGCAAAGCCACCGTTCATAATTCTTTCATACATGTCACTCTTGATTCATTGCACATCCCGGTACACCGCCGGAGGCATTCATATAGAGTCATATTTTGTCCTAAGTATCGAGTTGTAATTTTTGAGTTGTATGTAAATAAAAGTGTGATGATCTTCATTATTAGAGAATTGTCCCATGTGAGGAAAGGAAGATGGAGACTATGATTCCCCTACAAGTCAGGATGAGACTCCGGACGGAAAAAAAAGAGGCCAAAAGAAAAAATGAGAAGGCCCAAATAAAAAAATGAGAGAAAAGAGAGAAGGGACAATGTTACTATCCTTTTACCACACTTGTGCTTCAAAGTAGCACCATGATCTTCATGATAGAGAGTCTCCTATGTTGTCACTTTCATATACTAGTGGGAATTTTTCATTATAGAACTTGGCTTGTATATTCCAATGATGGGCTTCCTCAAATTGCCCTAGGTCTTCGTGAGCAAGTGATTTAGATGCACACCCACTTAGTTTTCTTTTGAGCTTTCATAAACTTATAGCCCTAGTACATCCGTTGCATGGCAATCCCTACTCATTCACATTGATATCTATTGATGGGCATCTCCATAGCCTATTCATATGCCTAGTTGATGTGAGACTATCTCCTTCTTTTTGTGTTTTCCGCAACCACCATATTCTATTCCACCTATAGTGCTATGTCCATGGCTCACGCTCATGTATTGCGTGAAAGTTGAAAAAGTTTGAGAACATAAAAAGTATGAAACAATTGCTTGGATTGTCATCGGGGTTGTGCATGATTTGAATATTTTGTGTGATGAAGATGGAGCATAGCCAGACTATATGATTTTGTAGGGATAAGCTTTCTTTGGCCATGTTATTTTGAGAAGACATAATTGCCTTGTTAGTATGCTTGAAGTATTATTGTTTTATGTCAATATTAAACTTTTGTTTTGAATCTTATGGATCTGAACATTCATGCCACAATAAAGAAAATTACATGGATAAATATGTTAGGTAGCATTCCACATCAAAAATTCTATTTTTATCATTTACCTACTCGAGGACGAGCAGGAATTAAGCTTGGGGATGCTTGATACATCTCCAACGTATCTATAATTTTTTATTGTTCCATGCTATTATATTATCTGTTTTGGATGTTTTATATGCATTAATATACTATTTTATATTATTTTTGGGACTAACCTATTAACCTAGAGCCCAGTGCCAGTTTCTATTTTTTTCCTTGTTTTTTAGCTTCGTGGAAAAGGAATACCAAACGGAGTCCAAACGGAATAAAATCTTCGCGATGATTTTTCTTGGACCAGAAGACACCCAGGAGACTTGGAGATGAAGTCAGAGGAGCCACGAGGCCGCCACAAGGGTGGAGGGCGCACCCAGGAGGGTAGGAAGCGCCCCCCTGCCTTGTGGGCCCCTCGTGACCCTCCTGACCTAATTCTTTCGCCTATATATTCACATATGTTCCCAAACCACCAGAGGCATCCACGAAAACACTTTTCCACCGCCGCAACCTTCTGTACCCGTGAGATCCCATCTAGGGACCTTTTCCGGCACCCTGCCAGAGGAAGATTCGATCACGGAGGGCTTCTACATCAACCCTATTGCCCTTCCGATGAAGCGTGAGTAGTTTACCTCAGACCTACGGGTCCATAGCTATTAGCTAGATAGCTTCTTCTCTCTCTTTGATTTTCAATACCATGTTCTCCTCGATGTTCTTGGAGATCTATTGGATGTAATACTTTTTTGCGGTGTGTTTGCCGAGATCCGATGAATTGTGGATTTATGATCAGATTATCTATGAATATTATTTGAATCTTCTCTGAATTCTTTTATGCATGATTTGATATCTTTGTAATTCTCTTTGAACTATCGGTTTGGTTTGGCCAACTAGATTGGTTTTTCTTGCAATGGGAGAAGTGCTTAGCTTTGGGTTCAATCTTGCGGTGTCCTTTCCCAGTGACAGTAGGGGCAGCAAGTCACGTATTGTATTGTTGCCATCGAGGATAAAAAGATGGGGTTTACATCATATATCTTGAGTTTATTCCTCTACACCATGTCATCTTACTTAATGCGTTACTCTCTTCTTCATGAACTTAATACTCTAGATGCAGGCAGGAGTCGGTCGATGTGTGGAGTAATAGTAGTAGATGCAGAATCGTTTAGGTCTACTTGACAGGGACGTGATGCCTATATTCATGATCATTGCCTTAGATATCGTCATAACTTTGCGCTTTTCTATCAATTGCTCGGCAGTAATTTGTTCACCCACCGTATTATTTGCTATCTTGAGAGAAGCCTCTAGTGAAACCTATGGCCCCCGGGTCTATTTTCCATCATATAAGTTTCCGATCTACTATTTTCCATCATATAAGTTTCCAATGTACTATTTTGCAATCTTTTACTTTCCGATCTATAAACCAAAAATTCCAAAAATATTTACTTTATGTTTTATTTAGTTTCATCTATATCTATCAGATCTCACATTTGCAAGTAACCGTGAAGGGATTGACAACCGCTTTATCGCATTGGGTGCAAGTTGTTTGATTGTTTGTGCAGGTATTCGGTGATTTGTGCGTTGTCTCCTACTGGATTGATACATTGGTTCTCAAACTGAGGGAAATACTTATCTCTACTTTGCTGCATCACCCTTTCCTCTTCAAGGGAAAAACCAACACAAGCTCAAGAAGTAGCAGTATGAACCATGCAGAAGTTGGAATACAGTAGATATTACACCAATATAAATAAAGAATGAGTTCACAATAGTACCAAAAGTGGTGATTTTATTTTCTTGTACTAACGGATCTCACGAGTTTTCTGTTGAGTTTTGTGTTGTGAAGTTTTCAAGTTTTGGGTAAAGATTTGATGGACTATGGAATAAGGAGTGGCAAGAGCATAAGCTTGGGGATTCCCAAGGCACCCCAAGGTAATATTCAAGGACAACCAAGAGCCTAAGCTTGGGGATGCCCCGGAAGGCATCCCCTCTTTTGTCTTCGTCTATCGATAAATTTACTTGAGGCTATATTTTTATTCACCACATGATATGTGTTTTGCTTGGAACATCTTGTATGCTATGAGTCTTTGCTTTTTAGTTTGCCACAATCATCCTTGCTATACACACCTTTTGAGAGGGACACGCATGAATCGTGATTTATTAGAATACTCTATGTGCTTCACCTATATCTTTTGAGCTAGGCAATTTTGCTCTAGTGCTTCACTTATATCTTTTTAGAGCACGGCGGTGGTTTTATTTTATAGAAATTATTGAACTCTCATGCTTCACTTATATTATTTTGAGAGTCTTTCTAAAAAGCATGGTAATTTGCTTTGGTTATAAATTTAGTCCTAATATGATAGGCATCCAAGAGGGATATAATAAAAACTTTCATATAAAGTGCATTGAATACTATGTGAAGTTTGATTCCTTATGACTGTTTTGAGATATAAAGATGGTGATATTAGAGTCATGCTAGTGAGTAATTGTGGATTGTAGAAATACTTGTGTTGAAGTTTGTGATTCCCGTAGCATGCACGTATGGTGAACCGTTATGTACCGAAGTTGGAGCATGAGGTATTTATTGATTGTCTTCCTTATGAGTGGCGGTCAGGGACGAGCGATGGTCTTTTCCTACCAATCTATCCCCCTAGGAGCATGTGCGTAGTACTTCGTTTCAATGACTAATAAATTTTTGCAATAAGTATGTGAGTTCTTTATGACTAAGGTTGAGTCCATGGATTATACGCACTCTCACCCTTCCACCTTTGCTAGCCTCTCTAGTACCGTGCAACTTTCGCCGGTACCATACACCTACCTTTTAACTTCCTCAAAACAGCCACCATACCTACCTATTATGGCATTTCCATAGCCATTCAGAGATATATTGCCATGCAACTTTCCATCATTCCGTTTTATTATGACACGTTCCATAATTGTCATATTGCTTTGCATGATCATGTAGTTGACATAGTATTTGTGGCAAAGCCACCGTTCATAATTTTTTATACATGTCACTCTTGAGTCCTTGCACATCCCGGTACACCGCTGGAGGCATTCATATAGAGTCATATTTTGTTCTAAGTATCGCGTTGTAATTTTTGAGTTGTAAGTAAAAAAAAGTATGATGATCTTCATTATTAGAGCATTGTCCCACGTGAGGAAAAAATAAAAGAGGCCAACGAAGCCCACAAATAAAATAAAAGAGGCCAAAGAAGCCCACCAAAAAAATGAGAGAAAAGAGAGAAGGGACAATGTTACTATCCTTTTTCCACACTTGTGCTTCAAAGTAGCACCATGATCTTCATGATAGAGAGTCTCCTATGTTGTCAGGACTTTTTCATATAGAACTTGGCTTGTACATTCCAATGATGGGCTTCCTCAAATTGCCCTAGGTCTTCGTGAGCAAGCAAGTTGGTTATAAAGTTGGATGCACACCCACTTAGGTCCTCCTATATATTCACATATATTCCAGAACCACCAGAGGCATCCACGAAAACACTTTTCCACCGCCGCGAGCTTCTGTTCCCGTGAGATCCCATCTTGGGTCCTTTTCCGGCAACCCTCCGGAGTGGGAATCGATCACGGAGGGCTTCTACATCAACTCCATTGCCCTTCCGATGATGCGTGAGTAGTTTACCTCACACCTACGTGGCCATAGCTAGTATCTAGATGGCTTCTTCTCTCTCTTTGATTCTCAATACAACGTTCTCCTTGATGTTCTTGGAGATCTATCCGATGTAATCTTCTTTTGCGGTGTGTTTGTCGAGATCCGATGAATTGTGGATTTATGATCAGCTTATCTATGAATATTATTTGAATCTTCTCTGAATTCTTTTATGCATGATTTAATATCTTCGTATTTCTCTTCGAATTATCGGTTTGGTTTGGCCAACTAGATTGGCTTTTCTTGCAATGGGAGAGGTGCTTAGCTTTGGGTTCAATCTTGCGTGATTTCACCAAGTGACAAAGTAGGGGTAGCGAGACACGTATTGCATTGTTGCCATCGAGGATAAAACGATGGGGTTTTCATCATATTGCTTGAGTTAATTCCTCTACATCATGTCATCTTACTTAAGGCGGTACTCCATTCTTTATGAACTTAATACTCTAGATGCGTGCCGCATAGCGGTCGATGTGTGGAGTAATAGTAGTAGATGCAGGCAGGAGTCGGTCTACTTGACACGGACGTGATGCCTATATGCATAATTATTGCCTTGGATATCGTCATAACTTTGCGCTTTTCTATCAATTGCTCGACAGTAATTTGTTCACCCACTGTATTATTTGCCTTCATGAGAGAAGCCTCTAGTGAAACCTATGGCCCCCGGGTCTATTTTCCATCATATTACTTTCCGATCTACTATTTTGTAATCTTTTATTTTCATATCTATATACCAAAAAATCCAAAAATATTTTATCTTTTGTTTATCTATCTCTATCAGATCTCACTTTTGCAATTGACCGTGAAGGGATTGACAACCCCTTTATCGCGTTGGGTGCAATTGTTTGATTGTTTGTGCAGGTGTTGGTGATTTGTGCGTTCTTCTCCTACTGGATTGATACCTTGGTTCTTAACTAAGGGAAATACTTACCTCTACTGTGCTGCATCACCCTTTCCTCTTCAAGGAAAAAACCAACGCAAGCTCAAGAAGTAGCAAAAGTGACTCCTTATCCTCCCTGACAGCTGGGACCCATCGGGTCGAACCGTACGTAGGGTTGTCTGTCTGGTCGCGAACATGTACGTACATACTGGTTGATCGGTCTCTCTGCAGCGATGAACCGTGGCCGAGTAAGGAGATGCACGTGTCGTAGTAGAGGCGCGGACGTAGCATGTCACGCAGTCCCGTCTATATATATCGTGTACACGTACGTACAGCCACGCTGCAAGAAAGTAAATACGGCTAGGTACGTACATAAGGGCGGGGTCTCGAACGCGTACTCGCGCATACGTACGGCCAGGGCTCGTGTACATGGAGAGGCAACGGATGGCAGCGACGTCATCCTGTTCGTCGGCAGCTAACCGGCTGGGTCGGAACGGAGGAAACAACGTCGTGTTCACCGAGAGCCAAGTGACTGGGTCAGAACATGTCCTATTCATCGGGAGCAAAGCCACTGGGTCAGAACGCGTCCTGTTCATCAGGAGCCAAGCCACTGGGTCGGAACGCGTCCTGTTCATCGGGAGCCAACCGGCTTGGATGGAACAGCCGGAACGGGGTCTGGCATACTGCAAAACGGAGGAAAAAGGCCTTCTTTTCAACCACGTACGATCAAAACAGGGTCCTGTTCATCAAGAAGGGTCTGGCGTACCGTAGAACGGAGGAAACGGCCTTCTGTTCGAGTGCCTACGGTCAAAATGGGGTGATGTTGATCGGGAGGGGTGTGGCATACCGCAAAACGGAGGAAACGAACTTGTGTTGGAGCGCCTACGGTCGAAACGGGGTCCTGTTCATCGGGAGGGGTGTGGCGTACCGCAAAATGGAACTCCATGGGCTACTGTTCATCCACCGTCTAGTGCCTCGCTCCAGCCTCCATGGGCTACTGTTCATCCACCGTCGACTTCCTCCAGCCTCCACCTGCTACTGTTCATCCACCGTCGACTTCCTCCAGCCTCCACCAGCTACTGTTCACCACAGGGTCCTGTTCATCTAGCCTCCACCGGCTACTTTTCAACCAGTCCTCCACACGGGGGTCCTGTTCAACCAGCCCTCCACGGGGTCCTGTTCATCCACCCCCAACCGGCTTGGGTGTGTGGCGGCCTCCTCTCGATCAGGGTCCTGTTCATCCAGCTCCAACGGCCTCTACTACCATAGGGTCCTGTTCATCCAACCCCCACCGGGAACTGTTCATCCAACCCCCAACAACGCTCACTGTTCATCAAGAGGCAGCAGGTTCGATCGGGTTTAGTTAGCAGCAGTAGCGAAGGAATCGCTCGATCGGGTTCAGTTAACAGCCAGGGATCGATCGATCGCTCGGGTTCAGTAACGCGTAGCCAGTGCAATCGCTCGGGTTCAGTAAGCGAATGCCTCGCTTGGGTTCAGTTAGAGCCCAACGCCTCACACACACGCGCATACGTGTATGAGAGAAACGCGCAATCCCTCCGTGCATCGCTCGGCCCCGACCACCCACCGTAACCGAGAACCACCCGAAATTTTCCTTGCCCTTGCTTCTACCATGATTTTTTCCGTCATGGACGGCCCAAAAGAATGTCATGCAGGTGCGTCCCCGGCCCGCCCATGACGAAAAGCCCATTTTCTCTCATGATTTTCTGGCATAGAAGTAGGAGCCCACCACATCTATGATGATATGTGCTTTTGTCATAATTATCGTCATAGAAGTGTCATAAGCATTGTGACGCCCCCGGCCCGATCGTGCACTAATCATACACGCAAATGCACACGATCAAGCCTAAGGACTCACGGGAAGATATCACAACACAACTCTAAAACATAAATAAAGTCATACAAGCTTTATATTACAAGCCAGGGGCCTCGAGGGCTCGAATACATAAGCTTGCGAACAAGCGTCAGCGGAAGCATCAGATATCTGAGTACAGATATGAAATAGAAACAGAAAGGCCTTTAGAAAGGCGGGGCAAAATAAAACACTACGATCGAAAGGCGAAGGCCTCCTGCCTGGGACCCTCCGATCCTACTCCTGGTCGTCAGTCAACTCGTAGTAGTATCCATCCTCTGGGTAGTAGTAGTAACGATCGTCGGGGCATCTGTCTCAGGGGGCTCCGTCCTCTGGTCACGTCAAACTGATATGGGGAGAAAAAGGAAAACAAAGCAACCGTGAGTACTCAGAAGTACTCAGCAAGCAAGGATCTACACTACATATGCAACATTATCAAGGGGAGGCTGTATATGTGGATTGGGCTGCAGAAATGCCAGAATAGAGAGAAGGCCTAGTCCTATCGAAGACTAGCATCTTCAGCGGTCTTGCAGCAGTAGAAGAGAGTAGAACAATACCATATAATGTAGCAGTAATAATATCAACCTCACCCAGAGATCCTTTCTCGACTCCCTGCGAGAAAGCAATCCCAGAGCCATACATTCATCAACCTCGTCCTGAGATCCCTTCTCGACTCCCTGCGAGAAGCAATCCCAGAGCCATATATACAGGTCTCATCACAGGTATCCAGTTCTAAATTGTATCAATCAGGATACAACTCCGAGTGTCCTTTACCGTAGGACCGGCTATCGATAGTAATGTTCTTCCCTGCAGGGGTGCACCAACTTACCCAACACGCTCGATTAACTTCGGCCGGACACACTTTCCTGGGTCATGCCCGGCCTCGGCCAAACGACACATCGCAACCCTACCTACAGCTCAGCAGAGAGGTCCCCGTCGGTCTACATCCTAAGCGCTCAGTGGTCTTGGGCCATCGCCCTGTGCACTCCGAGTCGTTGCGTGCAGGGGGAAGCCAGGCACCAGGGGGGCGCCAGTCCGTCCCGGCCGCAAGGCTGAACTAGACGTCTGACAGAGCTTTCGGCTGATGCTACGATGCAGAACGCCCATACTATGCCCACGTGATGGTTAGTGCTATCAGGCCAGAGGCCTGCTCGGATCAAATATCCAAATCGTTAGGACTAGGGCTTGCGGTAACGAGCAGAGACTCACGAAAGATGTGACCCCGTCGCCCCGTCTCGAGGACTTGCGACAAGGGTTAAGAATGCCCGGCCGCGCCTCGTATTCACCACTCGGGCACCACACTGGCAACCCGCCTTCACATCACACGCGGGTACCCCTCAGGGTCGACCCGCCTTTCCAAGTAACATTGTAAAGTCCAAGTATCCGTGTGTCCATAACATCAGGGAATCCGAGGTATCACCCACATTGAATTCCCACTCGATGTATCCGTCAAGGTGAACTAGGAGGAATCACCCTCACTGGGTCCACACTTGAGGTGTTGTACGACAGCGTCGTTATCGGAAGCGGTGAAGGAGGAATCACCCTCGATGACCACGACCGAATAACTACTCTACAGAGTTAACATCAGAAGTGCTACATGAGGTTTCACCCTCGACACTCGATAGTAACGCTGCAGTGTCGTTACAACTAAGGGGGGGGGTGATGTGCGGTGTCGGGGCCTGGTCTTCAATCCCATTGATCGGGTCTTCTGACGATCCAGCGCGGCAGTCGGGATAAGTGGGGTCACTGATAGGTCTCTACCCAGCCTAGACTAAACAGTTTAGGATATGTAGGTAATTATCAACAGCAGGTTACAATGAACAGGCTATGCATCAGAATAGGTAAAGCAGTAGTAGCAGCAATTCTAATGCAAGCATGGGAAATTAGAATGGGCGATATCGGGATGATCAAAGGTGGGGCTTGCCTGGTTGCTCGGCGGCAAGGGCAAGGTCGTCAATGGTGTCTTCGGGCTCCGGAGCTGCGTCGGTCTCGGGGACGACGTCGGTGTCGGGGTCTAACAAGAGAGAAGAGGGGGAGGAAACAGTATAAATACACAGCAAACCATGAGCAACGCAAAGTACGGCATGACAATATGCAGTGCCGGGTCTGTTCTAACGTGTGGTTGCACGTCACCGAGGAAGGAGGAATCCATCCGGGAATGTTTTCCCGGTTCCGGACATTTGTCAGACAGATGACCGGAGAGGAACGGTTGCATGTTCGGATAGCTAGGGACGTGTGACGGACGAACGGACCGCGTATTCGGATTCGTCTCATCGTCCTGAGCAACTTTCATGTACAAAGTATTTTCATCAGAGTTACAGATTATTTTATATGATTTTCTAAAGCTTTTATTAATTTCTGGAATTTATTTAGTTATTTTTAAATTAACATTATCCGAAACAGTGTTTATACTTTTTATACCCAGACTCAGCTAGCCCATTAGAATGACAGGTGGGTCCCGTAGACTGCTGAGTCAGCAGTCAACGGCTGACTGGTCAGCTGGTGAACAGTGTCGGTGGGCCCGGGTTGTCAGTGTCACTGTGTATTAAGCAGTGTTTAATTTAAACACTAACTAAACTAGTTAGTGTCCTGTGGCCCACGCGTCAGTGGGGTTAGGGGGGTCATTAGTGCTAACTAATGGGCCACGTCGGCGGCTAGCGCCGGCGCTACTCCGGCGGCTCCGGCGATCGCCGGCAGGCCGACTCCGGTCACGAGAGCAAGCGGGGGTAGGTCCTACGGGTTCAGGGAGATGAGGCGCGTCGGATAGTGGCCTCGGGGTGGCCGGAGATGGCGTGCAACGGTGGCGGCGGCGAGCAGAGTGGCAGCGGCAGCACGGGCTCGCGCGGTCGTGGTGCTGTGGCTTGCAGTCGAGCGAACTGGGCGGCTAGGCGGCACTTACAGCGCTCCAGGGGCACGCGCGCACCCTCAGACGGAGCTTGAGGGCACGG
This sequence comes from Thinopyrum elongatum, assembly GCA_011799875.1. Taxonomy (NCBI): domain Eukaryota; kingdom Viridiplantae; phylum Streptophyta; class Magnoliopsida; order Poales; family Poaceae; genus Thinopyrum; species Thinopyrum elongatum. Next base: position 105,437,920 of record CM022301.1, read on the forward strand.
CAACGATGAGCTCCCTGGCAATGGCGGACGGCGACGCGGGAGCTTGCAGGTCATCGGCTAGAGGACGAATGGGGCGATAGGGATAGGAGGAAGGGGAAGTGGAGCTCACGGCGAGCTCGATGCTGCACTCGGGGAAGCCGGAGAGTCGGGTTGGGCGGATCGACGGCGGTGATCCGCGGCAGAGTCGAGGGGAAATGGACGATGGGATGGCTTGGGGAGGCCTCTGCTCGCGTCGTTGGCGAGGAGGTCGAGGACGTCAGGCGCAGCTCCTGGGCGCCTTCGCGGGCTCGGGGAGGGCAGTGGGCGCGGATCATGGCACGCTCGGCGAGCTCGCACCGAAGAAACAGAAGAGAGGTAGGAATCGGAGGGGGGGTTGGGCTAGGGTTACGGTGGGGAGGGGTTAAGGGAGAGTGGGGGTGGGCCGGTTGGGGTTGGCCTGGTGGGGTGGGGCTGGCTGGCCTGGCCCAGTCGGGGGGGGGGGGAGGGGAGATTTTCCTTTTTTTTTTTTCCTTTTCTGTTTTCTTTTATTTTCTATTAATTTAGTTTTATAAAAAATACAAAAGTGTCACCTAAAATAGTATAGCTATTTATTTCTACTTCTACTGCCACAAAAGTTCTAACCCTAAAATAAATTAGTTTAGCGTTTTATAAAATACAAGGGCATTTATTTAATTGTTTTACCTACTGTTTTAACTACTTTAGGGCATTTAAACATTTTATAAAAATGTTGGTTCACCACCACTATTAAGAAGTGAATATTTGTCACATGACCCACATTTTAGTTTTCATGTTTATGAACTTTTGGTTTTCCACTTTCATTTAAATTTGAAATTGACTTAGGAGTTGAAATGCAAAATGGATGCTAATGATGATCAAGCACTGTTGATCATGCTGACATGGCATAATCAAAATGGGATTACTGTGGCTAACCACTGGGGGTGTTACAAGCATGACAGAAAAAAAATTCGTTCGGCCCAAAATGTCACGGATGTGTCTTTTTTTTGTAGTGCAACTAAAATTGGTAAAAGGTTAGATTTTTATTTGGTCAAGTAGTCTAATCACCCCCCCCCCCCCCCCGTCTATTCCTACTTTCGATCCTACAAGTGGTATTAGAGCTTTGGTCTCCATTTGCCTTGATTTCCATAGCTTTGGTGATCATAGCCTTGGTTTCACAACCTAGGAGAGTATGGCGTCTAGCGAGGGAAATTAGCACCATAGAGGTCCTTACTTTGATGGTACTAATTTTGCTAGTTGGAAGCATAAGATGAAAATGCATATTCTTGGTCATAACCCCGCCGTTTGGGCTAATGTGCGTATTGGCTTACAAGGTGATTTCTTCGAGGATGGAAAAGAACCGGACTGTGAAGCGTCCGTGGAAGAAATGAAGATGTTGCAATACAATGCTCAAGCTTGCGATATTATCTTCAATGGATTGTGCCCCGAAGAATTCAACAAAATCAGCAGCCTTGAGAATGCAAAGGAAATTTGGGATACTTTGGTTGATATGCACGAAGGTACCGAGTCCATCAAGGAATCCAAATTGGATGTGCTTCAAAGTCAACTTGACAAGTTCAAAATGAAGGATGGTGAAGGAGTCGCTGAGATGTAATCTAGGCTTGCTCTCATCACAAATAAGATTGCCGGCTTAGGAAGCGAAGAGATGACCGACAAATTCATCATCAAGAAGATCCTAAGAGCCTTGGATGGAAAATATGATACCGTGTGCACCTTGATCCAAATGATGCCCAATTACAAAGATCTCAAGCCCACGGAAGTCATCGGTAGAATTGTTGCTCACGAGATGTCACTCAAAGATAAGGAGGAGCTCCACAACAAGTCAAGTGGTGCCTACAAAGCTTCAAGTGATGCTCCTACACTGGTACAGCGAGGTCCTATACAAACGGTTTTTAACCCCTTTCCGCGATGGCGTTCTGAACCGTCACCTAGTGAGTGACTGCGATAGGGGGGTCCTTCCCACACGACCCAGAAACCGTCGGGGATAGGCCCTCCTGGTACACACGCTCGGCAAAATGAGGTCGTGTGCGACGGGCGAGTGATCAAATACGGTTATACGTATAGTTGTGCTAAAAATTACAATTATACAGGCCAAATCGTTTCCTGTCGTAAGTACATCCCACATAGTCAGTCCCGGCTAAACGTTTCCGTTCGTATGTACATTCCACACAGTCAATCCAAGGAATACGTTTCTGTTAGTATGTACATCCCACACAGTTAATCCAAGAAGTACGTTTCCGTTCGTATATACATCCCACACAGTCACTCCAAGGAAAATGTTTCCGTTCGCAGGTACATCACACACAATTTTCCCCATTAAATCGTTTGTGATAGCGTTGCCATTGCACACGATATTAACAATTTTATCATTTGCATTATTGAATGCATCACACACGGTGCGTAGAAGAAACTGTGTGGCAAAGGCTGTCCATCACACACACTTTTTATGTGGTAAACGTTTGCGCAAGGTGGCCTAACGCAAACAGTTTTCAAGAGGATGTCGTGTGTGATTGTTCATTGATCCAACATGGTTTCTTCCTAGAAACTGTGTGCGTTGCCTGAGGTCATCGCCCACGGTGTTTTCTCAATAACCGTTTGCAATAGAAAAACCCAATTAGTAGGCTAATTGGCCATTAGCAGGCTAATTGCCCTATTATTAATAATCCATTTATTAATCTAATTAACATTTCATATTAAGCACATAATATATTTCATTTCCATATTAAGGAAGCAGGATTTCATAATTGAAATACATCAGAGTACAACATCATATTGCTTCAGCACTCAGCTACCCCATTACACAACTGCACCAGCACCAAGTTTCACATGCAACATCTATAACCTTTCAAAATTAGCATCATAGATGGTACATAGACAGATGGATCTCATCTGGAAAACTGCTGAAGCGGAAGACAAATATTGAGCCTTCATTGATGTTGAAAGTCTTTGCAAATTTAGGCCAGTGCCTGTCCATCCTTCGTCCTCTTCAGGAACACTTCAATATTGAACCATGGGTGTTGTATGAATACCTTCCTTGCCTCCTGACCATACAGGTGTTTGAGAGGTAATCATCAGTGAACTGCTTTTGAAATGCCTGAAAACAAGGATATGCATAAATATCTTCTCCAGATTTGAAATGGCGCAAAGGAATTAAAAAGACAAGGTATAACAGTTAGTACCATCCCGTAGTGAAATGATGTCTTCTTCATTGTGCAGACAAAGATCTTGTTGTTTTTTGTCGCTAATTTCTTTATCGTAACAATCTTTCTGAGTTTCTTGACTTGACTGATATTCATGGACAACTCATTTCCACATATGCAAAAAGGGTCAAACAGTGGGTCAAAACCTCTGACAGCAGGACCTACATGTGCAAGACCAAATTGTTAAAAACCTAATATTTAAAAACAAGAAGTGGAAAGGTGTGTTATTAACTACAACAGGCCTAATATTTAAAAACAAGCAAACGTAGTCATTCAAACTTGTATTATGCAGGTCTAAGTACACTAGTTATTGGCCCTGTTTGGATCCATGGGTTAGGGTTAGTTTGAGCTAGTTTGGGCTCAAATAGCCCTAAAGTATCCAAACATGAGGGCTAGTTTGAGCTAGTTGTGTCAAACCCACCCAAAACAACTATCCCACCCAAGAGGTGCTGATTGGGGCTAGTTCTCCTAGTGCATTTATTGTCAATCTAACACTGTCATCCAAACACCTCTTTGGCTAGAGTTAGTTCAGGGTTAGTCATTGTTTAGTATTATTGTTATTTAGGAAACGTAGGATAGCGTAGGATTTATTCTACCTTGACTTGTACTCCAAGATGACCATGTACTCCAATATATATGCCCACGAGGCTCAAGCAATACAATCAACTATTCCACCAATCTCTCTCTCTCCCTTTTAACTGTAATGAGCTAGAAACAAACTCTAACCTCTAGCTAAGTTAGAGTATCCAAACAGTGCCATTGTTAAATCAAATGGAAAGGCGTGTTCAATACTCCCTCTGGTCCTTTTTACTCTGCATATAAGAATTGTCTGAAGTCAAACTTCATAAAGTTTGACCTTATTTATATGACAAAATATCAACATCTACCATGCTAAAGTTATACAATATGAAAATTTAAGTCATGACACATGTACTGATATTTATTTCATATTGTGAATGTTGGTATTTTGTTCTATAAAGTTGGTCAAACTTTACGAGGCTTGACTTTAGACAAATCTTATATGCGAACTAAAAAGATTCAGAGGGAGTACAACATGCTTAACAGCAACCAAATATAGTCATTCATAGAGCTATTGTTAAATTTGGTATTGATGAAATTGAACTGCACAGTTCATACTAGCACATATAGAACATCACACTGTTAATAGCTGAAATAAACAAGGCATACTACGAACAACCAAAGATGGCAATTGAAACTGGACATATGCTAACTACAAACAACCGAACAACCATAAACCGTAGAAATAAACAAGGCGTAATGCAACCAACCAAATATAGCAATAAATACTGGACAGGTTCTCACTACAAAAAGGGTTCGAGAAAACAAATCATGGGTTTCCTCACTTGTCACAGATTGGCTCCTCCTCGTGGTTGCCGTCGATGAGGTCTGCCTTGCCAGCTGAGAATCCCAAGCCAGCGTCGCAGAACGTGTCCTTCAAAAATGACAAAAGGGGCTCCATGGCGATGAAGGATGGCAAATTGTTCATAACGAGCCGCAGGAGATCAGCGGCAGGGCCATCGATGAGATCGACGGCTATCGAACCCGAAGGATTGGGGGTGGGCAACTTAACCTATGACATAACCTGCGTCAAGCCGTCGGTGTCGACGACCTCGATGTCGTAGCCAGCATCCGCGACATGACAGAATACTCTAGCCCGCTGATTGAAAGGCTCAATCCAGGTCCAGTCATCGTCGTCGGCTTCCTCGGCGGCCACCTCACCGACGTCGGGCGAAGAGGCCCCGGTAAAGCTCTTTTGGGCCATTCGCTCCTCGAGCTCCTCGGGAAGCATAGCCGGGCTTAGGCTGCGACGCTCTGGAATGGGGGAGGGGGTGGGGATGGGGATCTCTGGGAAAGGGGGCATTTCACAGGCGTCATCTAAGAAACTCAGGGCGGCGAGGGTATGTATATCTGTGGGTAAACTGCACGGGCAGACCGGTAGAGGTTGACGATGGAGGCGGCGCGGCGGCGGCGGCGGCGACCTAGCTTGGTTTGGAGTGAGGGAGGGGTGGTGTGTATGTGTGTGAGCGGGGGATTGGGGGTGAGCGAAGGATTTGGGGTGTGTGTGTGGAGGGGGTCCAAGGTGGTGTTTGAGGAAATGCCGCGGGTACTGAAAATTTTACTAGGCGGGAGTAAAATGGCGGGGCTACCAAAAATTTGGATCAAGGGATTCCAGAGTGGGGCAGGAGTAACGAACATCACACACGGTTAAAACATAATAATCGTGTGCTATCAAACAGAAAAACACTCCAGCCGAGCAGATATTTTTGAGATTGCGAGGGATGGAGGCGGGAGTAAAATGCCGGGGCTACTAAAAATTTGGATCTAATGATTGAAGCAGAGCGGGAGTAACAGACATCGCACATGGTCCAGACATACTAATCGTGTGCTATCAAACAGAAAAACCATCTACGCGGGTAGATATTTTCGAGATTGCGAGGGAGTAGATATTTTCGAGAGGGGGAGGGAAGCCTCATGGACCCAATCTACTGTGATCATGTGGGTGACAGGGGCAGGGGTGCGGCACACGGGTAGTCCTAGGGAACCGTGTCTGTTTCGTACCCGATCACAGATGGTTGCTGCGTCTGACTCGTCTGCTGTTTATAAATTTGGCCAAAAAATAAGGGAAAGGGTCAGAACACGAACACACTTGCATGTGGACCAAATATATGTATGAAAAGGGTGGTTTGATGTTCAAATACCCAATGCACAACTTTGATGTGGCACCTGTCACACAAAGCGCACGTTATTATTGCTAGCCCCCCCCCCCCCAAACACACACACACACACTTCGTGTTGCCGGGAGGGGAATCCTAGCAATGAACTCATGCCCCCAAATAGCTAGGTCTGACATCTCCCCGTACCGTAACACAAAAACCGAAAGGAGTACATCAACCCCCTCCCCCCTTTGCTCCGATCAAATGTGGACCGTGTGCGGGCCCACAGATGTGTTCTTCTGGCGTTAGATGGGTGAGACAAACCAACCACACCTGCGGGTGGCCCGATGTGTGTGTGTGTGTGTGGGTGTGCGTGTGTGTGTGGGGGGTTGTGAAAACGATGTGCTATGATATTTAATAACCAAATCACAAATTTGATGTGGCACATGTGCATCGCAAATTAACCAGGCATCCCCGACCCCACGGAGGTTCATCTAGTACGAAGTAGTACTGTGCCTCCCCCCCCCCCCCAAACATGCATTGATGTTCCACACGCTGCCCCACAGGCTAGCTTGTCGCCGATAACCACGCGAGGGAGTGCCTGAAGACAACCACTACGTGCATGTGGCCCAAATATATGTCTGAAGTGTCATGTGGCGTTTGAATATACACAATGCACAACTTTGATGTGGCCGCGTGCTTTTGGAACCGAAAAGTCCCCACACGGAGCGAGGGTTCACGACGCGTAGTATACTATATATATATATATAGGGATTCATGTGTATGCGAGCCCTCGAACTTAGGTCTCGAATCTCACCATGATCGACGTACGACTATACGGTAACGCGAACCAAGAGAAGAAGAATCCACCCTGGTAACACCTCTCGCGTTGTTGGTCGAAGTGATGACGTCCACGCGGGCCCACGAATATATAGGTCGTCGATGATAACCAAGCGAGGGAGAGTGTCCAAAGACAACCACTGCATGTATGTGCCCCAAACTTATGTATGGACATGCGTGATGCATGCATATATGTTTGAATACCAAAAGGACAACATTTTGATGTGGCACATGCATGCGTCGAAAAACGCACAGTCCCCACACAGATCTGGTTCATGATGCATCGCGTGCTCGCGCCCCCCCCCCCACCCCCCACTTCGACCCGGTGGGAGGGATTCGTGCGTACACATGCGCGCGAAGTATAGTTGCATGTACCGAACCGTATAAGACGAACCAAAATTTAATCCCCTCCTAATTATAAGTCAAATTAACCTCTATCGCTGTCGGTCGAAGTGATTGACCAAGCGGGCACACATAGATGGACGAAGCATCTCGCCGATAACCCCGTGAGTGAGTGCTAGAGGACAACCGCCATCGCTTGCTTGTGGGCCAAACACATGTATGGAGATGTGTGGTTGTGATGTTTGAATACCTAATATATATGCCGAACTTTGATGTGGCACCTACCTCGGAAACCTTCAAGTCCCCCACACGAACCTAGGTTCATGACACGTAGTATATATATGTTGCCCCCTCCCCTCTTCGATGCGTAATATATACTCCTACGTACCGTAACACAACCCAAAAATAATCCTCCTTGTTCGTCAAATTACCTTTCTCGTTGTGTCATATATTAGATGGACGACGACCTCGCGGGCCCATGGAGGGAAGAGTCGCAGACGAATGAGTGACAACCATCGTCTGCATGTGGCCCAATGTGTTGGTGATGTTTTTAATACCCAATATGCACAACTTGTTTGCGGCACCTGCCTCGGAAAACGAAAAGTCCCCAGACGGAGCGAGATCGATTCATGATGTGTGTGTACTATATATGTGTTGCCCCGGCCTCCTCCTCCCCTCTTCGACGCGTACTATATATATACTCCTACCGCAACACAACCCAAAAAGAAACCTCCTTGCTGGGTCAAAGTGATGGAGGACAACCTCACGGGCCCACGGATGGAAGCATCGCATGCGAGTGAGTGTCCTATATGACGCGTAGTATTGCCCCCGGCCACCCTCTTCAACGCGTAATATATATATACTCCGATCGTACGTATAACAAAAACCAAAAAATGACCATCCTTGTTGGTCAAATTAACCTCTCTCATCACATGTCATAGTGCTGGAAGGCGACCTCCCGGGCCCATGCGAGTGAGTGTACTAGGACCACCGCGTGCATGTGGCCCAAAGATGCATGTCAAACTTTTTCTACAGCGAACATGCGACCAAAGGAATTTAGTGTTGAAAATTGGAAAAAATAGATAACATCTGCCCGTTTTTTATACATTGATTGATTTCCTAGGGATTTAAATGTGCAAAAATCAAATTTGATCTACATGAGACCCGTGATAGTGCACGAAAATGGATTGCAAAATCATATGTGTACATGTCCCTGGGTGCATGTTTAGTCCCCATGCAAGAAATTTCTAACATCTAGAATCTTGATTATAAAATCCAATATATCCAAAACTAAGCTGAAATTCATGAAACTTATCGTGGTGTCACATGGACACCAATAGACTGTGATATTTTTTTTTCAAATTTGAGACAAGTTTTGATATAATCTTCTTACATACAGGAAATTATAAATAATTATCAACCAATATCGCAAACGAACACTTTATTCGAACCGTGTGTGTTAGACCAACAATGTAAGTGCCGTGCTTCGGTTAAGCAATAAAGCGGCAGAATTAATCATCAAAAGGGAAAATCAATATAATAAGTGCCGCGCACGCGTCCCGTGTGCCATACAAGCATGCATGAGTTGACGAGACACATGCTAGCATGCAGACTAGGAGGCCGAGGCATGCGCGTGTTCGCTACGCACTCACCGTGGGGCGTGCTAGTAGCTGTGTGAAATGACGGTAGGCGTGCCAGCAGTCCATTGCGCAGGCTCACCGGGAGGCGAGCCAGCCCTTTGATCGTCGCCCACCTCGCACCCACTACTCCATATTAATGGCGCGCCCGATCCGCTGGTCATAATAGGCGGCCGCACACCCCGTCCATAGTTGTCACCGCCGCATGGAGTGTATTAGGATTTTGCCAAAGCGCACCATCGGTGGGAGTGGCGATGCCGGGGCTGGTGAAGCACCCGCGTAATGCATGAAGCTGGGCGCAGAGGTTGCTGTCACCACCGACGAGGTCTCACGCGGGCAGCAGCGCGACATTGACTTCGGCGCCGTCGTCGTGCCTCCCCAGCCGGAGCCGGAGGTCCACAGCTACTGTAACATCCCCAGCATCACACTACAGTAATCCCTTATGATCAGTGCCAAGTCATCTTGATTTACAAAGCTTAATCATATTCGATTAATATCTCATTTCAAATTCCTTCTCTGAATCAAATTCAAATCACAAGTGGAATTTAAAAGTTGCACAAAAGTTGTTGCAAAAACGTTCATCAGATAGAAAATATTCCATAACATTTATTTTTTAAGGAAAACAACATCACCCTTATGTAAAGATGAACAGTGTCAATTAAATCAGTACCAATTCAGTATTTTTAAATGCTATTCCATTTATGAAAAATCCATTTGATTCCACTTTGCCTCCAAATTAATTGTGGCAATGCCAAATATTGCTAGAGAGTTTTGTGGCTTAGTTCCACATTTTTCTAAAATGTTTGGTGGCCCATAAAATCCTTTTCTATCTCTGTTAATAAATAAAAAGAAACAGAAAAACTTAAAAAGATAAAAGGCCAGAGGCCACTTACCTGCACCCACCTGTTACTGGGTCGCGGCAAGAGTGGCCGGCCCAGCCCACACTGCTACCCTCTGTGAAGGGCCTATCTTTTACTTTTATCTTCTATGCAAGAGTCATGGTGATCATCACCTTTCCCTTTTTTCACTTTTTCCTTTGGCAAGCACTATGTGTTGGAGAAAGATCCAGATATATATATCCAATCAGATGTAGGTTATCATAAAGTATTATTGTTGACATTACCCTTGAGGTAAAAGGTTGGGAGGTGAAACCATAAGCCCCTATCTTTCTCTGTGTCTGATTGAAGCTTTGAACCCATAAGTATCACGTGAGTGTTAGCAATTGTGAAAGACTACATGATAGTTGAGTATGTGGACTTGCTGAAAAGCTCTTATATTGACTCTTTCCGATGTTATGATAAATTGCAATTGCTTCAATGACTGATATCATAGTTTGTTAGTTTTCAATGAAGTTTCTGATTCATACTTTGCCTTGTGAACGAATTGTTACTTTAGCATAAGGAATTATATGACAATATATGTTGCTATTCTAAAGATGATCATGATGCCCTCATGTCCGTATTTTATTTTATCGACACCTCTATCTCTAAACATGTGCACATATTTATCGATATCGGCTTTTTGCTTGCTGACAAGCGAGGTCTAAGCTTGGGGGAGTTGATACGTCCATTTTGCATCATGCTTTTATATCAATATTTATTGCATTATGGGCTGTTATTACACATTATGGCACAATACTTATGCCTTCTCTCTCTTATTTTACAAGGTTTACATGAAGAGGGAGAATGCCGGCAGCTGGAATTCTGGACTGGAAAAGGAGCAAATATTAGAGACCTATTCTACACAACTCCAAAAGTCCTGAAACTTCACGGAGCTTATTTTTGGAATATATAAAAAATATTGGGCGAAGAAAGAACCAGAGGGAGGCCACCAGCCAGCCACAAGGGTGGAGGGCGCGCCCTACCCCCCTGGGCACGCCCCCCGACCTTGTGGGCCCCCAGGCAGGCCTCCGGTGCCCATCTTTGGCTGTATGGTGTCTTTTACCCTGGAAAAAATCAAGAAGGAAGCTTTCAGGATGAAGCGCCGCCGTCTTGAGGCGGAACTTGGGCAGAACCAATCTAGGGCTCCGGCGGAGCTGTTCTGCCGGGGAAACATCCCTCCGGGAGGGGGAAATCATCGCCATCGTCATCACCATCGATCCTCTCATCGAGGGAGGGTCAATCTCCATCAAAATCTTCACCAGCACCATCTCCTCTCAAACCCTAGTTCATCTCTTGTATCCGATCTCTGTCTCAAAACCTCAGATTGGTACTTGTGGGTTGCTAGTAGTGTTGATTACTCCTTGTAGTTGATGCTAGTTGGTTTATCCGGTGGAAGATTATATTTTCAGATCCTTAATGATAATTAATACTCCTCTGATCTTGATTATGATTATGCTTTCTGAGTAGTTACGTTTGTTCCTGAGGACATGGGAGAAATCTTGTTATAAATAATCATGTGAATTCGGTATTCGTTCGATATTTTGATGAGATGTATGTTGTCTCTCCTCTAGTGGTGTCATGTGAACGTCGACTACATGACACTTCACCATTATTTGGGCCCAGGGGAAGGCATTGGGAAGTAATAAGTAGATAATGGGTTGCTAGAGTGACAGAAGCTTAAACCCTAGTTTATGCATTGCTTCGTAAGGGGCTGATTTGGATCCATATGTTTCATGCTATGGTTAGGTTTACCTTAATACTTCTTTCGTAGTTGCAGATGCTTGCGAGAGGGGTTAATCATAAGTGGGAGGTTTGTCCAAGGAAGGACAGCACCCAAGCACCGGTCCACCCACATATCAAATTATCAAAGTAACAAACGCGAATCATATGAGCATGATGAAAACTAACTTGACAACAATTCCCATGTGTCCTCGAGAGCGCTTTGCTTTATATAAGAGTTCGTCCAGGCTTGTCCTTTGCTACAAAAAGGATTGGGCCACCTTGCTGCACCTTGTTTACTTTTATTACTTGCCACTTGTTATGATTTTCCTATCACCAAACTATCTGTTACCGATAATTTCAGTGCTTGCAGAGAATACCTTGCTGAAAACCACTTGTCATTTCCTTCTGCTCCTCGTTGGGTTCGACACTCTTACTTATCGAAAGGACTACGATAGATCCCCTATACTTATGGGTCATCACATAGCCACGGTGACCCTTGGGTCCCGTGCGTGCTACCATCGCGCTCGCCGCGCCGCACAGACTTCGCCTAGCCATTTCGTTTGACTCGAGCGCGTCCGCATCACCGTTTGTCGTTACACCCGAACGCCGCCATCCGCCGATGGGCTCGTAGGCGTCGCTGCGGTGCTCCTCCGGCTGCGCCATCGCCTGGGATCGACGCGGCGTTGTCTCCCCGATCTAACGCGCGCTACCGCGCCGCAAATGGCCTCCTATACGCAAAACCCGACCACGCCCGATGCGCGCCGCCGCGTTCTGGCTCGCCGGAGCCTCGCCGCCGGCCGCCGTTGACCTATCACCGCGTGGGACCCGCCCAAGGTCACTGACACGAGGGCCCCTGTGTAACACCCCATGTATTAAGCTACAGTAATCCCCTTTTTATTATGCCATGTCATCAGGATCAACACTGCGTAATCATCATTTGTATCATATCTCATTTCAAATTCAAACTCAATTGGAAATTCAAACTGAAAGTGAAAATAAAAGTTGTCCAAACTCAAAAACTAAATTGTTCATTTAATAGCAAGTAAATCAGAGACAATTCTAAAATTGAAACCAACATTATTGAAATTGGATAAGTGGCTTGAACATCCTCAAACAGTGACTGAAAACCATATTTAATAACCTATTAATAAATATAAAATAAATCTGAAATGATAAATACCCCAAACTAATTTTTGGTGATAGGGTATGCTGCCCTGTGAATTATGGACCAGTTTATATATTTTACAAAATTCTTTTGGGTACCTAATTATTTTGCAAAACAGAAACTAAAAAGAAAAACAGAAAAGAAATAAAAGAAAAGGAAAAAGCCCACTGGCGCCTGGGCCTAAGTCAAACCGGGCAGGCCCAGCCCACCTCCCCTTCCTCCTTCCTACTGCTCCCTCTCTCGCACGCTGTCACCTCGCCCGCACCCGCCGCGCCGGCCCCCCTGCCCGTGGTCGACAACGCGCCGATGCCCGCCCGTCGAGGTTAAAGCCGTAGCTCCCGCACCCCACTGAGCCGCCCTCGATCCCTCGCTCGCTCTCCCCCTCCTCCAGATCCCCCCCTCTCACCCGAGCGCAGCCACCGCCATGGCCTCGCCGTGCGCGTGGCCACCGGCCGCCGCCCTTCATTCGCCCGCGTCAGGGAGCTTCCCCGCTGTCGCCTACGCCGATTGCGGCCACTTCCCCGAGCTCGGAGGCCCTGCCCCGTTGGCTTCGCGGTCGTCTTCAACCTCCATCCGCCTCGGGCCGCCGCACGCCAACGCCGTCTCCGGCCACCTCGACTCGTCCCCGGGCCTCCTCGTCAACGCTGTGAGCACACGCGCCCGCTTCCCTTCTCTCCCTTCTGCGCTATAGCAAGCACCGTCGCCGTCCCCGCGAAACAGGGTTCCGCCGGCCGCCATAGCCGCCGACTACGCGCTGAGCGCGCACCCGACCGCGCGCGACACCGCGCCGAGCCCCTAGCTCGCCCTCTAGCCGCTCCAGCCTCGCCCCTGTCCACACCCGATCCTCGCCGCCGCCACGGCTCGTCGCAGGCGCCCCTGCCGACCACCACTGCACCTGCAACCACCACCACTAGATGCGCGCGAGCGTCAGGGTCCCGTAGAGCTACTCCGCGCGCGATTTGGTGGTCGGAGCACGATTTCTGGCGACGTCTGACGCGCGCCGCCGCGCAAATTGGTCGCCGGCGTTGAGCCGCCGGCGCCGCTGACCTGGCGCCGACGTGGCCGGCCCCTGCGCTGCTGACTGTGGGCCCGGTGGGGCCCGATTGACTGGGTTGACCTAGTCAACCCTGCTGACTGGGCTGGCCCAGTCGCTGACGTATGGGGCCCACCCCTGCTAATTAGTTAAATTGATTAAGTTAATTAGTTTAGCCTAATTACACACTGACGTGTGGGCCCAGTAGTTTAATTAAGTAGATTTAGATTAGTTTTAACTCTGTTTAAGCCCACTGTCTATGACATGTGGGCCCCACATGTCAGTTTGACTCTGGTCAGCTAGAGTTGACTGCTGACGTCACCATTATGTCATGCTGACGTCACCAAACACTGTTCTGGATAATGTTGAGTTAAATAAATATTTAAATTCCAGAAATCAATAAAAACTTTAGAAAATCATATCTTTTAATCCATAACTCCGATGAAAAAAATTTATATATGAAAAATAATCAGAATTTTGAGACAGATCCGAATACGCGGTCCGTTCGTCCGCCACATGTCCCTAGCTACCCGAACATGGAACCGTTCCCCTCCGGTTATCTGTCTGACAAATGTCCGGAACCGGGAAAACATTCCCGGATGAATTCCACCTTCGCCAGTATCACCCGGCACTGCGTTAGATCACCTCTGCCACCGCGTATTGCCATGTTATGCTTTGTGCTGCACTTGTTTGCTTAGTATTTACTGTTTCCTCCCCCTCTTCTCTCTCGTTAGACCCCGACATCGTCCCCGAGACCGACGCAGCTCCGGAGAGCGAAGACACCATTGACGACCTTGCCTTTGCCGCAAAGCAACTAGGCAAGCCCCCCCCCCCCCCCCCCCCTTTGATATCATCCCGATATCGCCCATTCTATTTTCTCATGCTTGCATTAGAATTGCTGCTGCTACTGCTTTACCTATTCTGATGCATAGCCTGTTTATTGTAACCTGCTGTTGATAATTACCTGCATATCCTAAACTGCTTAGTATAGGCTGGGTAGAGACCTATCAGTGACCCCATTTATCCCGACTGCCCCGCTGGATTATCAAGAAGACCCGATCAATGGGATTGAAGACCAGACCCCAGCACCGCACATCACCCCCCTTAGTTGTAATGACACTGCAGCGTTAATATCGAGTGTCGAGGGTGATACCTCGTGTAGCACTTCTGATGTTAACTCTGTAGAGTAGCTATTCGGTCGTGGTCATCGAGGGTGATTCGTCCTTCACCACTTCCGGTAACGACGCTGTCCTGCAACACATCAAGTGTGAACCCATCGAGGGTGATTCCTCCGAGTTCACCTTGACGGATACATCGAGTGGGAATTCAACGAGGGTGATACCTCAGATTCCTCTGATGTTATGGACACACGGATACTTGGACTTTACACTATTACTTGGATAGGCGGGTTGACCCTGAGGGGTACCCGCGTGCGCCTAAGTTGCGAGTGTTGTGAAGACGGGTTGCCTGTATGGTGCCCGAGTGATGAATACGAGGCGCGGCCGGGCATTCTTAACCCTTGCAGCAAGTCCTCGAGACGGGGCGACGGGGTCACATCTTTCGTGAGTCTCTGCTCGTTACCGCAAGCCCAAGGTACTAACGATTTGGATATTTGATCCGAGCAGGCCTCTGGCCTGATAGCACTAACCATCACGTGGGCATAGTATGGGCGTTCTGCATCGTATGCATCAGCCGAAAGCTCTGTCAGACATCTAGTTCAGCATGGCGGCACGGACGGACAGGCGCCTTCCTGTAGTGTTGGTGCCTGGCTTCACCGTGTGCGCAACGACCCGGAGGGCGAGGGGCGATGGCCAAGACCCCCTTGCGCTTAGGATGTAGACCGGCGGGGACCTCTCTGCTGAGCTGTAGGTAGGGTTGCGGTGTGTCGTTTGGCCGAGGCCGGGCATGACCCAGGAAAGTGTGTCCGGCCGGAGTTAATCAAGCGTGTTGGGTAAGTTGGTGCACCCCTGCAGGGAAGAAAACTTCTATCGATAGCCTGTCCTACGGTAAAGGACACTCGGAGTTGTATCCTGATTGATACAATTTAGAACTGGATACTTGGATACTATGGCTCTGGGATTGCTTCTCGCAGGGAGTCAAGAAGGGATCTCAGGACGAGGTTGATGACTGTATGGCTCTGGGATTGCTTTCTCGCAGGGAGTCGAGAAGGGATCTTTGGGTGAGGTTGAGACTTAATGATACTGCTACATTATATTGTACTATCCTACTCTCTTCTATTGCTGCAAGACCTCTGAAGATGCTAGTCTTCGCTAGGACTAGGCCTTCTCTCTATTCTGGCATTTCTGCAGCCCAGTCCACATATACAGCCTTCCTTTGAAAATGTTGCATATGTAGTGTAGATCCTTGCTTGCTGAGTACTTCTGAGTACTCACGGTTGCTTTGTTTTCCTTTTCTCCCCATATCAGTTTGTTGTGACCAAGATGACGGAGCCCCTGAGACAGATGCCCCGTCGACCGACTACTACTACTACCCAGAGGATGGTTACTACTACGAGCTTGCCGACGACCAGGAGTAGGATCGGAGGGTCCCAGGGAGGAGGCCTACGCCTTTCGATCATAGTGTTTTATTTTGCCCCGCCTTTCTAAAGGCCTTTCTGTTTCTGTTTCATATCTGTACTCAGATATCTGATGCTTCCGCTGACGCTTGTACGCAAGCTTATGTATTCGAGCCCTCGAGGCCCCTGGCTTGTAATATAAAGCTTGTATGACTTTATTTATGTTTTAGAGTTGTGTTGTGATATCTTCCCGTGAGTCCTTAGGCTTGATCGTGTGCATTTGCGTGTATGATTAGTGCATGATTGAGCTGGGGGCGTCACAAGTTGGTATCAGAGCTGACTGCCTGTAGGATCCCCCTTTCCAACTCCTTGGCCGAAGTTGAGTCTAGTAACCGAAAATTGTTTTACTAACTTGGCTGTGTGGCTTACGGGCCCACGTCGCCAATTGGGTGGTATTAGGATCTTTTACTCCTCGACCTTTACTCTGGGACTCTGATCTCTCTTCTATTCGGGTTAAAAATTTTATGAACTCCAATATTAGGTTCTCGTGATCACATCCACCCGGTGTTCTGAAAATTTCCCCCCTTTCTTCAAGATTGTGGGCCAGGTTCTGCTTGCAGGATCCTTTTATCGAGGGCACCCTGTGTTGTCACTTGCAGATTCCTCGCCCCAATAGTTTTCTCCGACGTTGATGTAGCCTTTGCTATGTCTTGTTGTGTACTTCCTTGCCGCGTGCCTGCGCGCCGCCTAGTTGTCTAGCCTTCCCCTTTCAGCTGTCGTATTGCCGGATTGTAACTGAGGCTATGTGTGGCTTTGAATGTCTGGTGCGAATATGATGAAGTATCTATTGCACTTCCTTCTGTTGTGCGTGTTACTCCATGAATCATTCCATACACCTGTAGATCTTTTTGCTAAACTGCCCCTGTTGAATTGGCAGGATGGCTGACGATCCTCCACCTCCACCCTATATTGCTGCAATGATGCAGCAATTTGAACTGAACCGTCAGGTTATGACCGGGATATTAGCCCAGTTCCCAAACCAGAATGCTCATCAGCAGCCTACACCAATAACACTATCAGAATTCATGCGCCTCAATCCGTCCACTTTTCGCAGCTCGACTGATCCAATGGATGCTGACGATTGGCTCCGTGACATTACATTCCAGATGAAGGCAGCCAATGTTATCCCTGACAGTTACGTCACCTATGCGACGTATCACCTGAGGGGATCAGCTGCTCAATGGTGGGAAAGCCACAAGGGTATGTTGCCTTCTGAAACTGTAACCACTTGGCAGGAATTTCAGTCAGCTTTTCATGCACGGTACATTCCTCAAGGCCTGGTGGACCAGAAGAGGCAGGAGTTCCGCCAACTCTCTCAGGGCAAAATGACTGTGGATGAATATCAGAGGAAATTTCTCGAACTATCCCGCTATGCTGAAGATGACGTCGACACTGACACTCGCAAGCAGGAGAAATTCCATGAAGGACTACGTACTGATATAAAACTTGCACTTGCTGTCCATGATTTCACAGACTTCGCAACGCTTGTCAGCAAATCTTTCCAAGTTGAAACAGCTCTGACTGAGTACCAGGAGTCGCTCAAGCATACTCGAGATGTCGGCTCGTCTTCCGGTCGACCTACTCAGAAATGTCGAGTCTGGATCCCACACAATATTCATCATCGACCTGCTCCAACACCAAGGCCGTCATATGCTGCACCTCGTCTGCCTCCAACACCAAGGCAACTGAACATTTCAAGTGGACAGCCCAATGTTGGTGTTTCTCCCCATAATGATGGTATGTGCCACCAGTGTGGACAGCCAGGGCACCGTGCTTTCAACTGTCATCAGGGTCAACCTCAAAATGCATCACGTCATCCTGTTGTTCGTAGGAGGGGCCATCGGACCCATCATTCCAGAAATTGTAGTGCCAGACTACCTGCTAGTCAACTTGTTCATGTCAACCAAGTCAACATGGAAGAAGCTCGACAGGACCCCAAAATTGTGATGGGCACCCTTCTAGTGAATTCAATCCCAGCTTCAGTCCTCTTTGATTCTGGAGCATCGCACTCCTTCATGTCCAAAAGTTTTGTGCGAAGCCATGATATACCTTTCGAGGAGATGTCCACCCCATTAGTAATCTAGTCACCTGGGGCTAATTGGCAAACTACCATGGTAAGCCACGGTAACCACATTGTGATCGGAGGATTGATGTTCCCCGTTTCTCTCATTGCTCTCAAGACCTCCAACATAGACATTATTCTGGGTATGGACTGGTTGAAGCCTTATAAAGCTTTGATTGACTGTGCCACTGAATTAGTCCGGCTCACTCACCCTTCTGGCCAGAAAGTACAATACTCAGCTCGAATAGCTCAGGATGCTGAGACTCAAATATATGTTCTGAATGCATTGAATGCTTCACCTCTTGAAGGCATCGAGAACGTTCCAGTTGTTCGTGATTTTCAAGATGTCTTTCCAGAAGAACTTCCACGAATACCGCCTACTAGAGCTATCGAGTTTGTCATCGACTTGAAGCCTGGCACTACCCCTATTGCGAAGCATCCTTATAAGATGCCTCCGCATCATCTTCTCGAGCTTAAGGAAGAAATCGACAGATCACTTAAGAAAGGTTTCATCCGCCCCAGTTCCTCTGCTTGGGGAGCGCCTTCACTCTTCGTCAAGAAGAAGGATGGAACTAACCGATTGGTTCAGGATTACTGGCCCATTAACCAAGCTACAATTCAGAACAAATATCCGTTTCCACGGATCAATGATTTGTATGATCAACTGGCTGGATCATCGGTATTCTCTAAACTTGATTTGAGGTTGGGTTACCATCAGATCCGTGTTCGCGAAGAGGATATTCCGAAGACTGCATTTGTTACTCGCTATGGCTCTTACGAGTACACTGTCATGTCATTTGGCTTAACAAATGCTCCAGCCACATTCTCCCGTCTGATGAATTATATCTTCATGGATTACCTCAACAAATTTGTCATGGTTTATCTAGATGATATTATGGTTTATTCGCAGAATAAAGAAGAACATGCTGAACACCTCCGTCTTGTACTGGAAAGGCTCCGAGAACACCAGTTGTATGCCAAATACTCCAAATGTGAATTCTGGCTTTCTGAAGTAATGTATCTTGGTCATGTGATCTCCAAGGATGGAATTGCTGTTAACCCAGAACGAGTTCAGGCTATTCTTGACTGGACTCCTCCGAAGAACATCAAGCAAGTGAGAAGTTTTCTCGGCCTTGCAAGCTATTGCCGTCGATTTGTCGAGAACTTTTCTAAGATTGCTAAGCCTTTGACTGATCTGCTTCACAAGGGCATTAAATTTGAATGGACAGAAAAATGTCAGGAAAGTTTCCAGACACTCAAAGACAAGCTGACATCTGCCCCAGTACTATCTCCTCCAGATACCCGCAAAGACTTTGTGATTTATTGTGACGCATCCCGTGAAGGATTAGGCTGTGTCCTAATGCAAGAGCGCAAAGTGATTGCTTATGGCTCTCGTCAGTTGCGCCCACATGAAGAGAATTATCCGGTACATGATCTAGAACTAGCTGCTGTGATCTATGCATTACAGTTGTGGCGACATTACCTTCTCGGTAATCGTTGCGAGATCTACACGGATCATAAAAGTCTGAAGTACTTGTTCACCCAACCATCTCTAAACCTCCGTCAGCAAAGATGGATGGAGGCCATTGCGGACTATGATTTGGGTATATCCTATACCCCTGGCAAGGCTAACGTGATGGCTGATGCCTTAAGCCGCAAGTCCTATTGCGACAACCTCATGGTTAGGCGAGCTCAACCTCATCTTTTTGAAGAACTGTGCAAGCTGAATCTGCGTATTGTTCCACAGGGTTCTCTTAATAACCTTGTGATACAACCCGATCTTGAGAAAGCTGTTAAGAATGCGCAAGCTAAAGATGCTGAAATTGATCTTATGAAGAAAGACCTTCACCTTGTAAAGTACAGGGATTTCTCGCTGTCTGAAGATGGAACCTTGTATTTCAGAAACCGCATTGTTGTACCTCGCTTCGAGCTTATGACCGACAAGGTCATGAAGGAGGCACATGATACCCCGCTATCTATTCATCCGGGTAGCACCAAGATGTATCGTGATCTCCGTCAAAGGTACTGGTGGTCTAGAATGAAGCAGGACATTGCTCGTTATGTTGCTGAATGTGATGTGTGTCATCGCGTTAAAGCAGAACATCAGAAGCCGGCTGGAATTCTGCAACCACTTCCTATTCCTCTATGGAAATGGGATAAGGTTCAGATGGATTTCGTTACAGGACTTCCCAGGTCACAGAAGGGTCACGATGCTATTCTTGTCGTCGTTGACCAACTTTCTAAAGTTGCACACTTTCTGCCTGTCAAGGAAACTATCACTGCTAGCCAGTTAGCAGAGTTGTATATCTCCAGAATTGTATCACTCCACGGTATTCCGAAGGAGATCAGTTTGGACCGTGGCGGCCTTTTCACTTCCAAGTTCTGGGAAAGTTTCCAAGAAGCTATGGGAACTCATATTACCTGGAGTTCAGCTTATCACCCTCAATCTCAAGGCCAAGTCGAACGAGTCAATCAAGTGCTTGAAGACATGCTGCGAGCTTATGTTATATCATTCGGCAAGAAGTGGGAAGAATCTCTTCCGTATGCCGAGTTCTCTTACAACAACAGCTATCAAGCCAGCTTGAAGATGGCCCCCTTTGAAGTACTCTATGGACGTAAGTGTCGAACCCCTCTGAATTGGTCAGAAACTGGGGAACGACCGCTCGTGGGTCCAGATATTATTCAACACGCCGAAGAACAAGTTCGTATTATCCGGGAAAATCTCAAGGCGGCTCAGGACCGCCAGAAGAGAAACTATGATCGCAAATGATGGGGTTTGACTTATCAACCTGGTGATCAAGCTTATCTGCATGTCACTCCTATGAAGGGCACTCACCGTTTTGGAATCAAGGGCAAGCTAGCTCCATGCTACATTGGTCCTTTCCGCATTGTTGCAAGATGTGGTCAGGTGGCATATAAATTGGAGTTGTCGCCGCAATTCTCTCATATCCACGACGTCTTCCATGTGTCGCAACTTCGTCAATGCTTCAAGGAATCTCCGCACCGAGCTGTGGATCACGAGATGCTCGAATTGCATGATGATCTTTCATATAAGGAACATCCGATCTGCATCCTCGATGAAGCTGAACGTCGGACCCGTCAGAAGGTTACCAAGTTCCTCAAAGTGCAGTGGTCAAATCATACTGAAGATGAAGCCACTTGGGAACGCGAGGATAATCTTCGTGCGGAATACCCCGAACTTTTTCCTTCTACCTCTTAATTCTCGGGACGAGAATTCTTGTTAGTGGAGGAGATTTGTAACACCCCATGTATTAAGCTACAGTAATCCCCTTTTTATTATGCCATGTCATCAGGATCAACAGTGTGTAATCATCATTTGTATCATATCTCATTTCAAATTCAAACTCAATTGGAAATTCAAACTGAAAGTGAAAATAAAAGTTGTCCAAACTCAGAAACTAAATTGTTCATTTAATAGCAAGTAAATCAGAGACAATTCTAAAATTGAAACCAACATTATTGAAATTGGATAAGTGGCTTGAACATCCTCAAACAGTGACTGAAAACCATATTTAATAACTTATTAATAAATATAAAATAAATCTGAAATGATAAATACCCCAAACTAATTTTTGGTGATAGGGTATGCTGCCCTGTGAATTATGGACCAGTTTATATATTTTACAAAATTCTTTTGGGTACCTAATTATTTTGCAAAACAGAAAAGAAATAAAAGAAAAGGAAAAAGCCCACTGGCGCCTGGGCCTAAGTCAAACCGGGCAGGCCCAGCCCACCTCCCCTTCCTCCTTCCTACTGCTCCCTCTCTCGCACGCTGTCGCCTCGCCCGCACCCGCCGCGCCGGCCCCCCTGCCCGCGGTCGACAACTCGCCGGTGCCCGCCCGTCGAGGTTAAAGCCGTAGCTCCCGCACCCCACTGAGCCTCCCTCGACCCCTCGCTCGCTCTCCCCCTCCTCCAGATCCCCCCACCCTCACCCGAGCGCAGCCACCGCCACGGCCTCGCCGTGCGCGTGGCCACCGGCCGCCGTCCTTCGTTCGCCCGCGTCAGGTAGCTTCCCCGCTGTCGCCTACGCCGATTGCGGCCACTTCCCCGAGCTCGGAGGCCCTGCCCCGTCGGCTTCGCGGTCGTCTTCAACCTCCATCCGCCTCGGGCCGCCGCACGCCAACGCCGTCTCCGGCCACCTCGACTCGTCCCTGGGCCTCCTCGTCAACGCTGTGAGCACACGCGCCCGCTTCCCTTCTCTCCCTTCTGCGCTATAGCATGCATCGTCGCCGTCCCCGCGAAACAGAGTTCCGCCGGCCGCCATGGCCGCCGACTACGCGCTGAGCGCGCTCCAGGGCGCGCGCTACACCGCGTCAAGCCCCTAGCTCGCCCTCCAGCCGCTCCAGCCTCGCCCCTGTCCACACCCGATCCTCGCCGCCGCCACGGCTCGTCGCAGGCGCCCCTGCCGACCACCACTGCACCTGCAACCACCACCACTAGATGCGCGCGAGCGTCAGGGTCCCGTAGAGCTAATCCGCGCGTGATTTGGTGGCCGGAGCATGATTTCCGGCGACATCCGAGACGCGCCGCCGCGCAAATTGGTCGCCGGCGTTGAGCCGCCGGCGCCGACGTGGCCGGCCCCTGCGCCGCTGACTGTGGGCCCGGTGGGGCCCGATTGACTGGGTTGACCTAGTCAACCCTGCTGACTGGGCTGGCCCAGTCGCTGACGTATGGGGCCCACCCCCTGCTAATTAGTTAAATTGATTAAGTTAATTAGTTTAGCCTAATTACACACTGACGTGTGGGCCCAGTAGTATAATTAAGTAGATTTAGATTAGTTTTAACTCTGTTTAAGCCCACTGTCTATGACATGTGGGCCCCACATGTCAGTTTGACTCTAGTCCGCCAGAGTTGACTGCTGACGTCACCATTATGTCATGCTGACATCAGCAAACACTGTTCTGGATAATGTTGAGTTAAATAAATATTTAAATTCCAAAAATCAATAAAAACTTTAGAAAATCATATCTTTTAATACGTAACTCCGATCAAAATAATTTATATATGAAAAATGCTCAGAATTTCGAGACGGATCCGAATACGCGGTCCGTTCGTCCGCCACATGTCCCTAGCTACCCGAACATGGAACCGTTCCCCTCCGGTCATCTGTCTGACAAATGTCCGGAACCGGGAAAACATTCCCGGATGAATTCCACCTTCGCCAGTATCACCCGGCACTGCATTAGATCACCTCTGTCACCGCGTATTGCCATGTTATGCTTTGTGCTGCACTTGTTTGCTTAGTATTTACTGTTTCCTCTCCCTCTTCTCTCTCGTTAGACACCGACGTCGTCCCCGAGACCGACGCAGCTCCGGAGACCGAAGACACCATTGACGACCTTGCCTTTGCCGCAAAGCAACCAGGCAAGCCCCCCCTTTGATGATCCCGATATCGCCCATTCTATTTTCTCATGCTTGCATTAGAATTGCTGCTGCTACTGCTTTACCTATTCTGATGCATAGCTTGTTTATTGTAACCTGCTGTTGATAATTACCTGCATATCCTAAACTGCTTAGTATAGGCTAGGTAGAGACCTATCAGTGACCCCACTTATCCCGACTGCCCCGCTGGATTATCAAGAAGACCAGATCAACGAGATTTAAGACCAGACCCCGGCACCGCACATCACCCCCCTTAGTTGTAACAACACAGCAGCGTTAATATCGAGTGCCGAGGGTGATACCTCATGTAGCACTTCTGATGTTAACTCTGTAGAGTAGCTATTCGGTCGTGGTCATCGAGGGTGATTCCTCCTTCACCACTTCCGGTAACGATGCTATCCTGCAACACATCAAGTGTGAACCCATCGAGGGTGATTCCTCCGAGTTCACCTTGACGGATACATCGAGTGGGAATTCAACGAGGGTGATACCTCGGATTCCTCTGATGTTATGGACACACGGATACTTGGACTTTACACTGTTACTTGGATATGCGGGTTGACCCTGAGGGGTACCCGCGTGCGCCTAAGTGGCGAGTGTTGTGAAGACGGGTTGCCTGTATGGTGCCCGAGTGATGAATACGAGGCACGGCCGGGCATTCTTAACCCTTGCAACAAGTCTTCGAGACGGGGCGACGGGGTCACATCTTTCGTGAGTCTCTGCTCGTTACCGCAAGCCCAAGGTACTAACGATTTGGATATTTGATCCGAGCAGGCCTCTGGCCTGATAGCACTAACCATCACGTGGGCATAGTATGGGCGTTCTGCATCATATGCATCAGCCGAAAGCTCTGTCAGACGTCTAGTTCAGCATGGCGGCACGGACGGACCGGCGCCTTCCTGTAGTGTTGGTGCCTAGCTTCACCGTGTGCGCAACGACCCGGAGGGCGAGGGGCGATGGCCAAGACCCCCTTGCGCTTAGGATGTAGACCGGCGGGGACCTCTCTGCTGAGCTGTAGGTAGGGTTGCGGTGTGTCGTTTGGCTGAGGCCAGGCATGACCTAGGAAAGTGTGTCCGGCCGGAGTTAATCGAGCGTGTTGGGTAAGTTGGTGCACCCCTGCAGGGAAGAAAACTTCTATCGATAGCTTGTCCTACGATAAAGGACACTCGGAGTTGTATCCTGATTGATACAATTTAGAACTGGATACTTGGATACTATGGCTCTGGGATTGCTTCTCGCAGGGAGTCGAGAAGGGATCTCAGGACGAGGTTGATGATTGTATGGCTCTGGGATTGCTTTCTCTCAGGGAGTCGAGAAAGGATCTCTGGGTGAGGTTGAGACTTAATGATACTGCTACATTATATTGTACTGTCCTACTCTCTTCTATTGCTGCAAGACCTCTGAAGATGCTAGTCTTCGATAGGACTAGGCCTTCTCTCTATTCTGGCATTTCTGCAGCCCAGTCCACATATACAGCCTTCCTTTGAAAATGTTGCATATGTAGTGTAGATCCTTGCTTGCTGAGTACTTCTGAGTACTCACGGTTGCTTTGTTTTCCTTTTCTCCCCATATCAGTTTGTCGTGACCAAGATGACGGAGCCCCTGAGACAGATGCCCCGTCGACCGACTACTACTACTTCCCAGAGGATGGTTACTACTACGAGCTTGCCGACGACCAGGAGTAGGATCGGAGGGTCCCAGGCAGGAGGCCTACGCCTTTCGATCGTAGTGTTTTATTTTTGCCCCGCCTTTCTAAAGGCCTTTCTGTTTCTGTTTCATATCTGTACTCAGATATCTGATGCTTCCGCTGACGCTTGTATGCAAGCTTATGTATTCGAGCCCTCGAGGCCCCTGGCTTGTAATATAAAGCTTGTATGACTTTATTTATGTTTTAGAGTTGTGTTGTGATATCTTTCTGTGAGTCCTTAGGCTTGATCGTGTGCATTTGCGTGTATGTTTAGTGCACGATTGAGCTGGGGGCGTCACACCCTGCACCTGTTTGACCACATTGACTTCGGTCAACGTGGGCCACTGTTCACCATAGTCACTGACATGTGGGTCCCCTGTGACGGCAAGATGATTAGGGACTAATTATACTTAATTAAATTAACACACTATTGGATTAGGTCACTGACAGGCTGGGCCCACTGCCTAAATAACCCTGCTAATTTTAATCTAAAGCCACTGTTAGCCCTCTGTGGCTGACATGTGGGGCCCTCTGGTCAGTTTGACCAGGTCCGGCCCACAGTTGACATACTGACATCATCATGACACACTGCTAACGCAATAATCATTTCTGTTATTTAAAATAAATTCTAGAAAATGCTAAAATCTTTAGAAATTCATATCTTTTAAACCGTAGCTCAGATGGAAAAAACTTTCTACATGAAAGTTGCTCAGAACGACGAGACGAATCCGAATATGCCTTCCTCATACCTGTCACATGCCTCTAGCATGATGAACATGGAACTTTCCCCTCCGTTTCATTCATCCAATAATCACCCGGAGCTGGGAGAACACTCCTGGATAAATTCCCGGTCCCACTAACTTGCGTAGTACTGCATTAGGTTACTTCTCGAATAACGTGTTGCCATGCCATGCTTCTGTGATTGCATATGTTTGTTGTCTATTTATTTGTTTCCTTCCCCTCTTCTCGAGACGGGGCGATGGGGTCACATCGATCGTGAGTCTCTTCTCGTTACCGCATGCTACCAACACACTAACGATTTGGATATTTGATCCGAGTGTGCCTTTGGCCCGATAGCACTAACCATCACGTGGGAACAGTTATGGGCACTCTGCGTCGTATGCATCAGCCGAAGCTTAATGGACGTTAGCGACTGAGCGGCGCACACCAGGTTGGACCGCGTAACGCAACCGCCTTGATAGTGTGGGTTGCTAGGTCTGCTCATCGGCCGCCCACGCAATGTGCAGGAGTTCCCGGGGCGATGGTCCAAGACCCCTGGGGGCATAGGTTTAGTCCGGCGTGCTGACCTCTCTATTAGGCCTAGGTCGGGTTGCGGTGTATCGTTTGGCCGAGGCCGGGCATGACCCCAAAAAGTGTGTCCGGCCGGAGTTAATCGAGCGTGGTGGGTAAGTTGGTGCACCCCTGCAGGGAAGAACTAATCTATGCATAGCCGGATCCTCGGTAACGGACACTCGGAGTTGTATCCCGATCGATACAACTAGAAATAGACACTTGTGATGAGAAATGGATAGTATGGCTCTGGGATTGCTTTCTCGCAGGGAGTCAAGGAAGGATCTCTGGGCGAGGTTGATAATGCTACTACTACTTTATATTGTGTTGATCTACACTCTTCTAATGCTGCAAGACCGCTAAGGATGCTAGTCTTTGATATGACTAGGCCTTCCCTCTATTCTGGCATTTCTGCAGCCCAGTCGACATTTACAGCCATTTCCCTTTGATAACAGTGCATATGTAGTGTAGATCCTTGCTTGCTGAGTACTTCGAATGAGTACTCACGGTTGCTTTGCTTCCTCTTTTTCCCCATACCCGTTTGATGCAACCAGATGACGTAGCCCCGGAGCCAGTTGCCCCTATCAACTATCACTACTACTACCCCGAGGATGGCTACTACTATGAGCTGGCCGACGACCAGGAGTAGGATCGGAGGGTCCCAGGCAGGAGGCCTGTGCCTTTTCGATCGTAGTGTTTTCTTTTGCCTCGCCTTTTAAAGGCCTATCTGTTTTATCTTTTATATCTGTACTCAGATATCTGATGCTTCCGCTGATGCTTGTAAGCGAGCTTATGTATTCGAGCCCTCGAGGTCCCTGGCTTGTATTATTTTAAATTTGTGTCTAGAATTGTGTTGTGATATCTTCAAGTGAGTCCTTAGGCTTGATCGTGTGCATTTGTGTGTATGATTAGTGCACAATTAAGCCGGGGGCATCACAGCTACTCCGGCAATGACCCCAACTTCGACGGAAAACCGGTTAGTCCCCCCCCCCCTTTGTTGGGAACAGAAACCCTTGGTTATGTTTACCCAGTCCATGAAATCAGAGTAAGATTCGTTAGATCCGTGTAGTGTATTGATTTTTTGAATGGTATCTATGGTTAGTGATTAATTGTTTGTTCTGTACAAATGATTTTTTTGCTAATAATCCGACTAGGGTTAGCGTGCGTGCTAATAATTCATAGCCAGATCTTGAGAATTGATTTTGAATGTCCTACATATATGTTTGTGCCCTTTTTTTTCTTCCAGATCTTGAGAATTGATTTTGAATGTCCTACATGTATGTTTCTGCCTTTTTTTCCTTCCAGATTGCTATGTACACACATGAGGCTCCGGCCAGCGACGCCGTCGGCTGTAGATCCTGCACCCGGCAGCGCGGGTAGAAGCGGCCACTCCCCCTGGATCTGAGGAACCCGTAGAATATCGGGCGGACCGCATCAGCGATCTCCCGGACGCCATCCTTGGGGAGATCATCTTCCTTCTCCCAACCAAGGATGGCTACCGCACACAGGTCCTCGCATCTCGGTGGCGCACTCTGTGGCGCGTCGCACCTCTTAATCTCGACTGTCGCCGGCTATCTGTCGTTCATGATTTTGAACTCCACGAAGCCATCATCTCCTCCCATCAGGGCTCCGTTCAACGCCTATGCATCCCGGCATGCTGCCTGCTGCACATACCCTTCACGGTGAATGCCTGGCTGACATACTGTCAATTCAAAAAACTCCAACATCTTGAGTTCTACCATTACTATGCAAATAGCTGTCCACCAAGCATTGTAGCTGTGCCCTCACCACTAGTGTCCATCTCATGGTTTTCCTCCTCTCTCCACACCACCACCCTGGCCCGGTGTCATCTACCAGACAATCTGGTACAAATGCTTCGACTCCCACTGCTAAAAAAACCCGCGCTTGTGGTGGTCGATCTGTTGGAGGACTCACTACACAGCATCATCCACTCCTGTTGCCCTGCCCTGGAGCTCTTGCTGCTTGTTTTTGGAAAAGAAATCCGTATCCATTGTCTCCAAATAAAGTCGCCTCACCTTGTAAGCATTGGAATTTGCTTTAAAGGAGAGGAGCTCATCATCAAAGACGCCCCTTCACTCCAAAGGCTGCTCCTTGATTATCGTTATGCACCTTCGCAAATAAATGTGGTCTCTGCGCCTAAACTGGAGTCCTTGGGTGTAATTCCTGATCCGTTTGAAGGTTACAAGATGGTGGTTGGCTCCACACTTATTCAGGTACTGTATATTATCATCAACACTTTTGTAATCATAAGCTGCATTTTTCATTTGTGTGCGTAAGTTTTATATCATCAACCCTTTTGTAATCATAAACTACATTTTTCATTTGTGCGCATAATCTTTATATAATCTTGGAGTACGCTTTTGGTACTAATATTATGTTCTATGCTCAATGAAGAGTTTGTCCATGGGTACCCTATCAACGGTGCTGGATTCTGTCAAGACCTTACATATCAGTACGTGGTGTTTTGATCTGAACATGGTTATCGGCTTGCTGCGATGCTTTCCATGTCTGGAGAATTTGTATATAGAGGTGATGATATCAAGCACATTGATATACTTTACTAGAACTAACCGTTCAGCTGTATTTTTTTTTGAAATTAACTTTTTTCAGTCTTCATGTCTATTTAGGCTAAAGGACATGGACAAAAAGGTATAACCAATCGGTGGCATAAGAAGCACCGGGATTTTCTCAGTTCTCATGACATTCGTTTGAGGACAATAACGCTGGAAGAATATGCATCCAACCATGCAAACACTAGCTTTGTCACATTCTTCCTGTTAAATGGGAGAGTACTATTATCCATGAGAATTAAGTTTTTTAACAGACACTTTCTCACGGATGGACACGTTGAACAGCATAAAAAGAAGTTTCAGGTGGACAAAAAGGCTTCTGAACGTACTCGGCTTCTATTTACAACAACTTGTCTTCATGTACTAGTAGATTTTCTGGTCCAGGATCTTGATTTTATGGATCAGACCGATCCATTTGACTGTGACTGCTCAAAACTTTGGTTGAGTTAGTTGTTATTGTCCTGTTCAATATGGATTTTGTGTAAACCTGATGAACAATTAATCATCATGCTTTTGTACCTTCTTTAAGCTGGGGTTAGATATTGCTGCCCTTTTCAACTCGGCTTTGACCCATATTTTCTTTCATACAAACCGGAGCTTCTATCAAGAAGCATCATGGTTCCGAGAGGGAACTTGGTCAGATGATCTGGTCGCGAAACGACATACGTTGTATCTTCCCGCCTTGATTTATTTTACAGAGGCAACATGCAACTGTGCTAAACATATGAAATTTTTCAGGGTTCGTTTTGCCTTTTTATACATTGATTTTCCTAGGCATTTTTAACAAATAGCCACCACATTATTATCGCAAACGGTCGTATTAGTCAAACCGTGGGCGTTCAACTAACCATTTACTACCGTGGGCAGCTGTTTTATTAGACGGGACGACTGTGAGCAGTCCGCCGCGCACGCCGCGAGCGCTGCAATTTATTGCTGGTTTTGGACTTTTGTTTCGGCCACCTCGTGAAGGTACGTAGAACATTCCTCCATTCTCATCTACAAGCACCGCTGCCGAGAATCGCCGCCTACTGCGAGATGGAGGATGAGCCAGCCAACAAGTGGGGGCGAGTCGAGCCAGAACCGCAAGAGCCTCCGGCGAACGTGGACTTCATCACCAGCCTCCCCGACGAGATGTTGGTAACCATCATATCCCACCTCCCCATCAAATATGGTGTGCGGACCACTGTCCTCTCACGGCGGTGGCGCCCCCACTGGCACTACACCCCCCTGGACCTCATCGTCGACCATGAGTTCTGCAGCGGGGAGCAGCAATGCCTGGACGCATTGTCCCACGTCCTCGCCACGCACCCGGCCGGTCAGACACCTTGCTATCGGCAGGCTCAGTCCCCACAACAAGACCGAACCCAGGTTGCACTATTGGTTCCTATACCCAACCCTGGATCGGCTCGAGGAGCTCAACCTTCATGCTAGACGTCCTTGCTCGCTGCCGCCATCTGTGTTCCGCCTCGTGCCCACGCTGCGCCGCGCTACATTCAGGCGGTGCATTTCCCCCGAATCGATGCCGCGCGTGCTTTTCATCTCCCTAAACTTAAGCACCTTGAGCTCATTGCCGTCCGCATCTCGAAGGAGGATTTGGAGTGCCTGCTCGTCCGCTGTATAGTGCTCGAGTACCTTCGTCTTCATGCGATGGATGGGTTCAGTAGCCTCCACATCACCTCGACGAATGTCCATGCGATTTATGTGCATTGCTAGCGCTGCCCAAGGCTGTCAGTTGAGGTGTTTCACGATATTGTCATTGAGAATGCGCCTTCCTCGAGAGATTGTATGTACAGGATAAATTAGGTCCAGCAAGAATCAGGGTCATTCACGCACCGAAATTGACAGTGTTGGGCTATTCTTGTGCTGAATTCAACGAACTTGTTACTGGATCATTATCCATTCAGGTACAACAGTCTTCTTCTTCTCCTTCTTATATATTATCGTACAGCGCATTTTATCTAATTGTTGTTGATCTATATGTTCTCCTGTCATCCAGAAAATGATTCCCACAAACTTGACCTGGCCTCTGCGCACAGTGAAGATCTTGGCACTACAATCTGTCTGCCCCGATCTGGATGAAGTTGTTAGATTCCTTAGATGCTTTCCTTGCACGGAGAAGCTATACATCGAGGTGATGCTCCTTTCTTGTTAATTGTTAACCACAACGGAGCTCAATTTTTTGTTACTGTTACCCATGATTACAATGACAAACGTAGAATGATTTCTAAAGGAAATTTGGAGGATTTCAATACATATATTTTTTTAGATGCTAGTGTTGTACGTGTTTTATTCCTTCGCTCGACATGCTTTCGTGATAAAAGTTTATCATGAAAGATTGAAGGTGGCATTTCACTCTTTTTGTGTATTTTAGAAATCCTGCAAATCAAGGAGGCCTGAAGTGTTCAAATCTGCAGCTATGCACTAATATGTTGTCTTCGTTTGCAGATACTAGCAGACCCGAAAGTAGAAAATGTTGGGGAATATAACAATCCCATTGAATGCCTTGATATTCATCTCACAGAAATTAGTTTTAACGAGTACCGAGGCACCACACCAGAAATTAAATTTGCCAGGTTCTTTGTTGAGAAAGCAAGGTTGCTAAAGGTAATGAGGTTTGCCCTATATTTACTGCGCAGAAGTGAATGGATTGCTAAAGAGCGCAGGCATCTACAGCTAAATGGAAAAGGCTCTGCACAAGCTGAATTTCAGTTTGTAACTTCATATGGCAGATTATTCAGAAGTCACTGTATCGAGCCGCTATATGACTTCTCGGTGGCTAATTCTTTCGCAGAAATAATGCATGAAAAAGATTCTGAAGAAGATGAATTTTATGTGTCTGAATAGTTTGAACCTTGTAATCTTTGAATTTGGGCCTTGTAATGCTGGAATTTGAACCTTGCAATATTTATGGTATTTGTTATATAACGTAATTGGATGTTTAATTTGGTCTTGTAATCATGTCCTGTTACAAGTATATATATGTTGTTCTTCTGTACACAGAGCATAGATGTTCTACAGACAGAGCATATCACATCGCATACGGACCACACTAGGTAACCCGTCGGCGATGAATTCATCAATCGCAAACGGTTATATACCAGCAAGCGTTTGCCCACAACACACACGGCTTATTCCATCACAAATAGCTCGGATGGATCAAATGTATGCCACGTATCGCACACGTAACTCTAATCTGATTCGTGCTTGATGTCTCCGCCATTGCTCGCACAGTTCGTCTTATTTGCCACGTATCATTGTGCCCGCCTCTGCTCGCGTACCTCGGCGCGCTGTGCTGGCCATTAGGCACCGCAGCGCGCTCTGCTCGCGTCCATCGGCGCGCTCTGCTCGCGTACCTCCACGTGCTCGGCTTGTGTACAGCTTTTCCTTGCGTGTTCAACTCTTATATGCATATATATGGTTGCTCGCCGTTGAGGCGACTGCGGAGCGCTCTGCTCGCGTCCCTCCACGCGTGCTCTGCCAGCAATTGGGCCTGCGCACGATCACATCGGGGGCCCCATATGCATGCGGTTGCGCCGCGCGCGTCGCCACGATGCAGTTACGTGCGGCACAATGGAGTTACGCACTGCAAATTAGAACTGCCATCCGGGCGTGCCGATATTCCAGGCCGTCCGGCTTCCCCTTTAATTCCCGCGACCATTATAACCTTAGTCTCTTCAACCTTTCAATCGCGCCCGACAACACAACAAGCACACCCACGATGACACATAGAGAGGGGATGTCTAGCGGCGCTCCAATGGAGTTCGGCGAGCATAAAATGGAGACCCACGCGAGGGAGACGGATCTCTCGGTGGTGTACACCATCGACCCGGCCGTGGTGGACGACTACATCAACACCGTTGAGCAGTTGCTTGCTCGAGACAAGTACAAGGTGGTCGGCATCGACCTCCAGTACACCGGCGGTTGTCCCAACATAGATCAGAAGGTTGCCGTCGCCCAGTTGTGCGTGTGCCATCATGTCCTCATCTACCACTACTACATGGCCACAGAGCCTTGCGACCGTTTCGCCAGGTTTGTCAACAGCACCGACTACAAGTTCGCTACGGTGGAAACCACCGACGATGTAAAAGCGCTCAAGGTTACGAGCTTGGCCTGCAAGAACCTTGTCGAAATCCGTGAGCACTACAGGGTCTGGGGCAGCATGAAGAAGGACTCCCTGGTTGAACTCACCTTGGCCATCATCGACCCATACTACGAAAAGATGAAGCAGGATGCCAACAGAACACGTCCTGTATCCTGGCATGGGGCCTGGATGCGGCAACTGGATGAACCTCACCTCAGGTTCGCGGCCAAGAGCATGTACACATGCTACGAGATGCACAGGAGGATCGTTGACATGAGGAAGTGCCTCGTTACCAAAATCGACGAGGCGGAATCGAGCCACAAGGAGAGCAGTAGCGGCAAGTGTCACAAGAAGTAGATGATGATCAGATGATCGTTTATCCTAGTTAATTATGCATGTAATATATAGTTGACTTTGGTGTGTGGAAATGTCATGTGTGTAGTAGCCACCTATGTAATTATGCATGTAATAGTTTACTTTGGTGTGTGCACATGTCATGTGTGTAGTAGCCACCTATGTAATTGGATGTTTAATTTGGTTATGCAACCATGTCCTTATAAGAGTGTGTATATATATATGTTGTTGTTCTGTATGCAATCCCAACGCACAACACACACGTCTTATTAGCAGCAATCGTCTGTGTTATTATCAGTCTTCGCACACATTTATGATTACAAACCTGTTTGCCGCGTATCACACACATCTTGTGAAATTGAACCATTTCTGTTATCTTGGCTCAATGCAAACATTTCATCCGAGTGAACTGTTTGCCCTCTATCGCACACACCTTGATCTGGCTGACCGTTTCTTTTGTTTCGCCTAATCACAAACAGTTCATCTTAGTGAACCGTACGCCGTATATCGCACACACCTTCATCTGGCAACCCGTTTCTGTTCTTCTGCCTCATCGCAAACAGTTCATTGAACTGAACCGTATGCCCCTCATCGCACACGCAACTAAATTCTAAATCGTGTTTGATGCATCCGTCATCACAAACATTTTGCATCTTTGTTGATGGTTTTTTACATCACTGTTTGCGATTATTGCATCGCACACAGTTTCGTCAAAGGATCTCTGATCGTAGTGTCGCGTTAGCAGCATCCTGCAGTAGTGCTACAACATCAAGTGAGAAGCAAGTGTCCAATGAAGAATTGAGCTTAATGGTGAAGAACTTCAACAAGTTCTACAAGAATAGAAGCAAAGAGAGAAGCTCCAAGTCAAGATCCTACAATGACAAAAGATCTTCTAGTCGTGATCGCAATTGCTACAATTGTGGAAGACCCGGACACTACTCCCATGAGTGTACGGCTCCCTACAAGAAAAGAGAAGATTCACCAAAAAGGAGGAGTAGAAGAGATGAATCACCTCAAAGAGAGAGAAGGAGTAGAGATGATCGTTATGAACGAAGACCATCTCATAGAAGTAAGGATTCGGAAAGGAAGGACAAGTCATCAAAGAGCTACATAAGACGAAGACATCAAGCTCACGTTGGTGAATGGGTATCGGGTTCCGACTCCGACAACTACTCCGAGAGAAGTATCACTCTGTCTCCGAATATACTCAAGATGAAGGTGTTGCCGGTCTTGCACTTGTGTCATCCAACTCCTACGACATATTTGACTCACCAAATGAAGGAATTGGAAGATGCTTCATGGCTAAAGGACCTAAGGTATCACACCCCGAGTATGTTGATTTCAATAATGATGAAGATGATTTGCTAGGTGATGATAATTTACTTGGTGACAACACTGGTGATGAAAACTATGATGAACTTGCTAGTAATCATGCTAATCAAGATGAAACGAATGACAATGATAAGAAGGAGATTGAGCGTCTAAATAAAGAACTAAACACTCTTAAGTTGGCTCATGAAACAACTCTAGAGGATCATAGAGAGCTCCTAAGGACTCATGAGAAGCTATGCTTTGAGAAGCTAAATTTAGAGCAAGAACATGAGTTCCTAAAAGCTATCAATGATGATCTTCGAAAGAAGATTTCTTCTTATCTTGGCAAACGTCTCCTCTTGTCTACTTATATGCCATAAGTAAAATCTAGCAATAAGAGCAAGAAAGATTCTTCCTCTAGTTGTAACAATAACCATGTTAAATCCAATATTGTTGCTTCTAGTAGTTCTCTTGATTCCACTAATAATTCTCTTAGCCAAGTTACACTTGAGCAAGAAAATAGCTTATTGAAGGGAATTATAGAGAAAGGTGTTAACAAGAGCCTTGCCGGAAGTAAGCAATTTGAGGAAATTGTACGCAAGCAAGGAAGGCACCGAAAGAATCAAGGTGTTGGTTTTGAACGAAAGTTCAATGCCAATGGAGTTGAGTGGGAAGAAGATCAATACCCCAAGACAAAGTTTGTTCCTCAACAAGAGAAGTATTACCCCACTTCTTTCAAGGGAACACAAGCTCAAGATGATCTTCCACCACAAGACCATGAGCTAGAACGCAAGGACAAGCTTCAAGTAGAGATTGATTCATTTGAACAAGCTCCTAATGTAGGGAAACGTTGCATGGAAAACCAAAAAAATTCTACGCACACGCAAGATCTATCCATGGAGATGCATAGCAACGAGAGGGGAGAGTGTGTCTACGTACCCTCGTAGACCGTAAGAGGAAGCGTTTGTTAACGCAGTTGATGTAGTCGAACTTCTTCACGCTCCAACCAATCGAGTACCGAACATACGGCACCTTCGCGTTCAGCACACGTTCAGCTCGGTGACTTCCTCCGCCTTCTTGATCCAGTAAGACGGCGAGGTAGTGGATGAGTTCCGGTAGCACGACGGCATGGTGATGGTGATGGTGAAGTGATCTTCCCAGGGCTTCACCTAAGCGCTACGAAAATATAACTGGGGTGTAAACGGCAGAGGGGGCGCCGCACACGGCTAAGCAATTGTTGTGGTTGTGCTAGGCGCCCCCCTCCCTCCCACATATATATAGGTGGGGGAGGAGGGAGCAGCTAGGAGGCGCCCCCGAGTAGGCCGAATCCTACTTGGGGTCCTCCCCAAGTGGCGCCCCCCTTTCCTTATTGGAGTGCGGGAGGAAGGAAGGAGGAGGTGTGATACGTCTCCAACGTATCTATAATTTATGAAGTATTCATGCTGCTATATTATCATTCTTGGATGTTTTACAATCATTTTATAGCAACTTTATACCATTTTTTGGACTAACTTATTGACATAGTGCCCAGTGCCAGTTGCTGTTTTTTGCTTGTTTTTTACATCGCAGAAAATCAATACCAAACGGAGTCCAAACGCAGCGAAACTTTTTGTGGATTTTTTATGGACCAGAAGACATCCAATGGGCCAGAGCAGCACCTAGGGGGTGCCCTGAGGGGGGCACAACCCACCAGGGAGCGCCTGGGCCCCCAGGCGCACCCACCTCGGTGGCCTCCCGCACTGGCTCTTTGCCCTATAAATTGCCAAATATTCCAAAAACCCTCGCGGAGACCCTAGATCAGAAGTTCCACCACCGCAAGGCCTCTGTATCCACAAGATCCAATCTAGACCCCGTTTCGGCACCCTGCCGGAGGGGAGATCATCACCGGTGGCCATCTTCATCATCCCGGCAACCACCACGATGAGGAGGGAGTAGTCCACCCTCGGGGCTGAGGGTTTGTACCAGTAGTTATGTGTTTAATCTCTCTCTCTCTCTCTCGTGTTCTTGAGATGCACAATCTTGATGTATCGCGGGCTTTGTTAATATAGTCGGATCATATGGTGTTTTCCCCTCTCTATCTTGTTATGATGAATTGAGTTTTCCCTTTGAGATTTCGTTTTATCGGATTGAATACTTTTATGGATTTGAGAGCACTTGATATATGTCTTGCATACGAATACCCGTGGTGACAATGGGGTATTATATTGATTCACTTGATATATGTTTTGGCACTCAACTCGCGGATTCCCGAGGTGACATTGGGGTAATCTATGCATAGGGGTTGATGCATGTTCTTTTCTTTGTTTCTCCGGTAGAAATCTTGGGGCACTCTTTGAGGTTCTTTGTGTTGGATTGAGCATTACGAATCTGAATTTGCTTTGGTGTTATTTTAGTCGGAACTCTTGGATAGATCGATCAAAAAGAATAGCTTTGAGGTGGTTTCGTACCCTACAAACAATTTATTCTTATGTTCTCCGCTAGATAGGAACTTTGGAGTGATTCTTCATCGCACGTTGAGGGATGGTTATATGATCCAATTATATTAGCATTGTTGAGAGATTGCACTAGCGAAAGTACGGACCCTAGGCCTTGTTTTCAAGCATTGCAATACCGTTTGTGCTCACTTTTTTCACTTTCTACCTTGCTGTTTTTATTTATTCAGATTATAAAAATATATTTCTACCATCCATATTACACTTTTATCACCATCTCTTCGCCGAACTAGTGCACCTATACAATTTGCCATTGTATTGGGTGTGTTGGGGACACAAGAGATTTCTTGTATTTGGTTGCAGGGTTGTTTGAGAGAGACCATCTTCATCCTACACCTCCCACGGATTGATAAACCTTAGGTCATCCACTTGAGGGAAAATTGCTACTGTCCTACAAAACTCTGCGCTTGGAGGCCCAACACAAGTCTACAAGAATAAAGTTGCGTAGTAGACATCAAGCTCTTTTCTGGCACCGTTGTCGGGGAGGTGAGTGCATGAAGGTGTATCTTTAGATCTTGCAATTGAATATTTTAGTTTCTTGTTTTATCACTAGTTTGGTTCGTAAAAGAAAAGTATAAAAAAAATGGAATTGAGGTGGTCTCATATTATTCATCTTTATCATGTCTTTCATGAAAATGATGGAAAGGAAAATTGTGCTCAATTGATAGAAGAAGAATTCAATAAAATGTTTGGCATAAATGATGAGCATGATTGCAATGTTGTTACTATGAATTCCATGAATATCCATGATGCTAATGATATGCAAAGCCATAAGCTTGGGGATGCTATGTTTGATGAAGATGATATTTTTAGTCCCCCAAGTTTTGATGAGAATATTTACTATGATGAAAGCATGCCTCCTATTTATGATGATTATGGTGATGACATGTATGCTATAAAGAGTAATGATATCCATGAAACTTGTCATCATGATTTTAATGCTCAGTATGATTATGCCAATCAAGAATCACATGATAGCTATTTTGTTGAGTTTGCTCCCACTACTATTCATGAGAATAAATTTTCTTATGTGGTGAGTAAGAAAATTTCTATGCTTGTGGATCATGAAAAGAATGATTTATGTGATAGCTATATTGTTGAGTTCATTCATGATGCTACTGAAAATTATTATGAGAGAGGAACATGTGCTTATACATATTGCAATAATATCAAGTTTCCTCTTTATGTGTTGAAAATCATGAAGTTTTGCTTGTTTTGCCTTCCTATGCTAGTTGATTCTTGTTCCCATAAATTGTTTGCTCACAAAATCCCTATGAATAGGAAGTGGGTTAGACTTAAATGTGCTAGTTATATGCTTCACGATGCTCTCTTTGTGTTTCAATTCTTATCTTTTATGCGAGCATCATTGAAATCATCATGCCTAGCTAAAAGGCGTTAAAGAAAAGCGCTTGTTGGGAGACAACCCAACACTTTTACCTACTATTTTTGTGTGTTCACAGGATTAGTCTACTGTAGTAATCATGGTTTATAACTTTTCTTTCAATAAAGTGCCAAGTAAAGCCTTTGGGATGGTGTGGATGATAGTTGACTTGATTCTGTGCAAAAACAGAAACTTTTGCGCCCAGTAACAGAATTGTTTAAATTCACTGGAGCATCAAAAAACTCTGAATTTTTTACAGTTGTTGGGTATACAAATTTTATACTTTTTCCTAATTTTTCAGATATTTTGGAGTAACATAAGTATGAACTTAATTCAGATATTTACATACTGTTTTGTTTTTGACAGATTCTGTTTTCAATGCATAGTTTGCTTGTTTTCTAGTTTCTATGGCTTATATTGATCAATATAAATTGTAGAAATGATATAGTACAGTAGGCATTGTGTGAGAACAATTATGGATCTTGTCTTTGACAGTACCAAAGTGAATGATTTGTCTTTATCATACTAACCCATCTAACAAAGTTCCGTTAAGTTTTGTGTGATTGAAGTTTTCAAGTTTTGGGTGAGATATCGATATGAGGAGAATAAGGAGTGACAAGACCCAAAGCTTGGGGATGCCCAAGGCACCCCCAAGGCAATATTCAAGGAAGATCCAAGAAACTAAGCTTGGGGATGCCCCGGAAGGCATACCCTCTTTCGTATTCAACATTATCGGGAAACCGTGATATAAAAGGAATTAAGGAGACGCAAAAGCTCAAGCTTGGGAATACCCAAGGCATCCCAAGATAATATTTCAAGAAGTCTCAAGCATCTAAGCTTGGGGATGCCCCGGTAGGCATCCCACCTTTCTTCATCAACAATTATTGGTTAGTATCGGTTGAGCCTAAGTTTTTGCTTCTTCACTTGAGTTGTGCTATTCTTGGAATGTCATTTTGTTTTGTTTTACTTGTTGTTTTAATAAAATACTTAGATCTGAAAGTTTTTAAATAAGAGAGAGTCCTCAATTAGTTACCCCTTTACTTAACTACTCGCTTGATCTTCACTTATATCTTTTTGGAGTAGTTTGTCATTTACTCTCGTGCTTCACTTATATCCTATGAGTAAATTGTTGAATGAATTGAATATCATGAAGTTGAAATTATATGTTCATATCATGCCCAGTGGTAGCTTCACATTGGGTTTAGAAAGTAAAATCTTTTGAAGCTTGACAATCACAATATTGGTCATACAAGCAATTCATGAATGATTACTATAAGGAAGAGAACTTTCACATGCAAATACACTATCTTGGAAATCTTTTGTGATTGTGAGCCCCCATCAAAATATTATATGCCAAAATTGTTGACGTTGGACAAGGACGACAACGTAATGATTTATGTTTGTTCATATTCACATAGAAGTTATATTGTCATAGATCCTTCAACATGTGGTGCTTGCCCCCCATCTTTGCTAGCCAAAAATTCCGCACCAAGTAGAGATACTACTTGTGCATCCAAAAACCCTTAAACCCAAATCTTATTTTCAAGAGTCCACCATACCTACCTAAGGATTGAGTAAGATCCTTCAAGTAAGTTGTCATTGGTGCAATAAGGCAATAAAAATTGCTTCTAAAAGTGTTAGATCATTTAGTGTAAGAGAAAATTGAGCGTTGTACGAACTTGTGATGGCAAAGAATAAAAGCGACAGACTGCATAATAAAGTTTGCTATCATAAGGGGTAATATAACGTGATGTTCTTTTGCACTAAGGGATTGAGCATACAAACAAAAAGCGCATGGCAACCTCTGCTTCCCTCTACGAAGGGCCTACCTTTTACTTTTATGTATTTACTTTCATGCAAGAGTCAAAGTTTTTCTCTCTATTCCTTTTTAGTTTTCTCTTTTGGCAAGCATCATGTGGTGAGGAAAGATCTAGGCACATATATCCAGTTGGATATGGGTAGCATGAGTTATTATTGTTGACATCACCCTTGAGGTGAATACGTTGGGAGACGAAATTATAAGCCCCTATCTTTGTATGTGTCCGGTTGAAACGTTTTGCTCATGTGTATGCGGTGAGTGTTAGCAATCATAGAAGACTATATGATGGTTGATTATGTGGAGCTCTTACTTAGACTCTGTTGAATAAGTTGAATTGCATTTGTTTGGTGACTAAGAATATACGTTGTTGAGTTTCAAGAGAATTCATTGTTTGAACCTTAACATGATGAGTTTTATGAGAAAGAGTTTCTGTTATGATGCTAGGAAAAGTGATTGAAATTACTATTGATCAAACTTATGCACTTTGCTAGCATTCACACTTCATAAATTATTTCTTTTATCATTTACCTACTCGAGGACGAGTAGGAATTAAGCTTGGGGATGCTGATACGTCTCCAACGTATCTATAATTTATGAAGTATTCATGCTGCTATATTATCATTCTTGGATGTTTTACAATCATTTTATAGGAACTTTATACCATTTTTTGGGACTAACTTATTGACATAGTGCCCAGTGCCAGTTGCTATTTTTTCTTGTTTTTTACATCGCAGAAAATCAATACCAAACGGAGTCCAAACGTAGCGAAACTTTTTGTGGATTTTTTATGGATCAGAAGACATCGAATGGGCCAGAGCAGCACCTGGGGGTGCCCCGAGGGAGGCACAACCCACCAGGGCGCGCCTGGGCCCCCAGGCGCGCCCCGGTGTGTTGTGCCCACCTCGGTGGCCTCCTGCACCGCCCCTTCGCCCTATAAATTGCCAAATATTCCAAAAACCCTCGCGGAGACCCTAGATCAGAAGTTTCGCTGCCGCAAGGCCTCTGTATCCACGAGATCCAATCTAGACCCCGTTCCGGCACCCTGCCGGAGGGGGAGATCATCACCGGTGGCCATCTTCATCATCCCGGCGACCACCACGATGATGGGGGAGTAGTCCACCCTCGGGGCTGAGGGTTTGTACCAGTAGCTATGTGTTTAATCCCTCCCTCTCTCTCTCTCTCGTGTTCTTGA
This sequence comes from Thinopyrum elongatum, assembly GCA_011799875.1. Taxonomy (NCBI): domain Eukaryota; kingdom Viridiplantae; phylum Streptophyta; class Magnoliopsida; order Poales; family Poaceae; genus Thinopyrum; species Thinopyrum elongatum. Next base: position 105,479,668 of record CM022301.1, read on the forward strand.
GATGCACAATCTTGATGTATCACGGGCTTTGTTAATATAGTCGGATCATATGGTGTTTTCCCCTCTCTATCTTGTTGTGATGAATTGAGTTTTCCCTTTGATATTTCATTTTATCGGATTGAATACTTTTATGGATTTGAGAGCACTTGATATATGTCTTGCATAGGAATACCCGTGGTGACAATGGGGTATTATATTGATTCACTTGATATATGTTTTGGCACTCAACTCGCGGATTCCCGAGGCGACATTGGGGTAATCTATGCATAGGGGTTGATGCACGTTCTTGTCTTTGTTTCTCTGGTAGAAATCTTGGGGCACTCTTTGAGGTTCTTTGTGTTGGATTGAGCATTACGAATCTGAATTTGCTTTGGTGTTATTTTAGTACGAACTCTTGGATAGATCGATCGGAAAGAATAGCTTTGAGGTGGTTTCGTACCCTACAAACAATTTATTCTTATGTTCTCCGCTAGATAGGAACTTTGGAGTGATTCTTCATCGCACACTGAGGGATGGTTATATGATCCAATTATATTAGCATTATTGAGAGATTGCACTAGCGAAAGTACGGACCCTAGGCCTTGTTTTCAAGCATTGCAATACCGTTTGTGCTCACTTTTGTCACTTGCTACCTTGCTGTTTTTATTTATGCAGATTATAAAAATATATTTCTACCATCCATATTACACTTTTATCACCATCTCTTCGCCGAACTAGTGCACCTATACAATTTGCCATTGTATTGGGTGTGTTGGGGACACAAGAGATTTCTTGTATTTGGTTGCAGGGTTGTTTGAGAGAGACCATCTTCATCCTACGCCTCCCACGGATTGATAAACCTTAGGTGATCCACTTGAGGGAAATTTTCTACTGTCCTCCAAAAGTCTGCGCTTGGAGGCCCAACACGAGTCTACAAGAATAAAGTTGCATAGTAGACATCAAGGTGGCGCCCCCCCCCTTTCCTTTCTCTCCTGAGGAGGGAAAGGCAGGAGGGGCCACCCCTCCCCTTTCCTTCCCCTAGGGCCGGCTGGCCATGTAGAGGGGCGCACCAGCCCCCTAGTGGGCTGGTATGTCCGCCCCCCCTTGGCCCATTAGGCCCATACACTTACCGGGGGTGTCCGAAACCCCTTCCGGTGACCCGATGACTACCTGGTGCACTCCGAAACTCTTCCAGTGTCTGAATACCATCGTCCTATATATAAATCTTTACCTCTCGAACATTTTGAGACTCCTCGTCATGTCCATGATCTCATCTGGGACTTCGAACAACATTCGGTCACCAAATCATATAACTCATATAACACTATATCGTCAACGAACGTTAAGCGTGCGGACCCTATGGGTTCATGAACTATGTAGACATGACCGATACACCTCTCTGGTCAATAACCAATAGCGGAACCTGGATGCCCATATTGGTTCCTACATATTCTACGAAGATCTTTATTGATCAAACCGTTATGACAACATACGTAATTCCCTTTGTCCATCGGTATGTTACTTGCCCGAGATTCGATCGTCGGTATCCTCATACCTAGTTCAATATCATTACCGGCAAGTCTCTTTACTCGTTCCATAATACATCACCTCATAACTAACTCCTTAGTCATTTGCTTGCAAGCTTATGATCTGTATTACCGAGAGGGCCCAGAGATACCTCTCTGATACTCGGATTGACAAATCCTAATCTCGATCTATGCCAACTCAACAAACACCTTCGGAGATACATGTAGAGCATCTTTATGATCACCCAGTTACGTTGTGACATTTGATAGCACACAAGGTATTCCTCCGGTATCCGGGAGTTGCATAATCTTATAGCTGAAGGAATATGTATTTGACATGAAGAAAGCAATAGCAATAAACTGAATGATCAATATGCTAAGCTAATGGATGGGTCTTGTCCATCACATCATTCTCCTAATGATGTGATACCGTTATCAAATGACAACTCATGTCTATGGTTAGGAAACCCTAACCATCTTTGATCAACGAGCTAGTCTAGTAGAGGCTCACTAGGGACACGGTATTTGTTTATGTATCCACACATGTATTAGAGTTTCCGGTCAATACAATTCTAGCATGAATAATAAACCTTTATCATGATTTAGGAAATATAATAATAACCATTTTATTATTGCCTCTAGGGCATATTTCCATCAGTCTCCCACTTGCACTAGAGTCAATAATCTAGTTCACATCGCCATGTGATTAACACCCATAGTTCACATCGCCATGTGACCAACACCCAAAGAGTTTACTAGAGTTAATAATCTAGTTCACATCGCCATGTGATTAACACACAAAGAGTACTAAGGTGTGATCATGTTTTGCTTGTGAGAGAAGTTTAGTCAACGGGTCTGTCACATTCAGACCCATATGTATTTTGCAAATTTCTATGTCTACAGTGCTCTGCATGGAGCTACTCTAGCTAATTGCTCCCACTTTCAATGTGTATCCAGATCGAGACTCAGAGTCATCCGAATCGGTGTCAAAGCTTGCATTGATGTAACCCTTTACGACGAACTCTTTATCACGTCCATAACCGAGAAATATCTCCTTAGTCCTTCTTAGGTAACTAAGGATAATTTTGACTGCTGTCTAGTGATCTACTCCTGGATCACTATTGTACCCCCTTGCCAAACTCATGGCAAGGTACACAACATGTCTGGTACACAACATGGCATACTTTATAGAAACTATGGATGAGGCATAGGGAATGACTTTCATTCTCTCTCTATCTTCTGCCGTGGTCGAGTTTTGAGTCTTACTCATCTTCACACCTTGCAACACACGCAAGAACCCTTTCATTGACTGATCTATTTTGAACTTCTTCAAAAACTTTTGCCAAGGTATGTGCTTTATGAAAGTCCTATTAAGTGTCTCGATCTATCCCTATAGATCTTGATGCCCAATATATAAGCAGCTTCACCGAGGTCTTTCATTGAAAAATTCTTATTCAAGTATCCTTTTATGCTATCCAGAAATTCTATATCATTTCCAATCAACAATATGTCATCGACATAAAATATCAGAAATGCTACAAAGCTCCCACTCACTTTCTTGTAAATACAGGCTTCACCGTAAGTCTGTATAAAACCATATGCTTTGATCACCTCATCAAAGCGTATATTCCAACTCTGAGATGCTTGCACCAGTCCATAGATGGATCGCTGTAGCTTGCACACTTTGTTAGCACCTTTAGGATCGACAAAACCTTCTGGTTGCATCATATACAACTCTTCTTTAAGAAATCAATTAAGGAATACAGTTTTGACGTCCATTTGCCAGATTTCATAATCATAAAATGCGGCAATTGCTAACATGATTCGGACAGACTTAAGCATCACTACGGGTGAGGAAGTCTCATCGTAGTCAACTCCTTGAACTTGTCAAAAACCTTTTGCAACAAGTCGATCTTTGTAGACAGTAACATTACCATCAGCGTCAGTCTTCTTCTTGAAGATCCATTTATTTTCTATGGCTTGCCGATCATCGGGCAAGTCCACCAAAGTCCATACTTTGTTCTCATACATGGATCCTATCTCAGATTACATGGCCTCAAGCCATTTATCGGAATCTGGGCTCATCATAGCTTCTTCATAGTTCATAGGTTCGCCTTGGTCTAGTAACATGACTTCCAGGACAAGATTACCGTACCACTCTGGTGCGGATCGTGCTTTGGTTGACCTACGAGGTTCAGTAGCAACTTGATCTTAAGTTTCATGATCATTATCATTTGCTTCCTCTCTAGTTGGTGTAGGCATCACGGGAACGGATTTCTCTGATGTGCTACTTTCCAATTCGAGAGAAGGTACAATTACCTCATCAAGTTCTACTTTCCTCCCACTCACTTCTTTCGAGAGAAACTCCTTCTCTAGAAAGGATCCATTCTTGGCAACAAAGATCTTGCCTTCGGATCTGTGGTAGAAGGTGTACCCAATTGTTTCCTTAGGGTATCCTATGAAGACGCACTTCTCTGATTTGGGTTCGAGCTTATCAGGCTGAAGCCTTTTGACATAAGTGTCGCAACCCCAAACTTTAAGAAACGACATCTTAGGTTTCTTGCCAAACCATAGTTCATACGGTGTCGTCTTAATGGATTTAGATGGTGCCCTATTTAACTTGAATGCGGCTGTCTCTAATGCATAACCCCAAAATGATAGTGGTAAATCGGTAAGAGACATCATAGGTCACACCATATCCAATAAAGTACGGTTACGACGTTCGGACACACCATTACGCTGTGGTGTTCCAGGTGGCATGGGTTCTGAAACAATTCCACATTGTTTTAAATGAAGGCCAAACTCGTAACTCAAATATTCGCCTCCGCGATCAGATCGTAGAAACTTTATTTTCTTGTTACGATGATTCTCTACTTCACTCTGAAATTCTTCAAACTTTTCAAATGTTTCAGACTTGTGTTTCATCAAGTAGATATACCCATACCTACTCAAATCATCTGTGAAGGTTAGAAAATAAAGATACCCGCCGCGTGCTTCAACACTCATTGGACCGCATACATCAGTATGTATTATTTCCAATAAGTCATTAGCTCGCTCCATTGTTCTAGAGAACGGAGTTTTAGTCATCTTGCCCATGAGACATGGTTCGCAAGTATCAAATGATTCATAATAAAGTGACTCCAAAAGTCCATCTGCATGGAGTTTCTTCATGCGCTTTACACCAATATGACCTAAACGGCAGTGCCACAAATATGTTGCACTATCATTATCAACTTTGCATCTTTTGGCATAAATATTATGAATATGTGTATCACTACGATCAAGATTCAATAAACCATTCCCATTGGGTGTATGACCATAGAAGATTTTATTCATGTAAACAGAACAACAATTATTCTCTGACTTAAATGAATAACCATATTGCAATAAACATGATCCAATCATATTCATGCTCAACGCAAACACCAAATAACATTTATTTAGGTTCAACACTAATCCCGAAGGTAGAGGTAGTGTGCGATGGTGATCGTATAAACCTTGGAATCATTTCCAACACACATCGTCACCTTGCCCTTAACTAGTCTCTATTTATTCTGCAACTCCTGTTTCGAGTTACTAATCTTAGCAACTGAACCGGTATCAAATACCCAAGGGTTACTACGAACACTAGTAAAGTACACATCAATAACATGTATATCAAATATGCCTTTGTTCACTTTGCCATCCTTCTTATCCGCCAAGTATTTGGGGTAGTTCTGCTTCTAGTGACTATTCCCTTTATAGTAGAGGCACTCAGTTTCAGGCTTAGGTCCAGCTTTGGGCTTCTTCACGGGAGTGGCAACTTGCTTGCCATTCTTCTTGAAGTTCCCTTTCTTTCCCTTGCCCTTTTTCTTAAAACTAGTGGTCTTGTTAACCATCAACACTTGATGCTCTTTCTTGATTTCTACCTTCACTGATTTCAGCATCGCGAAGAGCTCGGGAATCGTTTTTGTCATCCCTTGCATATTATAGTTCATCATGAAGTTCTAGTAGCTTGGTGATAGTGACTAGAGAACTCTGTCAATCACTATCTTATCTGGAAGATCAACTCCCACTTGATTCAAGCGATTGTAGTACCCCAGACATTTTGAGCACATGCTCACTGGCTGAGCTATTCTCCTCCATCTTGTAGGCAAAGTACTTGTCAGAGGTCTCATACCTCTCAACACGGGTATGATTCTGAAATACCAATTTTAGCTCTTGGAACATCTCATATGCTCCGTGGCATTCAAAACGTTTTTGTAGTCCCGGTTCTAAGCCATAAAGCATGGCGTACTAAACTATTAAGTAGTCATCATATCGAGCTTGCCAAACGTTCATAATGTCGGAATCTGCTCCTACAATAGGTCTGTCACATAGCGGTGCATCAAGGACATAATTCTTCTGTGCAACAATGAGGATAATCCTCAGATCACGGATCTAGTCCGCATTATTGCTACTAACATCTTTCAACTTAGTTTTCTCTAGGAACATATCAAAATTAGGGGAGCTATATTGCGAGCTATTGATCTCCAACATAGATATGCAAAAACTGTTAAGACTAAGTTCATGATAAATTAAGTTCAATTAATCAAATTACTAATGAACTCCCACTTAAATAAACATCCCTCAAGTTATCTAAGTGATACGTGATCCAAATCAACTAACCCATGTCCGATCATCACGTGAGATGGGGTAGTCATCAATGGTGAACATCTCTATGTTGATCATATCTACTATATGACTCACGTTCGACCTTTCGGTCTCCAGTGTTCCGAGACCATGTCTGTACATGCTAGGCTCGTCAAGTATTCTGCATGTGCAAAACTGTCTTACACCCGTTGTATGTGAACGTAGAGTCTATCACACCCGATCATCACGAGGTGCTTCGAAACGACGAACTTTGGCAACGGTGCATACTCGAGGAGAACACTTTTATCTTAAAATTTAGTGAAGGGATCATTTTATAATGCTACCGCCGTTCTAAGCAAAATAAGATGCATAAAGGATAAACATCACATGCAATCAAAATATGTGACATGATATGGCCATCATCATCTTGTGCTTTTGATCTCCATATTCAAAGCATCATCATGATCTCCATCGTCACCGGCTCGACACCTTGATCTCCATCGTTGCGTCGGGGTCGTCTCGCCAACTATTGCTTCTACAACTATTGCTAACGCAGAGCGATAAAGTAAAGCAATTACATGGCGCTTGCACTTCATACAATAAAGAGACAACCCTAAGGCTCCTGCCGGTTGTCGATATTACAAAACATGATCATCTCATACATCAACATATATCACATCATATCTTAACCATATCACATCACAACATGCCCTGCAAAAACAAGTTAGACGTCCTCTACTTTGTTGTTGCAAGTTTTACGTGGCTGCTATGGGCTTCTAGCAAGAACCGTTATTACCTACACAAAAACAACAACGGTGATTCATCAAGTTTGCTGTTTTAACCTTCTTCAAGGACCGGCCGTAGTCAAATTTGATTCAACTAAAGTAGGAGAAACAGACACCCGCCAGCCCCCTTTATGCAAAACTAGTTGCATGTCTGTCGATGGAACCGGTCTCATGTGCGTGGACATGTAAGGTTGGTCCGGGCCACTTCATCCCACAATATCGCTGAATCAAAATAAGATGTTGGTGGTAAGCAGTATGACTATCACTGCCCACAACTCTTTGTGTTCTACTCGTGCATATCATCTACGCATAGACCTGGCTCGGATGCCACTGTAGGGAAACGTTGCATGGAAAACAAAAAAATTCTACGCACACGCAAGATCTATCCATGGAGATGCATAGCAACGAGAGGGGAGAGTGTGTCTACATACCCTCGTAGACCGTAAGTGGAAGCGTTTGTTAACGCGGTTGATGTAGTCAAACTTCTTCGCGCCCCAACCGATCGAGTACCGAACGTACGGCACCTCCGCGTTCAGCACACGTTCAGCTCGGTGACTTCCTCCGCCTTCTTGATCTAGCAAGACGGCGAGGTAGTGGATGAGTCCCGGTAGCATGACGGCGTGGTGACGATGTTGCCGTGATGGTGAAGTGATCTTCACAGGGCTTCGCCTAAGCACTACGAAAATATAACCGGGATGTAAACGGTGGAGGCGGGCGCCGCACACGGCTACACAATTGTTGTGGTTGTGCTAGGCGCTCCCCTCCCACATATATATAGGTGGGGGGAGGAGGGAACAGCCAGGAGGCGCCTCCAAGTAGGCCGAATCCTACTTGGGGTCCTCCCCAAGTGGGCCCCCTTTCCTTATTGGAGTGTGGGAGGAAGGAAGGAGGAGGTGGTGCCACCCCCCCCCCCTTTCCTTTCTCTCCTGTGGAGGGAAAGGCAGGAGGGGCCACCCCTCCCCTTTCCTTCCCCTAGGGTCGGCCGGCCATGTAGAGGGGCGCACCCGCCCCCTAGCAGGCTGGTCTGTCCCCCCTTTGGCCCATTAGGCCCATACACTTGCCGGGGGTGTCCGGAACCCCTTCCGATGACCCGATGACTACCCTGTGCACTCCAAAACTATTCCGGTGTCTGAATACCATAGTCCTATATATCAATCTTTACCTCTCGGCCATTTCGATACTCCTCGTCATGTCCGTGATCTCATCCGGGACTCCGAACAACATTCGGTCACCAACTCATATAACACTATATCGTCAACGAACGTTAAGCGTGTGGACCGTACGGGTTCGAGAACTATGTAGACATGACCGAGACACCTCTTCGGTAAATAACCAATAGTGGAACCTGGATGCCCATATTGGTTCCTACATATTCTATGAAGATCTTTATCGGTTGAACCGTTATGACAACATACGTAATTCCCTTGTCCGTCAGTATGTTACTTGCCCGAGATTCGATCGTCGGTATCCTCATACCTAGTTCAATCTCGTTACTGACAAGTCTCTTTACTCGTTCCATAATGCATCACCTCATAACTAACTCCTTAGTCATTTGCTTGCAAGCTTATGATGTGTATTACCGAGAGGGCCCAAAGATACCTCTCCGATACTCGGAGTGACAAATCCTAATCTCGATATATGCCAACTCAACAAACACCTTCGGAGATACCTATAGAGCATCTTTATGATCACCCAGTTACGTTATGACGTTTGATAGCACACAAGGTATTCCTTCGGTATCCGGGAGTTGCATAATCTTATAGTCGAAGGAATATGTATTTGACATGAAGAAAGCAATAGCAATAAACTGAACGATCAATATGCTAAGCTAACGGATGGGTCTTGTCCATCACATCATTCTCCTAATGATGTGATCCCGTTATCAAATGACAACTCATGTCTATGGTTAGGAAACCTTAACCATCTTTAATCAAAGAGCTAGTCTAGTAGAGGCTCACTAGGGACACGATATTTGTTTATGTATCCACACATGTATTTAAGTTTCCGATCAATACAATTCTAGCATGAACAATAAACCTTTATCATGATTTAGGAAATATAATAATAACCATTTTATTATTGCCTCTAGGGCATATTTCCATCACCTAAGGCCAAGGTCAAGTGGGTTCCCAAGACTACGTCAAGTTCTACTTCATCAAGTATGACTACAACTCCAAGGATTCCCATCAAGTTGATGTGGATCCCAAAGAAGAAGAACTAGAGTGTTCTTGAGGGTGACTCCGCCAACATACTTCATTCATATTCATTTTGGCAAGAACATGTGCAATCAACTTTCATATCTTGCACTAGTTCATGGAGTCGCAAACCCTCTTGTTGGTAAGACAAGGGACAAGGTAACCTAATGCTTTCATGGACATCATCACATGTGTGTTTCAATCTATGTCTATGGATATCCTTGTATGTTCCTTATGGGACTAACCCATGTAGGTATTGAAAGTGCAACACTCCAATGGATTGCTCCAAAAGATCTACATCAACATTGAGCATCCACATCTTCAACACCTACATGAAGTCATCATTGACAAAACCCAAGGTTAGTTCATCCCTCTTAGGGGGGATATCACATCTAGGGGGGCTTTGCTCTAAAAATTGAGCTCAAGCAACTCTAATGGTGTGAACACAACAATGCTTTATGTAAAAGTGGTAACCCCACTTGTGCTTAAAAGATGAGTATGACCTATGATCAAATGTTTTCATTTAACTCCTAAGTCAATATACTCATATATAGATGATTTAGTCATCGCCAATTGCTTGATAGATGCTAGAGTGTATGTGCATCATTTGTCACATGTTTTATTTGCTATCTTATTGTGAGAGCATGTTGGTTGCATAATTTTCTCCATTCGAGGACATCCATTTGTAGTTTTGTTTGTTTGGTTTTTGTTGACCAAATGGATGGACAAAATTGCCTAAGTACTCCCTCTAGCTATCTATGCTTTTTCTCTTCTCAAATTATATTCATGCTACATCACAAAATTTGAACAAGTCTTTTTTCGGACCCTCCGGGTGAGGAGCACTCGGAGCCACCGATCCGTTAAGGGCTGACTTCTAAAACCTTCTGGTGAATTTCGGTCAGACAAACACACTCATATTCGGTCCCACCGAAACCACTAGATTGATCTAGGTTTTCACCTCGGTGCCACCGATTAGAACTATTCGGTCTCACCGAGTTGCAGCAACTGCAAGCAGTTTTGCATCTTGGTGCCACCGAACCATTCCACTCGGCGCCACCGACAGCTAATGGGTCTATATATGCCGCGACCCGATGTTTGGAAATTTCTTCAAACACTCGAGCCCGCGCCCCCCCATTGCTGCCGCTCTTGGTCTCCGGAACATTGCCGTCTCCATCTGTGTACTATCGTCGCAGGTCTCCACCGCCGTCAACGGGAACCCCCTCCGCCGTTACCGCCGTAGCGATCCATCACCGAGTTAGGGTATGGTTCGAGCTCTTTGTGCAAATTCCTTTATCCGATTCAATGCACAAAGTTAATGCCTGTATTCTTGCCACGATTGAAATCTTCCTATCCACACAAAAGTTCCCTTAGATTAGATTTGATGAAAAATCTTAGGGTTAGGTTTCCGCCGAACTCATCTCGGACCGACCGAAATGAAGTTTTCGGTCCCACCGATTGGCCCTGGCCATTGCACTAAGTACAACTCGGTCTGACCAAAATGTAGTTATCGGTGAGACCGAAGGCAATTTCTCAGTGAAACCCTAGCATCTCGGAGTCACCGAACTGCAACTCGATCTGACCGAAACTGCATGTTTAGACTCTGTTAAGTGCTTCGGTGTCACCGAGATTATCATATCGGTAGATCCGAAATGCTTTCTGCAGAAAACTAAAGTTAAGATTTTGTCTCAATTTTTGCAAAAACAAGCTACTTTTGTGATGCTCATCCACTCTACCCACATCCATCTATTCACAGGGTCAGTTTGCAGAGATGTCTGAGGCCAGTGATAGTCAGAACAGATCAGAGGAACAGGTCAACCTCAGTCAGGGCACTAGTCCCAGCAGCAGCTATGATGAGGGCAGTAGAAGCACCCCTAGCAACTTGCCTAAAGCTACTACCAGACAGAGGAAGAAGAGGAATTCTGATAGTGAGGATGAGGACTTTGTTGTTGAGGAAGAAGTAACTTCCAAGAAGAAAGTGGTTAAGAAAGAATATGTTGGTGCTGCTGCCACCACCAAGCCTGGTCTACAAAAGAAAGCTCCTGCTAAAAGAGCCCCTATGTCTAAGGCTAGGCAATCCACTTTTGCTCAAGAGCAAGAGAAGCCAGTAAGTGGTGCTGGAGGAGAGGTCATCAAGAAGAAAGAAAGAAAAAGAGGAAGATGGTGCAAACTTGTTGATCCAATGGCTGAATTTGAAAAGCATACTTCAGATGAGGAAGATGAGGAGGAGGAAGAGCCTGTTGCACCTCCTTCAAAGTCTCAAAAGTTGATGGCTGATGCCATCAAGACTGGTGCTGCTCCCTCCAAGCCCAAGCCCAAGTCTGCTCCCAAGACTTCAGCTCCAAAGAGATCCACCAGAAACATATCAGCTGCAGAGAAGAACAAGGACCCAGTGCCAGAGGTCGAAGAGGATGATGAGCCCCAAGTGCTCAGAAAGTTGAAGCCAAAGATTCCAGACCATAATAATGAACATCCAGTGGCTGAGAACATGAAGCTAAGAAAGGATGCAGGTCTGAGACAATGGAGAAAGAATGATCCATATGCCAGAAGGAGGAGGACTGCTGTTGACTACCGTTTCCATACCAGAGAACAACAAGACTTCTATGAGACTGTGTTGCTGGACAAGAAGCCCATTGTGTGTGACATGAAATGGGTTGACTGGAAGTATATTGATGCTAATGAAGATTACTTTCCCCATGTTCATGAGAGCTTCAGGCTGAATGAAGTTGATGCTTTTGTTGGACAAGAGCTAACTAAATGGAATGATGAGATGATTATGCAGTTTTACTCCGCTGCACACTTCTATCCAGATGGGAAGATAGTGTGGATGACTGAGGGCACCAGGTACCAGTCATCTATCTCTGAATGGGCTGAGCTCATCAATGCTCCAGAAGAAGCTGAAGATGATCTTGATGTGTATGGCAAACCCAGGAAGGATCACAACTCCATGGCTCACATGTATAAGCCGATTCCTGATGAAGCTCTAGAGACTCACAAGTTTGGACCCATCTATTATCTGCTTGCTGGATTGGGCACTATCAACTACATCCTGAGGCATACATTGTTGCCCAAGTCTGGAGATCACAGAATGATACGTGGCCATTACATCAACTTGCTACACCTGTTTGATGTTCCCCAAAAGTTCAAGGTCATGAGCTTAATAGTTGAGATAATCAAGAGGACAGCTGCTGACCAAAAGAGGTCATGTGGATATGCTCCACATATTCAGATGTTGATCAATTCCAAGGTTGGAACAGGGACATATCTACTTGACAAAGAGCATTTACCTCTTAGGCCAGAGTTCGAAGACAATGAAGTTGTAATGGATGCTTCACATCCTACTTCTGTTGAGGCCCACGAGAAAGCTTAGAAGGCAAAGGCTACTAAAGCAGCAAAAGCAGCAAGTGCTCCAGATGCATCAGTTGTGAATCTCAAGAACAAACAAGATCAACTCACATACCTGCTACAAGCAACCCTGAGGATTGATAAGAGTCTGGCCAACTTGACTAAGAATCAGGAGAGCTTAGAGAGGATTGTGGAGGATAAGATGTATAACCTTGATGTGAAGGTCACAGAGATTCAGACTATAGTTGAGAAGCTGAGGGATGATGCCGAGGACAATGATGACAGACCCACTACATACATATTCCAATCAGTGCCAAGGGCACAGAGGTCTTCTGCTGAGCCAATTGCAGATTTGAGGCCTGCTCATTCTGCTCCTGCCACCACAGCCACAGTTGCTCCTCCAGTATCTACTCCACCAGCTCCACAGACATTCGCTGAAGCATTTGCAGATGGACTCCTCTCAACACCGTCTACGCACACCGGAGCTACAAGCCAGAAGACCACTTCAGGAGCTCCCGGAGATCGTTCCTAGAGTGTCGTATAACACTATACGTTTTCAAACTTTTTGGTAACTTGTTGCCAAAGGGGGAGAAAGTGTATAGATCATAGGCTTCGAGAGAGAGTGTCTTTTGCTTTTGTTGGTTTCATTTGCCTTGCTACCTTGGTTGGTCCTTATGCTACTTTTGTGTTATGCTCGTGAGATACTTTGTAAGATCATGTGTTTGATCATATTACGCTTAATGTGTGCTTGCATGATTATCTCTATGAATGTTTGTGTATGATCAATCACTTATATCCTTGGTGATGAGTGCATGTTATTTAATTCTTATCATTTTGTGCGCTCCACCAAGATGTATGTGGCATGGAAGAGTGCCCCATGATCCTGATCGATTGTGCATTTGCATTCAAACGCAAATTTTAAATAATGCACAAATTTAGGGGAGCTCTTGCTTATCACATACTTCTCAAAGCGACGATGTATTTCATTCATTTTATCATTTGTCGAAGCTTTGATCTATATGTTGTCATCAATTACCAAAAAGGGGGAGATTGAAAGTGCAACTAATCCCCGGGTGGTTTTGGTAATTTATAACAACATATAGCTCATTCAACTAACAACCATTCAAGTTTAATATTTCAGAAAGTTCAATGAATGGCATGGCATGGACTAGAGATGTGGACCCCTCAAAATGCTATGGATACACATAGGCAAAAGCTCAAGACTCTTCATTTCATTTTTAGTGATCCAAGATCACATTGAGTCCATAGGAAAGCCAATACTATTAAAAGGGGATGAGGTGTTGCTTAATGGCTTGCTTGCTCAAATGCTTAGTTATATTGCTCCAAATCCCTCAACCACTTTCTCATTCCAAATATGTCAAAACCCTAAACTCCAACTCTGCCCCATCGATTCATCCTATCCAGAGCCACTAAGTTCATATGACATAGCCACTGCCAGAAACCCTAACAGTTCGATCACACCGATACGGATCTCGGTCTCACCGAGATGGCCTTGCCAACTCTCTGTTGCCTGTTGCAATTATTTTGGTCTCACCGAAATAGCGATCGGTCTCACCGAGATGGCCTTGACAACTCTCTTTTGCTTGTTGCAATTATTTCGGTCTCACCGAAATAGCGACCGGTCTCACCGAGATGGCTTGACCAACTCTCTGTTGCCCAATTGCTTCACTTCGGTCTCGCCGAGTTGATGCAATCGGCACCACCGAGATGAGGTGTGCCCTATGCCCTAGCACATCGGTCCCACCGAGTTGTTCTAGTCGGTCCCACCGGTATTCCTAAAATTCACATTTTGAACTAAATCGGTCTCACCGAGTTCATCTATTCGGTCTGACCGAGTTGGGTCAAATGTGTGTAACGGTTGGATTTTGTGTGGAGGCTATATATACCCCTCCACCCCCTTCCCCATATGGGAGAGAGCCATCAAAACGTGCCTACACTTCCAGCATACATTTTCTAAGAGAGAACCACCTACTCATGTGTTGAGATCAAGATATACCAATCCTACCACAAGAATCTTGATTTATAGCCTTCCCCAAGTTGCTTTCCACTCAAATCATCTTTCCACCATATCCAAATCTATGAGAGAGAGTTGAGTGTTGGGGAGACTATCATTTGAAGCACAAGAGCAAGGAGTTCATCATCAACACAACATCTATTACCTTTTGGAGAGTGTTGTCTCCTAGATTCGTTAGGTGTCGCTTGGGAGCCTCCGTCAAGTTGTGGAGTTGAACCAAGAAGTTTGTAAGGGCAAGGAGATCGCCTACTTCGTGAAGATCTACCCAAGTGAGGCAAGTCCTTCGTGGGCGATGGCCATGGTGGGATAGACAAGGTTGCTTCTTCGTGGACCCTTCGTGGGTGCAGCCCTCCGTGGACTCGTGCAACCGTTACCCTTCGTGGGTTGAAGTCTCCATCAATGTGGATGTACGATACCACCACCTATCGGAACCACGCCAAAAATCTCCTTGTCTTCATTGCGTTTGCACTCTCCAAACCCTTTCCTTTACCTTCATATGCAATGTTTTACTTTCCGCTACTACACTCTTAGAATTGCATGTGTAGGTTGATTGCTTGACTTGTGCTAGTTGCTAAAATCTGCCCACAACTAAAATTGGGAAAAAGGTTAGATTTTTATTTGTTCAAGTAGTCTAATCACCCCCCCTCTAGACCTAGTTTCGATCCTACAATAGGGAATGTACTAAGCAAGAAAAAAATACGCAGACGATCATTGCAAGATCACTACGAGGTTATGGGTAATGAGCATCTGCCAAAGATTAACACGACAGAAGTATAGGAAGAAGAGTCGATGATGATTCACCGATTCCTGCAGCTAGGTTATAGCTCCAAAACATGAGAATATCTCTAGGACGATTGATTGGTCTAGTGTTGAAGAAGACAACACCTCCTAGGTATCCATGGGAACCAATCTAGAGGCACGACAACACTCCATCGACTAGCACAAGGAACGACCAGAATAAGTAGAGGGGAGGGGCAGCCTAGCGGCGTACCATCTAGATCAAGCCTAGAAGGGAGAGGAACCGGGGTGTATGACAGCGGGGGAGGGGGCTCAAGGGACTTGTGTCTCTCTAGCCCCCTCCCCGCCAATAAATATTTATAGGTGGCGGCCAAGGAGGAGCGGCTGACTTGGCGAGGGGGGCTAGGGTCGGACGAACCTGGGAAGGGAGTCCTAGGATTCCACCTCCTAGGTGGCTTGCCCCCCAAGGACTCCTTAGTGCGGCCACTAATGGGCCATGCCACGCCTTGCTCCCAAGGCATAGCGCGGGGCGGCTCACACCCCTCCAAAAGGATACAGACCATTCTAGAAGCTTCTGTCTTTCGTGACCTTCTAGAACCTTCTCAAGAACTTTCGGAAAATTTATAACATCATCGAGATAATCTCGGGACCTCCCGAGACACTTCCGAGGTCATATGTATCATCATATGGGAATAGGGTCCCACATCTCAAGCTAATCAGGCAGGTCATGGTCAGCCCCCGACGACAATCATCAAGGAGTCCGCCCAGGAGGCTCCATGGGCGGATCCCGGGAAGCCTTGTCCCCGACGACTTACCCTGAGGACACTGATCCCAGGAGGGGGCACCCGGTTCCTCTCCCGAGCCTCCGGGATGGAGGGTCAACCCGTGGCGGCACAACATCGGCGTGCTACTTGTGAGCTATGTTGGGATTTTCCCCGAAGAGGAAGGGTGAAGCAATATAGTAGCCGGCTAGTATTTCCCTTAGTGAGAACCAAGGTTATTGGACCAATTGGAGAACCACACAAACGACTAGTCAATAGTACCTACACACAACAGCAAATACTTGCACCCAACATGGACAAGAGGGCTGTCAATCCCCTTGAACTCGTTACTGGGAAGGATTAAATCTGATAATGGTAGATAGATAGATAAATTACAAAGTAAAATAAAAGTAAATAAATTGCAGAAAGGTATTTTTAATTTTTATAATATGATAAAAGTAGACCCGGGGTCCATAGTTTTCACTAGAGGCTTCTCTCTCATAAAGACAGCATACGGTGGGTAGAAAAATTACTGTGGACAATTGATAGAAAAGCACATAATTATGATGTTATTCATGACAATGATCATGTATACAGGCATTACGTCTGTGACAAGTAGACCTAAACGATTCTGCATCTACTACTATTACTTCACTTCGAGAGCGCTTCTGTGCTTGCCTCTCTACATATTAAGTTCATAACAAACAGAGTAATGTGTGAAGTATGATGACATAATGTAGACAGAATAAAACCAAGCAATATGATTGAACCTTGTCGTTTTACCCTTAATGGAAATAATACAAATACGTGCCTCGCTACCCCTTCTGGCACGAGGTGAGGACACCGCAAGATTGAACCCACTACAAACCACCTCTCCCACTAAAGATAAATCAATCTAATTGGCCAAATCAAACAGATAGATCGGAGAGAAATACAAAACTATAACAATCATGCATAATAAAGTTCAGCAAAGACTCAATTACTTTCAATGAATAATCTGATCATAAACTCACAATTCATCGGATCCCAACAAACACACCGCAAAAAGAAGATTACATCGAATAGATCTTCGAGAAGAACATTGTATTGAAGATCGGAGAGAAAGAAGAAGCCATTTAGCTACTAGCTATGGCCCCGTAGGTCTATGGTAAACTACTCACACATCATTGGAGGTGCATCAAGGATGATGTAGAAGCCCTTCGTGATCGATTCTCCCTCCGGCAGAGTACCGAAAAAGGCCTCCAGATGGGATCGCGGAAGAACAGAAGCTTGTGGCGGCGGAAAAATTGTTTCGGTTGGCTCTCTGTTGGTTTGGGGATTTATGGGGATTTATAGCGTTGGAGTTAGGTCAAACGGACTTGCATGGGACCCACGAGTGTTCTAGGGTCCCTTCTGGTTCAGAAAAAATCACCGTAAAGTTTCATCGTGTTTGGACTTCGTTTGTACTGATTTTCTGAAAAGCCAAAAAACAAGCAAAAAATAGCAACTGGCACTGAGCACTAAGTTAATAGGTTAGTCCCAAAAAATGATATAAAATTGCATATAAAGTATGTAAGGTTGATAATATGATAGCATGAAACAATAAAAAATTATAGATACGTTGGAGACGTATCAGAGTGCAATCACCATCATGGAGAGGCACCGCGATGATGAAAAGATGGGTTGCTCGGCGCATCCCCGTCCGTCTGGGCCTGCCACAGGCCCGATGGGATAAGAGGAGATGGAGAAGGCAGTGGGTCCCCAACAGGGGAGATACATGGGTGAGGACAGTGAGGTCCTGTCAGATCAGCCGACGATGGCACCCCAGGGCATGGTAGCGTAACGACATGGGGGTGATCACCCCATACGCTCAATTCCATCGAATCAGGAGGGCGAGCCCAGAAAAATGGTTGTTGACCACACTAAGAGCATCCACATCCGGGCGCCTCAAACCGGCCCCAAATGCCCCGGCGGATGAACCGGTCACTGATCGCTAAAAAAAAACCGTCCTACCCAGATTCCTCAAACTGACCCCAAACGCTGGGTTGTTCGTCACTCCTCATACCCAACCCAAATCTAATCTAGGAATGATATGTGCAGGCCTAGGCCCGTCCGGATGCGTCCACCACATCGATCTGGCCCAGCCTAGCCCGCCCTGGCCCCAACAAATAAACCCCGGACCAAAGTCAATCAGAACACTCCACTCTCTCTTTCTATCCAACTCCTCTCCCAGTCCCCTTTGCTTTCGATCGATGGCCAGCGTCAGCTTCGGTGGCGGATCCGGTGGCTACGTGGCTACGACGAGTGGGCGAGTGTGCTGCACGATGTGGAGCCGCACGATGTGGAGGAGATCGCCCTCTACATCACTTTGAGGCGGTCGCGGATGGACCGAGGCAGCGGCAGTAGCTTCGGTTCCGCAGCGCCCGTCGACGCAGCGCCAGCAACGTCGTGGGGCTGTCCCACCTGTCGCGTAGCTCCGGCCGCTCCGGGCCCATCCAGGTGCACCGCCCCCATCGCAATCATAATCTGCTCCAGATGGGGTACCCAGCCATCGTTTGGTGCTCGTGCCCGCGCCGGCGCCGGCGCGGATGAGTGTCAGAACCTAAACGAGGTAGGAGAGAAAGGTTTGTGCAACACTTGATTTCATTGATACAAAGATTACACGTATATGTAGTTACAAAGCTCAACTAACTCACACACGAACCAGCCGTAGGAATAGGTCAGCACTAACACCACTAACAGCACTCCTCTATACAAGCATGCACACACGTTCGCTAACACCCCGCCGCAGTCGAGCCGTCGTCCGCTGGTAAGACACAGAGACTGGACCTGAAAGCTTGAAACGACCTGGTTGGCAAACCTTTAGTCATGACGTCGGCTAGTTGTTGAGTAGTTGGGACATGAACGACGCGAAGCTCGCCGAGGGCCACCTTTTCACGGACAAAATGGATGTCCAACTCAATGTGCTTAGTCCGCCGATGATGAACAGGGTTGGTAGACATATACACAGCTGAGATATTGTCACAGAACACAACAGTGGCTTTCGGGAGAGAGCAGCCCAGTTCGCCGAGAAGTTGCCGGAGCCAAACACAATCAGCAACCGCGTTGGCGACGGCGCGGTATTCCGCTTCCGCGCTAGAGCGCGACACGGTGGCCTGCCGCTTCGACGACCAACTGACCAAGGCGCCGCCGAGGTAGACGCAATAGCCGGACGTAGAACGACGCGTGTCGGGGCAGCCGGCCCAGTCCGCATCGGAGTACGCCACGATGTCAGTCGAGGGAGACGCGGGTAGAAGAAGACCCGAGGTAGCTGTCCCGCGAACATAGCGGAGAATCCGCTTGAGGATGGCGAGGTGACAATCTCGTGGATCATGCATGTGTAAGCAGGCTTGCTGGACTGCGTAGGCCAGGTCCGGCCGTGTCATCGTGAGATACTGGAGTCCACCAGCAAGGCTCCTGTACTCGGATGGGTCGGAGACGGGACTGCCGGAGGCCGCGGCAAGCTTGGGCTGGGTGTCCACCGGAGTCGAAGCTGGCCGACAGTGAGTCATGCCGGCGCGCTGAAGGAGTTCTTCGGCATAGTTGGACCGACTGAGGAAGAACCCACGCGGCGTGCGACGAACCTGAATGCCAAGGAAGAAATGAAGAGGCCCCATATCCTTCATAGCAAATTCTTGTTGCAGCTTGGAGACGATGTCACGTAGAAGAGCCGAGGAAGAGGCCGCCAGCACAATATCATCTACGTACAGCAGGAGGTAGGCAATGCTGCTACCCCGCCGTAGGATGAAGAGGGAGGCGTCAGAGCGAGACGCGTCGAAGCCGATCGTGGTGGCGAAGCCGGCGAACCGCTGGAACCATGCCCTTGGGGCCTGCTTGAGCCCATATAAGGACTTCGAGAGGCGACAAACATGATCGCGGCGCGCCGAGTCGACGAAGCCGGCAGGTTGGTAGCAATGGACCTGTTCGTCGAGGACGCCGTGGAGGAAGGCATTTTTTACGTCTAGCTGGTGCACCGGCCAGCCACGCGAACATGCCAGGGTGAGAACGGTGCGGATCGTCGCTGGCTTGACGACCGGGGAGAAAGTTTCGCCGAAGTCGATCCCCGGCCGTTGGGCAAACCCGCGGACAACCCATCTCGCCTTGTAACGCTCCAGGGACCCATCCGAGTTCATCTTGTGCCGGAACACCCATTTGCCTGTCACAACAGTAGTGTTGGGAGGGCGAGGGACGAGCGTCCAAGTGGCGTTGGAGATTAGAGCGTCGAACTCGGCGGTCATAGCGGCGCGCCAGTTGGGATCACGAAGGGCGTCTCGCACGGAGGAGGGCAAGGGGGAGATGGGTGTGGCGGCGAGAAGGGAGTCGGCATAGCGAGGGTTAGGTTGGAAGATGCCGTGGCGAGCGCGCGTGAGCATCGGATGGCGAGGGGGAGCGACAGGCGATGGAGGAGCGCTGGGGGCTGGGCCGGTGCTCGGCGTAGCAGGCCCAGGAGTTGCTTGGTCCGAGCCGGACGAGCCAGCAGACGGAGTGGGCGGGCCCGAGCCAGGAGAGGCGGTGGGCGGAGTGGGCTGGCCCGAGGCGGGTGAGGCGTTAGGCACAGTGGGCGCACCCGCGGAGGGAGTGGGAGACGTGGCGTGTGGCGATACGGGGGGAGTGCATGCAGGCCATGCAGGAGGATCGCCGTGAGCCGAGGCAGGAGGATCGGAGACTGGATCCAGCTGGTTAGTAGGAGATGGAGATAGAGTTTTGAATGGAAAAACTGACTCCACGAACGTCACGTGACGGGAAAAAAGGATGCGCCTGGTGGTTGGATCGTAACACCGATACCCCTTGCGCTCGTCGGGATAACCTAGGAAAACGCACGCCAGAGACCGAGCAGCCAGCTTATGTGGGGAGATGGCTATGATATTTGGATAACATAAACACCCGAACACACGGAGATGACGAAAGTCTGGGACGTGGCCGTGGAGGAGCTCGTACGGGGTGGTGAGAAGCCGTGGTTTGCATGGGCGTCGGTTAAGGAGGTATGTAGAGGTGGAAAGGGCTTCAGCCCACCAGCGTGGCGGCATGGAGGCATGGAGAAGGAGGGTGCGGACTCCGTCATTGAGTGTACGAAGGATGCGCTCGGCCTTGCCATTTTGTTGGGACGTGTACGGGCAAGAGAGACGAAAGCGTGTGCCGTGCGACTCGAGAAGAGATCGATTTGCAACGTTGTCGAACTCGCGTCCATTGTCCGTTTGAAAAGCTAAGATGGGGCGAGAGAACTGTGTGCGGACGTAGGCATAGAAGAGAGTGAGAAGACGGTGAACTTCAGATTTCCGACGAATGGGAAAAGTCCAGGCATAATGTGTGAAATCATCAAGAATCACTAAGTAATATAAATAGCCGGATACACTGGGTACAGGACTTGTCCATAGATCACAATGACATAGCTCAAAGGGAAATGAAGTTTGAGTAGTGGAAGAAGAAAAAGGTAGCCTAGTGTGTTTGCCCGTCCGACAAGCATCGCAGTGCGTCGAAGGGCTTTTATTGAAACTAAACTTGTAGTAGGAGGATGCCTTGGCGAGGGTGGCGATGCCGGGGTGACCAAGCCGCTGGTGCCACAAATCGGCGGCGACGGTGGCGGTGAGGCAGTGATGAGGGCGAACGAACGGGTAGAGGTCGCCGGAGGAATCACATCGGAGAAGAACCGTCCTGGTGGCCAAATCCTTGATAGAAAAGCCATACGGGTCAAATTGGACAGAGACGGAATTATCACGAGTGAATGCACGTAGGGAAACTAAATTCTTAATCAAGGAAGAAATCAGAATGTCAAGGAGGGAAAGGGAACGAGAATTTGTGGGAAGGGAAGCAGAACCCACGGCAGTGATTGGTAAGGCAGAGCCATCACCAACAACGATCGTGGAGGGGGTGGAGGGATGGGGAGGGGAAGAGAGTATACCGGAGCCCGAGCCCATGTGCGAGGACGCGCTGCTGTCGAGAATCCACTCGCCGCCGGGCGCGGACGGAGGCTGCACCGAGAGCTGGTTGAGGGCCGCGATCAACGCATCCCGATCCCACTGGGGCGCGGACGGCGCGGGAGCAGAGGGCGACGCCTGGAGGGCGTGAGGCAGAGCCGGCACGGGCGGCCGGGCGCCAAGGAGCCCCGGGGCGGACCAAGCCTGAAAGGTGCCGGCCACGGCCGGAGCGGTGGGCGCCGGTGCGCGGGAGCCAGCATGGGAGCCGCCAGGTGCCCCGCCATGGTGAGGAGCCCCGCCGGTGGACGAACCAGCGCCATTAGGCGCGTTCTTCTTGCGCTTCTTCCGGCTGCTGTTGCCGGAGGGCCCTGGAACGGGTGAACCAGCGCCGAGGAGGGCCATGTTGAACGGAGACACCGGGGCGGGCGGCGGCGGTGGTGGCCGCGAGGCGTGGAAAGCCTGTGCCTGGGCGACGAGTGCGTTGCGAGCGGCGTTCCGCGCCTGGTGAGCGAGGCGCTGCTCCTCTAGCAGGAGGAAGGAGCGAAGCTTGACGAAGGAGGGGGGGCGACCGCGCGTCATATGAGGGATGGCGTGCTGGAGACGGTCGTCGAGGCCGCGCAGTACGTTCTGCACCAGATCGCGTTCCTTGACGCGGCGGCCGAGATCGCCGAGCTGATCGGCCATTTGCTTCATCTTGGAGGTGTAGTCGACGACGGAGAGCTCACCCTGCACGAAGGTGTGGAAGTCGTCCCGGAGGTAGGTGGCGCGGGCGTCGCGATTGCTGCGGAAGAGCGAGCGAAGGGAGCGCCAGAGGGAGACGGCCGTGTCGTTGCGCTCCTCGACGATCTCCAGGGTCGAGGGCGTCACCGTGGCGTTGTACCAGGAGACGACAGCGAAGTCATTGAGAAGCCAGTCGGAGGAGTTGTGAGGGCGTGACCCGTCGACGTGGTCGAGCAGGCCGAACTTGGCGAGCGCGGCCAGGAATTGACGGTGCCATAGCCCGTAGTTCTCCTTCTCATAGTCGAGGACGACCAGGACGTGATCGCGGATTCGAAGCGACTGGACGGTGAGGGTGGGAAGGGTCTGTGTTGCAACAGGCAGACCAAAGTCCTCGTCAGCGTCGGAGCCAGCAGAGGAGGAGTTAGAGGAAGAACTCATGGTCGCCGGGAGGTTGGGTGGGCAGCGGAAGGAGTAGATCTAGGCTGATACCATGTCAGAACCTAAACGAGGTAGGAGAGAAAGGTTTGTGCAACACTTGATTTCATTGATACAAAGATTACACGTATATGTAGTTACAAAGCTCAACTAACTCACACACGAACCAGCCGTAGGAATAGGTCAGCACTAACACCACTAACAGCACTCCTCTATACAAGCATGCACACACGTTCGCTAACAATGAGGATGCCCGAATCTGAGGCACGGGCAGCCCACTACGAGCGGTAGCAGGTGAGGAAGAGGGCAGCGGCTGGGGAGGCGTTGGTCGCGCGCGGAGCGCGCACGAGTGCACTGGTGGATCCTGAGGACGCGCTCCTCGCGTTGGTCCTCCGCCGCTCCCTTACAACGACTGAGACAGATGCACGGCAGCCCCGTTGCAAGAATGCCAAAAGGCACTCCAGCTTTCCATCTAGCTGTCGGAGCGCGAGGCATCTAAGGAGACGGCGACCAAGGCGAAGGAAGCCATCATGCGAAGGAGCAGGACCGCCTGCTCCGGAGGTTGATAGGCCAAATGTGCTCCGACGACAAGTCGAACGTCACGGACGGCTCCAACTCCGTCGCTCGCCGACGCCTACATAGAGGGACACAACCGCGCCGGCGACTGCAAGGGGAAGGGGCCGGCGAGGAATCCCCCCCCCCCCCCCCCCCCCCCCTCCCCTCCGTTTTATCTACGTTTAGTTTGCACTGCCCGGCGTCGAAGTTGATCCTTTTGTCCGGCGATGGACTATTATCCTTTTGTATCAGAGGAATTTAGTTTGATTGTTGCTATTAAGTGTGTTCATCGTGTTCATCTACGTAGCGTTTCATGTGTTGCACGGATTTGGGGGTTCGGATATAAGAACACAGCTCTGAGTGTAGACAAATGAGGGGGCACGGATATAAGGGACACAGCTCTGAGTGTAGACAAATAAGGGGTGCCCGGTCACTGCCTGCGAATGCGCCCGGCAAGCGTTTGAAGGCCCAGATTTGATGTACGGGGCTGTAGAATCTCTAAGCTATGAAACGGTCCTTAATATTGCGACTACTTTTCTCCTCGAAAAAATATTGCCAATACTTGTTCCTTGAAAATTGAGGGGTCGAAAAGCATAGCATCTTTGGGATATGAGCTGATCAGCAGTTAGAGCAAAAGTTAGTCCCTCTGCTAAGATCATGAAAACCCGCTAGGGGGGCACCTAAGTTTCAGCACGTGACAAAGATACAATTGTGGCATTTCTTTCAGTTTTTGGGCGCCCTCATCAGCACGAAACAACTAAGTTGTTTTATAAATTGAGGCCTGTGAAGTGTAGCAAGATATGAAACCAGTTTGAATACGAGGAAAAATGGAGAAAAACTAAACGATTTGAAACCTCTAAATTTATTTTTACCTTTGCAACAATGGCATTCAACTTTCAATTGAAGAAACCACACTTCAGGATCCATGTGACATTCCTATGAAATGGTCTAATTCAAATGAGTTATGGAGAACAAACATGAGGTCTCAATCTCATGGAAGTTTATTCTGGTCTCTTGGGCACTTGTCTGTCCAAACACCTGCAGTCTGCAGAGTTCTTATATGACTTCCTAGACTGGATGAACAATATGAAAAATTCACGTAGTTCCTGTATCATTGCACAAGGCATGGCACTATAGTTCCTGTATTTTCCCTAAACTGTGGTTTTCAATTCCTGCATTTCGGAGGAGGCCTTGACCAGTATCAGCCGTGCCACATATATCTTCAACAGCCTTTATGTGGCTTCTCCCTTGAAACCTTCACTCGCAGGGTACGTCCCTCCAGAACCTGCAGAAATTCAAAGTGAAAACCAGATTTCTGAGCTGACACTGAAACCAACCAGTTGTTACACTGACCTGCTTGTTGAGAGAATTGATCGCGTAGTACGAGTGCTCCTCCGTCGCCATTGTGACAAAACCAAATCCCCTTGACCGCCCGGTCCCTCCTCTGCGCTCATAGTAGACTACTCTAGCATCAACCACTTCACCGTGCGCGCTGAACAGCTTCTCCAACCACGAGTCGTCCACTTGCCACGGCAGATTGCACATGAAGATTTCAAACGGAGACCCAGATTGACGGGGAGCTGTGATATATACCGTCAGAGGTCTGACACTGCCATATATCACCTGTAATGTCCACATGAAAAGTTAATCAGCGAAGCCCAAAGCATAAGGTTTCTACAGCCTGCCTTTAGCATATGAACTGAACTACACATCAGAAATTTCTAAAAGCTACCAGAAATGAAATAGATTAAAGATCACTCTGGTGTACATACTTCATACCACCCATGAATCAATAAACTAGTAAACAGGGTTACCAGAATGAAGGGACCGATTAAGTTGGCTCGTATTAAAGTATAAAGCAGCCCCCATAAAGCTACAGAAAATACTCACATATCCATGGTACATTCTAACAGCCTTCTCAGCCTCCTGAACAGTTCTCATGGTGACATAACCAAATCCACGGCTCTGGTCTGTTTTGTCATCGTAAATGACCTGCACACATCTGCATTTTAGTACAAGGAGAGAGAAAAAAATATCCTGCTAGCTGCATCTCAGCAGCACTGATGAAATTCTCTAAAAAAACAGTACTGATGAAACAGATTGCCAAACAAACAGTCCATCATGCCGGTGATGGATTTGGGGCATATTTTTCATATATCATGGAGCGAACAAGGATGGTGAAGAGCCAAAAAGGCTAACCTCTGAGAACACGACGACTCCGGCATGCTCGAAGTTCAGTGCGAGGGACTCATCGTCAATGTGGTAGGGTAGGTTTCCGACATACACCGTGGACCCCTCTGACGCATATTCCGCTGGTGTGTCCTCCCAGTACTCTTCATACTGGTCCGGCAGGTGGTTGCTGGCAGTGGCCGGGTAAGTAACTTGAGCGGTTTGAGCATTGCCTCTTTCAGGGAAGCGGAGTTTCTGCTCCCGGGCTCATCTGCACCCCCGTTCAGAAAAAAAATCAAAATAAATACTAGAAAAGTTCAAAAAAATTCAATTTTTTTTTGTGTGGTAGATAATTTGATGCGTGAGGTTCGCTCCAAATTTCAACTCATTTGAACATCTGATCAGCTCTCGGGAAAAAAGACAAATTCAGGGTCTGTAAAAAAGTTTACTATTCATGCGCTGTTTTGATTCGATTTGTCTTTTTTGCCGAGAGCTGCTCAAATGTCCAAATGAGTTGAAATTTGGAGCGGACCTCACGCATCAAATTATCTACCACACAAAAAAAAATAGATTTTTTAAAAAAAATTTAGTATTTGTTTTAAAAAAAATCTGAGCGGGAGCATCTGCACCTGGGCACCGAATTGGAGTACCGCTCTTTCAGCTATTGCCACAGGGTAAGCTCTTGGTGCACTGACAGTTGGCTCTACAGGATAAGTAATTTGTGCATTGTGAGCGTTGTTTGTACCTCTTACAGTTCTTGCCACAGGCTGTGGCCTTGGTGCAGGGGCGGATCCACATGGGGTCAAGGGTGTACATCTGTACACCCAAATGTTTTGGCAGAAATTTTTTATATATGATTTATACTAGATGCATGTATAAAAAGTGGTGTGGTTTGTGCAATAAACATCATGTCGTTTCATATAAACTGGTCTCAAATCTTCAGTCCAACAATCACAAACATCTTGATTCCCTTAAGACCAATTACCATAGATGCTTTTTCACAGTCTCATACTCCCTCCGTTTTTATTTACTCTGCATATTAGATTTGACTAAAGTCAAACTTCGTAAAGTTTGACCAAGTTTATAGAAATGAATATAAGCCTTTACCATAACAAATCTATGTGATGTAAAAGTACATTCAATAATGAATCTAATGATATTGATTTGTTATTGTATATGTTGATATTTTTGTCTATAAACTTCTTCAAAGTTTACAAAGCTTGACTTTGGCCAAAGCTAATATGCGGAGTAAATAAAAACGGAGGGAGTATGTTGCATTAACACCCTATTACTATCACCAACCCTACATGAACTATGGTTTTAACGACGCCTTGTTTTTCGCCATGACATATTTTATGATTGTGTAGAAAATAATCTTCATTTTTTACTATTTTTGTAGGATACTGTCATTATTCTTTGAAAAAAAGTTCTTACTAGCTACATGAACCTTTTAGATATTGCAGTTCAAAAAAAATTTGAACACCCAATTTTCAAATCCTGGATCCGCCACTGCCTTGGTGCACTGACAGTTGGAGCTACAGGGTAAGTAACTTGAGAGGTGTGAGCATTGATTGTACTACCTTCAGCTCTTGTCGCACGGTACGCTCTTGGTGCACCAACGGTTGGCGCTAGAGGGTGAGTAGCTTGAGAAGCGTGAGCATTGCTTGTGCTACCTTCAGCTCTTGTCGCAGGGAATGCTCTTTGTGCACTGACAGTTGGGGCATTCAATGCGGTACTAACTGAAGTGTGTATTTGCTGGTTTTGGTTCACAACATTCTGGAGAGGACTCCGATTGCCAAGAGAAAGGTGGCTGACTGACGCCATTGCTGGGTACATGGCATTTTCCTTTTCTGGATGAGATGCTGAAAGCCCTTTGCACTTGAACGCAAGCCTTAGTGTTTTCCACTTAGTTTCCTTATCAGTAGCATGACAATGATCATCAATGGAGAGACCTTTACCCCAATAATCGCACGGAGCATGGACGTCACATACGAAACAGTACACTGCATTTGGAAAACAACAATGAATTCGCATTGTACCACATTGCCACCAGGATCAGAGAGTGAGAAAGTTTGTAACTCACCATGGTACAATGCTTCTCATGAGAAGTAGTGCCGAAGGGCAAGTTAGAACATAAATGGCGCGAGTGAGGGAAGTCCCTGCATGCTACCTGGAGAAACACATCCACTAACGAATTAATGCTAATGCAGCTTCACAGTAGTAGTGCAGGGTCTTCCTAGAAACTCCAAAAACTCAAATTGTCTTTGTTAGACAGCAATTAAAAAAACGCAGATATTCATAGACCATACGAGCAGGTAGACATGGAAGAATGTACTGTATTCATATATGCACTTAAGCAAACAACTTCTATCTAACAATTTTTCTCTTTTTTTGAACACGCATCTTAATGGGCATCATTTTATACTAGAAGAAACAAGCCCAAATAGCACCAGCAGTGACCATGAACCCGCAATCAAGTTGGGTATGGCTGACTATCAATACAGAATACAAATAGAAGGAAAAATAAACAGCTAAAGTCCGGTGGTCTAAGGATGCAACGGCAGACACTATGCTACAAGTTGAATAATGCATCTTCAACAGCTTGCACATTATCTGAAATCAGAAGTCGTGTTCTGCTTCTGCAGCAGTGACTGAACATACAGTAGATTTCATTTAAGGAAATCGCGTATCGATTTCATACAAATACATTTCTGTATGCTCTTTTCTATTTGATGAATCATCTTCGCAAGTCGATTCTGAAATCACATACACATCGTAAATGCGGTGCTAAGGATCATAACCTTAGAAACAAAATACCTGCCCTTTCTCTGCAACTATCTGCAGTTCATCGGAGCTGCCATCGTTCCCCGCAGCCCCCTTCCGTCCCACAACGGCAACCGCCCCATCAGGGTCGCCGTCTAGAACCACGCAGTCGTCGTCATCCGTGGCAACACCGGCGCCGTCCGACTCGCCCTTCTTCACCGCAGCATCACCGCAAGGCAACTCCCTTGCCACGGGGGAGGGGCGAGAGTCCTCCTCGTCGGAGCTGATCTCCACGGCGTCCCGCGCCGACCCCGTCCTTCCGCACGCAGGATTCTGGGCAGGAAGAGCTCGACCGGACGGGGATCCCCGAGGAGCCGAGGAGCCCGAACGAGGCCACAGTATCCGGAGGCGTGGTCGCCCGACATGGATCCGGAACCCCATCGATCCAGCCATCCAGGAGCGGCGGAATGCAGCAAAATATCCTGGCGGCAGTGGCTTTCACCGTCGGTCAAGTTGGCGGCCGAGCGAGCGCATCGAAATGGCTCGTCGGCGGTCCCTCAACGGCTTTTAGCGCGGTGATTAGGGCGAGGAGTTTGGCTGAAGGCAGGAGATTTTGGTGATCCCCGCTGTTGTCGCGGGTGATTAACAGAAGATCTAGACCGTTGGAGCCTTGGAGGGGAAAGTAATCGAGTAACTTGCGCCCCTTCCAACATTTGAAATTTGAATTTTGTACCCGCCCCCCTCGTCCCAATTTTGTGATCCTCGTCCTCTCGAAAAGGAGGGATGTATTTCAAGAAAAAGGAGGGATGTCAGCGACCCAAAAGTGCTGCCTGCGAGGGCATGAACTACGGTGACGGTAGAATGCCCGTGCGTTGCCACGGGCATTTGAAATATTTTGTTGGAGTTATATATAAACATAACACATGTTAACTTTTATATGCATAGAAAAGATAGCCAAAAACAATCAAGTAATAAATAGATATAGAGTGAACACATCAACAGAAGTTCCTGAACTTCTATGAAGGATTTAAACAATCAAAGAACAAACGACAACTATGGGGAAGCCCAAATATATGTATCCCCCTTTTGTTTCCCATCTGTTGTTTTACAAAAATTGAAAAAACGCAAATACCAAAATAGATATTAGACCAGTTTTATGTCCTTGGATCAGAAATAACTATGGTGATTGAGATCTAGATTCTAGAGTGAAAAGATTAGTCCAAACACAACAGTACTTGACATGTTTGATTTTTTTTAACTCACCTGCATAACAAGAAGATTAAGCAACACCATTGTCATGTTTCTCCAGTTCCCCACGTTATTAGACACTGATGTAGGTCTGAGCACCTTCATTGCCTCCAGTGGCACTGATAAATGCATCTGGCACCGTTCTCCTTAGTAATGGCCTCTTCGCCACCATCTTTATAGTGGTACACAGAAATTATTGATGTTCACTGAAGCTAATAGAAAATATACCTGCAAGAATATATAAACCGCCGCCAATGCATTCAGGAAAACATAAAAACAATATATTAAATTTTAAGAAAAATTATATTAATTCAGCCGCCCAATCCACAGACTGACAAGGACATAGTGTGCCTCCCCTCCCAGTCTAGCTTCAGTAGAGATTAAATGGCTCTTCCTTGGCTCTCTTTCAATGCAATGTATCAGTGTAAAGTGTGAATTTTTGGAACATGGGTGCATTGGAGGACTTTATTTTAAATAGTTTAAGAACCACATTTAAAATTTCAAAAAATCCTGAAAATAAATCTACATGATAATATGGATATTACACATGTGTAAAGTTTAGTGATGAAATAAGTAAACATGTAAGCTACGCAAAAATGACAAAATGACTATATCTAAATAGTGAATAATACATGCACTGTTCATCTTTCAAAAATCACGATCTTATCATTTGTTTGTAACTCACATGGTTATTTATTTCGTCATCAGAATTTGCACATGTGTAACATACATCCATATGAACATGTGGAATTGTTTCTGGAATTTTTTGAAACTTCAAAATATCATTTTGACACTATTCAAAATATGGGGCTCCAATGCACCCGTCCACCAAAATGACTTTTTGTGTATCAATTCAAGTGTATATCATTCTAATCTTATTTTCATGTTCAAAACAACTGTACCTCTGCATGACTGGATATAGGTTCTACAACACAGGCATCTCCAAATATGAGAACTGGCGGAAGTAGTATAAGTAGTAACAATTCACTGTGAACATATCGGAAACCAAAATTCTTGTGGCCACGGTTCTCCTTGCTACCTATATGACAAACTGACATTGCAAAAATCACACAAACATACGACCCAGGGCATGGTAAGTGGAGAATTTGGATTCCATACCTCATGTTATAGCAACCCGGTGCACCGATCTAGTTGAGGAGCGGTGGATTTGGGGGACCGATAAGGGGCAGTACCATCCTTGATCAATCTTCGGCTCTTTTCCCTCCAGATTTTCATCTACATGATTTGCATTCACACCTTTAGTTGTGTTCCTAAGGTTTCTCAACAGGGACGTTCCGATGACCCTGATAAAGAAGCATCAGGATAATTATTCTCCATTCGCGAAATGTATGACAAAAATACGTATGTTAAAGGGCATGGAAAAGTAATGAAGTAAGCAAAATCACTATAGTAGTGAAAATGAAATATTATGATCAGGAACATGTGTGTTTCTAAATATCACCTGATGGCAAGTTAGTGGGTACAACAGGAGCAAAAGCAACCTTTTGTATACAATCCCAAAGCTTATTTACATTTTAATTTAGATTAGTTCGTTGTCCAGTTAACAAAGTAGCTCCCGACCAAAATCTGAAGCAGTGCTCCGTTCCTGCAATTCATACAAAATAAAAACTTGATACATCTTGTGTGGTAAACCATCAAACAGGTGGTTTGTGTCACTCCATGGTTCAGAGCACCTGCGAGCAAGGTGGTACAGCCGAAGAGCTCCACAATGTCCAGAGCGGAGCACGGCCTCCGGCAGGCCCGCTATGAGGAATAGGGAGTGCGTCGCAGCAGCCGTCGAGCAGTATGCGTCTTGGGGAGACGCGGTGAATATTAAAGAGGAGATGAAGCCAAGCAGTTTCTCGTTTACACGCAGATAGCCAAGCTACAGGCAAGAATACAATGTAGTGCGGGCAAACAAAAATTCATCTACACGGGTTCGCAAAAACTAAACATGAGAAAATTGAAGACACTGAAATGCCAATGAATTAATCTTCTTTGAGGTGACAATACTGCGAGGACTTCACTGAAACTGTAATGCAAGCAACCGAGCATATGCTTACCTGTAGATGTCGATGGCAAATTGAGCTGAACTATACATGGTGGAACTTGAGCTGTAGATGTGCGTACTTAGAAACTTGATAAGTTGAAAGAATAAAACACATCAGATTACAACATTGTTTGCAGATAGCTTCGGGAATGACACATTGTGAGGCCACACCACATAATATTTCATTTTGGACAGTAAAAAGGAGAAAGGGAAACAATAACATGCTACACATACTACTTTGTACACAAAGCATGAGCATTCATCCGATCTGACTTTGAGTAGTCTCTGCAATATAGACATTTGAACATTAAATGTCAGGATGAATCACATGCAGGATCAATTGTGAATCACCTGACCCTAAAACTTGCTCAGAGCCTTATGTCGCAACCAGTTTACGATTTTAATGGTAAGCACAGGAGTAACAAGATTATGACAATGAGTTAATATACAGTGTGCTTCTGAACACAAAAAAGTGAGTTTGAGGGAAATAAATACCTGTTGTTCCTGATACATGAATGTTCAATGCTTGCTAGAGTTATCCGATCACCGCGTTGGACCTTATAAGGCACACTAAGTTTGTTTCCTCGCATCGACCCTACACAACTCATCAGCCAGAAACTCTTCGATCATATGAACACAAGAGGAAACAAGAGCGATGACACCACAATTCATAAACATTTAGTGAACCTTCTCGGATTTGTCATTTCACGGGCATACATCATAGCGCAGACCGCACACATGTGCAAGAGGAAGCGAGCTTCCCCGGCTATCCAGTTTATGCAATTTTGAAGAAGCAACCAGTAAGTGTGTGAGCAATGAATGTACTTTCCTACGACACAAAGAAGAAAGCAAACTTAGATGGTGAAGCTGATTATTCAGTTTAACTCAATGTGAATTGAAGTGACAGAAGTGATATGGCTAGAGCATGCCATTAAAATTTAGAAGGATCATTTTGAATTTTTCCATCTAATGTGTTTTAGCAAATACAAAATTAGAGAAATCCCTGTTGCGACACTAAGACTTCCTTCAAATTACAAGCACATAAGAAGGACAGAAACGATATGGCTAGAGCATGCCACTGCAGATCTACAAGCAAACTAACAAACCTTCACACTAAGAGAGCAATATGCACAGCCATAGCCTCAAGAGCATTCCTTTCCTTATGGTGTATATGAATGAAAAAAACATCAGATATGCCAAGGAAGGCAGGACCATGCATCAGGAGACAACTCATAGCCTTGGACACGAATATATTGAGCTGCATAATAGTCATCTTAATTCTTCAATGACTACATGAACAAACAAAAGGTGAAAAATAACCAACACAATTGTAATTCTTCAATGCCAACATATACCAATGTTGCTAGCATCTGTTGTTTATGTGTCGTGTGCTTCTGTTAGTCCATTGCAAATAGTGCTTCAATACATTTTTTGGTAATATGCAAAAAGAAAATTGTAAAACATCATCCATGTGGCAGTCAAATGTTCAACAGTTACTATTATTAAGCTATTATGAAATACATAATATTAAGATGTGATCGAAGATGGTTTGTAAAACATCAACAGAAGACACTCGTCTTTTTATGTCTTCATACTATAGAGTTATGTAGCTGCAAGTGGTGTGCATTTATAAATAAACAGGATGACACCCACACTGATTTAATAGAGATCATTATGAGATTATAATCGTACCTTGGAAATTGCTACAGAGGTGGCTAATCCATCCAGTCATCTGTGTATGTAAGTTTGGATGAGTTTTTACAGAAAATACCTTGGTGATTTTTCTATCAATAAGAATCAAGAAGCTACGTGAGAAGAAGAAAAAGCTTGGATGAGTTTGTACAGAAAATACCATGGCGATGTTCTCCAAGTACAGTGCTCAGTTGTAACTCCTTTAGCAGTATGCAGACCATCCAAATATTTATTGGCAAAAATACGGAGATCATCATCATCCATGAGATCATGAACAAAGCATTCCACAATTCTGCTCCTAAGATTGTATGACAACTCTCTTTTCCCAGAATCCGTTGTCGGATTCATGCATGGCATTCAATATAATCAACATCACCCATTTCAGCAAGGCACAACATGCCCTTCTCTCCATCCAGTACAACACCAGTTCTCTGAAGAGTCTCTGGAGGTGCAAGGTTGACCTCATGAAGCAAAATCCAATGGTCATTTCTTAAAGTTGAAACAAAAGCACCCTCTGCAAACTGAAATAATAGCCAGTTGTTGAACCAAGTTGACTACAGGAAACATTTAGCTTGGAAAAAAGGAGTCCCATTCTGGCAAAACCCTTTTTCTCTTCTTGGAATAGCACT
Organism: Thinopyrum elongatum; assembly: GCA_011799875.1. Classification (NCBI taxonomy): domain Eukaryota; kingdom Viridiplantae; phylum Streptophyta; class Magnoliopsida; order Poales; family Poaceae; genus Thinopyrum; species Thinopyrum elongatum. The sequence continues at coordinate 105,513,834 of CM022301.1, forward strand.
CACCGAAAGTTAATCTGCATATTATCCTAGAGAAGTTGAAAAAAGAGTCATATTTGGCTCTTTGTTCTCGATGGTTATCACCCTGAACTTTATAATACCACAAGGAATAAGCAGCAATTAAAAAATTGGTGTCTGCAGCCTAACATGTGCTTCTCCAAATGAAATCACGTCAATCACCTGAAGAAAATTCAGACTGCAAGCTCAAGTGCAAGCTCCAGTCCTTCCTAAATTAGTGGAAAGGATTCTTCAGCTACAGAAGGTTTGATTCATCATTGAAGGCCGGATGAACATTCGAATTTTACCAAATCCATTTGTTGGGAAGGACCAGGGGATTTGGGGCGGGGGACCTTGCAGGTGGGCGTAGAGTACGACATCGCGGAGGCTGAGGTTGAAGGCGCAGAAGCACTACTCCTGCCCGGCGTGGGGGTCATTGGTGAAGCGGTGATGGACGGAGCCAATGAGGCGCCGAAGCACTCCTCCTGCCGAGCGGCGGGGTCGTCGGCGAAGCGGCGACCGACGCGTGGGGGTCGTCGGCGAAGCGGTGAAGGACGGAGCCCATGAGGCGCCGAAGCACTCCTCCTACCCGGCGGCGGGGTCGTCGGCGAAGCGGCGACAGACGCGTGGGGGTCGTCGGTGAAGCTGCGACGGACGGAGCCGATGAGGCGCCGAAGCACTCCTCCTGCCCGGCGGCGGGGTCGTCGGTGAAGCGGCGACAGACGCGTGGGGGTCGTCGGCGAAGCGGCGACGGACCGAGCCCAGGAGGTGCCTCGCCTCGACGCGCGTGGTGGGTTCTGGAGGCGATCGAGCAGGGCCGTGGGGGCGTTGTGCGCCTCGTCGCCAGCGTCTAGGCTGGAGGGAAGAGAGAGGCGCAAGGCGGCAGGAGACGGGCTGGTCGAGGAGCTCCGCGGCGGCGACACAACACAAGGAACCCTAGTGCAAGATTGTTAATCGGGAAGAGAAGCGGCTGGCTCGCTAGGTGCGAAGTGTTTTTTTTTCTTATTGATTGGTTCTTAGAAAAGGCAAAGGTCAATGCATTAGGAAAATTAGGATTTGAAATTGATTGTCATAAAACTAAATTTTATTAATTGGTAACGTGCTATCGGTTCCTATCCGTTTATAACGTGTCTAGTTAGGAAACTTTGGAAAAGTTAGGAAAGTTTTTATTGTGAGGGTAAAAAAATCAACGTGAGGAGATATGGTGGTGGGATGTGAGACGAAAATAAACCGGACGAAAATAAACCAGACGAAATATAACCAGTCGAAAATAAACCGTGGACGCAATCCTACCAACTCAGATATTAGGAGTAGAGATATATGAATACGGATAATGAGTTGATTTTTTCTTCCCAACACAAGCTACCACTAAGAACATCTACAGTTGGACGGCAATCCGGCCCCTCAAACGCGCGGACGTGTCCGTGAGCACTGACCGGGCACCTCTCAAATGTTGCGCCGCATATCCATATACCGCAAATTCCGATCCTCAAATTCATGCAATCCATGCACGTCGATCATACGGTACAAACTGTCTAAATGTCAAAGTTCGAAACAAAGCAAAACAAATCATAGTTCAACAAACCGGACATGGCAAAATGAAATCAATGTCCGAACGTGATGGATGGCCTCGGATCACTAGCTGGGCACCTGCTCCGAGCGGAAGGCGTCCTGCTCCAGGAGGAATGCGTCCTGCTCGTCCTGCTCTGCCTGCATCCGGGCAGCCTCCTTCGCCTATAGCTGGGCTGCTTGCTCCGCTTGCATCCGGGCTGCCTCCTCCGCTTGCATTCGGGCCGCAGCTGCCCTCGCCGCCTCGTAGTCCCTACGGTCGTTAATCTCCTTCTTGTCTGCAAGCCACTTCTTCGCATGCTCATCCAAGAGGGTCTCGTCCGTCAACATGATCCTCACATCTTCCGCGTCCCATGCGAGTTGCAACCTCTCCTTCTCAAGCTCTATGTCACCAAATGTCTTGGCCTTCTCGAGCTCCCATTTGATCGCCGCTTGTTGCTTCTCCAACTCGATCTTCTCCCTCTCAATTTCGAACTTCTTCTCCGCCCTCTTCCGGTCTCACTCCATTCTTTCCTTTTGCGCATCCAACATGAGCTTGTACCTCTCCTCCTTGTTGCAGAGATGCCACATTATGAGTGCTCATGATAGGATGCGGCTCCACATACTCCTTTTGCTCGTGATACTCCTTCCAAATCTTCGTCCAATAGGTGTTCCCCTTTTGCTCGGTGCCACATATTGGATCCATCGTTGTGGCCAACCAAGCTTTGACCAACAAGATGTCCTCAAATCTTAAGAATGCCGGTCCTCTTGCCTTCGGTGTCTTGGTCTTCTTCTTCTTGCTTGGATTGGGAGCGGATGTTGTCCCAACTTCAAATGCGGTGGTGGCCTCCAATTCATACTCCATTTCGGTCGGATCTTCATTGTCATTGATCATGTTCGATAAGAACGCCTCCTACATGATTATAGTTTACGAGCATTCATCATGAGTGAAATGATCTAGTGGTCTATGCTAAAATCTGATGGGACAAGAGCAAAGAAAACGCACCGACTCTTGTTCGGTCATTTCGTCGAACATGTCGAGGGCATCCCGGGCACTGCCGATGCCCGTGATAATCCGCGCCCGAACGAGCTGCGGCGAGTCACACACATCGACCGCCGGCATCTGCGTGGTCGGAAAGCTCTCCGGAATGGCCGAGCCGGCGGTCGGATCATCCTCTGTCCCAATGTGGTCGGACAGGGGTGCGGGGAGCCGGGCACGACGGAGGAGACAACTGCTCCACCACGTTCGAACCTCCCTGTGACGCCGCCACCGCCTCCCTCTCTCGCTGTCGGTGTCGCCGCAACTTGCGAGCGACGTTCTCCGCCTTGCAAGTCGCAGCCGACGAATTGACGCCACCGACGGACGAGGCGGAATGTGTCTCCGTCACGGCGGTGTGGGTCAGGCTGGACGACATCTCCGGTGGTGGATAGGGCCCAGAGGTGAGGATTGAGAGCAAGGGTGGAGGACGCGAAGGTCCGGGCGCGGGAAAGGTTGGAGGGCGGCGGGAGGAGGATGAGGAGGAAGGGTTTGGTGGATTTGGTGCAATTTGGGGTGGGTCGGGCTGTCGGGTCCGATGTGGCGGGCGTTCCTGGGCGCGGCCGGACGCCCCCATATCTGCCCCATATTTGGGCTGGATATGGGGGGTGTCAGTCAGCCCGGGCATTTGAGGGCCATTTGAGAGTCCCGTCTGGGTCAAAAAATCGTGACCGATCAGTGACCGGGCGGCCCGCCCGGGCGTATGAGACGGGTTTGAGAGGTCTGGTTGTAGATGCTCTAATGGGTTTCATCAAGGAATAAATAGAGACTATAATACATATATACATGCCATGCATCTCTACCAAGGTTTTGGTTATCGAATGGGGCATTTTTACACGGGGGACCGTACACGTGGTTAGGGTATCTCCAAGACAGACCCTCAAACCTCCACTACATGTCCGGACCACTTTTGTCATCCAACCGGAGACCTGTATATGTCGGCTTAGTAGTCCGAACGTACGGATTCCAGTATCCAAGAGACAAATGTGGGGGGCTTTGCTGGAGTCCGGACATGCACTTGATGATAGAGGCAAAGGTGTCCCGTCTTTCGATGAGATGGTGGCTATCATTTTTGGTGGAGTAGACTTTGACGATCCGACTACGAACGTGCAAGGACGTCGCGCCTTAGCAATCGCTAAAACAACTCCGAGAGGTTATTGACCATGCCGGAGCACGATCAACCTAACCATGAGGGTCTATTTCCTGCAAGCAAACGAAGAACAAGCAAGAAACTGAGACTGCAATCTGGATATTGCGAATATAAGAGGAAATCTTTATTGATCAAGGTGGGGTTCTGTGACGTCTTGGTCTGGTCGTTGAACACAAACGAAGTACGCGAAGTTGCAGCTATGACGAACTTTTTAATCTAAACAAAACCCAAAGTCTAAACGACGCCCTAAGGGCTGTATATATGGAGGAAGAGGGGGAATTTCGTGACCCCTTGGAGGAGGGGTCTGAAACCAACCCTAACTCTTGTTTCCCCACACATACGGACTCTAAAAATAGCCAATACTCAAGGATTTTTAAATTACATGGGTCTGGCCCAAAAATAAGGTGGCGCATCACCTATTATAAGCTATGGACGAAATTTATGAAATGGCATCTTGTACATTTCGTCCATGTCCTTGTATGTCATCAAGGAGGCTTCAAAGTACTAAAATCTGCACTAGAAACGCCGTTCTGGTTCCCTTCGCGCGCGCCTTCATCTCCATGCTTGTTTCTGCTCCAGTGTTCATCCCTCTTGTCCATGCTAGGCCCTTCATTAGTAATCAACACAAATGTATCCAATTTAGGCAACATCATATTCTCATGAACATTAGAATTGTTACCAAGAAACGAAAGTACCTGATAATTCAATTGGCGTGCGCGAGCTCTAGTAATTGGTCTAGTATGTATAGTAGCAGGGGTTGTGGGTGTAACAATGGTATTGATGTCCTCATTATCCTCCCCTTCTTGAAATGAAGTCATCTTCGACGGAAGCTCATCTTCCTCACCCAAATAAGGCTTCAAATCTGCAATGTTAAAAGTGGGACTAACCCCAAAATCTGCAGGCAGCTCAAGTTTATATGCATTATCATTTATTTTCTCTAACACCTTAAAAGGACCATCGGCATGTGGCATTAGCTTTGATTTGCGCAAATCAGAAAATCTATCCTTACGCAAATGTAACCAAACAAGATCTCCAGGTGCAAACACAACATGTTTTCTACCCTTATCTCCAGCATGTTTATGTTTAGCATTCATACACTCAATGTTCTCCTTAGTTAACTCATGCATTTTTAAGATCAATTCAGCACGTTGTTTAGCATCAAAATTAACCTTCTCTGAAGATGGAAGAGGTAACAAATCAATGGGTGCACGAGGTAGGAAACCATACACAATCTCAAAAGGGCACATCTTAGTAGTAGAATGCAGCGAACGATTATAAGCAAATTCAATATGAGGCAAGCATTCTTCCCACATTTTCCTATTATTCTTCAAAACAACCCTAAGCATAGTAGACAATGTTCTATTGACTACTTCAGTTTGTCCATCAATTTGGGGATGACATGTAGTACTAAAAAGCAGTTTAGTCCCCAACTTAGCCCATAAACATCTCCAAAAGTGGCTAAGAAACTTAGTATCACGATCTGAAACAATTGTATTTGGCACACCATGCAAGCGAATAATTTCACTAAAGAACAAATCAGCAACATTAGTAGCATCATCGCTTTTATGAAATGGTATAAAGTGTGCCATTTTTGAAAATCTATCCACGACAACAAATATGCTATCCCTCCCCTTATTTGTTCGAGGTAAACCTAAAACAAAGTCCATAGATATATCCTCCCATGGAACACTAGGAATAGGCAAAGGCATATATAAAGCATGAGGATTGAGTTGTGACTTAGCTTTTTGACATGTAGTGCAGCGAGCAACAAAACGCTCAACATCCCATCTCATCTTTGGCCAAAAGAAATGTGTAGCAAGTACGTCATCTGTCTTCTTGATGCCATAGTGTCCCATTAATCCTCCTTCATGCACCTCCTGCAACAACAAAAGACGAACGGAGCTAGCTGGAATGCATAGCTTGTTAGCACAAAACACAAATCCATCGTTAACGACGAACTTGTTCCATGTTCTCCCTTCTTTACAATTCTGCAATGCATCTTTAAATTCGGCATCATGCACATATTGATCTTTGATGGTCTCCAAACCAAATATTTTAAAGTCAAGTTGTGAAAGCATAGTATAACGACGAGAAAATGCATCAACAATAACATTTTCTTTACCCTTCTTGTGTTTAATGACATAAGGGAAAGTCTCAATGAATTCAACCCATTTAGCATGTCTACGGTTCAGTTTTGCTTGACTTTTAATGTGTTTCAAAGATTCATGATCAAAATGTATAAAAATTCTTTGGGCCATAAATAATGTTGCCATGTTTCTAAGGTCTGAACAAGAGCATATAATTCTTTATCATAAGTAGAATAGTTCAGATTAGGCCGACTCAATTTTTTAGAAAAGTATGCAACAGGCTTGCCATCTTGTAATAACACACCTCCTAATCCAATTCCACTATCATCACATTCAAGCTCAAAAGTCTTATTAAAATCAGGAAGTTGGAGTAAAGGAGCATGTGTCAACTTATCTTTCAATACAGTGAAGGCTTCTTCCTGTGCAGTACCCCAAAGAAAAGGCACATCCTTCTTTGTAAGCAGGTGCAGCAATGGTGCTGAAATCTCTCAAAAAACGCCTATAGAAACCAGCGAGGCCAAGAAAACTCCTCACTTGTGTGACCGTTTTGGGCTGCCACCAACTCTCAATAGCTTCAATCTTGGCTTTATCAACTTCAATTCCCTGTGGATTAACAACACAGCCAAGAAAAGATACTCGGTCGGTGCAAAAGGTGCACTTCCCAAGGTTACCAAACAAACGTGCATCACGTAGAGCAATAAAAACAACACGTAAATGTTCCTCCAAAGATCTGCTATAAATCAGTATATAATCAAAATAGACTACCACAAATCGTCCAATGAAAGCACATAAAACTTCGTTCATTAATCTCATGAAAGTACTAGGTGCATTAGTTAACCCAAAAGGCATGACTAACCACTCATATAATACAAACTTAGTTTTAAATGTTGTTTTCCATTCATCCCCCAATTTCATATGAATTTGATGGTATCCACTATGCAAATCAACTTTGGAGAATATTGTAGAGACACTCAATTCATCAAGCATATCATCTAGCCTAGGAATAGGATGACGATAACAAATAGTAATATTATTAATGCCTCTATAATCAACACACATACGCGATGTACCATCCTTTTTTGGCACTAGAATAATAGGAACAACACAAGGACTAAGGGATTCGCATATATAACCTTTGTCGACAATACAAAAAAAATACACTTCCGTGATGATACGTGTTTGTCATAGTAGGTCACGTTTTCTGTCATGCATGTACATCCATGACGATTTTATGACAGAATCAAGATAGTCATACCTGTGCTGTCGTAGAAGTGTTCCATGACAATACCAAAATTATCATCACAGAAGTGTTCACTTCCATGACGATAAATGACGCGTCATGAAAGTGCTTTCGTCAAGGGTAACCGACAAGTGGCATCCACCGTAACGAGTCACCGTTTATCTATTGGGTCCGGTTTTGGATCCGATAACCCGTTAACAGCAACGACCAATGGCGATTTTCCACGTGTAAAATTCTCATTGGCCGGAGGAAACATGTGTCAGCTCGTCATTGGGTCAGATACGCTCCTATGATATGTCAACACGTGCGACGGCCCAACACTGGCCCATTTAGCTTACAAAGGCCGGCCCGTTTGACTTGGTCAAAAGATAGCGGGTCGGCCCATGAAAAGCCTGTTAACGGTCTGTTCGCATATAGCCCATTTTAAGGCCCAGTAACTCACGGCCCGTTATGGCGTTCCCGAAATCGGCCCAACAACGTCATGTGGGCCATCCAGTATAATACCAGCCCGTTTCATTTTTGGCCCATGTATGGCCCATGACGTCTTTTGGCCCATACGAGGCCTTTCGTATCTTTGGGTCCTTTAATGGGCCGCGATGACTCTGGCCCATAATAAATAGTAAATTTCTTTATGCCCAGTAACGGCCCATGATTCACATGGGCCGTTTCCAGCCCGTGTTAGCTTTCGGCCTACTGATGGCCCATACATTCTTGGGCTCCTTTTCAGCCCTCGATTACTTTCGGCCCGTTACTGGCCTGTTCCCCTAATGGGCCAAATTCGGCCCGTGGTTAGAACCGGCCCGTTTGTGGCCTGTTAACCCATTGCGCCGTTTCCAGCCCGTCCTATATTCTGGCCCATTAACAACCCGTTATGCCTGTGACAGAATTAAGCCTTTGCTGTCTTTCGGCCTGTTAACGGCCCATTACCGTGCTGGCCCGATACCAATTACACCCGTTTACGGCCCATGTGGGCCTATTTAACCGACGACCCGAGGCCCACTGAATCTACGAGCCGTTGGAGGCCTGTTTATCCGACGGCCCATAGGAGGCCCATGGGTCCTACGGCCCGTAGCAGGCTCAAGGTTACCACGGTCTGTATATGGCCCATGGTTGTTGCGGCCACTAGCAAACCAAGGAAAAAGAAGACTAGGGAAATAAATAAGCCAGAAACTAACGCTAGGCTATTAAGGCGATTACACAGATTACATCCACTGGGCATCAAAGTTCGCCACCAGTGAAATATAGGGAGCACCCTACACTATAAAAAAATGGCTTGCTGTTTTCTTCAGCCGGTCACTGCAGGTTAAGAACAAATTTTGTATCGCAACAAAACAAATTACAACCATAAAACAAAAGGAAGGTTGGCATAAAAGTTAACAGTCCGGCAGATAAATGCACCACCAGAAGTTGAGAAGCTCAGTTCATTTGACCTAACTGTTACGTTTTCATGCTGTACTGTCCAATGGAGCACCATAACCTTCGCCTTCATTTCTCCTAGGCTCCTGAACAACATAGCAAATGTCTGATAGTATGGTTTCAAAACCATGCATATCTTGACGACATTGAACAATGGCTGTCCTTGTTTCACAAAGGGTCTCTGTTAGGGAATGGACTTGTGTTTGGAGCGGAGATATAACATTGTTTTGATCTTGCATATCTTGATCATGAGGCAATTTGGACGACATTGCCTTAACAACCAACCCAGTATTACGCAGGAACGTGCTTTTGGCACTGTTAGTGGACAGGTACTGACCCACTGCAGCAAGAGGTGACATTGCGGTTATAGTTGCCTCGTCACCTTCAGAAGATGGCGGTTCCACCATTTTTTCCATAGCTTGCTGAAAAGTTGAGTTTTTACATTAGTAGTACCAGAACAGAAGATATTAAGGAGGCAGCAAAACCAAACAAAATAGCTTTGGTCTATATATAGAACTTATTCTGGTGAACCCGTGTAAAATATTAGTTGTATTTTACTGCAAAGTACATAATAAAACCAGGTTCCAAACATATGACCATGTACCATGGCTAATGTATTTTCTATTTGTTCACATTGTATTGACATCTAAGGATAAAGAGACAAAGTTTATAATACGGTAAGCATAGTATGACATCATTCATATCACAAAACAACTAAGAACAGACAAACAGGTAATTGTAACATTGTGTAGACAAGTCCAGCACGGAACTAGATTACAGATCAAGATCAAAGGAACATCACTCCTCTCTTTTAAACTTTGTAAGGTGCAATGATATGCTAAGACAATTGTGTATAAAATTGAAAAGAGTAATAGACATTGGCTGCAAAGCATGCAGTTCAATGCACAAGTCAGAGTAAGTAGTAGTTAAAAGGCATGAGGATTAAAGACTTACAACAGCGGCTTTGACTGGTGTAGTCATGCCCTTAGTCTTGCTAGTGTGACAGTCCTTGAAGATTTCCACAACATTTGGTTCAGGTACTTTTTGGTCCTTGCGGGCTTTCCTCTGCATTTGGAACAAGTCAATATAGATCTGATAATATGGCACAGCGAAAAGAGTGAAACAACAGCTAATTACAAGAGCCTCGCAGTGTGCAATATAACTACGAGATCCTGTCGTATGTTGGAATTTCACTTTCGTACGGTTGGCCTTGTTCTTTGAATAGTTCACCTACAAGAAGATAGATTTGTGAGGCATATGCGTAAATAGGAGTTCAACATGTGATCTGATCACATATATATAACATACTTGATACTTTGGATCAGACCAGTGTTTAACGAGGCCTCTCCAGTCTTCATCCGACATATTTTCCACTGGAGTTGTTTGGGCAAGTTCACTGTTAGCCTTGCCTTCAAAGTGAGTTTTCCTCAAGTTATACCGATACTGTCACAGAGCAAACTTGAAAACATGGGTGCATGCTTGTCTGGTTGCATCATCTTGGCTATCCAACTTGAACCTCATCTGTTGAAAATTATGGGAGTCTCATTACCAGCAACCTAGAAAGTATGGGACAGACCAAGACGATATTACTAATTTCCATACATAACCATACTTACAGATAAATGGTCGAGGAAGGTGGTGAACTGGGTTTCGTCTTTGTCATTCCTGTACTGAATCCATGTTGGGAGGATACGTGCATGACACCTAACGGCAACCGCTGCCTCTGATACTAACTTGGCTGACTCTGTAGCATCACGTGGCCTTTTTAAACCTGCCTAAAAACGGATCTCCATTCTTCCTCCTCTAGATTTAGTTAACCTATCGAGCATTATCCCTGATGTCTGTTTCCTCTTGCGCCTAGGTGCTAGTCCAACAACGAACATAGGAAGTGTTAGTGTACATCAAACTGTGAGACTACATATAAAGAAGCATGCAACTGTAACTTGACTCCAGCAACTACCTTCTTGCTGTTGAAGCTCACAAGGTTCATCTGATCTTGCCAACTCGTCTTGTGTCAAGAGTGCTTCGAAAGTAGTGTCAGGTGGCAAGGGAGCTTGGGAACATGCTGCTAGCTGAGTTGACAAACAAGTAACTCGTGCAACTGGTGGTACTGTGGAAGGTGTTGCAACAACTAGGGTTGTCACTGCTTGTTTGGTGGCAGCTATTAGTTTTTGTTTGGATTGTTTTGCAGCTGGTGTAGCACGGGATACCGTGTTTGTACAATTTTTTGGTGGACTTTGACCTTCTATTGCACCATCAGTACCAGCAGAATCAGCATAATTCTTTCGCGTCCCTTTCCGTGCGTCATGAGTACTAACACCATCCCCTGCCATTCTGTGTTCCTTCCTCTTTCTCTGTGCCATGTCAAGTCAAGCTGACAAGAAAAAGGAATAAAAATTTAGTTCTTCAGAACAAATTGATGCGTGATACAGACAAACTGAACTTTGATGTTAGACAACCGCATGATAGGAGGATGTAATATGTATGAAAAACGGGACAACATGAGATAATCAGAACTATGATGTGTAAACTAAGCAGAAGGCATTTCAATAAATTAGAAGCAATGCAATGGAAGGTAGACACCATATGAAAGATGCTACAAATATCGCTCTGCCAAGTTAACAATGTCTCGTCATAACTGGCATTTAAACTAATGTGAAGCAGTACAAGAAATAAATCATATGCAAGATGCAAACAACATCACACTACCAAGTTAAAGGTCTCTCGTCATTAGTGCCATTGCATATTCATAGCATTGCATATTCACAACTATGATGTGTAAACTAAGTAGAAGTAATTTAATCAAATTACAAGCAATACAAGCTAGACACCGTATGCAACATGCAAGACAATATCACACTGTCAAGCTAGAGAAAGCACCTGGGATGCCAGTTTCGCCGGAAGACCGCCATCAGTCCCTGCCTTAATTTTTTCCTTCCTCTTTCTTAATTTTATTGCCTTGTCAAGTCAAACCCACAAGAAAAATGAATAAAAATTCGCTTTTCAGAACTCATTGATGCAGGATGCTGACGAGCACTACTTTAATGTAAGGCGACCGCATGATAGGACGATTGAATGTGTAAGAAAAAAGGACAGCATTGCATATTCACAGCTATGATGTGTAAGCTAAGCAGAAGGCATTTCAACAAATTAGAAGTAATGAAAGCTAGACACCATATGAAAGATGCAACGAATATCACTCTACCAAGTTAAAACTGTCTCATCATAAGTGCCATTTCAACAAATTAGAAGTAGTACAAGCTAGAAAAGAATGCGAGATGTAACCTATATCACACTCCCAAGTTAAACATGTCTTATGATAAGTGATTGTTGCAGGTTACACAACAGTAGTACTTTGATGTAAGAACATGGTGTGATAGACATGTATTGTATGTTCTAGAAACAGGAACTCGTGTCTTATTCACAAGTATAATGTGTAAAGTAAGCAGATGGAATTCAACAAAATTAGAAGCAATACAAGCTAGACATCATACATAACATGCAACCACAGATAACAGTGCCAAGTTAGAGGGAGCACCTGTGATGGTGGACTAGGGGAGACGTGGTCATTATCAACACAGCTACGTTGAGTGTCTATGCATGTGTTGTCTTGCAAATCTTCTTGGGGGGTGGCGGAGTAGAATCTGTAGAGGCCCTCCGTTTCAGTTCTTTGGAAGGAGCACCTTTATCCACTGCCTTGCTAATTTCCTTCCGCTTTATTGATTTTCCATTGTCAAGTAAAACCGACAAGAAAAAGCAATAAAATTCACTCTTCAGAACTCATTCATGCAGGATACTGACAATCACTACTTTGATGTAAGGCAAACACATTGTACGAGGATGGAATATGTACGAAAAATAGGATGGCATGGCATATTCACAACTATTTGTGTAAACTAAGCAGAAGCCATTTCAACAAATTAGAAGCAATGCAAGTTAGACACCACATGAAAGATGTAACCAATATGACTGCTAAGTTAAAAGCGTCCCATCATAAATGGCGTTTCAACAAATTAGAAGCAGTGCATGCTATAAATCATATGAAAGATGCAACCAATATCACTCTGCATATACTAAAGGTGTCTTGTCATAATTGATTGATGCGGGATACAAAAAAAAGTAGTTTTATGTAAGGACATGCTTAATAGACAGATGTACTATGTACCAAAAATAGGAAGGCATGTCACATTAACAGGTATAATGTATAAACTAAGCAGAATAGCACATGCAATTTAACCATATTGGAAGAATTACAATCTAGACACTATATGCAACATGCAACCACATATCACTCTGCCAAGTTAGAGCAAGCACCTGCGATGGTGGTGTAGGGGAACGCGGTCATCAACTACATAGCTACGTTGACTATCTTCATCTAGCATTGTTGTTTCCTGAGAATCATGTGGGGAGGCTGACACTGCATTCTTTAAAAGAGGATCTTTTCTTACAGCAGTCCACGAGCCTGAGTGTCTCATCACAAGTGATTGATGAGGGATACACAAGAACATTAGTTTGATGTAAGAACATGGTTAATAGACAGATGTAGTAGTATGTACCAAAAACAGGAAGGTATGTCATATGCAAAGGTATAATGTGTAAGCTAAGCAGATGCAATTTAACCAAATTGGAAGCAATACAAGCTAGACACCTGGCTGGAGTGGTGAGCATGATCATCGAGGACCTGAGAGCCTGGTGGGAGGCGGGCTGCTTCACCACCACCATGGCTTTTTATTTGGCTTGCAGGTGATGCCTGTCTGTGCTGGGCTTGTCAATGGCTCGGCCAGTGCCCTGAATAGCTATTTGGCTTCTGGTGCTCCTGGGATGGTGGTTCAGGTAAAAAAATATCTTTCCTTATCTTAATAAAGACTGACTTCGGCCTTTCGAATACAAACTAGACACCATATGCAACATGGAACCACATATGACACCGCGAAGTTAAAGCAAGCACCTGGGATGGTGGTTCATGGCGAGCGAGATCATCAACTCCGGAGCTACGTTTACCGTCTTCATCTGCTGACACTACACCCTTTATAGCGCCCAAACGTGTCTTGCCTAAGCACGAAGAAAGCTGGAGCAACTTATCTCTTTTATTTCGTGCTTCTATCAACCGGTTGGCAGAGGCTGAAATACCCATGCATAAAAAAACAATAGTGAGAGTATGGGTGAAGTGTGTGCAGAATGTAACACCCCCAGTGGTTAACTACAATAATCACCCTTTTGATTATGCCATGTCATCATGTTTAACAGTGCATGATCATCATTAGCATTATATTGCATTTCAACTCCTAAGTCAAAATCCAAATTTAAATGAAAGTGGAAAATAAAAGTTGTCCAACATAAAAACTAAAGTGTTCATTAAATAGCAAATAATTCAGAGGCAATTATAAAATTATAAGTAACATTACTTAAATTATTTAAATAACTCAAACAACAAGAAACAGTACCTAACAGCAACCTTTTAATGCATTTTAATTAATTCAAATTACAAATGAAATTATATTTTAGCCAAACCAATTTTTTAAAAGAGAGGTTAATACACTGTGTTATAGGGGCTAAGCCACACCTTTTATAAAAGTAGTTTAGTGGCTAAACAATTTGCAGAACAGAAAAAAAAGTAAAACAAAAATAAATAAAACCAAAAACTTAAACAAAAGAAAATAGAAACAGAAACAGAACCCCCCCTCTCTCCCCTGGGCCACGGCCCAACAGGCCAGCCCACCACCCCCCCGGCCTACCGCTGCTAACCCTACCTCCCCTTTCTCCCTCTCGCTCGCTCTCTCTCTCAGACCCGAGCTCGCCCGTACGTAGACCTCGCCGCCGCTCGCCGTTGCCATAGCCACCGGCCACCTCGAGCCTCTCCAGGGCGTCTGGGAGCACCGCCACCGGCTACCTCTTCTTCCACGACCACCGGACCAAGCCGGACCGCCCCAGGCATCGCCGGCGTCGACCGTTTCCTCTGCCACGGCCAAAGAAGTTCCTCGCCGTCGATCTGCCCCACGCCGTCTTCCCCGCGCTTCTCCGAGCTCGGCATCCATCTCTGTGAGCACGCCCGCATCTTTTCCCCTTAGCCCGAGCTCGATTTCGAGCTCCGGTGCCGTTTGCCCCTTTGCTGATTCCGGCCGCCGCCATTTGTGCTCGCCGTCGGCATTGTAGCCGTCCGCCGCTTGAACCGGTTGTGCCGTTAGGTTCGTCTCTTCGCGCGCATGTGCTTCGCGTAGTCGTCGCTCCATTTGGCCGCCGAAGCGCGTCTCCGGTGGCACGCCGCCGCGTCGGGCCTCGCCGCCGGCGTTGTGTGCGCGCGCGCGTTGAGTTTGACCTGGCCCTGTCTCACTGGCAGTGGGCCCGGGGCTTTAGCTGTTAATTAGGCGCTAAATAGTCTGCTAATAAACGCTGACAGCTGGGCCCCTCTGTTACAAATGATTCAGTTAAAATGTTACACTGACATGCGTGTCCAATTACACTGTAGCAATTAGTTAAGCTAATAAAACAGTTTAACTGGAATGTCTCTATAACACGCGGGTCCCACAGGCCCTTTGACCAGTCAACTGCTGACTGGGCAATTGACTGGCCCCACTAGTCAGTCACCGGTGCACACTGGGTGCAGTGCACCGGGTGCACCTAGCCTTTTCCTGCACTGTGCATAATTCGAATTGATTTAATTCCAGAAATTTCAGAAATTGCTTAAAACTTTAGAAAATCATATAAAATAATCCGTAGCTCAGATCGAAAAACTTTGTACATGAAAGTTACTCAGAACGACGAGACGAATCCGAATACGCGGTCCGTTCGTCCGCCACATGTCCCTAACTATCCGAACATGGAACCGTTCCCCTCCGGTCATCTGTCTGACAAATGTCCGGAACCGGGAAAACATTCCCGGATGGATTCCTCCTTCCTCGATGACGTGCAATCATACGTTAGGACACACCCGGCACTGCATATTGTCATGCCGTACTTTGTGTTGCTCATGTTTGCTCTATATTTATACTGTTTCCTCCCCCTCTTCTCTCTCGTTAGACCCCGACGCAGTTCCCCGAGACTGACGCAGCTCCGGAGCCCGAAGACACCATTGACAACCTTGCCCTTGCCGCCGAGCAACCAGGCAAGCCCCCCCCCCTTTGATCATCCCGATATCGCCCATTCTAATTTTTCATGCTTGCATTAGAATTGCTGCTGCTACCGCTTTACCTATTCTGATGCATAGCCTGTTTATTGTATCATGTTGTTGATAATTACCTGCATATCCTAAACTACTTAGTATAGGCTGGGTAGAGACCTATCAGTGACCCCACTAGTCCCGACCGCCCCGCTGGATTATCCGAAAAACCAATCAACGGGATTGAAGACCAGGTCCCAACACCGCACATCACCCCCCCCTTAGTTGTAACGACACTGCAGCGTTACTATCGAGAGCCGAGGGTGAAACCTCTTGTAGCACTTCTGATGTTAACTCTGTAGAGTAGCTATTTGGTCGTGGTCATCGAGGGTGATTCCTCCTTCACCACTTCCGCTAATGACGCTGTCGTGCAACACATCAAGTGTGAACCCATCGAGGGTGATTCCTCCGAGTTCACCTTGACGGATACATCGAGTAGGAACCCAACGAGGGTGATACCTCGGATTCCCCTGATGTTATGGACACACAGATACTTGGACTTTACACTGTTACTTGGATAGGCGGGTCGACCCTGAGGGGTACCCGCGTGCGCCTGAGAGGCGAGTGTTGTGTAGACGGGTGCCTGTGTGGTGCCCGAGTGATGAATACGAGGCGCGACCGGGCATTCTTGGCCCTTGCTGCAAGTCCTCGAGACGGGGCGATGGGGTCACATCTTTCGTGAGTCTCTGCTCGTTACCGCAAGCCCAAGGTACTAGCGATTTGGATATTTGATCCGAGCAGGCCTCTGGTCTGATAGCACTAACCATCACGTGGGCATAGTATGGGCGTTCTGCATCGTATGCATCAGCCGAAAGCTCTGTCAGACGTCCAGTTCAGCATGGCGGCACGGTCGGATCGTGTCGGCCACCCGAGGCGATGCTGGTATCCACCCTGTGCGCAACGACCCAGAGGGCGAGGGGCGATGGCCAAGACCCCCTTGCGCTTAGGATGTAGACCAGCGAGGACCTCTCTGCTGAGCTGTAGGTAGGGTTGCGGTGTGTCGTTTGGCCGAGGCCGGGCATGACCCTGAAAAGTGTGTCTGGCCGGAGTTAATCGAGCGTGTTGGGTAAGTTGGTGCACCCCTGCAGGGAAGAAAACTTCTATCGATAGCCTGTCCTACGGTAACGGACACTCGGAGTTGTATCCTGATTGATACAATTAGAACTGGATACTTGGATACTATGGCTCTGGGATTGCTTCTCGCAGGGAGTCGAGAAGGGATCTAAGGACGAGGTTGATGACTGTATGGCTCTGGGATTGCTTTCTCGCAGGGAGTCGAGAAAGGATCTCTGGGTGAGGTTGAGACTTAATGATACTGCTACATTATATGGTACTGTCTACACTCTTCTAATGCTGCAAGACCTCTGAAGATGTTAGTCTTCGATAGGACTAGGCTTTCCTCTCTATTCTGGCATTTCTGCAGCCCAGTCCACATATACAGCCTCTCTTTGAAAATGTTGCATATGTAGTGTAGATCCTTGCTTGCTGAGTACTTCTGAGTACTCACGGTTGCTTTGTTTTCCTTTTCTCCCCATATCAGTTTGACGTGACCAAGATGACGGAGCCCCTAAGACAAATGCCCCGTCGATCGACTACTACTACTACCCAGAGGATGGATACTACTACGAGTTGACTGACGACCAGGAGTAGGATCGGAGGGTCCCATGCAGGAGGCCTACGCCTTTCGATCGTAGTGTTTTATTTTGCCCCGCCTTTCTAGAGGCCTTTCTGTTTCTGTTTAATATCTGTACTCAGATATTTGATGCTTCCACTGACGCTTGTTCGCAAGCTTATGTATTCGAGCCCTCGAGGCCCCTGGCTTGTAATATAAAGCTTGTATGATTTTATTTATGTTTTAGAGTTGTGTTGTGATATCTTCCCGTGAGTCCTTAGGCTTGATCATGTGCATTTGCGTGTATGATTAGTGCACGATCGAGCCGGGGGCGTCACAAGTTGGTATCAGAGCCGACTGACTGTAGGAACCCCCTTTGCAACTCCTTGGCCGAAGTTGAGTCTGGTGGTCCAAAACCGTTTTACTAACTTGGCTGTGTGGCTTACGGGCCCACGTCGCCAATTGGGTGGTATTAGTATCTTTTATTCCTCGTCTATACTCTGGGATTCTGATCTCTCTTCCTTTCGGGTTAAAATTTTACTAACTCCAACATTAGGATCTCGTAATCACATTCTCCCGGAGAGCTGGATATTCGCAACTGATCCTTTCCTTGGAACGATTAGTCTGATAATCATCATTTTCCTTTCCATTGGTTTGTTTAACCTTTCCTTTACAAGTATCTTACGCTTCTCACCCTGTCATTTGACACTTTTGGAATCTCTCGGCAAAATGTGTCGTGTTCAGCGGCAACATTTTGACTTCTTTCGAGATGTTAAATGAATTTATGAACAACAATTCCATCCTTGCCTCTAGTGGTCGGTGATATCATCATCTACCTCTTTGACTACCTGCCCACGAATTGCTGTTAACCCAGAACGAGTTCAGGCTATTCTTGACTGGACTCCTCCGAAGAACGTCAAGCAAGTGAGAAGTTTTCTCGGCCTTGCAAGCTATTGCCGTCGGTTTGTTGAGAATTTTTCTAAGATTGCTAAGCCCCTGACTGATCTGCTTCACAAGGGCGTTAAATTTGAATGGACAGAAAAATGTCAGGAAAGCTTTCAAACACTCAAAGACAAGCTGACATCTTCCCCAGTACTATCTCCTCCAGAAACCCGCAGAGACTTTGTGATTTATTGTGACACATCCTGTGAAGGATTAGGCTATGTCCTAATGCAAGAGCGTAAAGTGATTGCTTATGGCTCTCGTCAGTTGCGCCCACATGAAGAGAATTATCCGGTACATGATCTAGAACTAGCTGCTGTTATCTATGCATTGCAGTTGTGGCGACATTACCTCCTCGGTAATCGTTGTGAGATCTACACGGATGATAAAAGTCTGAAGTACTTGTTTACTCAACCATCTCTAAACCTCCGTCAGCAAAGATGGATGGAGGCCATTGCGGACTATGATTTGGGTATTTCCTATACCCCTGGCAAGGCTAACGTGATGGCTGATGCCTTAAGCCGCAAGTCCTATTGCGACAACCTCATGGTTAGGCGAGCTCAACCTCGTGTTTTTGAAGAACTGTGCAAGCTGAATCTGCGTATTGTCCCACAGGGTTCTCTTAATAACCTTGTGATACAACCAGATCTTGAGAAAGCTGATAAGAATGCGCAAGCTAAAGATGCTGAAATTGATCTGATGAAGAAAGACCTTCACCTTGTAAAGTACAGGGATTTCTCGCTGTCTGAAGATGGAACCTTGTATTTCAGAAACCGCATTGTCGTACCTTGCTTCGAACTTATGACTGACAAGGTCATGAAGGAGGCACATGATACACCATTGTCTATTCATCCTGGTAGCACCAAGATGTATCGTGATCTTCGTCAAAGGTACTGGTGGTCTAGAATGAAGCAGGATATTGCTCGATATGTTGCTGAATGTGATGTGTGTCGTCGCGTTAAAGCAGAACATCAGAAACCAGCTGGAATTCTGCAACCACTTCCTATTCCTCTGTGGAAATGGGATAAGGTTCAGATGGATTTCATTACAGGACTTCCCAGGTCATAGAAGGGTCACGATGCTATTCTTGTCGTCGTCGACCAACTTTCTAAAGTTGCACACTTTCTGCCCGTCAAGGAAACTATCACTGCTAGCCAGTTAGCAGAGTTGTATATCTCCAGAATTGTATCACTCCACGGTATTCTGAAGGAGATCAGTTCGGACCGTGGCGGCCTTTTCACTTCCAAATTCTGGGAAAGTTTCCAAACAGCTATGGGAACTCATATTACCTGGAGTTCAGCTTATCACCCCCAATCCCAAGGCCAAGTCGAACGAGTCAATCAAGTGCTTGAAGACATGCTTCGAGCTTGTGTTATTTCTTTCAGTAAGAAGTGGGAAGAATCTCTCACGTATGCCAAGTTCTCTTATAACAACAGCTATCAAGCCAGCTTGAAAATGGCCCCCTTCGAAGTACTCTATGGACGTAAGTGTCGAACCCCTCTGAATTGGTCAGAAACTGGGGAACGACCACTCGTGGGTCCGGATATTATTCAACACGCCGAAGAACAAGTTCGTATTGTCCGGGAAAATCTCAAGGCGGCTCAGGACCGCCAGAAGAGCAACTATGATCGCAAACGATGGGGCTTGACTTATTAACCTGGTGATCAAGCTTATCTGCGAGTCACTCCTATGAAGGGCACTCACCGTTTTGGAATTAAGGGCAAGCTAGATCCACGCTACATTGGTCCTTTCCGCATTGTAGCAAGACGTGGTCAGGTGGCATATAAATTGGAATTGCCGCCGCAATTCTCTCATATCCATGACGTCTTCCATGTGTCGCAACTTCGTAAATGCTTCAAGGAATCTCCGCACCGAGCAGTGGATCATGAGGTGCTCGAATTGCAAGATGACCTATCTTATAAGGAGCATCCGATCCGCATTCTCGATGAAGTTGAACGTCGAACCCGTCAGAAGGTTACCAAGTTCCTCAAAGTGAAGTGGTCAAATCATACTGAAGATGAAGCCACTTGGGAACGCGAGGATACTCTTCATGCGGAATACCCCGAACTTTTCCCTTCTACCTCTTAATTCTCAGGACGAGAATTCTTGTTAGTGGAGGAGATTTGTAACACCCCCAGTGGTTAACTACAGTAATCACCCTTTTGATTATGCCACGTCATCATGTTTAACATTGCATGATCATCATTAGCATTATATTGCATTTCAACTCCTAAGTCAAAATCCAAATTTAAATGAAAGTGGAAAATAAAAGTTGTCCAACATAAAAACTAAAGTGTTCATTAAATAGCAAATAATTCAGAGGCAATTATAAATTTGTAAGTAACATTAATTAAATTATTTAAATAACTCAAACAACAAGAAACAGTAGCTAACAACAACCTTTTAATGCATTTTAATTAATTCAAATTACAAATGAAATTATATTTTAGCCAAACCAATTTTTGAAAAGAGAGGTTAATACACTGTGTTATAGGGGCTAAGCCACACCTTTTATAAAAGTAGTTTAGTGGCTAAACAATTTGCAGAACAGAAAAAAAAAGTAAAACAAAAATAAATAAAACTTAAAACTTAAACAAAAAAAAATAGAAACAGAAACCCCCCCTCTCTCTCCCCTGGGCCACGGCCCAACAGGTCAGCCCACCACCTCCCCGGCCTCCCGCTGCTAACCCTACCTCCCCTTTCTCCCTCTTGCTCGCTCTCTCTCTCAGACCCGAGCTTGCCCGTACATAGACGTCGCCGCCGCTCGCCGTTACCATAGCCACCGGCCACCTCGAGCCTCTCCAGGGCGTCTGGGAGCACCACCACCGGCTACCTCTTCTTCCACGACCACCGGACCAAGCCGGACCGCCCCAGGCATCCGGCGTCGACCGTTTCCTCCGCCACGGCCAAAGAAGTTCCTCGCCGTCGATCTGCCCCACGCCGTCTTCCTCGCGCTTCTCCGAGCTCGGCATCCATCTCTGTGAGCACGCGCGCATCTTTTCCCCTTAGACCGAGCTTGATTTCGAGCTCCGGCGCCGTTTGCCCCTTTGCTGATTCCGGCCGCCGCCATTTGTGCTCGTCGTCGGTGTTGTAGCCATCCGCCGCTTGAACCGGTTGTGCCGTTAGGTTCGTCTCTTCGCACGTGTGTGCTTCGCGTAGTCGTCGCTCCATTTGGCTGCCGAAGCGCGTCTCCGGTGGCACGCCGCCACGTCGGGCCTCGCCGCCAGCTTTGTGTGCGCGCGCGCGTTGAGTTTGACCCGGCCCTGTCTCACTGACAGTGGGCCCGGGGCTTTAGCTGTTAATTAGGCGCTAAATAGTCTGCTAATAAACGCTGATAGCTGGGCCCCTCTGTTACAAATGATTCAGTTAAAACGTTACACTGCCATGCGGGTCCAATTACACTATAGCAATTAGTTAAGCTAATAAAACAGTTTAACTAGAATGTCTCTATGACACGCGGGTCCCACAGGCCCTTTGACCAGTCAACCGTGGACCAGTCAACTGCTGACTGGGCAGTTGACTGGCTCCACTAGTCAGTCACCGGTGCACACTGGGTGCAGTGCACCGGGTGCACCTAGCCTTTTCCTGCACTATGCATAATTCGAATTGATTTAATTCCAGAAATTTCAGAAATTGCTTAAAACTTTAGAAAATCATATAAAATAATCCGTAGCTCAGATCGAAAAACTTTGTACATGAAAGTTACTCAGAACGACGAGACGAATCCAAATACGCGGTCCGTTCGTCCGCCACATGTCCCTAACTATCCGAACATGGAACCGTTCCCCTCCGGTCATCTGTCTAACAAATGTCCGGAACCGGGAAAACATTCCCGGATGGATTCCTCCTTCCTCGATGACGTGCAATCATACGTTAGGACACACCCGGCACTGCATATTGTCATGCCGTACTTTGTGTTGCTCATGTTTGCTCTATATTTATACTGTTTCCTCCCCCTCTTCTCTCTCGTTAGACCCCGACGCAGTTCCCCGAGACCGACGCAGCTCCGGAGCCCGAAGACACCATTGACAACCTTGCCCTTGCCGCCGAGCAACCAGGCAAGCCCCCCCCCTTTGATCATCCCGATATCGCCCATTCTAATTTCTCATGCTTGCATTAGAATTGCTGCTGCTACCGCTTTACCTATTCTGATGCATAGCCTGTTTATTGTATCATGTTGTTGATAATTACCTGCATATCCTAAACTACTTAGTATAGGCTGGGTAGAGACCTATCAGTGACCCCACTAGTCCCGACCGCCCCGCTGGATTATCCGAAGACCCGATCAACGGGATTGAAGACCAGGTCCCAACACCGCACATCACCCCCCCTTAGTTGTAACGACACTGCAGCGTTACTATCGAGTGCCGAGGGTGAAACCTCTTGTAGCACTTCTGATGTTAACTCTGTAGAGTAGCTATTTGGTCGTGGTCATCGAGGGTGATTCCTCCTTCACCACTTCCGCTAACGACGCTGTCGTGCAACACATCAAGTGTGAACCCATCGAGGGTGATTCCTCCGAGTTCACCTTGACGGATACATCGAGTAGGAACCCAACGAGGGTGATACCTCGGATTCCCCTGATGTTATGGACACACAGATACTTGGACTTTACACTGTTACTTGGATAGGCGGGTCGACCCTGAGGGGTACCCGCGTGCGCCTGAGAGGCGAGTGTTGTGTAGACGGGTGCCTGTGTGGTGCCCGAGTGATGAATACGAGGCGCGGCCGGGCATTCTTGGCCCTTGCTGCAAGTCCTCGAGACGGGGCGATGGGGTCACATCTTTCGTGAGTCTCTGCTCGTTACCGCAAGCCCAAGGTACTAGCGATTTGGATATTTGATCCGAGCAGGCCTCTGGTCTGATAGCACTAACCATCACGTGGGCATAGTATGGGCGTTCTGCATCGTATGCATCAGCCGAAAGCTCTGTCAGACGTCCAGTTCAGCATGGCGGCACGGTCGGATCGTGTCGGCCACCCGAGGCGATGCTGGTATCCACCCTGTGCGCAACGACCCGGAGGGCGAGGGGCGATGGCCAAGACCCCCTTGCGCTTAGGATGTAGACCAGCGAGGACCTCTCTGCTGAGCTGTAGGTAGGGTTGCGGTGTGTCGTTTGGCCGAGGCCAGGCATGACCCTGAAAAGTGTGTCCGGCCGGAGTTAATCGAGCGTGTTGGGTAAGTTGGTGCACCCCTGCAGGGAAGAAAACTTCTATCGATAGCCTGTCCTACGGTAACGGACACTCGGAGTTGTATCCTGATTGATACAATTAGAACTGGATACTTGGATACTATGGCTCTGGGATTGCTTCTCGCAGGGAGTCGAGAAGGGATCTCAGGACGAGGTTGATGACTGTATGGCTCTGGGATTGCTTTCTCGCAGGGAGTCGAGAAAGGATCTCTGGGTGAGGTTGAGACTTAATGATACTGCTACATTATATGGTACTGTCTACACTCTTCTAATGCTGCAAGACCTCTGAAGATGTTAGTCTTCGATAGGACTAGGCTTTCCTCTCTATTCTAGCATTTCTGCAGCCCAGTCCACATATACAGCCTCTCTTTGAAAATGTTGCATATGTAATGTAGATCCTTGCTTGCTGAGTACTTCTGAGTACTCACGGTTGCTTTGTTTTCCTTTTCTCCCCATATCAGTTTGACGTGACCAAGATGACGGAGCCCCTAAGACAGATGCCCCGTCGATCGACTACTACTACTACCCAGAGGATGGATACTACTACGAGTTGACTGACGACCAGGAGTAGGATCGGAGGGTCCCATGCAGGAGGCCTACGCCTTTCGATCGTAGTGTTTTATTTTGCCCCGCCTTTCTAGAGGCCTTTCTGTTTCTGTTTAATATCTGTACTCAGATATCTGATGCTTCCGCTGACGCTTGTTCGCAAGCTTATGTATTCGAGCCCTCGAGGCCCCTGGCTTGTAATATAAAGCTTGTATGATTTTATTTATGTTTTAGAGTTGTGTTGTGATATCTTCCCGTGAGTCCTTAGGCTTGATCGTGTGCATTTGCGTGTATGATTAGTGCACGATAGAGCCGGGGGCGTCCCACAGAACTAGTGCACTGTAAAAGTAGCAGATAGTAGGTGGCTGAAAAATAAATGACAGGAGACATATGATAGCTCTACAACATTGCATGGCAAACAAAATTAGATTCTACTACGTATGATTTTGTAATATATGAGCACAGGGATGGCTGGGAAATGTAGGTACTCCTCCAGCACACCACCACATGTGGTCCTATGAAAATAACAGTCGACTGAAAATAAATAGGCCAGTCAATTTTTTTATGAACTGTCCGATCTACAAGGAATGGGCAGATGGCCTTCGTCTACCTCCCGCCAGTCACTGTTGACGATCTTTCTCGAACCGCTAGCGACCACCGGCCCATACCCCTGCCTCTGCCGCCCCGCCCTCCCCTCGACCTCACACCACCGCCGTGCTTGGCAGCGCCCCCCGGCCATCCCTTTAAGTCCGGCCGACCTCCAGATCGGGCGCCAGCAGCTCCTAGGCCCCACACACCCCTAAGATAAACACCGAGGTGCTGCTTCACCGGCGTAATAGGCGGACTAGCGCCTGTTACGCCGGGGAATGCTTCCTTTAATTAGGAATCAACTGACCAGGAATTGAAATCCAGGGGGGCAACGGACCTCTAGCTAAGGTGAAATAGTATATGAGGAGAAACCTTGTGCATCGCGAGTTACTAGGAACATCTAGTATCAGGAAGAAGGTGTAGGAAGAGGCGGTCAACTAGTGTCTTCTGTGGGATGAATACCATGCAAGCAGACACGTAAGATTTGCACGAATAAGGGAAGAGGAGTACCAGTTCCGGTTGCCAGTGCTGTGTCCTCCTGATATCGCGGTGATGTTCTTCTTTTTACCGAGGAACCGATGTTTTGGAGGAGGGTGGAGCCTTGGATGAACCCATGGCCAAATTGTTGACTGTGTTGCGGTGGCCGTCTGTCGGCGGAGGGGAAGCAGATCCGAGGCGGCGAAGGACGGTGTAGCGGGAACAGCTCCGGTGCGGTGGACGGTGGCTACGTTGGAGTGGCAGCGGTGAGGCGGAGGATGGCGTGGTTGAACTGGCTGGGGTACAGTGCATGTCGGCGTCCTGGAGGCAGCTCGGCCTCGGCTTCAACTACTAGCCGTGGAGGGCGTTGCGGTTGCGGTTGCGGTGGACGACGACGTTTGGGTATAGGCTCCGGCATGATGGAGGAGGGCGGCGGTTGGTGGGTGGGATGTGGTGGCAGACGGAGGACGCCGGGGTTTCACGGCTGGTGGAGAGGTAGTTTTGGCGCCCACGGAGTACGAATGGGGAATCAGACGGGGGGGGGGGGGGGGGAGCTAAGGGGGAACCATGTTTCGGTCTGGGACGCGTTTGTTTGAAATTTGGGGAAAGTACAAACTTTGCCCCCCTATTAAATTTCGGACCTACTGCGGGTCGGGGGTAGGACGGTAATCCCAGGTGTCCCAAATAGTGGGCGGGAGCGATTTCGGCCGAGCGAATGTGTGTTTAGGCGGCCACGTTGTGTGAATGTTTTTCGGACGCGGTTGTGTGGCGTCTAGATGAAGTTACAAACCTACCCCGGTTTAGACATATAGACGTCGGGGCGGTAGGCTTCACGGGTCGGAGTTAGAAAAGTAATTTCCTTCTACCAAACATTGGTCTCACGCGGTTTCGGGCGAGTAGAGGCTCTTTTGGCGCTTCGTTTGAAATTTTGAAACAGAAGCATTCACGTTTAGAGTACTCTTGAACTTTGAGGATTGACCTAAATAGATGTGACGCCCACGCCGCTGCCCGACGCTCGCCGCCTCGCCCTCTCCCTCGCCGGCCTCCCCACGCTCGCTGCCCTTGTCCCTACGGCCCCGCGGTGAGGCCCCGTCCTCTCCTCCTTCCCCCGCACGCGCGCGTGCTCGATCTTCCCGTGCCGCACACCGCGTGCCCCTGCCGTGCTGCTCCTCCTACCGCCCGCGCACCCACGCGCGCTCGCTCGTGCGGGGCCGTGCCCGAGCCTCTAGTGCTCAGCGCTCCGCCGCCCACACCATGACCTCGCACCGGCCAAGCCTGCTCACCGCGCCCCCCCGCGCCTCTCCCCCCCCCCGCTCTCTGCTGCGAGCTGCAGCTGCTGCTGCGGCCGCCGGCAGCTCGTCCTGGCCGCGCCCGCCTCTGGTCGCCACCACTCCGCCTGCACCAACCATCGCCCGCGCCTACCACCGCCCCTGATCACCTCCTGCCCACCCCGCCGCGCTCTGCCCTACCTCCGCCGCGGCCTCGCGCCCACACCGGCCACGGCCGCCGCTGCTCTGCTCGCCGGGGCGCCCGTTCGGGCGATGCCGCGCCCGGCGTTCACGCCCATCGGGCGCCGACGGCCTCGCCCGCTAGCGCGCCTGACCCGCTAGGCCCCCTGAGTCTATGACCAGTGGGGACCCGCCCCTAGAACGTTTAAAAAAAGAGTTTAAAAAAGAATTAAAATAAATAAATATTAACTAATTCGTTAATTAAATAATTAAATAATTAATTAATTCTGTTTAAATTAACTAATTAAGTTTAATTAGCTTAATGACTAATTGGATTAATTAACTACTGTTAATTAGCTAAATAGTCACTGACAGGTGGGACCCACCTGTCAGGTTGACCCAGTCAACAGTACAGTTGACTGCTGATGTCATGATGATGTAATAATTTATTTTTGAATTAAATTAATCTGTTAATTCCAGAAAATCATTAAAACTTTAGAAAATCATATAAAATAAACCGTAGCTCAGATCGAAATACTTTGTACATGAAAGTTGCTCAGAACGACGAGACGAATCCGAATACGCAGACCGTTCGGCCGCCACACGTCCCTAGTATAGCGAACAAGCAACCGTCCCCCTCCGTTTCATCTCTCCGAAAATGCCAAACTTCGGGAAAACATTCCCGGATGTTTTCCCTCTTCACCTATATCGTGTAGCACCACGTCAGAACACCCCTAGCTCTGCGTAATGTCATGTCATGCTCTTGTTTACTTTATATTTACTGTTTCCTCCCCCTCTTCTCTCTCGGTAGACCCCGCTACAGATGCATTTCTCGAGACCGACATAGCTCAGGAGCCCGACGACACCACTGACGACCTTGCCCTTGCCTCCGAGCAACCAGGCAAGCACCCCCACCTTGAGCATACCGATATCGCCTACTCTTTCTCTCTCATGCTTGCATTAGAAATTGTTGCTGCTACTGTTTAACCTATTCTGATGCATAGCCTGTTTATTGTAACCTGCATTTGAAACCTTACCTGCTTATCCTAAACTGTCTAGTATAGGCTGGGTAGAGACCTATCAGTGACCCCACTTGTCCCGACTGCCCCGCTGGATTATCAGAAGACCCGATCAATGGGATCGAAGACAGGCCCCGGCACCGCACATCACCCCCTTGGTTGTACGACACTGCATCGTTACCAGCGAGTGCCGAGGGTGATACCTCGTGTAGCACCCCTGATGTTAACTCTGTAGGGTAGCTATTCGGTCGTGGTCAACGCGGGTGATTCCTTCTTCACCGCTTCCGATAACGACGCTGTCGTGCACCACCTCAAGTGTGAACCCATCGAGGGTGATTCCTCCGAGTTCACCTTGATAGATACATCGAGTAGGAATCCAACGAGGGTGATACCTCGGATTCCCCTGATGTTATGGCCACACGGATACTTGGACTGTACTACTGATACTTGGAAAGGCGGGTCGACCCTGAGGGGTACCCGCGAGTGATATGGAGACGGGTTGACCTGGATGGTGCCTGAGTGATGAATACGAGGCGTGGCCGGGCATTCTTGGCCCTTGTCGCAAGTCCTCGAGATGGGGCGACGGGGTCACATCGATCATGAGTCTCTGCTCGTTACCGCACTACCAACACACTACGATTTGGATATTTGATTTGAGTGGGCCTCTAGCCTGATAGCACTAACCATCACGTGGGAAAAGTTATGGGCACTCCGCATCGTGGCATCAGCCATAAGTTCTGTTAGATGTCCAGTTCAGCATTGTGGCACGGTCGGATCGTACCGACCATCCGAGGCGGTGCTGGTATCCACCCTGCACACAACGACCCGGAGTGCACAGGGCGATGGCCCAAGACCCCTGAGCGCTTAGGTTGTAGACCGGCGGGGACCTCTCTGCTGAGCTCTAGGTAGGGTTGCGGTGTGTCGTTTGGCCGAGGCCGGGCATGACCCGGAAAAGTGTGTCCGGCCGGAGTTAAGCGAGCGTGGTGGGTAAGTTGGTGCACCCCTGCAGGGAAGAACTAATCTATGCATAGCCGGATCCTCGGTAACGGACACTCGGAGTTGTATCCCGATCGATACAACTAGAACATATTGCTGAGATGAGATATGGATATTATGGATCTGGGATTACTTTCTCGCAGGAGTCGAGAAAGGATCTCAGGACGAGGTTGATGACTGTATGGCTCTGGGATTTCTTTCTCGCAGGGAGTCGAGGAAGGATCTCTGGGTGAGGATGAGACTTAATGATACTACTACTATATACGGTACTAATCTACACTCTTCTAATGTTGCAAGACCGCTGAAGATGCTAGTCTTCGATAGGACTAGGCCTTCTCTCTATTCTGGCATTTCTGCAGCCCAGTCCACATATACAGCCTTCCTTTGATAATGTTGCATATGTAGTGTAGATCCTTGCTTGTTGAGTACTTCGGATGAGTACTCACGGTTGCTTTGCTTTCTTTTTCCCCCATATCCCTTTTGATGCAACCAGATGACGGAGCCCCTGAGACAGCTGCCCACACCGACGATCGCTACTACTCCCCGAGGGTGGTTACTACTACGAGTTGGCTGACGACCAGGAGTAGGATCGGAGGGTCCCAGGCAGGAGGCCTGCGCCTTTCGATCATAGTGTTTTCTTTTGCCCTGCCTTCTAAGGGCCTATCTGTGTTATCTTTATTATCTGTACTCATATATCTGATGCTTCCACTGACGCTTGTATGCGAGCTTATGTATTCGAGCCCTCGAGGCCCCTGGCTTGTAATATAAAGCTTGTATGACTTTATTTATGTTTTAGAGTTGTGTTGTGATATCTTCCCGTGAGTCCTTAGGCTTGATCGTGTGCATTTGCGTGTATGATTAGTGCACGATTGAGCCGGCGGCGTCACAATAGACAACGTTAAATTTGAACTTGTATGTTTGAAAACCTCATTAAATTATGCGCTTCTTTTTGAATTTTTGACACTTGAAAATCCTATAACTACGATTATTTTGGAACGGAGGAGGTAAATTTGAATCTATTTTGTACACAACTATATATGCTATTATGTACAAAAGAAGAGCAAAGATTGGTGCCCCCATAATTTAGGTATGATTTACAAATGCCATGATCTCAAATTCAAATAATTGAATGGACTTCATGTTGAATTCGAATTTTTTAAACCACCTTAAGTTGAATTTAAATGTATGCTAGTTCATAGCTAGCTATTTATAATGTTCATTGTGTAACTTTTGTATGTATAATGTGCTTTACACACACAATATGAACTATACTCACGTTTATATTCGAATTGCTAAAGCGATGCATTGTCTGGAGTTCAAAATACTGACTCTATGGATCAATTATGTCGAATAATAACATAGGCATGCTCAAATTCGATAGAATATAGATGTCTGATGGATCAATGACCGTTCCTTACGCGAATTGCAAATATCATGATCCCATCCTAATATTTGGATACAATTTATATTTTTAATCAATGTGTACATCAGTCTTTTACGTGTAGTTTCACTCTCCATAGGCCCCTCCTCACACACGCGCTAACTTTCTCTCTCACACATACGCGCACACGGTGTATATCCATCGGTGGTCTCTCACACATGTTCACACACTCTCTCCCGAGGTGTCTTTCTCGCACACATGCTCTCGATATCACCCTCCCTCCCTCTCGCAACCATTTACGACTGTTTTCACTAACCTTTATCACAAGCATTCTTTCTCTCACACGCATACGCACACACAATCCCCATCGACCCTTTCTCTATACATAGACCTGGCCTATGTGTCTCCTGCACGCACATTATCTTTAGGCTTGTCTCGCACGCATTGTCTCCACCTCTCTTCCTAATTGACGAGTATGATTCCAGCAGAGCATTCTGTAGGATGCCCCTTAAAGTTAGGTTGGATGAATGGTAATATCAGAGATAAGGGGTTACCTTAGTCCGAGGACCTAGAGTTACAAATCCTAGCTGGCTTTGTCAATGGACATAGAGTCCTTCACGACTCTGGTATCTTTGTCTTGTACAACTAGTCCTCCATGGGTCTCCCTGAATGCGTCACAGGCCGACCAATGTGGCGCAGGACGGAACCGAACCAAGGGCCTCACCTCGGCCCACCGGACCTCACGCGGTGACACACCCTCTGCCCCTAGGTGTCGTTATCTTCTCACACCCACACATACCAAAACAGACACCACACAAAAAAAATTCTCCTCATGCCTCTATCCCCTCCCCCCTTGCATATACACACTCAAGGGCTTCTCTCGCTGTGACATCCTATTCGTCTCTCTCTCTCTAGACCTCTCTCATTTCTCGTGCTATCTCTCCCACATCGCCCCCCCGGCCGGCCCCTCTATCCATGCCTCTCTCGAATACGTAATACGTGCACATACCCTCTCTAGGCCCTGCCAAATATGTCAACTACACATTCACACATGTTACATCACGTACCCCATTGATCTAAAAAGCCCTCTCTTCATGTTTATTTTGCATACAACATTCCTTTTGAATAAAACCACACAAAGTGTGGCCAAAAAATTATTTTAGAATTTCTACATATATACAACATTACAAAGTTATATGGAGGAGAATGAACGTTAATTTGCATTGCTTGGTGCACCCAATGTTATTTATTCCGCACTGTGAATTTTTATATTTTTATACTATATATAAAGTTAGTCATAATAAAGAGAAACGAAGAGCATCTCTCTCTCCATCGCATACACCCCCTCTATGCCCCTTTCACGTACGCACACAAACTATCTCCAGGTCCTCTAAAAGTACGCCCCCAGCACATTCATGCATGTTTCATCTTTCTCTCGCGATATATACAGTGACGATTATTGTATTTGAAGTGAAAGCACGATACGTACATTGGACTTCAGAATCCACTCATTACGGTCACCATTTACGTTTTGTGGTTATTACACAGTCACGGGCTCACTGTACAGCTCTGTATTTGCTCAAGACACGACTAGTTGACCAGTTAAACGCTCCATGTGGCACCTCTAGTGTTGCATCACATTATCTCACTACCATTGGGCCCACCTGTCGGCGTGTATAAGAATGAAAACAAACGATAAAAAAATATTGGACGGTGGTTCGAAGTCATGACCGCGGGCACAGCGGACAAGGTGGCCTTATATTGGTATGTTGAGCCGTCTGTTTTAACACACAGGAGCTGGTGTGGTGATTATACACACACGAACTGCATGCACGCAACACTCACACATACACACGCAGCCACACACGCACGCAACACTCACACGTACACACGGAGCCACGCACGCACACAACACTCACACGCACACACGCACGCATGCATGCACACACACCACACGACCAACACACACTCTCACGCTCAAGTGCTCAACCTACACGTGCATGCACACACATCAGGCCCGGACAGACACATACACAACCAGGTGGTTCCCGCGCACGGGTTGGAGTCTTGTCGCGCCTGCGTAAATTTGTGTTTATCTTACCTTTTTCCTATGCGAACTGATAGGTGGGACCCACAAGGAACGTGGTCAATTTAACCAGTCAACATAGTGTCACGCAGACTATTTGGCCGGTCAACAAAGTGCAATCCGATGCTGAACGGTGAGCAAGTGACTGTATAATCACCGCAAAACATATATAGAAACCGTAATGAGCGTATTCTGAAGTCCGGTGACCGTATTACGCTTTTCGCTTGAAATACACTGACCGCCAGTGTATTTATCTCTTCTCTCGCTCTCTCTGTGAAGCCGAGTAGGCCAACGTGCCAGTGCCTAAATTGGCGCACGCCACCCCATTATTGCACTACTGATTTCGTAAGAGCGAAAAAGCATTCATGTCTACTGTACAAACTGTAGATCTGAGTTACAAATGCTATGAAGAGCAATACAAATATTTGAATCCACTTATGCCCAATTTCTCTCTGTAGGCCCTCCAAAAGTACATCCCTACACGTTCTCGCATGTTACATCTAACAACTATGCAATAAAGCACTACTACTACACTCTAACACAATAAATCATATGTGTTTTTAGTTTTACTAGATCTCATATTGTTACTTAATTATTCAGTTTGCATACATTAAAATTGCCTTTGAAATGTATGGCTAGTATCATCTACCGCGCGGGAAAAATCCCGCCCTTGCCTGTTTAATCGGGTTTGTATCGATGGATCATGCGAAACAGCAAAACTATAGTAGTACTACAGTACAAGTAACAGTTCACTGGGCCGTCGTGTCGTGTACTCCTCCGTCGTAAGAGTGGAGCGCTCGCTTTCATAAATGTTCTAGTCTCTTTCGCCGACATGTGGGACATCAAGCAACCCGGTCCACGTGCCATACCGAAATAACAGTGAAGAGCAGCAGGGGTGAAGCACCCCAGTCATGGCGCCAGCATAGTAATGAGCAATGAGGCGTCAAATCACAAAGCTGCACATTTCCCGCAGTTAAGTTGGAGGGACGAAGTAATGCTAAAAAAAGAAGTTGGAGGGACGAAGCAACCATCATTTCACTCGTTGCTGAATCCGCTTCTCCCTCATCTTCTTCAAGTTAACCACGTGTTGCTTCTGCCGTTGTTCTGCCTCATGTGGGACGCGGATCGGCTTGGTGAAGCACTGACGCGTGGGACCGCATGTTAGCAAACCGCAAGGCCAACGTCCTCTAAAAATAAGAACCCCCCCCGCCTTCCGCACGGCAAAATCACCTCCTTTTTACTAATCTTGATACTATAATTTTTTAGATCAATATAATCGAGATTTGTATAGATAGCACACAGGAGCAAAACCAAGTGGTACGGTTAAGGGCATCCACAATGTGTAGCCAAATGTGAAAATAGCTTTTGGCATATCGATGGGAACCATTGTGGAGGGTGCTGCCAAAGCCAAAAAGATAGAACCGAAGCTCCCGAATTGATTGATTGAAGGAATAGAAAAATGAACCTCTCTTCTCTTTCTCCCGTGCTTGGACGCATGTATAGTATAGAGCACAGAGTCTACTCCCATGTCCCTTCTATCAAAATTCACAAAGCAGTGAGGCATCAAATCACAAAGTACGGACGAAGCAACCATCATTTCACTCTTCGCTGACTCCGCTTCTCCATCGTCTTCTTTGAGAAACCACCTTACCGCACTAAGCTGGACGGACGACGTTATTGTGTAGTACTAGTACATTTACGCCTCCTTTGGTTCAACGGACTTCTTGGATGCAATGAAGGCGGTTATCTCATCTTGTAGGCGGCACTTGTGAACGACTTACCGTGGTCTCCCTCAATGCTGTGCTCCGTCGAACGCACTTCGCCAAAGCCACAACGTTTGAGATATCGTCGATGTCACCGCAATGGGGAAGGAAGTCAAATAGTTACTACCTCCATTTTTTTATACAAGGCCAGTATCAAAATTACAATTTGCAGAAGGCCACTAACACTAATCGAGGCAAAATTGATGGGGTTTGCCTCGTACTAGCAACCAAGGACATTAATATACCCTTGCATGCATGCGGAAGTGAGAAGGTTGTTTTGCATGGCGCTGCATTAATCAAGCAATGAGGAGTGAGATGGTTAGCTCTTTTGGCATTGGAGAAAAAAATACGCATTAATTGACATGTCAAACGAGGATTTGTATCGATCAATCCCGCGAAGGAAAACCCCGCCTTTCTAACAATATTGATTTCATATTGTGAATCTTGATATTTTTCTCTATAAACTTAGTCAAAGTTGACAAAGTTTGACTTTGACCAAATCTTATATGCAGACTAAAAAGAAACGGAGGGAGTACGTACTTGTATCCTGTTTGGGTCTAGGCCTTGCATTGCCATACTTCGCCACACATTTTTGCCAAGCTTGGCTAAAGCTTTCCAAAATGAAAAGGAGGTACACTTGCGCACGGCTGTCGCGGTCGCACCGCACCCTCACACAGTCGCTCCTGCACGCCGCAAACCCAACCAAGGGAACGCACCCTCACTGACACGTGCTACCGCATGTGATCAAACCAAACTCAGCCATCCTACCACTGACACATAATTTTCGTTCATACAGTATGTTTATCCAACCGCATGTTGGGGAAGATCCGTGCGACCCGTGCGGTGGTCTGTTGGGGAAGAAGAAGAGGTGAGGAAGAAGAAGGGTTAGGAGACGTAGGATATTCATCCAACCGCCTGAAATGGTCGACTGACCCAAATGATGAAAGTCAGGCGACTTGCATAAATATATGTTTTTACACAGCAAAAGATTCCAAAAAACAAGAACATCAAGAAAAACTATCACTGCTCCCGGAACGAGACGGCCTCGTCGTCTTTGGCTGCCGGCGCAAACCAGCCGTAGCTGCCGACGTGTGTCTCCGCACCGTGGTTATCCTCGGCCTCCAGCTACTCGTTCACGGGGAGCGTGCGGGCGCTCTGCATGGATGCGAGCA
The DNA here is from genome assembly GCA_011799875.1 of Thinopyrum elongatum. Classification (NCBI taxonomy): domain Eukaryota; kingdom Viridiplantae; phylum Streptophyta; class Magnoliopsida; order Poales; family Poaceae; genus Thinopyrum; species Thinopyrum elongatum. The sequence continues at coordinate 105,548,680 of CM022301.1, forward strand.
CCGCCCGGTTCACATCCACAATGTTTGGTTCCGCCTGCAGGAGGGCCTAGATGGCAGCGGCATCCGCGCGCTCCGCGTCGAGTTGAGCCTCCACCGCCCGGTTCAAGTCCAGGACGTCCGGTTCCGCCTACAGGAGGGCCTCGATGGTAGCACCATCCACGCGCTCCGTGTCAAGTTGAGCCTTCGCCGCCCAGTTCACATCGACGACATCCGGTTCCGCCTGCAGGAGGGCTTCGATGGCAGCAGCATCCGCGCGCTCCGCGTCGAGTTGAGCCTCCGCCTCTCGGTCCTCCTTTAGGATCGCCAGGTTGAACCGCTGGTCGCCTGCACCATGGGGGACCCGGACGCCGGCACGAAGTCGACGTCCATCGTCTCATATGCATCGGGGGCCTTCTGCGCCGCGACCTCCGCCATGAACATTGGATCGGCTTCCTCCTCCTCGGAGCTTGGCTCCAGAGAACTCGGGGATTGGCCCGCCACAAAGCGAGCTTGGGAACGGAGGTCTGTGGCGCCGACCGCCGCCATGATTTCTGCGTGGCGCTTCGGCGTCAGCATCTTGTAGTACATGATCTTGCGGTGCACCATGGTTTTCCAGCGAACTAGGGGACGGCTGATGCGGGCTAGGGGATTGAAAGGTGTGGGAATGGGCTGGAGGGGAGGTGTGGTTTTGGGGCAGTGGTGACCGGCTGGCAAGTAGCTGGCGTAGGCCGAGCAGCGAAGGTTCTGGTGTGAATAGTGGTTCCGGTGATGACCGGTCAATCGGTTTTGACTGTGCGGAGTTTGCAAAGCCGGACGGCTGGAGCCTAGAGAGTTGTGGGGTGGGGTGGGTCCAAAGTTTCGGAGATTCATGTGGCAGACGTCCGGACCTCCCCACCGTTCCTGTCGATGATGAGGCGGTGACTTCGTAAATCTCAAGATGACTAGCAAGATGCTCGTGCATTGCACGGAACATCAGGATGCATTTTTTTATGATATCTCGAGAATTTCATCGAAAAATGGTATCTCGAGAATTTCGTCGAAAAATGACATCTCGAGAAAGATGAGAGATAAGGTGAGGAGGAGTGGGGCGCGGTGGTGATTGGTGGTTGGACTTAGCGGAGGCATGGGGATGGATGACGCCGGCAGCAGCCACCATGCCAGATTGTTCTAGAGGCTTCCTTTTTTAATTACTCAACAATGAAGTTGTGGGAGATAAGGATGAACGATAGAGGTGCGGGTATCCGTTTGCAAAATTTCCATAGTTTGCTTTCTATTCGTCAGATATAGATCGGACGGTCTATATTGCAAGATGGCATGCACACCATCATCACCGAGAGTAGAGATAGAGGTATGACGGCTCAGTCTCTCGAAGGTGCTCATAGGGGTAGGGTGTGCATGTGTGCGTTCATAGGGGTGAGTGTATGCGAGCATGTATGAGCGCTTGTGTCTGTACTGTGTTAAAAAAAGGAGTACTCTAAGTATGCAAGTTCATAAGGAACGGACGGTGTACATCACTCTTGTCGCGTTCGCGTTGCACCCCGGCACGCTGGACCCTCCATGTCGCTCACCGAATGGAACGCGCTTCGTCTTGCGTTTTCGCTTGCTTGTGGGACCGCAGTTGAGAGCAAACCGACGTCCCTCCCCCTCCCCCGCCCGCGTCATTTATACTACTAGAAGAGAGAGAGGTCAGCCGAGTGTTACTAGTACTCCCTCCATTTTATGCGGAGTAAATAAAAATGGAGTATACTACTAGTACTTTGAGCACTGCATACTCTACTGCAGATGTTGTCAGTACTCCACTAGTACTACTACTTCTACTACTATTGGACAGGGAGCTTAAAAAAAGTTACTATTGGACTGGCTATACGTGGCGAAATCCTAGTAGGAAGAGCATGCGCGAGAACAAGCATTCACATGTTTGAAAACAAATTGGAAACCATCTCTGTTTGAATACAAATCTAGGAGTACGTACGAATCTAACAATATTGATTGGGCGTTATTGAATGTTGATACTTTTTTCTGTAAGTTTGATCAAAGTAGAGATACTTTGACTACACATAAAACTTATATGTAAACTAGAAAGGATCGGAGGGAGTATATTGTACGTTCAAAAGCGAAACTTACATTGAATAGCCTTTATATATGATTTGCTGATGCTATGATCACCGGTTCAAAATTTTGAATCCGCCTTAGGTATCACACATGCACCCACTCGTTCTCTTTCGGTTTCATCTCGAGGTCTGGAGATTGGTTTAAAGAGGACTAGGGTGGGTACAGTACGTTCGTTTCGCTTTTGAACATACAATATACTCCCTCCGATCCACACAGACCCCCTCGGGTCATTTCTATCATAGAAACACACCAAACCTTTATCTCCTTGCACGACACGCACTTGATCTCTCAACATCAATCGATCTCGTCAAGATGTGTTGGGGCATGAACCGAATGGGATGTCAAAACTAAGATGGGAAGCGATACATAGTGGAGGCAAAGTGAAACTTTAAACAAACCGTTTGTGTGTATGCATGTCGGAGAAATTGCAACATTGGAAATACAAGCATGGTCTAGGCCCACATGCGAATGATACTCGGCGGAATGTTCAAATGAGGCATGCGGGAGGATGGACGCACTACAAAAAAAAGACACGTCCGTGACATTTTGGGCTGAACGGATTTTTTTTCTGTCATGCTTATGACACTTCTATGACGATAATTATGACAAAATCACGTATCATCATAGATGTGGTGGGCTCCTACTTCTATGACAAAAAATCGTGACAGAAAATGGGCTTTTCATCCTGGGTGGGCCGGGGACGCACCTGCATGACATTCTTTGGGCCATCCATGATGGAAAAAATCATGGTAGAAGCGAGGGCGAGGAAAATATCGGGGAGTTCCCGGTTACGGTGGGTGGTCAGGGCCGAGCGATGCATGGAGGTTTGCGTGTTTCTCTCGTACATGTACGCCCGTGTGTGCGAGGCGTTGGGCTCTAACTGAACCCGAGCGAGGCGTTGGGCTCTAACTGAACCCGAGCGATTGCACTAGCTACGTTACTGAACCCCGATTGATCCCTTGGCTGTTAACTAAACCCGAGTGATTCCTTCGCTACTGCTGCTCACTGAAGCCGATCGAAGCTGCCTCTTGATGAATAGTCCCAGGTGGGGGTTGGATGAACAGTTCCCGTTGGAGGTTGGATGAACAGGATCCCGTGGTAGTAGAAGCCGTTGCCGCTGGATGACAAGGACCCCGATCGAGGAGGTGGGGGTAGATGAACAGTAGCCGGTGGAGGGACCCCGTGGAGGGCTGGTTGAACAGGAGCCGGTGGAGGCTGGATGAACAGGACCCCATGGATGAACAGTAGCTGGTGGAGGTAGGAGGAAGTCGACGGTGGATGAACAGTAGCCCGTGGATTCCAGTTTTGCGGTACGCCACACCCCTCCCGATGAACAGGACCCCGTTTCGACCATAGGCGCTCCAACACAAGTCCATTTCCTCCGTTTTGCGGTATGCCACACCCTCCCGATCAACAGCACCCCATTTCGATCGTAGGAGCTCGAACACAAGTCTGTTTCCTCCGTTCTGCGGTACGCCAGACCCTTCCTGATGAACAGGACCCCGTTTCGACCGTACGCGGTCGAACAAAAGGCCGTTTTCCTCTGTTTTGCGGTACGCCAGTCCCCATTCCAGCTGTTCTGTCCAAGCCGGTTGGCTCCCGATGAACAGGACGACGTCGCTATACACGTTAGAGACCCCGCTCGTATGTACGTATGTAGCCGTATTTACTTTCTTGCATCGTGGTTGTACGTATGTGTACACGATATAGACGAGACTGCGTGACATGCTACATCGGCGCCTCTACTTCAACACGTGCCGCTCCTTACTTGGCCACGGTACATCGCTGCAGAGAGACCGATCGACTGCTATGTACATACACGTTCGCGGCCAGGCAGATAACGCTACCTTCACTTCAACCTGGTGGGTCCCAGCTATCAGGGGGTAAGAAGGCAGTTCCTTTCGTGCGAAGATAAAGCCGGGTGGAGGAATCATTATTTTGCACGTAATAAGGAGGCACTTCCTTGCGTGCGGCCATGGACCCAGCTGTCAGCCTCTCCACTTACAATCCTCTTCTGATGGCTGTCGTTTGTTGACCGTGTTGATGACGCCGTACCGCCCGAGAGCACCAAGGTGGTGGATGACGGCGTGACCTAGGAAGGGAACGACCCGGAGCCAGGGAATACGCAGTAGTGGATGCCCACGCAGAGGGGAGTACGAGGGTTGACTGGTTCGGCTGTGGTTTGAGGCTACCGTTGCCGGAGAATAATAGAGGGTGTGGATGAGTAGAGGGAAGGCCTGGCCTGCGGTGGGATTAGGGTGGGGCGGTGAGGCCTGTGTGGCAGCACAGCCGACCACGGGAGGTAGGAGCAGGTGGCACGGCCGGCGCTGGTTTGGGCGGCTGGAGCAAGAAGACCAGAGATTGAAGAAGCACGACGACCGTTGGATGGACATCGTATGGTCACCGCAGCTAGAATCGTTTATATTGACTAAGTTGACAAAGCCCTGCGTCCGCATCAACTTAGTAGGCCCAAAAGTCAGCCTTCAAATATGGTGGGACCGACCTAGCAGTGGGGGTATTCATTATTTTTGTGCGTAATAGCTGGTGGATCCGAGCTGTCAGCGGGGGAATGTTTTTTTCGTGAAATATAGAGGCCCTTCCGGTCGGTCCCAGCTGTCAGGAGGAGGAATCATTATTTTGCGCGTAATAAGGAGGCACTTCCTACTCGCAAAAAAGGAGGCACTTCCTTGCGTGCGGCCGTGGACCCAGCTGCCAGCCTCTCCATGTACAGTCCTCTTCCGATGGATGTCGTTCGTTAACCATGCCGTGCCGAGAGCACCAAGGCGGTGGACAACGGCGAGGCCAAGTAAGGGAATGACCCGGAGCCGAGGAAGACTCGGCAGTTGTTTCCCACGCGGAGTGGGTACGAGGGTTCACTTGTTCGGCCGCAGTGTGAGGCTGCCGTCGTCGGAGAATAACAGGAGGTGTGGGTGAGTAGAGGGATAGCCAGGCTAGGGATGCGAGTATGGTGGGGCCATGAGGCCTGCCCGGCAGCACAGCCGGCCACGGGAGGCGGGAGCAGGCGGTTCTGCCGGCGCTGGTTTGGGCGGCTGGAGTAGGAAGATCAGAGACTGAAGAAGCACGATTGTCGTTAGATTGACATCTAACGGTCTGACGCTGGTAGAGTCGACTAAGTTTCTTTTTCTGATAAACTTTGTGTACGCATGAACTTAGTAGGCCCACAAGTCAGCCTCCAAATCTGTGGCAGACAACATAGAGCCCATTTGCTATTTTTTTTTAATAATTTGCAGCCCATTTGCTAATTCTTAAGGAAATTATTACAACCCATTTTCTGCCTAGGACCACGGTCAAAAAGTTCAACCTAATTTTGCATATTTCAGTGGAGTCCGAACTGTTTTAATCCAGAAATGATAAACATTTATTTTTTAAGAACTTATTGATTTGCCAAATAAAATATTGTTTTATTTTTGTAAGCTAATAAGACGTGGGACAATTGAGTTGGTGTTAGGGAAAACCAGTGGTAAAAAAATCAGCGCTGGGAGGGAAAACAACAACAAAAAAATAAGGATGTAAAGATGAAAAGGGAACTTTATGTATTTTCAATATAATAATACGTGTGTATTAACTAGTAAAACTATAGGTAGAGATTAGAAAACAGAAGTAGGACATGGCGTTTCAAGAGGAAAATAGAACTGGGCTGTGTGTTTGATTCAGTAAAAAAACTGCATGCGGTTGTTCTAAGAGAAAATATAACTAAGGCTGGCGGGCCGGAGGCCAGTTGATACCTGCTGGATCTTTGTGCCCCATAGTCGTCATGGGCTGGGCCTGTTAAAAACAAAACCAAGCCTGGGCAGTGTACAGCCCAGTTGAAACTTGCTCGACCTGAAAAAACAATATACCTGCTGGATCCCAGTTATCAGTCTGTACTTGCAGAATTCTCTCGTTTATTGACTACGTTGAAAACTTTATGGGTTTCACCGTCTCAGACGTCAGCATTATTTTTCCATCATGATAATAAGTGCGTGCACTTGCTTGTGTACGACCATGGACCTGCTGGTTCCGTACGATTAGGCTCTGTATGGACAACCGTCTTATGGTTCCTCGGACGAATTTCATGCAAATCGGATGGTTTTCAGTGAAAGCGGACTAAATTCATTGCATTTTACATATTTCTTTTCATTATGGAATATTTTACATATTTCAACTAATAATAACTGACTAGGCCTTTTTGTAGTCCATGGGAAGCGCTTCACGATCGAGGTCGCGACACGTAACTGTTCTGGAAGGCCCAAATCCATCGCTCCTCTCTTTTAACAATTTGCAGCTGGGCTTGGCATGCCACAGCCCAGTTCCGACGTGTTGCGTCCAACTATCAGCCTGTGAAACTGGATGGATCCCCTGCGTACTTTGAAGATGTAAAAAATTTGGAGAACTGGGAATTCGAACGGGCAGGTGCTTATGCTACCCATCAAATAAAAATCAGGTGCTTGAAAATTCATTTCGAAACAAACAATTCAGCTTTATTTCCACGTTGACCCTCGACATGATGGTTGGAAGAAAATGCCAAGTTCATACCGAAAGATCCTTAACAACAATACCAACTTGCAGATGACCAGGTAGTACAAGTACCAATACCAAACTAACTTTTAATCTTTTTAGTCCTGGCCATAGTGTTCGTCTGGTAGAAAATCTTGCAGAGGACCAGCTCCCGCTCCTTCTCTTGCTCCAGGTCCTCGAGGTGGTACTGGTGCATCACCCAGTTGGTCCTCTGCTGGTCAAAGTTCTTGTTGGTGTGCAGCACCAGAACCTTTATGCTGCCCGTCTGCCAGCCGTTGACCATCACCGGCAAGGTATTGCCGGTCTTGTGCCACATCGCGTGCATGCCGCACTCCGACTGTATCTTGCAACGCGTCTGCGTGCCCCTTTTGAACGCCCTGGAGTTGCGCTGGAAGAAATGCTTGCTTAGGCCACTCAGTGTGATACCTGCAGTACTGGCGAATACAGGTTTTAGGGTACGTAGTTGGCATTTTCATAACATCTTTGGCATGTTGTAGTCACTTGTTTCACTTTTTATTAACTGTCAAATTGTAATTGCTTCACTAGGTCTACGTCTAAAAAGAAAAATAGAGCTATAAACAAAGGAATATGTTTGTGCAAGTAGACGGCCGATCGGTGTCTCACCTGGAACTTTCTCAGGATGGGTGTAGCATATGCCGTGCTCGCTGTCGATGGTTGGTATGAACAAATCGATGAGAGAGTGAGATCTCGCACTGTCAGCACTCACTTTGGCCTCAAGGTGCTCGATCAGCTCCTGATCCGTGGGATCAAACTTGACGCCAGCCGGCAGCACCGGCCAATCCTTCTTGGACTTGCATCGGTTAATTCCAGTTAAATGGTACTCAATGTATGATCAATCAACTGTTTTAAGTAAATGATGAAAGATTTCGACAGATAAGTGGTACTCCAAATCTGAAGTCCACAATACCCGAACAAACTGGGGTCTCGGCTTCATTACTACATGTAGACTCTAAAGACTTGAAAACCCCCATAAAGAACGAAATCGTCATACAGGGCGACTGGACGAATACTCACAGGACCGGCCTCGCTGGTTCCTTCCTTCATCCGGCTAGCTTGAGGAGCATCCTTGTTGAGATTGATTTTTTTAGCGTCTTCCTTTTGACTACTTGCAATGAAGTATAGCAACTCCTGTAGCTCATCGCTCATCGTACCAAATGGATCGGAACAAGGCGGCGGCTGGGAGGCGGGGAGACCGGGAGAGAATGGGAGAGTGATTTTGTAGAGAATGCGAGAGTGCTGTTGTAGTACGAGAGGGGTGAGGCTCACTTTGGTGAACCGAACACGCCGCCGGGACTCTTGTGTCACCTCACGCGCAGCATGTTGCCACGTCAATTCAATGTGAGGACATGATGAATAATTTGACCGATGTATACTATTACTACTGTACTACTTACTAGTCGTATTTAGTGTCACATTTTAGGGCCATTTGCATTTCTATCCCTAACTCGAACCACCTACTCATATTTGCCCCTAATTTCGAAGCCTCCTCAAATTTGCCCCTCTCTCGTTAGGTGCTCTTACAAAAATGCCCTTCTGCGCCGTTACCGTCCGGTCAACGGGCTTTGACCGTCCTGAAAAAAATAGCAAAAAAAATCTAAAAAATCTAAAATTTTGTGGGATCAAAGATACTCATGTGCGCAAGGTGCGTGCAAATTTTCATGCTATTTGGACATTTCAAGAGTTCGTGGCAAGGAAAAACAGTTAATCTGTATACTTGTGAATATTAAATTTGAAATAAAATAGCAAGAAAATTCAAAAAATATGAAATTTTTTGGCATCAAAGAGGCTTGGGTGCACAAGGTGCTTGCAATTTTTTGTGATCAAATGACAAGCGAGGAGCTCTAGCAAAAAAATAGTCATTTTTCCCAAAGTTTTTTCCCGAGCCAAAGTTTGTTTTTTTCTGAACGAGCTCCTACAGTGTCCAAACGCAACAAAAATTTGCACGCACCTTGCGGACCCGAGCCTCTTTGATGCCAAAATTTTCATATGTTTTTGAATTTTCTTGCTATTTTTTTGAATTTACTATTCACAAACGTACATATTTACTGTTTTTTCTTTGCCACGAGCTCATGGAATGTCCAAACAGCACGAAAATTTGCACGCATCTTGCGAACCTGAGTATCTTTGATCCCATAAAATTCCAAATTTTTTTGATTTTTTTTGCTATTTTTTCAGGATGGTGAAAGCCCTTTGACCGGACGGTAACGGCACAGAAGGGCATTTCTATAAGTGCACATAACGGCAGAGGGGCAAATTTGAGCAGGCCTCTAAATTAGGGGCGAATATGAGTAGTGGGTTTCAGTTAGGGACACAGATATAAAAGACCCCACATTTTAACCATAGGTTTAACTAACAAAATGTCAATGCATGTCACCAAAAATTATACCATTGGAAACTATGTTCAAATACGAATCCAACGATATAATTTTTTGTGACATGCATTAACATTTAGTTAGTTAAATTTATGGTCTAAATTTGATACAAATTACGAAGGGGGCCAATAAACCAGGAGGGAGGTAGTAGTACGAGTAGCGCAATATACGGTATAGAGGACTAGTACAAATTTAGAAATGTAGTACGAAGTTACAAGGCTGTGCGACAGACTTTGTAGGCTACATGAGTAATACAAAATATAATTCCCATTGGACAACACTTTCACCAACAAGTACGCACTTGAAGCCTAATTGAAATATATATGGCTTCTACACAGCATCTCCATCATCATTATCAGTACATCCTACGCAGGTGAGTTAGGATGCACTTGATCCCAGAAAGGTATCTATCCTTCAAACTAACTACAGTACATAATATCCAACAAAAGAGGGTCATGCTACAGTAACAGGATACATGGCTCAGTCTAGATATCACTACGAATCAAGTTGTGCATATTTGCTATTGGCATGAACCTCATCGCCGCATGTCGGGTTTGCAAAAGCCATTCATCGCTTGGAAGCTTGATGCCTTTCACACACTGAAGATTATCTGGCAACAAGCTGTGTCGACGAATCTCTAGATATGGTGATTCATGAAACCCATGGTACGATGTGTAAACACAGTTCCCCCTGGCGAATGGAAGTTGCATAGCACGGTAATCATCGCCAGTGATATGATCGATGATTGGTTGGATGATCGGATAATTGAGCCCGAGGAACATGGAGTGGTTGCCGAGGCTGTAAACCCGCCTCCAGTTGAATACGGCTGGCCCGATAGAGCTGGGATCTTTCTCGAACACGAAGCAGCCATAGCCATCACAGTCATGAACGCCCCAGGCATTGTACTGCATGTGGTTTGATGAAATGGTTTGGTCAATTTGGTACGTGCGAATGAGCATCAAATGACCACCATCAGTTGAACGAGCGATAAACCACCACCCATTGACTTGTATATTTCCAGGTCCTGGAATTATGAAGGCCAGCGCATTTGTGTCTGCTGCAACAAATCAAGTTGGAGACCAAAAGGACAAAAATATACAATCATGTTTAGAGTATGTGTGGAATTAAAAGATTATTATAATAGTGACACATATCATAGACAGAGAATTGCAATGTCGTGGTCATAATCATACCCCAAGTTAAAAAAAATAAGCCAATGGCTTTCATATTCTAGCAATATGTCATGGTTCAAACATCATGTAAAAATGAGAGGAAAACAGCTATGACAGGGCCTACTCATATTCTACCATAGCAGTTACTACTATTCTCATATCAACTCTAACAATAACATGCGTGGTTATAAAAATCTTGGAAATGAGAGTAACATATAGCAATCATGAGGTTATACTCATAATATCTATTCTAACAATCATTAGATGCCAATTGTTCTCATATCAACTCTAGCAATAACATGTGTGGTCATAAAAATCTAGGAAATGAGAGGAACATATAGCAATGATGTGGTTATAGACATACTATCTATTCTAAATTTCTAACAATCAACAGGCAGTCGTATTCATAAGGTAAAGATGAGATGAGATAAAACAATTACACGATGATAGATTCCACCAGTATATGCAGCCAATTTGTGCGTCGACCGCGTAAACAATGCCATCATGCACTATAGCATTAGACAGAAATGGAGGCTCAACAGGATTGATGATGAGCCATAACCATGTATGGTGACCGGATTCCAGATAGACTAATCCCATGTCAAACAAGACAATGAGCTTGTAATCCATGTAGTCTTCTGATGGTGTGGGCACTTCGCAGATTACAACCTTCAGCAAACGGAGGTCGCACCAAAAGCTCGACACGTCTCGTGCGTAGTAGGCAAGAGTGTCCGGCGGGCAACGAGGCTCGATGCCGGCGGTATCCAACGATGGAAGGGTGATCTCTCGCTGGGTGTAGATATCCACGAGACACCACGGACTACCGGATTGGTGGATGAGGATGATCCAGTTGGCCTTCATGCCCGCCCAGTAGTGGCCGCGCATGAAGGACAGGTGGACGGGTAGTGGTAGCATGTCGAGGGGCACCACGGCAACCTCCGTAGGATCGTCAAGTCGGTGTCTGGGCCACCTGCGAGGATCGGGCATCAGCAAGTAGGGTGTCTTGAAAAGGGCCGGCCGATTGCAGACGAGTAGACAGTACAAAGACACTGAGCATGCGGCCAGACGCACGGTGCTGAGCAGGTCCATACGATTATAGATCTGCTCCAAGAGAACATTGGGGAGGGAATTCCAATGGCGGCTCTGCGTGTCAGTCGTTTCTGCCATAGGGTTTTTTAGGGCGCTGAGTGATTGGGGTTTTCAGTGCCTGCGAGCGAGCGGGGAAGTGGATTCGGGCGAGCGAAGAAGATGGCGTGTGTGGCCGAGCAGTGAGCGGGGGGGATATGGTACGCGCGAGCTACCAAGGAAGATGGCGCGGGTGGGCGAGCAGTGAGCGGGGGGAAATGGTGTGCGGCCGACGATGGGGAAGAGAGGAGGAAGAAGAGGGAAAAACGGGCAAGAAAGTGCATTAAATCTCAATTCTACTAGTACTACTACCAGGATATACCGTCCTTCGGAGTGTAAATAGTTAAGCCGATGACATGTGGGTCTACCTGAAGAGGGCCCATATGTCAGTTAATGGAAGAGAGAGGTGCGTAGGCATATTTGCAGAAGGGTGCTCCACTAGCAAACATGATGGCAGTACTGGGTAAGGCTGATTTAGTAACACCAACACACTGGTTCAGCTTATTAATTAAGTGTCCCATCTGCTGCAGCGTGTATTGTCACTTCACTGTGAAGACTAGTTGAATAGTTCTCTCTGACCGAGATGGGAAATAATGGATCGCCAAGACTTCCTATCTACAGTATCCCTATGCCTCTACTCTCATCCTGTCCAACAAGATGAAACATTGGCCAAGGCACCCGGCGCCAATAATGTAGGAGTACTAGTTGTATTTTGTGTCAAACTTTGACCATCTATTTAACTAATAAAATGTTAATGCATGTCACCAAAAATCATACACTGGATTCATATTTGAACATAGTTTTTAATGGTATAGTTTTTTATGACATGCATTGACACTTTGTTAGTTAAATTTACGGTCAAAATTTTACACTAAGTACGAAGGGGACCAATAAACCAGGACGGAGGTTTATATACAGGTCAATAAAAAAATCATCAACCAAGGTAGTAGTAAGTGATGAGTGCCCGAAGAATTTTTTTCCGAAAGTACTCAATAATGGGCTCGTTATCCTCAAGAAAATTGTGTTTACGAATGTATTAATTGGAATGCATGCGTGAGGAACAAAAGACCAGAACTTTTACACGCATTGGTGAGTTTTCTCTTAATTCTTGCATGCAACGTTTTAATGAAGCTTGAAATATGAACATGTCAATGGGAGGAAGTAAAAGGCTCATGCATGCAACATGCAACACTCACACGTACACATGCACGCACGCAACACTCATGCATCCATGCGGCACATAGCACACGACGCAACACACACGCTCACGCTCAAGTGCTCAACCTACTCCCTCCGTCCATGAAAGACTGTACATATAGAGATTTACACATTGACCAAGAGGAACCAAAACTTCATGGCATAATTAACGCCCAAAAGTAGCAGACTTATGTGTGCATGCGACCATTAAGAGAAGAAGATTAAATGAAGGTTGTTGCATGCTGTAATTAAGGATAGACATGTAGCCTATAGCTAGAGCACAAGTTGGTGCATTAGTCAATCAATACCAATTAGATTAAAGGCTAAGTGCATTGGAAGTGTAGATGTACACTCTTTGTTGGAAAATTTTCTAATGCTAGATGTACAGTTTTTCATGGACCGAGGGAGTACACGTGCATGCACTCACATACACAGCCAAGGTGGTTCGCGTGCAAGGGTTGGACTCCTGTCGCGCCTGCGTATAGTTTTGTTTAACCGATTTCTTTGCTCTGCCAACTGACAGGTGGGACCCCGAAACCAGGTGTCAATTTAACCAGTCAACAAAGTGCCACATCGACTATGTGGCGAGTCAGTAGGGTGCAATACGGTGCTCTACGGTGAGCTAGTGACCGTATAATCACCGCAAAACTATATAGTGACCGTAATGAGCGTATTGTTACTTACGTTGACCGCCAGTGTATTTTTCTCGTTTCAAATTAAGCCATATTAACCGGAAAGGATGCAGTATGGACTAGTACTATTTTGATGTGTCCTGTCAACTCGCCGAATGAGGAGAAGCTTGCTTACTATGCCCTCTCCCTCGCCCACGCGCGGTGGCTCATAGGACGAGGAGAAGCTTGCTTACTACGTACGCCTACGCCCTCTCCCTCACCTATGCGTGTGGTGGCTCGCAGGACGAGGAGTGGGTTTTGACTACAGCGCCCTCTTCCCTCGCCCTCGCCCTCCCGGTGGACGTTCAGCAGTTCATTCGGTGTCAGATTGCCAGAAGCATATTGTACTGTAGTATCATCATTGTTGGACCTTCCGAAGAGGCAAAGAGCCAAGTGCAAGGTTCACAGGAGTACGATTGTTGAACCTCCCGAAGAGGCAAAGAGACAAGCGCAAGGTTTATAGGAGTTGTCGTCCTAGTACTACAACTATAGCGAACGATCGCTACTGTATCATGCCGCCACGTCACCTATATCCAAAGTTGTGCCACCTTTTTTCTCACAGAGCATGTTGGAGCCCGTGCAACAGCCACACAAGTTGCACGTACACATAACACATTTACTAGTAATAAATTCTAAAGGACAAATGCCAGTATGCCACAGAAGTTCATCTCCACTTCATGTGATAAATTTGTGCACGACTAGTCTACATATATTTACAACGCTACCATTCACAATTTACCATACTCCACTTACACGTTATAGATGGGCTCCATGTCCTCCTCCAGGTTCTAGTCCCAGGTGTTCTTCATAGATGGCACGATCTATAGCGATGGGCAACGGGAATCATTGTCGCCGCTTTCTAGTCCGGTTCCACACGATGGAGACTCATCCAAGCTGAAGCGGCATAAATCAGCGATAGCGTGTCCCAGCATGTCGTTCATCCGGCGGTGTGCACTGAAGACACAACCATGCTTCATGAACGGCAGGCCTTCGGTGTTGTGCACAGAAGGTGGCATCCACTTCACAATGGGGTAGCTGTCCCCAATGAAAAGCGAGTACTCTCCAAGAGTGTTCCTCGGCACCCACATAGCATCACCGGGGTCGAACTCGACGCCGTTCATCTGGTACATGCGGCATCTCAGATCTGGACACATGGTGACGTACATGGTCAAGGTCCATGCATAATAATGTTGTGCTCAAATATGGCGATCAGTAATATTGTGCAGCAAATAGTACTACTCCGGTATAGAGGAAGTAAAATAACCTACTTAATATATATAGCCACTCTTGGCTACATGGATGAGATAGTAAGACATGGAAAAACAAAAATGGTGGGAGCTGATGACCCACAAGTATAGGGGATCAATCGTAGTCCTTTCGATAAGTAAGAGTGTCGAACCCAGCGAGGAGCAGAAGGAAATGACAAGTAGTTTTCAGCAAGGTATTCTCTGCAAGCACTGAAATTATAAGTAGCGAGTAGTTTGATAGCAAGGTAATTTGTAACAAGCAAGCAACGGTAATGGTAACAAAAGTGCAGCAAGGTAGCCCAATCCTTTTGAGGCAAAGGACAGGCCAAAACGGTCTCTTATGATAAGCAAAGCGTTCTTGAGGGTACACGGGAATTTCATCTAGTCACTTTCATAATGTTGGTTTGATTTGTGTTCGCTACTTTCATAATTTGATATGTGGGTGGACCGGTGCTTAGGTGCTGTTCTTACTTGAACAAGCCTCCTACTTATGATTAACCCCCTCGCAAGCATCCGCAACTACGAGAAAAGTATTAAGAAGAAATCTAACCATAGCATTAAACTTTTGGATCCAAATCGGTCCCTTGTGGAATAGCGCATAAACTAGGGTTTAAGCTTGTGTCACTCTCGCAACCCATCATCTAATAACTACTCCATAATGCATTCCCTTAGGCCCAAATATGGTGAAGTGTCAAGTAGTCGACGTTCACATGACACCACTAAGGGAATCACAACATACATACCATCAAAATATCGAACACATATCAAGTTCACATGATTACTTGCAACAAGATTTCTCCCGTGATCTCAAGAACAAAAGTAACTACTCACAAATGATAATCATGCTCAAGATCAGAGGGGTATTAAATAGCATAATGGATTTGAACATATAATCTTCCACCAAATAAACCATATAGTAATCAACTACAAGATGTAATCAACACTACTAGTCACCCACAAGCACCAATCTAAGGTTCCGGTACAAAGATTGAACACAAGAGATGAACTAGGGTTTGAGAGGAGATGGTGCTGTTGAAGATGTTGATGGAGATTGCCCTCCCCAAGATGGAAGAGTTGTTGGTGATGATGATGACGATGATTTCCCCCTCCGGGAGGGAAGTTCCCCCGGCGGAATCGCTTCGCCGGAGGGCAAAAGTGCTCCTGCCCAAGTTCCGCCTCGAGACGGTGGCGCTTCGTCCCGAAAGTCCTCTCCTTATTTTTTTTATAGGTCAAAATGACTTATATACCAGAAGAGGGGCACCGAAGGTGGGCCGAGGAGGGCACAACCCACCAGGGCACGCCTGGGCTCCCTGGCGCGCCCAGGTGGGTTGTGCCCACCTGGTGGGCCCCCTTTAGTACTTATTTGCTCCAATAATTCTTATATATTCCATAAAAATTCCCCGTGAAGTTTTAGCTTATTTGGAGTTGTGCAGAATAGGTTGCCTGACGTAGCTTTTTCTGGTCCAGAATTCCAGCTGCCGGTATTATCCCTCTTTGTGTGAACCCTGCATATTATGAGAGAAAAGGCATTAGAATTACTCCAAAAAGCATTGTTATACCTAAAAATAATATAAATAACAGTAAGAAAACATGATGCAAAATGGACGTATCAACTCCCCCAAGCTTAGACCTCGCTTGTCCTCAAGCGAAAACCAAAATCGAAAAACATGTCCACATGCTTAGAGAGAGAGGTGTCGATAAAAATAAAATACGAACATAGAAGCATCATGTAAATTATTATAACAGCAACAAACTTTAACATAAAACTTTATCATAGAACTTTTATCATATAACTTCTATCATAGACTTCTCATGAACAAGTAACAATTCATCACAACATCAAAGTATAAAGCATAAACTCTATTGAAAACCAACAAACTATGTTCTTAGTCAACTTTGCAACTACAATTCATCATCTTTTCAGGAAGGGTCACGTATCGGAGCCTTTTTGGCAAGTCCACATACTCAACCATCATATAGTCTTCTATGATTGCTAATACTCACCGCATACACATGAGCAAAAAGTTTCAACCGGGCACATAGAAAGATAGGGGCTTATAGTTTTCGCCACCCAACATATTCACCGCAAGGGTGATGTCAACAATAATAACTTATGCTACCCATATCCAACTGGATATATGTGCCTAGATCTTTCCTCACAACATGATGCTTGCCAAAAGAGAAAAATAAAAAGGAATAGAGAGAAATACTTTGACTCTTGCATAAAAGTAAATACATAAAAGTAAAAGATAGGCCCTTCGTAGAGGGAAGCAGAGGTTGGCATGCGCTTTTCGTTTGTATGCTCAATCTGTTAGTGCAAAAGAACGTCACGTTATATTGCCCCTTATGATAGCAACCTTTATTATGTAGTTTGTCGCTTTTATTCTTTGCCATCACAAGTTCGTACAACGCTCAATTTTCTCTTACACTAAATGATCCAACACTTTTAGAAGCAATTTTTATTGCCTTTTTGCACCGATGACAACTTACTTGAAGGATCTTACTCAATCCATAGGTAGGTATGGTGGACTCTCAAAACAAGATTTGGGTTTAAGGGTTTTGGATGCACAAGTAGTATCTCTACTTAGTGCGGAATTTTTGGCTAGCAAAGATGGGGGGCAAGCACCACATGTTAAAGGATCTATGACAATATAACTTCTATGTGAATATGAACAAACATAAAACTATAAGCTTGTGTCATAAGCGAACAAACATAAAACTATAAGCATTAAACTTTTGGATCCAAATCGGTCCCTTGTGGAATAGCGCATAAACTAGGGTTTAAGCTTGTGTCACTCTCGCAACCCATCATCTAATAACTACTCCATAATGCATTCCCTTAGGCCCAAATATGGTGAAGTGTCAAGTAGTCGGCGTTCACATGACACCACTAAGGGAATCACAACATACATACCTTCAAAATATCGAACACATATCAAGTTCACATGATTACTTGCAACAAGATTTCTCCCGTGATCTCAAGAACAAAAGTAACTACTCACAAATGATAATCATGCTCAAGATCAGAGGGGTATTAAATAGCATAATGGATTTGAACATATAATCTTCCACCAAATAAACCATATAGTAATCAACTACAAGATGTAATCAACACTACTAGTCACCCACAAGCACCAATCTAAGGTTCCGGTACAAAGATTGAACACAAGAGATGAACTAGGGTTTGAGAGGAGATGGTGCTGTTGAAGATGTTGATGGAGATTGCCCTCCCCAAGATGGAAGAGTTGTTGGTGATGATGATGACGATGATTTCCCCCTCCGGGAGGGAAGTTCCCCCGGCGGAATCGCTTCGCCGGAGGGCAAAAGTGCTCCTGCCCAAGTTCCGCCTCGAGACGGTGGCGCTTCGTCCCGAAAGTCCTCTCCTTATTTTTTTTATAGGTCAAAATGACTTATATACCAGAAGAGGGGCACCGAAGGTGGGCCGAGGAGGGCACAACCCACCAGGGCACGCCTGGGCTCCCTGGCGCGCCCAGGTGGGTTGTGCCCACCTGGTGGGCCCCCTTTAGTACTTATTTGCTCCAATAATTCTTATATATTCCATAAAAATTCCCCGTGAAGTTTTAGCTTATTTGGAGTTGTGCAGAATAGGTTGCCTGACGTAGCTTTTTCTGGTCCAGAATTCCAGCTGCCGGTATTATCCCTCTTTGTGTGAACCCTGCATATTATGAGAGAAAAGGCATTAGAATTACTCCAAAAAGCATTGTTATACCTAAAAATAATATAAATAACAGTAAGAAAACATGATGCAAAATGGACGTATCAACTCCCCCAAGCTTAGACCTCGCTTGTCCTCAAGCGAAAACCAAAATCGAAAAACATGTCCACATGCTTAGAGAGAGAGGTGTCGATAAAAATAAAATACGAACATAGAAGCATCATGTAAATTATTATAACAGCAACAAACTTTAACATAAAACTTTATCATAGAACTTTTATCATATAACTTCTATCATAGACTTCTCATGAACAAGTAACAATTCATCACAACATCAAAGTATAAAGCATAAACTCTATTGAAAACCAACAAACTATGTTCTTAGTCAACTTTGCAACTACAATTCATCATCTTTTCAGGAAGGGTCACGTATCGGAGCCTTTTTGGCAAGTCCACATACTCAACCATCATATAGTCTTCTATGATTGCTAATACTCACCGCATACACATGAGCAAAAAGTTTCAACCGGGCACATAGAAAGATAGGGGCTTATAGTTTTCGCCACCCAACATATTCACCGCAAGGGTGATGTCAACAATAATAACTTATGCTACCCATATCCAACTGGATATATGTGCCTAGATCTTTCCTCACAACATGATGCTTGCCAAAAGAGAAAAATAAAAAGGAATAGAGAGAAATACTTTGACTCTTGCATAAAAGTAAATACATAAAAGTAAAAGATAGGCCCTTCGTAGAGGGAAGCAGAGGTTGGCATGCGCTTTTCGTTTGTATGCTCAATCTGTTAGTGCAAAAGAACGTCACGTTATATTGCCCCTTATGATAGCAACCTTTATTATGTAGTTTGTCGCTTTTATTCTTTGCCATCACAAGTTCGTACAACGCTCAATTTTCTCTTACACTAAATGATCCAACACTTTTAGAAGCAATTTTTATTGCCTTTTTGCACCGATGACAACTTACTTGAAGGATCTTACTCAATCCATAGGTAGGTATGGTGGACTCTCAAAACAAGATTTGGGTTTAAGGGTTTTGGATGCACAAGTAGTATCTCTACTTAGTGCGGAATTTTTGGCTAGCAAAGATGGGGGGCAAGCACCACATGTTAAAGGATCTATGACAATATAACTTCTATGTGAATATGAACAAACATAAATCATTCTGTTGTCTTCCTTGTCCAACGTCAACAATTTTGGCATATAATATTTTGATGGGGGCTCACAATCACAAAAGATGTCCAAGATAGTATATTTGCATGTGAATCTTCTCTTCCCTTATTAATTCTTTCATGAATTGCATCATTGACCAATGCTATGTTTCTAAGTCTCCAATAAAATTTTCTACTTATACTCTTCCTTATGTGATGTCATTACTTACCATAAGATTAGCATATGATCTTTTTCATTTATTTCCTTTCTTTTTATTGAACATGAAAGAAAAAGAAAACAAAACTCAAACTAAACTTTATTATATATCTCGCACACGATTACAAGGATAGATCACTAAGCAAACACTCGAAAACAAAAGGATCGAACTAAAATTTTATTCATCTAAAGCAAAAGATAACTATGGATCGAACTAAGTTGAGTAAAGGCAAAAGATAGTGGAGGTGATACGATACCGGGGCACCTCCCCCAAGCTTGGCACAAGCCAAGGGGAGTGCCCATACCCGATACTCAGGTTTCCTTTGGTGATGAAGAAGGAGGTGGTGTTGATGGAGTAGAGGGTTTCTCTGCCTTCCTTAGCTTACGCTTGAGGATGAAATTTTCCCCTTTAGGTCACTGATCTCCTGCTCAAGCTCTAATATCTTTTTGCATAATTCTTGCTTGTTTTCCTGCAAGAGACGAAAGGGGATAAACTGGACCTTAGGTTTCTTTGCTTTGTTGGGGAGACTTGACTTCTTGAATTCCACGTGCATGTCTCCAGGTTGAGGTAATGGAACTTAATCTTCGTCCGAGCTTGTCTCCTCCTCCCCTTTAGGGTCATAATCTTCTTCCTCCTCCGAAGTCCAGCTATAGTGCTCCTCATCACCATAAACCTTGGGGTTCAAGATATAATCGGCAACATAGCTCTCACCCTCCGAATCTTGGGATGACATATTTTTAGATCTGCCAGGAAACAGCAAGAAAAGAGCAACAAAAGATTTCTCCGCGATACAGTGGTCAATAGGTTCGGGGGTATATAAAGATTTTTTATCTTGGGAAACAAGCAAACGGAAGAAAAACCGAGGTGGGCACAAGACACCAGGGCGCGCCCACCAGGGGTGCCTTCCTGGTTGTTTCTTATTTTCCTAATTTTTGATATATTCCAAAACTGACAGAAAATATTTTTGCGGATTTTTCGGAGTCCGTTTACTTACCGTATCACGTACCTCCTCCTTTTTCACGATTGTGCTGTATTCCAGAAGGTTTCCTTTATGTGTTCTTCCGGTGTCATAGTTTGGATAATATTGCTTTCAACATTAATGGGCGTACCTGAGATATAATGTTTTATTCTTTGCCCATTGACAACCTTCGAGTTAGTACCCTCGGCATTATTTATTTTGATAGCTCCAGATCGATAAACCTCCTCGATAACATAGGGTCCTTCCCATTTGGAGAGGAGTTTTCTTGCAAAGAATCTGAAATGAGAGTTGTACAAAAGAACATATTCTCCAACTTTAAACTCACGCTTTTGGATTCTCTTATCATGCCATCTTTTAACTTTTTCTTTAAATAACTTAGCATTTTCATAGGCTTGGGTTCTCCATTCATCTAGTGAGCTGATATCAAATAACCTCTTTTCACCGGCAAGTTTGAAATCATAGTTGAGTTCTTTAATTGCCCAATATGCTTTATGTTCTAACTCAAGAGGTAACTGACAAGCTTTTCCATAAACCATTTTATAAGGAGACATACCCATAGGATTTTTATATGCTGTTCTGTAAACCCAAAGTGCATCATCTAATTTCTTAGACCAATTCTTCCTGGACCTATTGACGGTTTTTTGTAATATTAACTTTATTTCTCTATTGCTAAGTTCAACTTGACCACTAGACTGAGGATGATAGGGTGATGCAATTCTATGGTTAACATCATACTTAGCAAGCATTTTACGGAAATCACCATGAATAAAATGTGAACCACCGTCAGTCATTAAATATCTAGGGACTCCAAACCTTGGGAAAATAACTTCCTTAAGCATTTTAATAGAGGTGTCGTGATCAGCACTCCTAGTTGGAATAGCTTCTACCCACTTAGTAACATAATCAATAGCAACCAAAATATGAGTATACCCATTAGAGGAAGGAAAAGGTCCCTTGTAATCAAAACCCCAAACATCAAATGGTTCAACAGCAAGTGAATAATTCATAGGCATTTCTTGACGCTTACCAATATTACCAATTCTTTGACATTCATCACAAGATAAAACAAACTTACGGACATCCTTGAAGAGAGTAGGAGAATAAAAACCAGATTGCAATACTTTGTGAGCAGTTCTGTCTCCCGCATGATGCCCTCCATAAGCTTCAGAGTGACATTTCCGTAGGATTTGTCCCTGTTCATGCTCAGGTACACAACGTCTAATAATACCATCTACTCTTTCTTTATAAAGATGTGGGTCATCCCAAAAGTAATGTCTTAAATCATAGAAGAATTTTTTCTTTTGTTGGTATGTGAAACTAGGTGGTATGTATTTAGCAACAATGTAATTAGCATAGTCAGCATACCAAGGAGTGTTATGAGAAACGTTTATTGCAGCTAATTGTTCATCTGGGAAATTATCATTAATAGGTTGTGGGTCATCAAGGATATTCTCTAACCTAGACAGGTTATCAGCAACGGGGTTCTCAGCTCCCTTTCTATCAGTGATATGTAAGTCAAATTCTTGTAGCAAAAGAACCCACCTAATAAGTCTAGGTTTAGCATCTTTCTTTTTCATAAGATATTTTATAGCAGCACGATCAGTGTGAACAAGCACTTTAGAATCAACAATGTAAGATCTAAATTTGTCACAAGCAAACACAACTGCTAAAAATTCTTTTTCAGTAGTAGCATAATTGCGTTGGGCACTGTCTAGAGTTTTACTAGCATAATGAATAACATTTAATTTCTTATCAACTCTTTGTCCTAGAACAGCACCAACAACATAATCACTTGCATCACACATAATTTCAAAAGGCAAGTTCCAATCAGGTGGTTGAACAATAGGTGCAGAAATTAAGGCTTTCTTAAGTGTTTCAAAGGCTTCTACACAATCATCATCAAAAACAAATGGAACATCCTTTTGTAAAAGATTTGTAAGAGGCCTAGAAATTTTAGAGAAGTCTTTAATAAATCTCCTATAGAAACTAGCATGACCGAGGAAACTACGAATACCTTTGATATCTTTAGGACATGGCATTTTCTCAATTGCATCAACTTTAGCTTTATCCACCTCAATACCTCGTTCATAAATTTTATGTCCCAAGACAATACCTTCATTAACCATAAAGTGGCACTTCTCCCAATTCAAGACAAGATTAGTTTGCCCGCATCTCTGCAAAACTCGATCAAGGTTGCTTAAGCAATCATCAAAAGAAGTTCCGTAAACAGAAAAATCATCCATGAAAACCTCAACAATCTTTTCACAAAAATCAGAGAATATAGCAGTCATACATCTTTGAAAGGTAGCAGGTGCATTACATAAACCAAAAGGCATACGTCTATAAGCATAAGTTCCAAAAGGACAAGTAAAGGTGGTTTTCTCTTGATCAGGTTGTGAAACAGGTATTTGAGAAAAACCAGAATATCCATCGAGAAAACAAAAGTGTGTGTGCTTAGATAATCTTTCTAGCATTTGATCAATAAAAGGCAAAGGGTAGTGATCTTTTCTAGTTGCTTTATTTAATTTTCTAAAATCAATTACCATTCTGTAGCCAGTAACAATTCTTTGTGGGATAAGTTCATTTTTATCATTAGGAACAACAGTAATACCTCCCTTCTTAGGGACACAATGAACGGGACTTACCCATCTACTATCAGCTATAGGATAGATTATACCTGCTTCCAGAAGCTTCAATATTTCAGTTCTTACCACTTCTTTCATTTTAGGATTTAAACATCGTTGGTGATCAACAACGGGTTTAGCATCAGGTTCCATATTAATTTTATGCTGACAGAGAGTGGGACTAATGCCCTTTAAATCATCAAGAGTATATCCAATAGCAGCTCGGTGCTTCTTCAGAACGTTTAATAATCTTTCTTCTTCATGTTCTGAAAGGTTAGCACTAATAATAACAGGATATATCTTTTTCTAATCAAGATAAGCATATTTCAAAGTGTCTGGCAATTGTTTTAATTCAAACACAGGATCACCTTTAGGTGGAGGAGGACCTCCTAGAGTTTCAATAGGCAAATTATGTTTAAGCAGAGGTCATTGTTCAAAGAAAATTTTATCCATCTCATTTCTTTCATGCATATGCATATCATTTTCATGGTCTAGCAAATACTGTTCTAGTGGATCTGTAGGAGGCACGGCAATAGAGGAAAGACCAATTATTTCATCCTTACTAGACAATTCTTTCTTATGTTGTTTTCTACTAAACTTAGAAAAATTAAACTCATGAGACTCATCACCAAAACTAACACCGACAGTTTGTTTCTCACAATCTATTTTAGCATTAACGGTGTTCAAGAAAGGTCTACCAAAGATAATGGGACAAAAGTCATCTTGTGGGGAACCAAGAACAAGAAAATCAGTAGGGTATTTTATTTTCCCACACAAGACTTCAACATCTCTAACAATCCCAAGTGGTGTGATGGTGTCTCTATTAACAAGTTTAATAGTAACATCTATGTCTTCTATTTCAGCGGGTGCTATATCATTCATAATTTCTTGACATAAGGTAAAAGGAATAGCACTCACGCTAGCACCTATGTCACATAAACCATGATAACAGTGATCTCCTATTTTAACTGAGACAACAGGTATGCCAACAACAGGTCTATGTTTATCTTTTTCATCGGGTTTGGCAATTCTAGCAGCTTCATCACAAAAGTAAATAACATGCCCATCTATATTTTCAACCAGGAGATCTTTAACCATAGCAACACTAGGTTCTACTTTGATTTGAGGTTTGGATGCTCTAATATAACTATTGTTGACCACAGTTGAAACTTTAGCATGTTCCTTTATCCTAACAGGGAAAGGTGGTTTTTCAATATAAGCAGTAGGAACGACTGGATCAACATTATAAATAATAGTTTCATCTTTAGCTATTACCGGTTCTTTAATTTATTCTTTAATAAGTGGGTGATATTTAAACCACTTCTCCTTAGGGAGATCAACATCAGTAGCAAATGATTCACAAAAGGAGGCTACTATCTCAGAGTCAAGTCCATATTTAGTGCTAAACTTTTGAAAAGCATCGGTATTCATAAAAGATTTAACACAATCATACTTAAGCTTAATAGCTGACTCTTTACCTTCATCGAGTTCCCAATCTTCAGAGTTGCGTTTAATTCTTTCTAAAAGATCGCGCCTGAATTCAATAGTCTTCTTCATAAAGGAACCAGTACAAGAAGTATCAAGCATGGATTGATCATCACAAGAAAGCCGAGCATAAAAATTCTGAATAATAATTTCTCTTGAGAGCTCATGATTGGGGCATGAATATAACATTGACTTATGCCTCCCCCAAGCTAGAGCGATACTTTCTCCTTCACGAGGCCAAAAATTATATATATAATTCCGATCATGATGAACTAGATGCATAGGATAAATTTTTTGGTGAAATTCCAATTTCAATTGATTCCAATTCCAGGATCCAATATCATCACATAGCCTATACCATGCCAATGCTTTTCCCTTCAAAGATAAAGGGAAAACCTTCTTCTTAGCTTCATCTCCGGGTAAACCTGCAAGCTTAAATAATCCACAAATTTCATCCACATATATCAAATGCATATCGGGATGTTCGGTTCCACCTCCTACATAAGGATTAGCTAGCAGTTGTTCTATCATACCCGAAGGAATTTCATAACCAATATTTTCAGTAGGTGCAGTAGGTTGAGGGGTAACTAATTGTGGTTCCGGTCAAGGTGAAGATACCCCGAACAAACCCCTCAAAGGATTGTTCTCCATAGTAACAAGTGACAATAAATTTCAGCACGTAGTAATAATTTTTCCTTACCGATTTCCACTTACCAAGAGCGCTTCACTCCCCAGCAATGGCGCCAGAAAGGAGCCTTGATGACCCACAAGTATAGGGGATCAGTCATAGTCCTTTCGATAAGTAAGAGTGTCGAACCCAACGAGGAGCAGAAGGAAATGACAAGTAGTTTTCAGCAAGGTATTCTCTGCAAGCACTGAAATTATAAGTAGCGAGTAGTTTGATAGCAAGGTAATTTGTAACAAGCAAGCAATGGTAATGGTAAAAAAAGTGCAGCAAGGTAGCCCAATACTTTTGAGGCAAAGGACAGGCCAATATGGTCTCTTATGATAAGCAAAGCGTTCTTGAGGGTACACGGGAATTTCATCTAGTCACTTTCATCATGTTGGTTTGATTTGTGTTCGCTACTTTGATAATTTGATATGTGGGTGGACCAGTGCTTAGGTGCTATTCTTACTTGAACAAGCCTCCTACTTATGATAAACCCCCTCGCAAGCATCTGCAACTACGAGAAAAGTATTAATAATAAATCTAACCATAGCATTAAACTTTTGGATCCAAATCGTTCCCTTATGGAATAGCGCATAAACTAGGGTTTAAGCTTCTGTAACTCTCGCAACCCATCATCTAATAACTACTCCACAATGCATTCCCTTAGGCCCAAATATGGTGAAGTGTCATGTAGTCGACGTTCACATGACACCACTAAGGGAATCACAACATACATACCATCAAAATACCGAACACATATCAAGTTCACATGATTACTTGCAACAAGATTTCTCCCGTGACCTCAAGAACAAAAGTAACTAATCACAAATGATAATCATGCTCAAGATTAGAGGGGTATTGAACAGCATAATGGATCTGAACATATAATCTTCCACCAAATAAACCATATAGTAATCAACTACAAGATGTAATCAACACTACTAGTCACCCACAAGCACCAATCTAAGGTTCCGGTACAAAGATTGAACACAAGAGATGAACGAGGGTTTGAGAGGATATGGTGCTGTTGAAGATGTTGATGGAGATTGCCCTCCCCAAGATGGAAGAGTTGTTGGTGATGATGATGATGATGATTTCCCCCTCCGGGAGGGAAGTTCCCCCGGCGGAATCGCTCCGCCGGAGGGCAAAAGTGCTCCTGCCCAAGTTCCGCCTCGAGACGATGGCACTTCGTCCCGAAAGTCCTCTCCTTATTTTTTTTCTAGGTCAAAATGACTGATATACCAGAAGAGGGGCACCGGAGGTGGGCCGAGGAGGGCACAACCCACCAGGGCGCACGTGGGCTCCCTGGCGTGCTCAGTTGGGTTGTGCCCACCTGGTGGGCCCCCTATGGTACTTATTTGCTCCAATAATTCTTATGTATTCCATAAAAATTCTCCATGAAGTTTCAGCTCATTTGGAGTTGTGCAAAATAGGTGGCCTGACGTAGCTTTTTCTGGTCCAGAATTCCAGCTGCCGGTATTCTCCCTCTTTGTGTGAACCTTGCATATTATGAGAGAAAAGGCATTAGAATTACTCCAAAAAGCATTATTATACCTAAAAACAATATAAATAACAGTAGGAAAACATGATGCAAAATGGACCTATGAGGAGCTAGTGGGTTCAAGTCTTCAAGGGCCTAGCTAGCTATATGCGTCCTCCAAGGTAAAAAGTACTTCCTCCGTCTCGGTTTACAGGGCATGCACGTCGTTCTAGGTTGAGAATTTAACTAGCTATATATGTATTATATGTGATGAAAAATATATGTTTATAAACTACAT
Organism: Thinopyrum elongatum; assembly: GCA_011799875.1. Classification (NCBI taxonomy): domain Eukaryota; kingdom Viridiplantae; phylum Streptophyta; class Magnoliopsida; order Poales; family Poaceae; genus Thinopyrum; species Thinopyrum elongatum. Next base: position 105,575,693 of record CM022301.1, read on the forward strand.
CCGCTTAAGAATCCAATGATATACTTTTTGTGACATATAACTCATATTTAGTTAGTCAAATGGATGACCTAGAACTATGTGCACGCCCTATAAACCGAGACGGAGGGAGTACTAGTACTAGTAAGTAGTACTACAATGAAAGAGAAGGCGAGAGGGTTAAAAAAATCTAATACTAGATTGTAGTACTAGTACAGTAAACATGTCCCAGTCAAGAAAAGAAAATAACTAACAAGTACTACTAGTCTAACACACATCAATGAGAAAATGGAATACCTGGGTAGATGGTGACGGTCCGATCGTGGTAGATCGTGTGACCATGTTGCACATCAGTGGTACCATGGGTAACGACCGCTAAGATAGTTGATCCCAATATGCCAAAGTCAGCTATAAGGTTCCAGGTTAGACCGAATCACGGATGCATATGCACATCCAGGATCGGCAATCTTATTTTGATCGGGGGATGACTGGTCCCTACAAAATAATGGAGTACCGTTAGGGATGCAAATGATGGTTTGTGCATTCCGTTTGTAATCTCCCGTACTGTAGGATGGCAACCAGATGAAACAAGTCCCCTGGCTTGTCACCGCAAAGATGCGGCCTACATGGCACACGGCGTCTTCGAACGTGTAGGGGTACAAATTTGCCGCGGCCAACTTGTGCCAGCGTCTGCCGTTACTGCCTTTTGTATTGATGGCAATACTTATGTCGAACACCGTGATGAGATAGTAATCGTCGTAGCTGCGTCGCTTTGTCGGTGGGTCCGCAATTGCTATCTTCTTCAATCTCATGTAGGCATCATCATAAGTATTCAAGCCCGGCCAGTCCGGAAGGCCAATCCCAATGGTGGAGAAGGGGTCTACGGGAACGGCCTCACTGCTGTGGATGTTGTGCAAAATGATGGTGGTATCCGGCCAGAGGTATGCAAGCCAATCTTCGTTGGCACCAACCCAGACCTATATATAAGACGGTGGGAAGCGGAGAAATTACGGGATGGAATAACTAAGTACTATATTTAGAATATACACTACATGATCAAACTCCATGACTGACCTGCTCATCGGACAAAATCCGACTACCCCTCAACATCGGCAACTCTAGCGGAGTCAACGTGCAACCATGGCCAGGGAGCGGTGGACTGTTCGATGGATTGTCCCATAGAATAACCTTCTCCTCGAGGACGCATGGAAGACCAACAAGCATGGCCTTTTCCCAAGCCTGTTTAAGCACCGTCTTAAAATATTTGGTGCAGGAAGCATTGAGTCTTGCGGCGGTGAGGACGTCGGAGCGGCGTGCGATTTCTCCCAGAGGATCGTCATCCAAGGTCTCCCAGCCCCGACGAGGAGGAGAACCGCCTGGCGAATTGTGACGCCCCCGACTCAATCGTGCACTAATCATACACGCAAACATGCACGATCAAGCACAGGGACTCACGGGAAGATATCACAACACAACTCTAACACAAATAAACGGAGATCCACAATATTACAGACCAGGGATCACGAGGATCCGAATACATAAGTCAGTCATACAATTAATATCTGGGTACAGACATAGTTAGACAAGGTTTGCCTTAAGAAGGCTAGCACAAACAACGATTCTAGATCGAAAGGCGAAGGCCTCCTGCCTAGGGCCTCCGATCCTACTCTTGGTCGGCTGGCTCAATCCAGTAGTACGTGCCGTCTGGACCCTCCTGGTAGTAAGCTCCTGCTGGGACATCTGGCTCCTGAGCTCCATCATCTGATGTATCATCAAAGGGGTATGGGGGAAAAGAGGTAGCAAAGCAACCGTGAGTACTCATCCAATGTACTCAGCAATCAAGGATCTATACTACATATGCAACATTATCAAAGAAAGGTTGTATATGTGGACTGGGCTGCAGAAATGCCAGAATAGAGAGAAGACCTAGTCCTATCGAAGACTAGCATCTTCACGAAGCCACCATCTTGCAGCAATTAGAAGAGTATAGAAAAGCATTTTATTAAGCAAGCATGTTGAGGCAAAGCCTAGAGATCCGTCCTCGACTCCCTGCGAGAAAGTGATCCCAGAGCTTCAATTAATTAAACAAGTATTCAGTTCAAGTAATAGATCGGGATACCAAACTGAGCGTCCTTTACCATAGGACCGGCTATCGATAGATGTTATCTTCCCTGCAGGGGTGCACTACTGTTACCCAACACACTCGATCACCTCTGGCCGGACACACTTGCTGGGTAATGCCCAGCCTCGGGAGATCAACACGAAGCAGCGCCCTACCTAGGCTCAGCAGAGAGGTCAGCACGCCGGACTAACCTATGCACCCAGAGGTCTTGGGCCATCACCCTGGGCACCCTGCGTGTTGCTTGGCTGGCCAGGGTGCGGGCACGACATTGAACTCGTCAGTGAAGTATCCAGCCCATTCCCGGCGATCAGCCCGCACGGTGAACCGTGACGTCTGAAGAGCTTTCAGGAGAAACGTACGACGTAGAGGGCCCCATAAACCATTATCCCGCGTGGTGGTAGTGCATATAGGGCACGTCGACCCACTCAGATCAAATACCCAAATCTGATATGCTCATTTAATAACACGTGGAGACAATCAGAGTTTCTGAAGCTCCGCCTCAATATCACACTCGGGCGCCCTTCCGGGCAAGCCCGACATCATACATCTCCCTGCGGGTACCCCTCGGGGTCGACCCGCCTGTGACAAAGGTCAAAGTATCCGTGTGGTCACAACATCAAGGTGAACGTAGGAGGCATCACCCTCGAGGTTCACACTTGAAGGGGTTGCACGACAGAGTTGTATCGGAAGTGGTGAGGGAGGAATCACCCTCGATGACCATGATCGAACAACTACACTGCAGAGTATTCATCAGGAGTGCGTTATGAGGTATCACCCTCGGCACTCGATAGTAACTATGTAGAGTCGTACAACTAAGGTGGGGGGGTGAGGTGATGTGTCGGTCTCTGGTCGTCGGTCACGTTGATCGAGTAGTCGATGATGAAGCAGAGGCAACACGGGTAAAGTGATGGGGGTCACTGACGGTTCATTACCAACCTATACTAAGCAGGTGGGGGGGTGAGGTGATGTGTCGGTCTCTAGTCGTCGGTCACGTTGATCGAGTGGTCGATGATGAAGCAGAGGCAACACGGGTAAAGTGATGGGGGTCACTGATGGTTCATTACCAACCTATACTAAGCAGTTGAAAAAGGCAGGTAAGGTAACAATAAGCAGGTTACAAAAGCAAGCTATGCATCAGAATAGGAGCAAACAGTAACAATAGCAAAATCTAATGCAAGCAGGAGAAAATTGAATGGGCGATATCGGGATGCTCAAGGGGGGGGGGCTTGCCTGGTTGCTCTGGCAAGGAGGAGGGGTCGTCGGAAGGCTGCTCTTCCGAAGCGTAGTCGTACTCTGCTACGTCGGCGTCGGTCTCGGCGTCTCTCGAGAGAGAAGGAGGGGGAAGAAACAATAAATTCACGGCAAAAATGCAAACAATATGCATGACATGTCTAAATGATATGCAGAGGTGTTCTACTGCCTAACTAAATGATTTAGTTAAATTAGGAATTTATTCAGATTTATTTAACAAAAGTTGAGCACTATTCATTTATGGAAATCAGTCTAAAAGTTCCATGTTCAGGTAGCTAGGGGCATCTGACAGATGAACGGACCACGTATTCGGATTCGTCTCGAAATTCTAAGCAACTTTCACGTACAAAGTATTTTCATCCGAGTTACGGATTATTTTATATGATTTTCTAAAGTTTTAATCATTTTCTAGATTTTAATTATTTATTTAAATTTGAATTATCCAGAACAGTGAAAGGTGGCGTCAGCATGACGCATTGCTGGCATCAGCAGTCAACACGGGCTGACCGGAGTCAAACCTGACAGGTGGGTCCCACTGGGGCCCACATGTCAGCCTCTGTTAGTATTAAACGGAGTTACTTTTAACTAATTAACTAATTAGACCAGTGGGCCCAGTTAGTCAGTGACTTAATTAGCTAATTAATTAACTAACAGTTTAACTAACCTTTTAATTAACATTTCTATTTATTTTAAAAATGTTTAAATAGCAGGCCCCACATGTCAGCGACACGGGCAGCCCAGTCAGCAGGTTGACCCGGTCAATGGGGCCAGCCGGGCCCATCGGTCAGTGGCACGAGGGCGGCCAGGTCAGCGCCACGTCGGCGTCGTCGGCGCCGGCGCCGGAGAACGGTCCGGCGGCCAAAAACGCGGCGGTCGTTCGCCGAAGCGCGTCAGAAACTCGCCACAGGGCACCATTTTGCGTGGTTTTGCTTGCGTTCGAACGAGTGGGCAGAGCCGCGTCCAACGCGGGTGGTCTCCGTGCCGGAGGTGGTCGGAGACGACGGCGGCGATGAGCTAGGGCGGAGGCCGAAGCACGAGCTCGTCGGGTTCGTCATTTGGGCGCGCGAATGGGCAACCTAACTAGCTACGCGGGCTCTACGGTGCACGAGGAGCACGCCGGAGTGGTCGGACGAGTGTGTAGTGGCTCGGGAGCGCGATGCTCACAGCCTCGGCGGCGGTTGGAGTACGGCAATGCGGTGGGACGGCTACAGCCACGCGAAGGACCAGGGGAGAAAAGGAGGTGGTAGCGGTGCTCATGTAGGGGCACACGGTGGCCGGCGTGAAGTTTAGTAGCTGTAGAGGAGGGAGATCAACGGCGGCGAGGTTCCAGTGGCCGCGGTTGAAGTAGAGCTCATGGAGGATGCAGCGGTGGACTTCGTCCTCGATTCGTCGGTGTAGAGGGAGTAGAGGAGCACGGCGGTGGTCGGGGACACGGAGAGGCGGCGAGAGGGGCACGGTGGCCGTGAGCTTCACAGTGCCGTGGTCATGGCGGCGCTCGGTGGGGTTGGGGAAAGGGGATAGAGGGAGAGTGAGTGGCGAGGGGGGGGGCGCCAGTGGTTCGGGGAGGGTGTCCTTATCCACCGGCGGGCGCGGGAGCGCGCTGTCGAGCGAGGGAGAGGGGGACCTGGCTGCGGGGGCACGCGCGCAGCGACAGCGACTCGGGGAGGAGCAGTGCGAGGTGGGAGACGGTGCGGGATGGGCTGGGCCGGCGCTGTAGCTACTTAGGCCCAGCCGCTGCGGGCCTTTTCTTTTTCTTCTTTTCTTTTCTGTTTTGTTTTCTGTTTTCTTTTATTTTCTGTTTTCTAAAATGTGTGAGCCCATCTATAGTTTTGTAAAATATGTGAACTAGCCACAATACTCCAGTGCAACATTTACTAATGCCATAAAATGGTTTTGAGTTCATATCATTTCATTTGGATTTTATTTAATTATAAATGGATTAAATACTTTTATTTTGCTGCTGTTTTAGGATGTTAGGGTCATTTAAATATTCTAAACTTTGTTGCTGTAAATTTTATAAATGCCTCTAGATTATTTGCAACATGATGAACAATTTAGTTTTCAATTTGGAGCAACATTTATTTCCACTTTAAATTAATTTGAAGTATGAATTAGGAGTTTGAAATGCAATGTCATGCAAATGATGACTAGGCACTGTTAAACTTGCTGACATGGCATTAAATAAGGGTGATCACTGTGACTAATTACATGGGGTGTTACAATCCATGGGAGCAGCGACGAACTGCCTTGGTCTCTTCGGGGGGAGGGGAACTGGCGAGGAGGAGATAAGAGCATAACCGCAGGGCCTCGTCCCTTCGTTAAGGAAGTTATGCGGGCACGCATAGTGGTAGTGCCTAGTGCCCTGCGATGGTGAGGCTATTATTTACTATGTAGTACTGTAGTAGTAGTACTACTACTTTCTCAACTAGTAGTAGTGCGATGCACTATACTTCTATAGTGCACCAGTTTTGAACTCTTGAATCTCAAGGCCAAGGAGCTACAGTTGCAAGTGGAGGGTACTACTGTTCTCTAGAACCATCGTTGTACTATCAATGCAGGGAAAGTACACCTGCGTAGTGCGTACTCTCCGTGCTCTATTCAAGCGCATAGCTGGCCTACTCAGCCGCTCCTCTCACGCACACACTAGCAACCTGTTTATCAGCGACGGTTACTGCAGGGGCAGAACATTTGAGTTCTTTGATACAGCGAGACTAGGCTTTTCGCTTCCATTTGTGGAGGTGTAATGGATCTCATCGAACTTTGTTAGTTCCTTCTTTATGAATGAGATGAGGCAAAGCTTTTGCCTGCGTTTCAAAACAAAAAAAATCATGTCAAGAGGAATTTCTTTTATAGAGCCGATAATGGAGCGAAGTCCATGCGTGCAATGCCACAAGCTACAGAGTAGTAGCACTTTACGTACAGAGCCATATTGCACAGTTCCCAATTCCGCGCCAGGCTTTTCCAGCTCCTCAGGCTTAATTGGGAGGTGCTAGTTTAAATATGGTAGCTGATGAGGAAGCTGCAAGCGAGGTGCGGCTAGGGCGAGCACACAGGCGAGAAACTTTGCATAGTGTGAATTGATATATAGGAGTACTACTCTAGTACGCGAGCCACGAGATGATGGGAGGGAAAACCCATTCACGTGGCTGGGCTATCCAGTGCACCCAGATTGTGGTGCGACACGTCCGTTCGACTTCAAAAGTCAAACTACCAGTGTACAATATTGGCTCGCAGCGAGGTTACTATTTAAAAAAAAGGCCGCCGTGCGTTTGGCCGAGATCAAACCCACAAAACGAGCTATACACTCCCGCGACCACTAGTAGTACTCGTTGGAGTACAACGCAACCTAGAATCGCCTTTTGTCGCTAGTACATTGTTCCTTACAAGAAACCACTACTCTACAAACCAGCCCTACCAAGAAATGACTACTCTACAAAAATTAGCAAAAACATACAGAAATTTTCTTAATCCGTCGCAATAAACTACCAAGTGCCGTTATAGGCACGTTTCAACCCATGTTGCCCCTTAAGTCAACGCCTTCTATTTGACCGGCAAGTTAGGCATTATGACTTTTGGGACCTTCATGTCAGACTGGACAAAAATCTCCGAGTGACCTCCTACCTCCGGCCCGTCCACCTAGTCATCCTCGGCCATGGCACGCAGCTACCGCCGCCAGTAGAAGCCGAGGTCAAAAGCGCCGGCAGCGCCGAGCCCATCTTGCGGCAGCCCGGATGCCAGCTCCATCCGGCGCACGCGGCCGCTAGCTAGCCAAGCTAGCACACACCCTGCTAGATGCATCCAGATGCTTGTCTGCAAGGTTTGCTAGCTAGGTTGGCACGGCGGTGCAGCGGCTTGCTCGCACGTGCCTCGCTAAGGCCAGCCATCTGGCTCGAGATAAGGCCAGCGCGGCAGCTTGCTCGCGCGTGAGCCACGCTCGGGCCAGCCAGCCAACCCGTGCGGAGGCCAGCGCGATGTCCGGCCCGTCCGGCAGAGCGGTGGCCAGCTCGCTCATCACCGGCGCCACCGACGAACACGCATAAGAACTATTTGAAGTAATGTTCAGGAAAAATAATGATTGGAGGAGGAAGAACAGGATAGAAGGTCAGATGTGGGTCCCTCGTGTCAACGGTCAAACAAAATGTGTTGGTTTAAGCTGCCTCGTTAGCACGGACGTGTGGGCCAACCCTGTCATAAACGGGTTTAAACGAGCCTAATCGGCACTAGGTAGTAGTTTTTTGGCGCGGATTAAGAAATTTTGGGTATGTTTTTGCTATTTTTTGTATAATAGTTTCTTCCTAGGGCTGGTTGAAAGTGGTAGTTTTTTGTTAAATACTCCACATAGTGTAAGTAGGAGTGAAAGTTAAGCTTTGGAAGCCAATAAGCACGGCTAGTTACATAGTGCCTATGTGTACGTAATTCAAACTAAATATCAACCTTGAGTGACTAATATCTTGTTGGAAAACTCAAAACTATGGAAATACTAGCATTTTTTTTGCATGGTTGGAAATACTAGCAATGTGCACGTGCGTTGCAACGGATCATAATTAGAATAATACTTATTCACAAACTTGATAGAAAACACTCTAATTTTGATATACATATATCACTAGAAATATATTATGTTTCAATCAGAATATATTCCTTGGGCTGTTTTGGTGAGGTGAGGAAGGAATGTGGTTGGTTTTAAGATACTAATTAAGGGGTTTTCTACAAATTGGGTAGAGAAGTGGGATGTTGTTGAGAAAAGACAACAACTTACCTCACAGTCATTAGATGTAGATCTAATGGTCAGAAATGACGGATGGCAGACACACCATCATCACCAACTAAGTCTTCTGTAGGAGTACTAGCAAGATGCCCATGCATTGCACGGAACATCAAGATGCATTTTTTTATAAAAACACCTATTGTGATTGACCGATGCGGGAGTAATCCCATGTGTAAAAACTAATGATATCTCGAGAAAGAGGAGAGATAAGGTGAGGAGGAGTGGGCGTGGTCGGACTGAGCGGAGGCATGGGGATGGACGACGCCGGCAGCGACCACCATGCCAGATTGTTCCAGAGGCTTCCTTTTTTAATTGCCCAACAATGAGGTTGTGGGAGATAAGGATGAACGAGGGAAGGCCTTGTCTGCAAATGTGGAGAGAGGTGCGGGTATCTTTTAGCTTAATTTCTATCCGTCGGATATAGATCGGACGGTCTATATTGCAAGATGGCAGGCATACCATCATCACCAACTCCGTTTTTTTATAAGAAGAGATATAAGTATGGAGATACAAACGTATTATCGATACTTGTTTCCATAAACTTGGATCTACATTCTATTCAACGGCTGAGCATGTGGGGCCTTAGCACGATGACTTCTCGACTGTGTAAAACAAAGGTTTTCCCATCGCCGATAAGGAGGGGGTGACGGTGGCGCGCTTTTGACTCGCTCTAGTCCTAGTAGTCATACTAGGTGGTCTACGCACGTGTAGATTTATTCTTTTTCACGTCTCGTGTTCGTCGTACTGCCACGACTGTTGATGAATAGACGGTAAGTTATTCACGAGAAAACCTTGGTTGAGCGTGTGTGCGAGAGAGAGACAGTGCATGCGTGTGTGATATGTGTAGAGACTGAGGCAATGATAAGAGATTCTTTGTGTCTCTGTGTGTGGAGGATAGAGAGAGACATGTGCATGGGGCTTTGTGTTGTGTAACGTGGAGACACATAGACATAATCAGAGAGTGAGTGTGTGAGATACACATGCGGACATGGGGAGATATGTGTGAGTTAGAGAGATGGAGAATTTTGGTGTGCATGTGAGCTAGAGAGAGAGAGAGGGGAATATATACATACCTAGCGCTGGAGAGAATATGCAAGGGTGTGTGTCCTAAAAGAAGGATCCAGATAGATGGGTGTTTGCGCGTGTCTGTGTGTTTGTGCGTGCGTGTGTGTGTGAGAGGGAGTGTGTGTATGTGGAGAAGAGAGATCACTAATGATGTAAACCTAGTAGGGAAGGGGGAATGGTGTGACATGTGTGTCAAAGAGAGAGAAAGGCATGTGTAGTAGCGGGATAACATGGGTGCGGGCGGGGAGCGGACTATTTGGAAGAGACATCGAGTGTGTGTGGGAGAGGGGTGTGGGAGCGAGAGAGAGAGCTAGCGAGGGAGAGAGAGAGAGAGGAAGAGAGGGGTCGTTTGTGAGCGGAAGTGGCGTATAGAGAGGGAGACAAGGTTGATGTTGTTCGAAAGTGGCCTATGTACGGAGACGCAAGGGGAGCGAGTCATCGTGTGTGTGATAGAGACTTCATGAGAGATCTAGAATAGATGGTGTAGAGAACAACGTGCGAGATTGAGAAGGATGATACGTTAGGGAGCTCTGGAAAGAGTCACGACATATATGTATATAGGGAAGGAGCTGGGGTGGGTCCGCATGTGGGAGAGATAGAAATAGGAGAGTGGTGCACAAGGAGACAAAGGGTGCTTGTTTGCAGTGGGGGTGGTGAGTGAGGTGAGTGTGCGAGAACCACATAACTAGGGAGATAGACGTTTGGGGGCGACGTTTTGTGTGTATGGGAAAGATACACTCTATATAGTGCGTGTGCTTGGGAAAGAGAGATGCCGGGAGACCTAGAGAGTGGGGGAAGAGATGTGTGCATGCCCAAGAGACAAAGTGATAGAGACCTATATTGGGGTCCGGACTTAGAAGAGAGAGGGGTGTTAATGTGCTCTTGTGTTCGTGTCTGAGGGAGAGAACGGCTTGTGCGGGGGGATGGGGTGGGTTGCTTCAGATAAAGAGTGAGGTTTCTATATTTGAGAGACTTTAGCGTAATTGAGATATATATGGTGAATAGTGTGTGCACTCATGGTTGATCAATTTGTTTCACAGTTTGGACTATGAGATAACGATACTTTTGAACATGCGTGATATACTTTGAAGTACCAGAATTACAAACCTAAGATTGGAATTTTGGAATTTGACTCCATCATTAGCTTTTGTAATTCATTTAAACGGAGGTACATTTTTTAAGCTGGGATTTCGTCATTTCAAATTCATATATCAAACCTAGAGATATACACATACGGGCATGTTCAAACCTTATAATCATCCACTTTATTCATACACATACACATTTTTGTCTTTGTCATCATATTTAGGATAAACACATTTGGAATTTCATTTGAATTGGACCATATGATGGTAATTGCTCCACTAGCTCAATGATCCATATTTTAATTGAATGGACAATCTAAGTTTCGAGTTGGAGACATTGATTTTCGAAACTTGCACTTTTTTTCGTGCAAAAGAAATAAATTCTCGGCCATGATATCATAGTCGGCCGTACAAGAGTAGAACACTTAATTTCAGCCGCCAAAAGCTTTCAAACTTCCCGCTCACATTGAAATATCTCACGCCCGAAAGTCTAGCCCTGCGATATTCCTGTTTTACCCCTGCCACATGAACGGAAAAGTGCTGCTTTGGTAACTCCATTGTTTTCCCTCTTTGCCCCCAACATTCTTCCCCAGAGCCCCTCCCCGCCTCCCCCCCAACCACGCCAAGCCGCCGAATCTAGTCCTCCGCCATAGCGGTGGACTTCACACCCTGCCGGATCTACCTTCCGCACCTTGGAACCCCCAACTGCCAACTCACCACTTCACCGGAGCTGCTTCAGCGACTGGCTTGTCCACCGCTCCAGATCTCCTTGACCGCCATCATGGTCCACCGCACCGGATCTGCTTCACCAGCGCCCTCGTCCACCACAGTGTAGGCCCTTCACCGACTCCCTTGTCCGCCCCATCGCTGGCCCTTCATACAAGCCCTCGTCCGCCGCAACAGATCCGCCTCACCGAAAGCACTGTACACTGCGCCGGATGTGCTTCGCTGACGCCTTCGTCCACTGCACCGGACCCGCTCAACGGACGCCATATTCAACTCCACCGGCCCTGCTTTACTGATGCCGCATCCTCATCAGGTTTTTTTTATTTGTACTCCTTCAGTTTTTCTCTTCTTTATCGTGGAACTGTTCACTTACCACAGATGAGCTTTCTTGTATGTCGACAGGCGCCACAATTGAAGCACCGGAGCTGCTTCAGCAACGGCGACAGCCGGCCCAAACTCAACCGAAACACGAGCACCATCGACGATCCTTAGTTATCAAGTATGACAATGATACGCATACGCCGCTGAGAATCAGGTACTATTATCCAACGGCCGGCACCTACATTCACTTTCTTAGCATAAGCACCGCACCTTCGAATTTCTTCAGGGCATCATTCAATTTTTCATGAGACGCGTTATTCTGCTTGCACCTGTAGGGCCATACTTCTGGCAGTGAACATGTTACATGTGCTAAATTACAAACCAGTGCACATATAGTTACAATGCTTTTGTTTTGTCCTTAGTATTACTGTACTTCCTAGATATCACTGCCTACTATTTTACTTCTTGCATGCTATATTTATGATAATGGTGTTGTTTTGATGCCACCTATTGGTTACATCAGATGCTTCATGTTCTCTATGCTTAGTTACACATCAGCAAACTAGCTTGTGGTTCCGCTGCTTTTTGTTCGTTTTACCCTACATTTTCCGATGCTAGCTATTACATCACTGCTCCGAGCCTCTGTTCATTACTTTTTTGTGCATTCTTGATCTTCCCAAGTTGCATGACTAATTTGATGCTTCTATTAATTATGGAGCTGCTAACCCCATCAAGCAAAATATTTGTTCTTTTGGGGCTAGCACCTCGAACAAGCATAAAAATAGAGTGAAGCACATATATTGTCATGTAAGCACACACCCTTCTTTCATTAGTTTAGATTAACCATTGATGATCAATTCGAACCAGTGCATGCGATTAAAATTAATTTTATCTAAATAGAGGGTGCAGAATAAACTACAACAACTAGATTTGCAACCACGGGATGCTGACGATATCTTCAAAGAACATTGCAACAGCAGCGAGGCTTCACAGCAACATATGGTAAGCCAGTGTGTTTTAGTACATGTGAAATGTAATGCATGTGGGCTACTTTCTTGGCTTGTGCCCTCAACCTATAATCCTACAGAATTACAAATAGTTTAGTTGTCTGCTTTGCTGTATTGCTTGATTCGAATGCTTGTTTGTTACTTGTTAGGCTATACCTGAGTTGGCCAATATGTCAGCAGTGACTGCTGCACTATCGTAAAGAAATGCATGCCTAGTTCATTTGACTCCTTAACTTTTCCTATGAACTTCATCACAAGACTGTCTTCGTAGTTTATATGAGGCCAAACTATTAAGTGCTTTCTCAGATTATTTCAACTGCTTAGATGCCTTGGCAACTTAAATATAGCAGTGGTACATTGCCTTTCATCTAGGGATGTCAACTGGGTCCCGTTTAATCCCGATTAAAGTCCACTAATGGTATGATAGTTCAAAAGAGTTTTTGTTTTTTGAGGAAAATGAACTACCGAGCTAGCAAAAACTAACTAGATGGGACTGGCGGATGCCATTTATTTTCCACTTACATCCCTAGTTTCATCTTACCATTTTAATTTGTTTTCGGCTGATGCTGCTTCGAACCATTTAAATATAGCTTGCCATGCTCGGAAATAATTCGTATGTCATTTACCATGTAAGCTTACTGCCTGGATCATGCGATAACTATCTCTTACTTATGTCCAGCGGAAACCTTTCAGGATGCCGTTCACACTAGGACACAATGTACAACCCCAGAATCTATTTGTGGAAGCAGTGCGCCATCCATGTTACCAAATGGTAGCAGTTCAGAGGCAACACCGCTGGAGAGCAGTCTGAGCACAAATATTATAGTTCTTGAGGCTCTACTAGAGGCAGAAAGAGATGGTGTGGCTGCCATGAATGAGGTAATCTTGATCTTGAGGCTGGAAATTATGCAATTGGCTGCACGCATTATGCAAGCAACGCAAGAATTGGAGGAAGTAAGAATGTTGCATTTGAAGACGAAGGAGATCCTGCTGCTTCTGCTATCTGAAGCCCAGGGTAATCCCAGTTCTTCTTTAGATACCAGTTGAAATTTTCATTAGATTAGTATACTTGCATGTTGTGTCATGTCTCTAAATGGATTATGTTGTAAGACCCCCTATGTTGTCCATGTGTTGTAATGATCTGAATTTTTTAGGCGAGGTAATCCTCAGTACTTGTATGATTGACATAAGGTGAACTGTTTTTCGTGTGAGCATATTGTATTGGATGAAATAACGGTTTGACTCAAAGTGTATCCAACCTACTGAATTCGAAGATCACGGCATTTCTAAATCATATTCATATATAAAGGTGGAATAAATCTTTGTCATGGTTTTGAAGAAATAAATAACAAAACATAGAATGATGTATGGATATTCGTAATCGAATACAAATTGGATTTGAATTTAGTTGCCAGGGCCCAGGGTAAACGTGAATGCTAATTCTCCCAAATTTTGAACGAAGCGGCAAAACACCCACTATCATTTGTCGGCTGCCCGAAGCAAGTGTTTGTGAGATGGAAATTACTGTCTACCCCTGACACTTCACATCTTAATCGACCCGATTTCCACTGCTGTCGATAGGGGTAGACTAGTAACTTCAATCAAATGTGACACGACCGCCTCTGAGCCCATTCAGACACGGTGGGTACCAAACATGGGCGGCAAAACACATTTGATTCAAGCTCATCCGAAAGACCTGTGTCTCTCCCTCCATTTCCCCATTCATACACGGTGGGCGGCAAAACAAACTCTCCTCGTCCGAAATTGATGTAGGCAAATATTTTAAATAGGGGCAGATGTGTAACTTCCCTCAAACATGACACAACCGCCCTACCTGTTAGCCCCGTTCATACACCGTGGGCAACAACCGTGGGCGCCAAAACACCCTCTCCTCGCCCGAAATCGCTATCGGCAAATATTGGGGAGATGCGAGATTACCGTCCTATCCCCAACCGACCTCATGTCCGAAATTTTAAACGGGGGCTAAGTTTGTAACTTTCCCACATTTCAGACAAGCGCGTCCCAAAGTTTGAGATCCCCCTTCCCCTCCATTTCCCCATTCATACACCGTCGGTGCCACGACAACCTCCCCACTCCGGAGAGCCTCCTCCGTCCGCCACCCCATCCTCCACCTTGCCGGAGCCGCTACCCCTACCCCGTCGTCCACTGCAAGAGATGGACGTCTCTCATCCACGGAGCCAGACCAGGATCCTTTCATCGCGTCCTCTCACTTCATTGGTGCCGTCGTCCACCTTGTCGTTGCCGCTCCTATGACCGCCTCGTCCACGGCAACATGACTTATCCCCCAACCCGGCCGTCTAAAGTCTTCTTCCGCGCCACCGACAGCCATAACGTATCAGCAGGGGCCTACACGGCATTGCAAGAGAGGTGGTACTCTTTCATATCTGCTTAAGTTATTGATCTCACCCGGAAAATAGATCATAACTTGTTTACTGTACTTTTCTTGTCCATACCAAATCGTAGTGGCTAGTTGAAAGCAAACATTGGTTGCGAAGTAGCCTTTGTCCGGTTTGCACCTTCAGATCAGCCATGGCACGGTCACTATACTCGTAAAGCTTATGGTTTTCCCCCTTTATATTCACTACCATCATCGTAGGTGCTTCGTGTCGTGCTAGCACTGCTCCTCAAGACCTCAACCCATCAAGTGAAACAACATGCCACTCATAATTCCAAAGCTTAGTTGTTGAAATACGAATCTGATATGATGCTCATATTACTAAAATAGAGAATGTTTAATTGGTTAGCTAATGTTCCTATATTCGTTTCAAAAAGCATGGGCGCCACATATAGAGAGACAGCAGGGATTTGCATTTCTCTGTGCGCTCTGGTTCATCATGGGTGGGCAACACACATTGTATTATCTAACTAGCAAGATGCCCGTGCATTGCACGGAACATCAAGATGCATTTGTATGACTAGTTTATCTTGTGGGAGAAAAGGATGAACGAGGGAAGGCCTTATTTGCAAATGTGGAGAGGAGTGTGGGTATCTTTTTGCAAAATTGCCATAGTTTCCTTCCTATCCGTCAGATATAAATCGGACGGCGTATATTGCAGGATGGCAGGCACACCATCATCACCAACTCTGTTTTTTTATAAGAGTGTGTATATATATATATATAATATGAGAGTATAACAGTAGAGAAAAAAGTAGAGAAATCTGCTTGCTCTTTGTTATCATGTTCCTCTTCTGTTCTTCTTAATAAGTATATTACTTCCTCCGTTCCTAAACTGCCTTGGGTGCGTGCGTGTGTTGTGGTGGCATGCGTTTGTACCGGGTATTGTTCATCGTTTCTTTATTTATAAAGCGGGGCGAAAGCTTTTTTCAGTAAAACATAAGTCTTTTTAGATATTCCAATAAGAACTACGTACGGATGTATATAGACATATTTTAGAGTGTACATTCACTCATTTTGCTTCGTATGTAGTCCGCATTCGAATCTCTAAGAGATTTATATTTAAGAAGGGAGGGAGTAGTACAGTATGTTCCTTGTCGGGAAGTGGAGCAGGGAAAATTGCAGTCGACAGGTCTATTGGGTCGCTTCAGATGGATGCTTTCAACGATTCTAGATGGTCTGCCATAATATCCGGGAAATGCTGGGAGCTATGTCATCTTTGATAGTCTAGAGTGATAGTAACAGTATTGTGCCTTCAGTTGAATAGAGCTGCCCCTTTTGGGGCCGAACCCTTTCTTGCCGTACCGGTAATACAAGCCCATATGATCCAGCTAGTTCCACTTTCCTGATTTTACTCTTGATTCTTAGGGTTTTCCCCTTTTATCCACCCTACTATGATCTGCGTAGGTGCTTTCTGTCGTACTAGCAGTACTCCACCCTTCAAGCTAAACAACACAACACTCATAATTCCAAAGCTTAGTTGTTCAAATATGATTGTGATATGATACTGATATTAGTTAACAGACACATTTAATTGGTTAGCTAAAGGTCCCACTTGAGTTTCCAAATGCATGTCGCAACATATAGAGAGACAGTAGAATTGCATTTCTTTGTCACTTGTTGACTGTACTTTCTTGTCCATATCAAATCTTAGTTGTTATTTCAAAGCAAACATCGGTTGCTAACTACCCTTTGCGTGGTTTGCAGCTTTAGATCTGCCATCCCACTGCCACGGTCAACACTATACTCATCATGCTTACGGTTTCCCCATTTTATGATGACCACGATCAGCCTATGTGGTTCGTGTCGTAATAGCACTGCTCCACCCATCAAGCTAAACAAGCTTAGTTGTACAAATTCGAATATGATATTATGCTGATATTAGTAAAACTGAGACATGTTTAATTGGTCAGCTAAATGTTCCTACTTTATTTTTGAAATGCATGTGAGCCACATATGGAGAGATCGAAGGAATAGTATTTCTCTGTGCGCTCTGGTTCATCATGGGTGGGCAACAGACATTGTATAGAAAGACTTGTAATATCTTCAATCTGCTTGCTCTTTTGCTCTTATTTAACATGATCCTCTTCTCTTCTTTAATAAGTATGTTCCTTGTTGGGAAGAGTAGCAGAGACATTTGCGGTCGACTGGTCAGGTCGAGTTGTTCTCCCTTAGTATATTTTGAATCTGTCAGGTCAGGTCGACTTGTTCTTCTTTACTATATGTTGAAGCTGTCATCTGCGAAGTATCATCACTTCTGGAGCTCTCATATTTTGAGTAGTAGGCCACATTATATTAATGCACACACCAAATTACAGCATGCATGGCATCTCTCAGAAGAATTGCAGAGATAGCACAAAGGGGTTTACAGGGAGGCAGTATTGGATTAGAATCACTTCTGCATTACAAAGATAATCTCACTTGTCTTTATGTTCTCATGCATGTCAGGTATTGAACATGATCAAAATGAATATGAGAATGGGCGCACGAGAGGAATTTTGAGGAACAATCCACTGGCTAACAAACTTAGCATGGTGGAGGATGGCCTATCTTATTCACCCATCAAGGTGCTTGCTCTAACTTGGCAAGGTTGTATTGGTCGCACATATTTTGCATATGACCTCTTGCATTACTTCTACTTTGTTATACCACCATCTGCTTAGTTTAAGCATCATATATGAGTATATGCCATACCTATCCATTTTCTGTACCTATTCCATGTGTCATCATACTATGTTTTTCCAGTCAAATGTTGTTCTTTCGTAATAGATGTCCAAAAGGAAGAGGGTGAGTGCAGATCCTCAAGGGGTACAAACTAGGTATTTGGAAAAGGTAGTGATACCTGTTAAATCAGATAGATCAGCAGCCACAGAAAACACAGGCCCAACTGTACCACACTTTACCCCTACTCCATTGGCCAAACCCCTATTAGAACTGCAGAGAGCCCAGCGTCAAGTACCGTCTATGATATCAATTCAAAAATTGAACTCCTAAATTTTTGCATGTGCCTTACCTTCTCTCTTGTATGAAAACTAATTTCAGATGAATCTCCTTTCTCAAAGGATCATAGGATCTCACAACAATACTGGGCACTGCATTACTCTTGTCAGTACCTCTTGCCCTTTGTCGGCATACTTACACTCATTGCTGTTTGATTATGTAGCATCACTGTAAATGTTTGCTTCTTTATCCTCCCTTTGCTCGAAATTATAAGATCTATATTTACTCTTAGATAAATGTAGAATTAACACAATGGTTATGAAGTTTTGGATTGCTCATGTAAGTACACGTTGTCATGCACTCCTTCTATATCAAATTAATTGTTGCTCAATTGGATGTATTTAGAACTTAATAGTGCTAGATACATCCATTTGAGCGACAAGTAATAACGGGCGGTGGTAGTATTACTGTACTTGCATTGCAAGATAGTTGATTGTCTAGCATTACTCTGCCTCTTATCTGCCCTGCCCTCCACTTTGTCCAAATTATCAGATCTACATTTGCTCTTACCAAAATGTTGAATAAAGCCAATGCCACTGCACATGTTGATGTCTGCATTCCTCTTGTCAGTACCTTTTGCCTTGTAATGTTGTACTTAATTAATTGCTATTTGATTATGTATCATCACTCTGCACCTGAGCTTCATTATCCTCTATTTCTTCCAATATTATTTGATCTATATTTACTCTTTACAAAATATAGAATAAAGGCAATGCTTATAAAGAAGTTTCTTTGGGGAATTTATTGAATTATCCTTCCATCGACATGGAGAAGGGCTTTGTCTAGCCCGTGTTAACATGTAATGTAAGTTCATCCTTCTCAAGCCTTCAAACTTTGTTCTAGTATAGATTTGGATAGGCATCATGCTATTTCTTGAGCTTGCATTGGTTTTTCCCTTGAAGAGGAAAGGGTGATGTAGCAAAGTAGAGTAAGTATTTCCCTTAGCTTTTGAGAACCAAGGTATCAATCCAGTAGGAGACAACGCTCAAGTCACCGAAAACCTGCACAAACAAACACCAACCTTGCACCCAACGTGATAAAGGGGTTGTCAATCCCTTGACGGTTATTTGCAACGTGAGATCTGATAGAGATGATAAACGGTAAAGTAATATTTTTGGTTTATGGAACGGAAAGTAAAGATTGCAAAGTAAAAGAAATAGGAAACGGAAATTGTAGATCGGAAACTATATGATGAAAAATAGACCCGGGGGCCATAGGTTTCACTAGAGGCTTCTCTCAAGATAGAAATTATTACGGTGGGTGAACAAATTATTGCCGAGCAATTGATAGAAAAGCGCAAAGTTATGACGATATCTAAGGCAATGATCATGAATATAGGCATCATGTCCGTGTCAAGTAGACCGAAACGATTCTGCGTCTACTACTATTACTCCACACATCGATCGACTCCTGCCTGCATCTAGAGTATTAAGTTCATAAGAATAGAGTAACGCATTAAGTAAGATGACATGATGTAGCGAGATAAACTCAAGCAATATGATGAAAACCCCATCTTTTTATCCTCGATGGCAACAATACAATACATGCCTTGCTGCCCCTACTGTCACTGGGAAAGGACACCACAAGATTGAACCCAAAGCTAAGCACTTCTCCCATTGCAAGAAAAACCAATCTAGTTGGCCAAACCAAATCGATAGTTCGAAGAGACTTGCAAAGATATCAAATCATGCATATAAGAATTCAGAGAAGATTCAAATAATATTCATAGATAAGCTGATCATAAATCCACAATTCATCGGATCTCGGCAAACACACCGCAAAAGAGTATTACATCTAATAGATCTCCAAGAACATCGAGGCAAACTTTGTATTGAGAATCAAAGAGAGAGAAGAAGCCATCTAGCTACTAGCTATGGACCCGTAGGTCTGAAATAAACTACTCATGCTTCATCAAAGAGGCAATGGTGTTGATGTAGAAGCCCTCCGTGATCGAATCCCCCTCCGGCAGGATGCCAGAAAAGGCCCCAAGATGGGATCTCACGGGTACAGAAGGTTGCGGCGGTGGAAAAGTGGTTTCGTTGCTCCCTTGGATGTTTTTGGGGTATAAGAGTACATATAGGCGAAATATCTAGGTCAGAGGGGCTACGAGGGGCCCACAAGGTCGGGGGGCGCGCCCTCCACCCTTGTGGCTGCCTCGCGGCTCTTCTGACTTGCACTCCAAGTCTCCTGGGTGTCTTCTGGTCCAAGAAAAATCATCGTGAAAGTTTTATTCCGTTTGGACTCCGTTTGGTATTCCTTTTCTGCGAAACTCTAAAACAAGGAAAAAAACAGAAACTGGCACTGGTCTCTAGGTTAATAGGTTAGTCCCAAAAATCATATAAAATAGCATATTAATGCATATAAAACATCCAAAACAGATAATATAATAGCATGGAACAATCAAAAATTATAGATACGTTGGAGACGTATCAAGCATCCCCAAGCTTAATTCCTGCTCGTCCTCGAGTAGGTAAATGATAAAAACAGAATTTTTGATGTGGAATGCTACCTAACATATTTATCCATGTAATTCTCTTTATTGTGGCATGAATGTTCAGATCCGTAAGATTCAAAACAAAAGTTTGATATTGACATAAAAACAATAATACTTCATGCATACTAACAAAATAATTATGTCTTCTCAAAATAACATGGCCAAAGAAAGCTTATCCCTACAAAATCATATGGTCTGGCTATGCTCCATCTTCATCACACAAAATATTTAAATCATGCACAACCCCGATGACAAGCCAGGCAATTGTTTCATACTTTTGACGTCCTCAAACTTTTTCAACTTTCACGCAATACATGAGCGTGAGCCATGGACATAGCACTATAGGTGGAATAGACGGTGGTTGTGGAGAAGACAAAAAATAGGAGATAGTCTCACATCAACTAGGCGTATCAACAGGCTATGGAGATGCCCATTAATAGATATCAATGTGAGTGAGTAGGGATTGCCATGCAACGGATGCACTAGAGCTATAAGTTTATGAAAGCTCAAAAAGAAAACTAAGTGGGTGTGCATCCAACTTGCTTGCTCATGAAGACCTAGGGCGTTTGGAGGAAGCCCATAATTGGAATATACAAGCCAAGTTCTATAATGAAAAATTCCCACTAGTATATGAAAGTGATATCATAGGAGACTCTCTATCATGAAGATCATGGTGCTACTTTGAAGCACAAGTGTGGCAAAAAGGATAGTAACATTGTCCCTTCTCTCTTTTCTCTCATTTTTTTATGGGCCTTCTTTCATTTTTTTGGCCTCTTTTTTTTGTCCGGAGTCTCATCCCGACTTGTGGGGGAATCATAGTCTCCATCATCCTTTCCTCACATGGGACAATGCTCTAATAATGAAGACCATCACACTTTTATTTACTTACAACTCAAAATTTACAACTTGATGCTAGAACAAGATATGACTCTATATGAATGCCTCCAGCGGTGTACCGGGATGTGCAATGAATCAAGAGCGACATGTATAAAAATATGATGAATGGTGGCTTTGCCACAAATACGATGTCAACTACATGATCATGCAAAGCAATATGACAATGATGAAGCGTGTCATAATAACGGAACGGTGGAAAGTTGCATGGCAATATATCTCGGAATGGCTATGGAAATGCCATAATAGGTAGGTATGGTGGCTGTTTTGAGGGAGGATATGTGGTGGGTTTATGGCACCGGCGAAAGTTGTGCGGTACAAGAGAGGCTAGCAATGGCGGAGAGGTGAGAGTGCGTATAGTCCATGGACTCAACATTAGTCATAAAGAACTCATATACTTATTGCAAAAATCTATTAGTCATCGAAACAAAGTACTACGTGCATGCTCCTAGGGGGATAGATTGGTAGGAAAAGACCATCGCTCGTCCCCGACCGCCACTCATAAGGAAGACAATCAAAAAATAAATCATGCTCCGACTTCATCACATAATGGTTCACCATACGTGCATGCTACGGGACTCACAAACTTTAACACAAGTATTTCTCAAATTCACAACTATTCACTAGCATGACTCTAATATCACCATCTTCATATCTCAAAACAATCATAAGGAATCAAACTTCTCATAGTATTCAATGCACTATATATGAAAGTTTTTATTATATCCCTCTTGGATGCCTATCATATTAGGACTAGTTTTATAACCAAAGCAAATTACCATGCTGTTTAGAAACTCTCAAAATAATATAAGTGAAGTGCGGGAATTCATCAATTTCTATAAAATAAAATCACCGCCGTGCTCTAAAAAGATATAAGTGAAGCACTAGAGCAAATTTTGCCTAGCTAAAAAAATATAAGTGAAGCACATAGAGCATTCTAATAAATCATGATTCATGCGTGTCTCTCTCAAAAGGTGTGTACAGCAAGGATGACTGTGGAAAACTAAAAAGCAAAGACTCAAATCGTACAAGACGCTCCAAGCAAAACACATATCATGTGGTGAATAAAAATATAGCCTCAAGTAAAGTTACCGATAGATGAAGACAAAAGAGGGGATGCCTTCCCGGGGCATCCCCAAGCTTAGGCTTTTTGACATCCTTGAATATTACCTTGGGGTGCCTTGGGCATCCCCAAGCTTTGGCTCTTGCCACTCCTTATTCCATAGTCCATCAAATCCTTACCCAAAACTTGAAAACTTCACAACACAAAACTCAACAGAAATTCTCATAAGCTCCGTTATTATAAGAAAATAAATCACCTCATTCTTTATTTATATTGGTGTAATATATACTGTATTCCAACTTTTCCATGGTTCATACCCCCCGATACTAGCCATAGATTCATCAAAATAAGCAAACAACAAATAAAAAACAGAATCTATCAAAAACAGAACAGTCTGCGAAGATTTGAATTGTTCAAATACTTATTTAACTTAAAAAATTCTGAAAAATAACGAAAAAATAGAAAATTAGTATATCAATCTTGTGTAAAAAATTCAGAGTTATTCCGCGCTCCAGTGAGTTTAAAAAATACTGGGACTGGGCGCAAAAGTTTATGTTTTTCAGCAGGATCAAATCAACCATCACCGTAAGCTATCCCAAAGGTCTTACTTGGCACAAACACTAATTAAAACACAAAACCACATATAACCAGAGTCTATATGATTTATTCATAGCAAAACAGGAACAAAAAAGCAAAAACAAAAATAAAATTGGGTTGCCTCCCAACAAGCGCTATTGTTTAACGCCCTTAGCTAGGCATTGATAATTTCAATGATGCTCACATAAAAGAGAAGAATTAAAGCACAAAGAGAGCATCATAAAACACGCGACAAACACATCTAAGTCTAACATACTTTCTATGCATAGGCATTTTATAAGCAAACAAATTATCAAGGCAAGCAAAAACTAGCATATGCAAGGAAGAAGAAAGAGACGATAGCAATCTCAACATGTAGAGAGGTAATTTAGTAACATAAAAATTTCTACAACCATATTTTCCTCTCTCATAATAATTAAATGTAGGATAATAAGCAAATTCAACAATATAGCTATCACATAACATATTCTCAACACGATCCACATGCATGCGAAGTTGACACTCTTCCAAAATAGTGGGATTAACATTAACTAAAGTCATGATCTCTCCGAACCCACTTTTATAAAAAAATTCATAAGATTGAATATTCTCCAAATATGTGGGATCTAAAGTTGACATTCTTCCAAACCCACCTTCAATATTATTGCAAATATTATTATCAATCTCATATTCATCATGGGGCTTAAATAAATTTTTAAGATCATAAGAAGAATCACCCCAATCATGATCATTGCAACAAGTAGTGGAAATAGCAAAACTAGCATCCCCAAGCTTGGGGTTTTGCATATTATTAGCACAATTGACATTAATAGAATTTATAACAACATCATTGCAATCGTGCTT
This sequence comes from Thinopyrum elongatum, assembly GCA_011799875.1. NCBI lineage: Eukaryota > Viridiplantae > Streptophyta > Magnoliopsida > Poales > Poaceae > Thinopyrum > Thinopyrum elongatum. Next base: position 105,599,321 of record CM022301.1, read on the forward strand.
TTTATTCAAAGATCTATTGTGAATCACTTCATAAAACACTTCATCACAATTTTCAGATTCACGGATTTCAAGCAAAACTTCATAAAGATAATCTAGTGCACTCAACTCACTAGCAATTGGTTCAACATAATTGGATCTCTTAAAAAGATTAGCAAGAGGATGAGGATCCATAAACTCTTTGGTTTCTGATTTTCAATAAATGCACAATTATTCCAACCAAACAAGCAAACGAGCCAAGTAAGACATCAAGGCAAACGAAAAGACGAACAGAAAGAGGGGCGAAGAAAAGGCGAATCTTTTCGAAAATTGTTTTAGAAGTGGGGGAGAGGAAAACAAGAGGCGAATGGCAAATAATGTAATGCGAGAGATGAGGGTTTATGATGGGTACTTGGTATGTCTTGGCTTGGTGTAGATCTCCCCGGCAACGGCGCCAGAAATTCTTCCTGCTACTTCTTGAGCTTGCGTTGGTTTTTCCCTTGAAGAGGAAAGGGTGATGCAGCAAAGTAGAGTAAGTATTTCCCTCAGGTTTTGAGAACCAAGGTATCAATCTAGTAGGAGACAACGCTCAAGTCACCGAATACCTGCACAAACAAACACCAACCTTGCACCCAACGCGATAAAGGGGTTGTCAAACCCTTAACGGTTATTTGCAACGTGAGATCTGATAGAGATGATAAACGGTAAAGTAATATTTTTTGGTATTTTTGGTTTATGGAACGGAAAGTAAAGATTGCAAACTAAAAGAAATAGGAAACAAAAATTGTAGATCGGAAACTATATGATGGAAAATAGACCCGGGGGCCATAGGTTTCACTAGAGGCTTCTCTCAAGATAGAAATTATTACGGTGGGTGAACAAATTACTGCCGAGCAATTGATAGAAAAGCGCAAAGTTATGACGATATCTAAGGCAATAATCATGAACATAGGCATCACGTCCGTGTCAAGTAGACCGAAACGATTCTGCATCTACTACTATTACTCCACACATCAACCGACTCCTGCCTGCATCTAGAGTATTAAGTTCATAAGAACAGAGTAACGCATTAAGTAAGATGACATGATGTAGCGGGATAAACTCAAGCAATATGATGAAAACCCCATCTTTTTATCCTCGATGGCAACAATAAAATACGTGCCTTGCTGCCCCTACTGTCACTGGGAAAGGACACCGCAAGATTGAACCCAAAGCTAAGCACTTCTCCCATTGCAAGAAAAACCAATCTAGTTCGCCAAACCAAATCGATAGTTCGAAGAGACTTGCAAAGATATCAAATCATGCATATAAGAATTCAGAGAAGATTCAAATAATATTCATAGATAAGCTGATCATAAATCCACAATTCATCGGATCTCGGCAAACACACCGCAAAAGAGTATTACATCTAATAGATCTCCAAGAACATCGAGGAGAACTTTGTATTGAGAATCAAAGAGAGAGAAGAAGCCATCTAGCTACTAGCTATGGACCCGTAGGTCTGAAGTAAACTACTCACGCTTCATCGAAGAGGCAATGGTGTTGATGTAGAAGCCCTCCGTTGTCGAATCCCCCTCCGGCAGGACGCCGAAAAAGGCCCCAAGATGGGATCTCACGGGTACAGAAGGTTGCGGCGGTGGAAAAGTGATTTCGTTGCTCCCTTGGATGTTTTTGGGGTATAAGAGTATATATAGGCGAAAGATCTAGGTCAGAGGGGCTACGAGGGGCCCACAAGGTCGGGGGGCACACCCTCCACCCTTGTGGCCACCTCGCGGCTCTTTTGACTTGCACTCCAAGTCTCCTGGGTGTCTTCTGGTCCAAGAAAAATCATCGCGAAAGTTTTATTCCGTTTGGACTCCGTTTGGTATTCCTTTTCTGCGAAACTCTAAAACAAGGAAAAAACAGAAACTGGCACTGGGCTCTAGGTTAATAGGTTAGTCCCAAAAATCATATAAAATAGCATATTAATGCATATAAAACATCCAAAACAGATAATATAATAGCATGGAACAATAAAAAATTATAGATACATTGGAGACGTATCACATCATTTCCTCCACTGCTGTTTACTTTGGTGTTTACATCTGATTGGATGTTTGCAACAACTACCAGTTTTAAATTGTAGTTGTAAAAACATGTTCCTTATGCAGAACAGATCCATTTATTTGCTTATATAATTGTGAAACCTGTTACGTGTCTCCTTTTTTCTCTTTCAGAGTCGTATCTCTTATGCCAGGCAGAACTTTAGGGAAGATAGTGAGCCAAACCATCTTGAAGAGAGCGAGATGACCCCAAGGTCATGTTTTGATGAAGACAGTGAGTTAAAGCTACTCACCAGCAGCTGTGAGACAACCTCTGTGCAGTTGCTACCTCAACCAGTTCGACTTCTTCAATCTCAACTTAAAGTGGAAAGGCTTGCTTCAGCTCAGCTCCAACTTGATATCAATGATATAAATAAGGCCGCAGAGGACACCCATGCGTGCTTTCTTGCTACACAGCTACGGTTAGAGCATCTATCGTTGACACAACTGAGGTCTCATTAGCTTGTTCTGCTGCTTTTGGTGCACCGCCAGGGCAGGCCTAATGCATTCTGAAGTGCTCTCAGTTTTGTATATTCTTTTGTCGGTGTGTTTATATGCACTGGTGGCGACCTTTAATGCCCATTGTATGTCATCCGCAGTCACGTTGCGCTTTATTATCACCGGTGGCGAACTTTGATGCCCAGTGGATGTAATATGCCGTAATTTCTTTATTGTATAGTCTAGGTTTATTCTTGGTCGGTATGCTGTAATTTAGGCCGGAAGCTTCAGTGGATCTCAATGTTGTCGGTCTTTAGGCCGGCCCGTAACTCACTATATATGGGCCAAAATGTGGGCCTATAATCATCTTGGGCCATTAGCAGGTCTAAAGTATAGTAGTTTTCCGCCTTTAACAGGCCGAGTAAAGTTCTGGCCAGCTGGGCCAGAGAATACCATGGGCTTTTAACAGGCTAAAGACTAGATTGGGCTAGCGTTGAGCCGAAAAATTCACGGGCCAATATAGGCCGAAACTGCCTTAGGCCCATGTTTGGCCCAAATAGAACGAGCCATTAACAAGCCGAAATATATCTCGGGCCCTGTTTGGCCCAATAAAATTATGGGCTTTAAGCTGGCCGGTATCAACGTGGGCCGTAAGCCCAACAGTGTCACGGGCCATTAACAGATGGGCTGTAAGCAGGCCGGATTCAACGCGGGTTGTAATTAGGCCCAACTGTTACACGGGCCATTAACAGGCCGATAGGCCAGTTGGGCTGAAATTTATCCACGAAGACTATGGGTCGTTAAGAGGCCTAAAGTTACTTCGGACAAGAAATAGCCCACGTTCTGCATGGGCCGTTAAATGGCCTAAAGTGAAACCGGGCCGACAACGGCCCAGATGCACCACGGGCCGCTAACAGGCCGAAACTATTATCGGGCTGAACTGGTAAACGGGCATTTAACAGACTGAAATACAAACCCGGCTTAGAATGGGCCCAAAAGAACAGTGGCCTATTAACGGGTCTTATCTGATATGGGCCGTAATTTAGCCCAAAACACGATAGGATGTGAACGGGCCTGATCTGATATGGGCCTTAATTTGACCCAAAACATGGCAGGCTGTTAACAGGCCAGCCCACTAGTGTCTGAAAAAATATGGTGGGCCTTTAGCTGGGCCGGCCTTTTTACCTTAAATGGGCCACTATTGGGCTGTGCCACGTGTCGACATATCATAGGCGTGTTTTGTCCATTGTAGGGATGACATCCATCCCAATGATGAGCTGACACATGGATCATTCGGCGAATGAGAATTTTACACGTGGAAAATCCCCATTGGTCGGGGCTATTAACGGGATATCGGATCCAAACCGGAACCCGATAGCTTAATGGCGACCCTTTACGGTGGATGCCACATGTCGGTTACCCTTGACGAAAACACTTCCATGACGCACCATTTATCGTCATGGAAGTGGAGACTTCCGTGATGATAATTTTGGTATTGTCATGGAACACTTCTACGACAGCACAGGTATGACTATCTTGATTCTGTCATAAAATCATCATGGATGTACATGCATGACAGAAAATGTGACCTACTGTGACAAACACGTATCATCACGGAAGTGTATTTTTTTTGTAGTGGACTCGACCGGAGGGCGGCATGATCGATGGAGACGAGGGTTGGAGAGGAATGAGAAATAAGCAACGCCACATGATTATACTTGAACGGCTCAAATAAACTTTAAGTTGTCTCGTTTTCCCTTTCGTCTTGGTCACGGAGTAAGATACTCCCTCCATTTTTATTCACTCGGCATTTTAGGTTTGACTGAAGTCAAACTTCATAAAATTTGACCAAATTTATAGAAAAAATATGAACATTTTCAATAGCAAATCTATATGATGTGAAAGTATATTCAATAATGAATCTAATGGTATTGATTTGTTATTGTATATGTTATTATTTCTGTCTATAAACTTTGTCAAAGTTTACAAAGTTTGACTTTGAGCAAAGCTAAAATGCGGAGTAAATAAAAACAGAGGGAGTACGCAAGGACTAGTATAGTTACTACTGCCGAAACATGGTAAGTTGGACCCCTAAATGCGGGCACGGACCGGGCACACCTCAATTATTCCTTCAAACAGTCGGACACCTAAATTAGCACACCATCCGGCTACTTAATCAAGTGTTACGCTTCACTAGTTGAAAAGGAAAATGGTGGTACTGTACCCAAAACCACCACACTTGGGGCTAGGGTAACAACTTGGTATTGTACCACATTTGAACCAGGGTACAAAAACCGCCTGTTCTGCGCCTAATGCGTAACGCGGAGCACTGACGCTCGAATTTGGCCGGGAAAACAGGGAAACCGACATGTGGGGCACACCTATCGAGATGACATGGCGCAGACTAGTCCAATGGAGGAGATGGCGCACGACCTCCTCGCCACCGGCAACCGTTCATGTGGGTCGTGGGGGCCAGCAACGTGGCGCAGCTCCCGCACTGCCTCTGGACACGGCGACCGCGGTGAGTGACATGCTCATCGTCGCTGGACACGCTCGACTTCATGGTGCCGAGGGTGGCATTAGCGCTGTGGCATGACCAGCAGATCAACACCTGGCTCGTCAAGGATGCACGGGGCGCCGAAGTGCGCGCGCGTCGTGATGCGTCCGCGGAGTGTTCTAGCGCGGCCAACTGCATCCCCAGGACCTGAGATTATGTCGGGTCGTCTTGCTTTTTCAATGACATGTGGGGATCGCATGTGAGCAAAGGGCATCTCCAACGTTGCCACGACCGCAGCTGACTACCCTGGCACACCAAAAACCCTCGTCCCTCGCGCCGTCGCGCTGTGTGTCCCCAGCTGGCGCCAGCTGCTCGCATTCATGTCGTTCGTCCGTATGCCATCATTAAGAGGCTCAGTGCCTGAGGAACCAACTCCGGCGAATTAATGACGCACCCGGATGCTTGGCCTCACTGAAATGCGCTACTTAAAGCGGCAACGCCCAGCTAAACTCCACACCATAGCGCATCCTCCTGCTACCTGGCACCACATCCACCATGACCGCGAGCGCGAACGCTCTGCGGGAGAGCTTGTCTTCGGGGATGAAGCTCGAGGTCACCGCCCTCGCTCAAGTCGCTGCTCGCAACACAATAGCGGTGTAGCCGGACGTGGACGCGACCGCACAAGCGGTGGCCACACTGGCAGCCGACGACGGGAGCACCGTCAGCCACGCGTCCTACTTGCCGCCGTCCAATGTTCGGTGGCGCATGTGGCAGGTGAAGTGACGGACCATCCACGTCCATCATCATTGACCTCACGTCCACCGGCACCGCCGAGGTCAGAGACTCCTCCGAGGATGAGTAGGGCATGGGAGGCGGCAGGGCATGGTGTGCCAACTGGCCGGTCCGTCTCCCGTGTTCTACTCTTCCTCGCCGGAGACCGCACCTTCACTTCACGGGTCTTGAACCCTACCCTCGTACCTGGAGATGGCAGATGGATGACGTCGGTCGCTGCCGTAGAATAGGTTTAGGGTCGGGTTTATTTTATTTTTCTGTCCTATAAAAGTTCGAAATGTAATGAAAATCTGTCGTGTTTGCATGAATCTCGTCTGGTGTATATGAACTTTCACAATAATAGTAAGATATATTGTAGGAGTATGAAAATATATGGAATGATGATTCATTTTTGTGTGTATAAACTTAGAAGGTTTGACCCGAGACAAAGCTAACATGCGAAGTAAATAAACACATAGGGTCTACATACACAATTTATCTTAGGCACTCCAATAGTACGTCCACTACACATTCACTTATTTCACATCTTTCTACATCTACGGGAACCTACGAAAGGGTTAACGTAAATTGCCTCTCTCTCTCTCCCCCCTGATTTTCATGGTGGTGGGCCCCTCCCTCCCCCCAATCTCCAATCAACATCCCACATGTTTCACATTACGTTAATTACGTAACTGGGATTACGTAGGTGTAGCTTTACTCGTCCTAAAAAAACAAACTAAGCCAACCTCCCAGCATATCACGCGGGCAAAGACCCGGCCACGCCATTTTAGTCGGGATTACCGGATTACTAGTAGTAGTATTGATGGATCACGCAAAGCACCAAGTTTAAAAGGAAAAAAGGTGGTACACTCACAACATGCCTGTCGCGGTCGCATTGCACCCCTCACACGGTCGGTCCTGCACACGGCTCACGCAAACGGAACGCGCTTCGGCTTGCCTCTTCACTGGCACGTGGGACCGCACTTGGAGAAACCGACCATGCGCCAAACTCCCCCGCCCACCGCGCGAAAATTCACGACAAATCCCAAATTCAACCGCCCTTCGGCCAACTAGCCAATAATATTCCCCAAACCCCCCTCCCCCCGGCCCCCTCCACTCCATTCGCTCCGCCAAAGCCGCCCTCCCCGCCGCGCCGATATGTCGGCGCCGCGGTTCGTCAAGGGGACGCACGGCGATCCTCTTGCTCCCACAGTATGCTCTCGTAGACTGCCGTCCTCTAGCCGCGCCGCCACCGCTGGTGACATTCTTGTGGAGACACACGGCTGTCAGCTTCTCCCATGGTACGCGCATTCTAGACTGAGGCCCCGTGCATGTCGGAGTAGCGCTGAATGTTAGCTGATAGACGCTGTTAATCTCACTATTTGCCAAAATAGTTTACAGTCAATATGCTCTGCTTAAGAAGCTTCCTTGCCCTGTTCTGCACTCAATCTGCTTAGCTAAGATGGCATGCCACGCCCAATTAGTTGCTAAAATATCCTGCCATATATTTATTGTGACGTAGATTGACATGGTCTCGTAGCCAATCTGTTAGGTGAAATAGCTCTACACCGTTTTATACTCGATCTTTGTTGCTGAGATGGCCTTCGATGGCTGTGTGCTCGGCCTCATTGACTGCTGAAACAGCCTGCCATAATTTAGCACTCAAATCTGTTTGCTGAATTAGCTTTACATATATTTCGTTACTTAGATCTGCTTGTCCAAATATCTTGCCATAGCTTTAGACATTGACCTAGGTATTTTTTTTGGGGCTTCATAAAAAAGCATATATGTTTTTCCTGTAATATCTAGTAGAAGAACTAATTTATATGTCTAATAGATGGACAGGACTTGGATAACTTCTACTCGAAGATTCTCCACTGCATATGTCAAGGGGGGTTGAAAACTTCATGAACTTTATCATAGCTGAGTACGGTGGTCCGAAATCAGATGTGCTCTGCCCGTGTAGCAGTTGTATGAATTCAGTTACAAGACCCCAGTCAACTGTGCAAAATCATCTACACTTGTATGGGATGTCGGTCACATATACTAGGTGGGTTCATCATGGTGAAGCTGTGAACGTCAATGTTACTGACTATGTGGAAGCAGCAGATCACCATCTTGATCTGCCTGATGCTCAGGTGGAAGAGGAGGAGGAGGTGATCGTGGCAGAGCCAGTGAGTTTGACCAACATTGAAACAATGCTACGAAATGCTCCCGCATTTTGTGAACTTTCACCTGCAGAAGAAAAACGGTGGGCCCGCATGTTGGAACAATGCAACGTGGCGGTCACCCTAGGAAATAAGCTGTCAGTATTCTCAGCTATGGTCATGTTTCTTCAGGTGAAGACATCTGAGCGGATGACCAACAAATCATTCGATGCGATGTTGGCTGCTTTCTGCAAATCTTTCCCAGATGCGTCTGAGCTGCCACACACCTACAGTAAAATGAAGAATTTCCTTCGTGCTGTTGGAATTGGATATGATATGATCCATGTTTGTAAGAATAATTGTGTTCTGTTCCGGAAGGATTATGCCAACTTAAGTGAATGCCCAAAATGCAGATCATCAAGATGGAAAGATGGCGATGCTGTGAAGAGGATTCCTCATAATGTTCTAAGGCATTTTCCAATTATACCAAGATTGCAGAGGATGTTTCATGATGCTGAAACAAGAGAGGATGTATTGTGGCATTCTAGGAACCAGGAGTACAGAGATCAGAATGTAATGAGCCATCCATCTCATGGTAGTGACTGGAAAAGCTTCAATCAGAAACACAAAAAATTTGATGCTGACGCGAGAAACATTAGACTTGGCTTAGCTACAGATGGATTTAACCCATTTGGCCACCAGAGCGCCACATATAGCATGTGGCCAGTGCTTGTTATCCCTTACAACATGCCTCCAAATGTCTGCACCAAAGAATCAAACTACATGATGGCCTTGCTCATCCCAGGTCCAAAAAGTCCTGAAAAGGATTTTAATTTATTCATGGAGCCTCTTATGGAGGAACTTCAGCAGCTATGGAGGGTGGTTCTCACTCGAGACCTATATAGCAGCCCACCAGCTGATTTCTTTCTGCGTGCTGTTATAATTTGGTGCATCCATGATTATCCGGCTTTGGGCACTATGTCAGGGCGAACGACACATGGTTACAATGCATGTGTTCGCTGTGACAAGAATCCGCTGTCATACGCAATACTTAGCAAGATCTGTTACATTGGACGCCGTCGTTTCCTTGCCAAGGACAAGTCGTGTCCTACAAAATACCGAAGACATGTGTTGAATGCAAAGCATGAAAACCGTGATGCGCCAAAGAGGCTCACCGGCGATGAGTTGCAAGTGGAATTAGAGAAGGTCAGGCATATTACACCAAGAAACCATCCTGATAATGGTAGCGGGAAAAGGAAGCATGGCAGGGCAAAAGAGAGATTATTGTTTACCCGCAGGTCCACTTTGTGGGACTTGGAGTATTGGAAAGATTTGGATCTGCGGCATAATCTTGATGTGATGCACATCGAGAAAAATATATGTGACAGCATTAATGGCACACTTCTTAATATTGAAGGCAAGACGAAAGATACCTTAAAGTCTAGGATTGATTTGACACACCTGGGTATCAAAAAGGATTTGCAGGTGGAAGATGAAGGTAAACCACGGGATATGGCACCAGCTGTTTACGTCTTGGACAAGGTAAAAAGAAAAGAATTCTGCAAGGTCCTGTCACGTGTGAGATTCCCACATGGATTTGCTTCCAACCCTGAAAGGAGAGTCAGTGCAGATGCAAACCAGGTACAAGGGTTGAAAACTCATGACTGCCATGTCCTACTTCAAAGGGTTTTACCTGTTATCCTTAGAGTATTAGGCTGCCCTGACTTATACAGAGCAGTTGCAGAGTTGGGACAATTCTTCAGGGAACTCTGCAGTAGAAATATAAGGATAGATGCTTTGGAGCGTCTTAGAGACAAGATGCCAACTATCCTATGCGACCTTGAGAAGATATATCCTCCAACCTTCTTTGATGTGATGGTGCATTTGGCTGTTCATCTACCTGATGAGGCACTACTTAGAGGTCCAGTACAGTATGGCTGGATGTACCCTATTGAAAGGTGGCTAGGCACTTTCAAGGGCTATGTTAGGAACAGAGCTAGACCTGAGGGTTCCATTGCAGAGGCCTACATTGCTACAGAAGCATTGACATTCTACTCAAAATACATTGAAACAGCTGATCACTTTAGCAAAGAGGTGGGTGAAGATAATACCGAGCTCAATGTTTTCGATTGTTCTGTTCGAGTTACAGGGAAGAGTGGACAAGACGACAAACCTAAAGATTTGGACAAATGGTTTGGTATGTGCTGAATAACTGTCCTGAGATTCTACCTTATATCGAGTAAGTGCTAACTACTACAGCTTATACATCGTAATCTACTAAACTTGCAGCACATTCTTATATATTTAGATGTTTGACGCGATCACTATGTTGTGCAGCATCTACAAAAAAGGAGTTACTGCCACAAAATCCAAGAAACATTGACAAACTGGTTATGGCAGGATTTGCGAAATGGTTCAAGAGCCATGTAAGCTTTTGAATTGCACTATCAGTTTTTTTAATATATTGAGTACATAAGATGATCAACTTGTCTATTTTCTAACCATAGGTTAAGAAGATGCAGGAGGATGGGCAGGCAGTTAATGATGCCCTTTACGCACTAGCAATGGGTCCTGATACTCGGGTAAGACATTATGAATCTTGCGTTGTTGGAGATGTGCGCTACAACACCCTTGCACGTGACGAAGGCAGGAAGACACAAAATAGTGCCATCATGAGCACGGATAAGTACGGCGAAGAGACAACTGAAATGTATGCTAACATAACAGACATTGTTCAGTTACAGTATATCTCTAGTTTCGAGGTTCATCGGTGTGTGGTTCTGTTGTGCTGTCATTGGTATAACCTGTTTTCCAGGAATGCAAAACCCAGAGCTGATGATTATTTCAAATCCATCAATGTCAAGGCGGCGTACCAGACCGACGAGCCTTTTATTTTGGCAAATCAAGCAACACAGATATTTTTCTTGGAAGACACATATGCACATAGCGATGATTGGAGAGTATTGCAAAGGTTTGAGCAGAGGAATTCGTTTAATGAAGTTGCACAACAAGATGATGCTTACACTGCTCCTGATGTAGAAGATTCCATAGATGTTCCTAATATCTTTGAGAACCATCACGTCAATGACGCTGGCGAAAAGATTGCCTGTCGGGCTATGGACATACGAGAGTTGATCAATAAGACGCCAACGTTCGAGGACATTGAGGATGAAGAAGAAGAAGAAGACACTGGGGGGAATTATGATTCAGACTGATACACATGGCGAAGATGTTGACGCTGCTGCTATGATGACTGTCGTATTTGCCTGTCAGAAGACAACTTTTTATGTACTATGTGAAATTGTGTTTGCTATGACAACTGAAACCTGATGAAGTTGTTGTTTAGTATTTTGCTATGAGAACATCACTTATTATGTATGTTGATTTGTGTTTGGTGATTGTATGACGACTAAAACATGATGACATTGTTGTTTAGTTGTACTCATATTTGGCTGTATTTGATGACATAGTTTGTTGTTGGACTGCAATTTGCTCTACGTCTTCGAATGGGAACGAAGCTGACCCGACAGGACCTCTGCTAATTTATTTATTTATTTATTAGCAAAAGGGCCTCTGCTATTTATTTATTTATGAGCAAAAGGGGATACCCCCCGATTTCCGTTAATAGAAATCATTAGATGTTCACAACACTATGCCTAGCCTGCTAAACAGGTTTCATTCATTACTAGTTTCAGCAAAGTGCTCATGTCATAGCCACTGAATACATCACGAGTGCTACATACACTGCAAATAAAGAGACAATCATCCTACAGAGCACATCGATTTTGCCCATTATCTTCACAAGCTCTTTCATCTCCTCATTGCTGTCAAGGCCGTTCAGCAGCTGTTGCTTGGCCATGATCAGAGGAACTGCATCTTTAACCTTCTGCTCTGCATCTTCCTCTTCTGTCGTTCCTTCAGTTACTTGTCCAACACTCCAACCTACTGGTATTGGGATTCCTAAGCTAACCAAATAATCAGCGTAGTTCAATTCCCCCACATCAGCAACTTCCCAGAAATACAAATCACACAAATCTTCCCTTTTCTGCACGAATCAAATTGGAAGATCATCAACCAAACTATTAAAAAAATCAGCAACTGAAAGTAGCGGAACAACACTTAAACATATTATTACCCCATGATTCGGGCATTTGTAGAAGACTCGGCCAGGGTTGAGGATTGTGGTTGAGACACGACGGATGACTCTGCGTGATTTGCAGCAGTGGCACCACACCAACGGCAACGGGTTGCGATGAGCAACCGGCTGCGGTGCGTGTGCAGGCGAGGGTGTGATGAGGCCAACAGGCGATGGTATGGGTGGCGACTTGGCACATATCTGGTTGTTGCCTGCTGAAGAGCAGGTGGACGAGCCACCAGCGGACATGGTTGCTGCGGCCAGAGCTTCTGATGCTAGGCAGAGTAAGTAGAGAAGAGGAGAAGCGAACATTGGATGTGTCAGTTTCATTACTTGCAGAGTAGCATAGCACCATATATAGTCATAGTCTAGGTTTGGATTCGAACCGGCTACAGGAGCACGTCTCTCTTTTTTCTAAAACTCAGCAACGGCTCTTTACTGGTACACTAACTTGTTATGTACGCCTTCTCAAGTCTTTGATTTTCTTCTCTTTTTTTGAGAGGAAGGAAGGAGGAGAAAATTGAGGGTTCCTAGGACTCGAACCCAAGACCTCTTGGTTGAAAACCAAGGGTGCTAGTCACTTATGTGGCGAACATTCCCTAGGAGGAGGACGGCAAACGAACGCATTTTTCTCGCAGTTTTAGTTGCGATGCAAGATCAAACGGTCGCAGTTTCGGGAATGTTATCTGGCGAACGAGCCCAGTTTTTCTTTTCTTCCTATATATAAAAAAGTATGCTACTTGGTGTCGGCTTAGTCAACAAACGATTTTGCCAACCTTGACCGTTGGATTGACATTCAACGTCTGTCGTGTTTCTTCAGTCTCTTCTTCCTCCAGCCGCCAAAGCCAAACCAGCACCGGCGGGACCGCATGCTCCCGCCTCCCATGTCTGGTTGTGCTGCCGCGCACGCATCATGGCCACATCGCACCCTAAAACTCTGCGCATCTTCCCCGGCTCCTGTTCGTTCCCGTCCGAGGCCTCACCATCGTCCTCCGCCTTGGTTCGCTCGCCGTGGCGCCACCCTCCGGTGTTGTCAACATGGTCAACAACCGAGAGGAATAAGGAGATGACTGTACATGGTGAGGATGACAATAGGGACCCACCAGGATCATGGCAGTAGGCAAGCAAGTGCCTCATTTATTACAAGAAAAAAAAGGATTCCTCCTGATGGTTTCCTGACACCTGGGTCGCACGCCACTGTCAATGTAGTCAATAAGCGAGATAACTGCACAAGGAGCGGCAGACACCCGGGACCCAGCAGTGCGTGCAGTATTTTTTTTCGGGACGGAGAAGGGTATCAACTGGGTTGTGCGGGAGCTGTGGCCCGTCTAGCCCAGGCTTTTATTTCATATGTTTACCACATGACCAGCCCAGTTTTTTTTTCCTTTCTGAAAATGGCTAGCCCAGCTATTTTGTTTTTTGCAGAATAACCAACGTAGGCCTACTTGCTTTTCTATGCCCTGCTGGGCCGGAAATCTTTCAAGACGAGGAGGGATGCATTCGGGCTTGCCCAGAAAATGGGCTATAAGTAATAAGAAATGGGCTGTAAAATGGAAAAATACAGCAAACACGCAACTAGTTCCAAAATACTTTTTTCTTTCGGATTTTGATATTTTAAATTTCATTGTTTTTGTGTGGGTAAAATTTCATTGGATTTAAATTAAGGTGTGTTTAGTTTTTAAATTAATTTGAATCTGGCTAGAAATTTCGGGTTGTATGCTATTTGGGACAGATTTGGAGGCTGACTTGTGGGTCTACTAGGTTGACGTGTATGAAAGGCTTTGTCAACTTAGTCCACAAACGATTCTAGCAGCAGTGACCATTGGATGTTAATCCAACGGCCATACTGCTTCTTCAATATCTGATCTTCTTGCTCCAGCCGCCCAAACCAGCGCCGGTGGGACTGCCTGCTCCCTCCTCCCGTGGCCGGCTGTGCTGCCGCATAGGCCACATCGCCCCACCCCACTCCATCGCTGGCCAGGCCATTCCTCTACTCACCCACACCTCTTGTTATTTTCCGGCGACGGCAGCCGAACCAGTAAACCCTCATACACCCCACCGTGTGGGCAACCACTGCCGAGTCTTCCCCGGCTCCAGGTCGTTCCCTTCCTAGGCCTCGCTGTCATCCACCGCCCTGGTGCTCTCGGCGCGGCGTGGTCAATGTGGTCAACGAACGACATCCATCGGAAGAGGACTGTACGTGGAGAGGCTGACAGCTGGGTCCATGGCCGCACGCAAGGAAGTGCCTGCTTATTACGCGCAAAATAATGATTCCTCCACCTGATAGCAGGGACCCACCGGAAGGGCCTATGTATTTCGCGAAAAAAATGTTCCTCCCGCTGACAGCTCGGACCCACCAGCTATATCTTCGCACGCAAGGAAGTGCCTCCTTATTACGCACAAAAAAATGAATACTCCCCCTGCTATCTGGGACCCACCATAGTTGGAGGCTGACTTGTGGGCCTACTAAGTTGACGCGGACGGAGGGCTTTGTCAACTTAGTCAATATGAACGATTCTAGCTCCAGTGACCATACGATGTCCATCCAACGGCCGTAGTGCTTCTTCAACCTCTGGTCTTCTTGCTCTAGCCGCCCAAACCAGCGCCGGTCGTGCCACCTGCTCCTGCCTTCCGTGGCCGGCTCTACTGGCGCGCAGGCCTCACCACCCCACCCTACTCCCATTGCTAGCCTGGCCATCCCTGTACTCACCCAGACCTGCTGTTATTCTCCGGCGACGACAACCTCACACTGCATCCCAACTAGTAAACCCTCGTACGCCCCTCCGCGTGGGAAACAACTACTGAGTCTTCCCCGGCTCCGGGTTATTCCCTTCCTAGGCCTCGCCGTCGTCCACCGCCTTGGTGCTCTCGGCGCGGTGTGGTCAACGTGGTCAAGGAACGACTTACATTAGAAGAGGACTGTACGTGGAGAGGCTGACAGCTGGGTCCACGGCCGCAGCAAGGAAGTGCCTCCTTATTACGCGCAAAATAATGATTCCTCCACCTAACAGCAGGGACCTACTAGAAGGGCCTCTGTATTTTTGCTTAGTTGTATTTTGCAAAAAAACCTTTCCCCCCTGACAGCTGGGACCCACCAGCTATATCTTCAGATGCAAGGAAAGTGCCTCCATATTAGGCACGAAAAAAGATGAATCCTTCCCCTGACAGCTCGGACCCACCATCAATAACTTCACAAGCAAGGAAGTGTGTGCTTATCCTCCCTGACAGCCGGGACCCACCTGGTCGAAGCGTACGTAGCGTTGTCGCGAATGTGTACGTACATACTAGTCGATCGATCTCTCTGCAACGATGAACCGCGGCCGAGCAAGCAGCGGCACGTGTAGTAGTAGAGCCCCCGACGTAGTAGTTCAGGCAATCCCTTCTAAACTGTGTACACATACGTACATCCACATGCCAAAAAATACGGCCACGTATGTACATACGGGCGGGGTCTCGAACGCGTACTCGCGCATACGTACGGCTAGGGCTCGTGTACATGGAGAGGCAACGGATGGCAGCAATGGCGTCCTGTTCATCGGGCAGCCAACCGGCTGGGTCGGAACGGAGAAACAACGTCTTGTTCATCGGGAGGCAATAGACTGGGTTGGAATGCATCCTGTTCAACGGGAGCCAACCGGCTTAGACGGAACAGCGGAAACAGGGTCTGGCATACCGCAGTACGGAGGAAATGGCCTTCTGTTCGACCGGCTACGGTCGAAACGTCATCCTGTTGATCGGGAGGGGTGTGGCGTACCGCAAAACAGAGGAAACGGACTTGTGTTGGAGTGCTACGGTCGAAACGGGGGTCCTGTTCATCGGGAGGGGTGTGGCGTACCGCAAAATGGAGGAAACGGACTTGTGTTGGAGCGCTAGGGTCGAAACGGGGGTCCTGTTCATCGGAGGGGTGTGGCGTACCGCAAAACGGGACTCCACGAGCTACTGTTCACCCACTGTCGACTTGCTTCAGCCTCCACCTGCACTGTTCATCCACCGCGTCTTCCTCCTGCCTCCACCAGCTACTGTTCATCCACGGGGCTACTGTTCATCCAGCCCTCCACCGGCTACTGTTCAACCAGCCCTCCACGGGGTCCTGTTCATCCACCCCCAACCAGCTCGGCTGTGGCAGCCTCCTCTCGGGGTCCTGTAAATCCAGCGGCAACGTCCTATATACTACCATGGGGTCCTGTTCATCCAACCCCCACCGGGAACTGTTCATCCAACCCCAACCACGTACGTCTCGACTTGTTCAACCGCAACCCCCATGTTCACTGTTCATCAAGAGGCAGTAGGTTCGATCGGCTTCAGTAAGTAGTAGCAGCAGCGATCGATCGCTCGGGTTCAGTTAGCAGCAGTAGCGAAAGAATCGCTTGGGTTCAGTTAACAGCCAAGGGATCGATTGCTCGGGTTCAGTAACGTAGCTAGTGCAATCGCTCGGGTTCAGTAAGCGAACGCCTCACTCGGGTTCAGTTAGAGCCCAACGCCTCGCACACACGCGCGTACGTGTATGAGAGAAACGCGCAATCCCTCCGTGCATCGCTCGGCCCCGACCACCCACCGTAACCGGGAACTCCCCGAAATTTTCCTCGCCCACGCTTCTACCATGATTTTTTCGTCATGGACGGCCCAAAGAATGTCATGCAGGTGCGTCTCCGGCCCACCCAGGACGAAAAGCCCATTTTTTGTCATGATTTTTTGTCATAGAAGTAGGAGCCCACCACATCTATGATGATACCGGGTTTTGTCACAATTATCGTCATAGAAGTGTCATAAGCATGACAGAAAAAAAATCCGTTCGGCCCAAAATGTCACGGATGTATCTTTTTTTTGTAGTGCGAGCAGCTCCTGGACTTGACGCATAATCTCCTTCATCTCCTCTGGATTGGTATGGTATGGTGCACGGTTGGGTAGCGATGCACCGAGAATTAAGTCAATCTGATGCTCAATCCCTCGAATAGGTGGTAATCCCGGTGGCACGTCTTATGGAAAGACGTCAGCAAACTCCTGCAAAATGTTAGTGACAGCAAGAGGCAAAGAGGAAGGCACGTCCTCGAATGAAAATAATGCCTCTTTGCACACAAAAGCATAGCAAACAGATTTGCTGCAATCTAGATCATCAATATCAGATTTGGTGGCAAGTAATTATCCACTTTTCAATTTAATTTCAGAAGCAACACTAGATGGTTTATTATTAGGTTTCATTTGTTGCTCAAATTCTTTTGCGACTATCTGATTTTCACTCTTATTTTTCTCCTATTTTGCTTTATTAGCTCAATTAATATCATCTTTCAAAATGTAATCAGGAGTCATAGGAAGCAAAGTAATATGTTTATCCTTATGAACAAGAGTATCCTGATTGTTTCTACCATGGTGTACATATTTTTTATCGAATTGCCATGGTCTACCAAGTAATAAGGAACATGATTGCATGGGTACCACATCACAATCAACATAATCAGCATATGTAGCGATACTAAAATGCACACGAACAGTACGTGTTACCTTAACCTTGCCGCTATTGTTGAACCATTGGATGTAGTAAGGATGTGGATGCACTCTTGTGGTGAGAGATAGCTTCTTCACCATCTTCATGCTAGCCAAGTTGTTGTAGCTCCCTCCATCTATGATGACGTGAACAGAACGCAATGTGGTCTTGTGGTGAGAGATAGCTTCTTCACCATCTTCATGCTAGCCAAGTTGTTGCAGCTCCCTCCATCTATGATGACGTGAACAGAACGCTCCTTCACACCTCCCTTTGTATGGAACAAATTATGCCTCTGATTTTGCTTAGCTTGTGTGACCTGCACACTCAAAACACATTGAGCAACTAAATTTTCATACCTGTCAGCGTCTTTAGCAACCATGTATTGCGTCTCATGTTCAGAATCATCTCCACTGTGTTCTTCACTTGTAATAAGAGCCAAAGTCTCCTCATCATAGTCACTAGCGAACTCATACCCACCATCCTCAGTAGCAATCATCACACGCTGAGATTTGCATTCTCTCGCATAATGACCTCTTCCCTTACAACGATGACAAATAATATCATGTGTGTGCCCTGTTAATGCCATGGATGAAGAAGAGCTCTATGCAGGCCCGGCGGGTGTGCTCTTGGCAGATAGTGGTGGTTGTGCCTGCTTTGTTGTATCATGGCTCGAGGTGGCAGCTGACGGAGGTGCCGATGCAGCAGAATGTGTGGAAGTAGAGGATGCACGCGGTGTCCATGATGAAGGTCGACCTGCAGAAAATTTAGTCCACGCCAATGCATGTCGATCCTGCACTTCACGTTCAGCTTTGCAAGCAAGATGGAATAAACGAGTGATATTGTTATACTCCTTATACTCTAAAATGGTCTGAATCTCTCTATTTAATCCACCCATAAAACATGCAAGCATAGCTTCATTATCCTCAATAATACCACATCTAATCATGCCAGTTTGTAATTCCTAATAATATTCTTCTACAGAATTTTTTCCTTGTCTTAAACACTGCAATTTTTGTAGTAATTCACGTTGATAATATGGTGGAACCCAACGAGTATGCATAGCAGCTTTCGAAGCAGCCCAAGTAGTTGGGATATTATTCAGATATAGTCTACGATGTTCAGACCACCACACACAAGCAAAACTAGTGAATGCATAGAGAGCAGCAGCAACACGTCTCTCCTCGGGATATTGTAAACATGTAAAACGTTGTTCAGTTTCTAACTCCCAAGTAAGATATATATCAGGAACATATCTACCCTCAAATGGTGGAATATTTAATTTTAGTTTAGGGAGATGGTCAGGATCTCGTACCTGAGGTGGTGGTGTAGCCCTACCGTTGCGATTATATGCATGTGGATGACCTAGTGGTGGTGCTGGTGGTTGCACGTAGTTCTGATTTTGATCAACCTCATCCTCGTAAGGCGCCCTCGTAAACGTCCTTCTCCTCGGCCGTAGCAGCGGCGGCGGCGGCACCAGAATTTTGTCCTTCCTCAAGAGGAACACGCCTTACTCGATGGAGGGCTGGATCGCGACGTGGAGGTGGTTGTTGTTGTTGTTGTTGTTGTTGTTGTTGTTGTTGTTGTTGTTGTTGTTGTTGTTGTTGTTGTTGTTGTTGTTGTTGTTGTTGTTGTTGTTGTTGTTGTTGTTGTTGTTGTTGTTATTGTTGTTGTTGTTGTTGTTGCAGCGGTGCAGCCGATGGAGGTAGATGCGCAAGCACTTCAGCGAACTTGGCACCCAACTTGTTGTCAATTGCCTTCTCAATGTCATCAATCCTCGCTAATGCCTTGCCAAAACTGGTCATCATGTCTTCTACCTGTTGACCCAACATTTCCTGGAATTTATCATGGAGCTCCTTGTTCGTCATGTTCTCCCAGTCCAGCTCATCCGCTTGTGATCCTGGCATGGTTAGTAGCAAGAGAAACACACAAGAATATAATCCTATAGACTACTAGGAAGTGGAGGTGGTGTTGTGGAAAGTCACAAATCCATCAAGCGAATCTCAAATTCTTACCAGTTCTTACCAAGCAGCAGGTGGTGATCGGCAACCGTTGTAGTAAAAACTCTCAAAGCTTGGATAGAGCGATTACTAGGTGGTGTCAATCGCACGATGTAGATATATGTGGAGCTAGGACGGCTTAATAGATGATAGCAAAAAGGTCAACAATAATCAATTCAGAGATGCAAAGTTGAATAAACGCTCAACGATGGTACTGTGCTGATCTAGGCTAGACCATGCTAGAGACGCGAGCAGAGAACACTAACAAAATCACGGCGCTGCATGGAAACAAGGGAAAAGCACACTCTGTTTTTTTTTTGCGCTCTTTTTTTTTTGGGCCAAAAATCACTATAATGGCGAGTGTCTCAAAACTCTTCCCAAGTCAATATAACAGGATAGACACGAAATTTTTTGACTAAATTTTTTTTTCGACTGCCCGGACCCAAAAACTGGAAACGGCTCAAAAAAAACTTTCTATAACGGCGACTATCTCAAAACACTTGGAAACACCTAAAAATAGGATAGCCAGAATTTTTCTTGACAAGTGCGTTTTTGGAAAATTTTGGGCCTAAACGGAGGGTCGTTTCCAGAATCTATTTTTTAAACCAACCTCTTCTACGGACGGCAAAAGATTGCTGGAATCCGAAACCTACTCACACAGGAAAAAACAAATATGACTACAGATGGATCTCGAAAGCAAACCGAATATGGGATGGACTCGGATTAGTGATGGACAGGCGGTGGTATATATGGACTCAGATTGGTGACGTGGTATATATGGACTCGGATTGGTGGTGGATATGCAATGGTAGGATATGTCAACGATGGTGGTATATGGCAGCGGTGGTGGTATATGGCAGCAGCGATGAAGATGGTGCGACGGCGGCGTGACAAACTGTGACAGAACTCGAAACTCTAAAGAACTAGATGCTAAGACCAACAACTCGACATGATCATGCAACCGCAAATTCAACAAAGCAAAACCCTAAAAAGATTATGCAAAGGCTCAGATTGGTTCGGATATGATGAACTAACCCTAATTTTTATGGCTTTTTCGTGGACTATAGGTATGAAGAACAGACTCGATCTAAACTATGAAAAACTAGAAAATCTCACCGAGCAACCTGGAAATCTGATACCACTTAATAGAGGCAAAGGTGTCCCGTCTGTCGATGAGATGGTGGCTATCGTTTTTGGTGGAGTAGACTTTGACGATCCGACTACAAACGTGCGAGGACGTCGCGCCTTAGCAATCACTAAACCAACTCCGAGAGGTTATTGACCATGCCGGAGCACGATCAACCTGACCACGAGGGTCTATTTCCTGCAAGCAAACGAAGAACAAGCAAGAAACTAAGACTGCAATCTGGATATTGCGAATATAAGAGGAAAGCTTTATTGATCAAGGTGGGGTTCTGTGACGTCTTGGTCTGGTTGTTGAACACAAACGAAGTACGCGAAGTTGCAGCTATGGTGTGTTGGGGAACGTTGCATGGAAAACAAAAAAAATCTACGCACACGCAAGATCTATCCATGGAGATGCATAGCTACGAGAGGGGGAGAGCATCTACATACCCTTGTAGATCGCTAAGCGGAAGTGTTTATCAACGCGGTTGATGTAGTCGTACACCTTCATGATCCGTACCGATCAAGCACGGAACACACGGCACCTCCCCATTCAGCACATGTTCAGCTCGATGACGTCCTCGCCTTCTCGATCCAGCAAGAGAGGCAAAGTAGTACATGAGTTCTGGCAGCACGATGGCGTGGTGATGGTGGTGGTAAAACTATTCCGTAGGGCTTCGCAAAGCACAACGGACATAGACGGTGGAGGAACTAGAACTAGAGGGAGAGGGGGCGCCGCACACGGCTTGGAATCATGGTGTGTGTTGCCCCCTCTGAAAGTGCAACTAATCCCTGGTTGGTTTTGGTAATTCATAAAAACATATAGCTCATTGAACTAATATCCATTCAAGTTAAATGTTTCAGAAAGTTCAATGATTGGCATGGCATGGACTAGAGATGTGGACCCCTCAAAATGCTAAGGACACATATTGGCAAAAGCTCAAGACTCTTCATTTCTATTTTAGTGATCCAAGATCACATTGAGTCCATAGGAAAGCCAATACTATTAAAAGGGGATGAGGTGTTGCTTAATGGTCTACTTGCTCAAAGTGCTTAGTGATATTGCTCCAAAACCCTCAGCCACTCTCTCATTCCAAATATGTCCAAAACTCAAAGTCAAACTCGGCCCCACCGATTTGATCTATCCGGCGCCACGGAGTTCAGTTGACATAGCCACTGCCAGAAACCCTAGACAATTCGGTCACACTGATACGGATCTCGGTCTCACCGAGATGGCCTTGCAAACTCTCTGTTGCCTGTTTCAATTATTTCGATCTCACCAAAATGTGCAATCGGTCCCACCGAGTTTGCTTGACCAACTCTCTGTTTGCTCTTTGCTGAAATCAGTCTCACCGAGTTCAAGCATTCGGTCTCACCGAGATGAGGTTTTGACCTAGCCCTAGCACATCGGTCCCACCGAGTTGTTCCAGTCGGTCCCACCGATATTCCTAACATTCACATTTTGAACTGAATCGGTCTCAGCGAGTTCTTCTATTCGGTCTGACCGAGTTGGGTCAAATGTGTGTAACTGTTGGATTTTGTGTGGAGGCTATATATACCCCTCCACCCCCTTCTCCAGTTGTGAGAGAGCCATTAGAACATGCCTACACTTCCACTACTCATTTTCTGAGAGAACCACCTACTCATGTCTTGAGACCAAGATAATCCAATCCTACCACTAGAATCTTCATCTCTAGCCTTCCCCAAGTTGCTTTCCACTCAAATCATCTTTCCACCATAGCCAAATCCATGAGAGAGAGTTGAGTGTTGGGGAGACTATCATTTGAAGCACAAGAGCAAGGAGTTCATCATCAACACACCATTTATTACCTTTTGGAGAGTGATGTCTCCTAGATTGGTTAGACGTCGCTTGGGAGCCTCCGACAAGATTGTGGAGTTGAACCAAGAAGTTTGTAAGGGCAAGGAGATCGCCTACTTCGTGAAGATCTACCCGACTGAGGCAAGTCCTTCACGGGCGATGGCCATGGTGGGATAGACAAGGTTGCTTCTTCGTGGACCCTTCGTGGGTGGAGCCCTCCGTGGACTCGCGCAACCATTACCCTTCGTGGGTTGAAGTCTCCTTCAACGTGGACGTACGATAGCACCACCTATCGGAACCACACCAAAAATCTCCGTGTCTACATTGCGTTTGCCTTCTCCAAACCCTTCCATTTACCTTCATATGCAATGTTTTACCTTCCGCTGCTACACTCCTAGAATTGCATGTGTAGGTTGATTGCTTGACTTGTCCTAGTTGCTAAAATCTGCCAACAATTAAAATTGGGAAAAGGTTACATTTTTATTTGGTCAAGTAGTCTAATCACCCCCCCCCCCCCTCCTCTGACTACTTCTACTTTCGATCCTACACCCTCCCCTCCTCACATATATATAGGTG
Organism: Thinopyrum elongatum; assembly: GCA_011799875.1. NCBI lineage: Eukaryota > Viridiplantae > Streptophyta > Magnoliopsida > Poales > Poaceae > Thinopyrum > Thinopyrum elongatum. The sequence goes on from CM022301.1 coordinate 105,622,365, forward strand.
GAGGGGAGAGCAGGTTGCTTAGGGCGCCCCCAAGGGGGCCGGCGGCCAGCCCTAGGCGCCTCTCCCCTTCCTTCCTAGGCGCGTGGGAGAAGGGCAGGGGGGAGCCCCCCCCCCTTTCCTTTCCTTGAGCGAGGAGAAAGGCAGGAGGGGCTAGCCCCTCCTCTTTCCTTCCCCTAGGGTCGGCGGCCAGGATGGGGGCGCGCCAGCACCTTTGTGGGCTGGTGTGCTCCCTCCCCTTGGCCCGTTTAGGCCCAATAAATCCTGTGGCCTTCCTGGAACCCCTTCCGGTGATCCGACAAATATTCGGTGCATTCCGAAACTCTTCTGGAACCCGAATACCTTCATCCTATATATCAATATTTATCTCTGGACCATTCCGGAGCTCCTCGTCATGTCCATGACCTCATCCGGGACTCCGAACAACATTCGGTCACCAATAGACATAACTCATATAATACTATATCATCAATGAATGATAAGCGTGGACCCTATGGGTTCGAGAATGATGTAGACATGACCGAGACACTTCTCCGGTCAATAACCAATAGCGGGGCCTGGATGCCCATATTGGTTCCTACATATTCTACGAAGATCTTTATCGGTCGAACCTTTACAACAACATACATAGTTCCCTTTGTCTGTCGGTATGTTACTTGCCCGAGATTCGATCGTCGGTATCTTCATACCTAGTTCAATCTCGTTACTGGCAAGTCTCTTTACTCGTTCCGTAATACATGATCGTGACTAACTCCTTAGTCACTTTGCTTGCAAGCTTCTTGTGATGTTGTATTACCGAGAGGGCCCAGAGATACCTCTCCATCATACGGAGTGACAAAGCCCAATCTCGATTCATGCCAACTCAACAGACACCTTCGGAGATACCTGTAGAGCACCTTTATGATCACCCAGTTACGTTGTGATGTTTGATAGCACACAAGGTATTCCTCCGGTATCCGGGAGTTGCATGATCTCATGGTCGAAGGAATATGTATTTGACATTAAGAAAGCAGTAGCAATAAACAGAACGATCATATGCTATGCTAACGGATGGGTCTTGTCCATCACATCATTCTCCTAATGATGTGATCCCGTTATCAAGTGACAACACATGTCTATGGTTAGGAAACCTTAACCATCTTTTGATCAACGAGCTAGTCTAGTAGAGGCTCACTAGGGACACGGTATTTGTTTATGTATCCACACATGTATTTAAGTTTTCGGTCAATACAATTAAAGCATGAATAATAAACCTTTATCATCATTAAGGAAATATAATAATAACCACTTTATTATTGCCTCTAGGGCATATTTCCAACATGGCAAACTTTTTAATCTAAACAAAACCCAGAGTCTAAACGACGCCCTAAGGGTTGTATATATGGAGGAAGATGGGGGAATTTCGTGACGCCTTGGAGGAGGGGTCCGAAACCAACCCTAACTCTTGTTTCCCCACACATACGGACTCTAAAAATAGCCTATACTCAAGGATTTCGAAATTACATGGGCCTGGCCCAAAAATAAGGTGGCGCATTACCTATTATAAGCTATGGACGAAATTTATGAAAGGGCATCTTGTATATTTCGTCTGTGTCCTTGTATGTCATCAAGGAGGCTTCAAAGTACTGAAATCTGCACTACAAACGCCGTTCTGGTTCCCTTCGTGCGCGCCTTCATCTCTGCTACTTCTTGAGCTTGCGTCGATTTTTCCCTTAAAGAGGAAAGGGTGATGAAACAAAGTAGAGATAAGTATTTCCCACAGTTAAGAAACAAGGTATCAAGCCAGTAGGGGGCACAAGCAAGTCTCCAACATATGCACCTACACAAACTAACAAACACTTGCACACAACGCGAAAAAGGGGTTGTCAATCCCTTCACGGTCACGAACAAGAATGAGATCTAAAAGAGATAGGTATAAAATATAAATAAAAGGCAAACTGAAGTAAATGTAAATAAATTGCAGCAAGGTATTTTTGGGTTTTTGGTTTTATAGATCTGAAAATATATGATGGAAGATAGACCCGGGGGCCATAGGTTTCACTAGAGGCTTCTCTCTTGAAGAAAGCATACGGTGGGTAAACAAATTACTGTTGAGCAATTGATAGAAAAGCGCATAATTATGAAGACTTCCAAGGCAATGATCATGAATATAGGCATCACATCCGTGACAAGTAGACTCTCTCCTGCCTGCATCTACTACTATTACTCCACACATCGACCGCTATCCAGCATGCATCTAGTGTATTAAGTTAACAAGAACGGAGTAACGCCTTAACTAAGATGACATGATGTAGAGGGATAAACTCAAGCAATATGATATAAACCCCATCATTTTATTCTTAATGGCAACAATAAAATACATGCCTCGCTACCCCTACTATCACTGGGTGAGGACACCGCAAGATTGAACCCATCACAAAGCACCTCTCCCATTGCAAGCAAAAGCAATCTAGTAGGCCAAACCAAATCGATAGATCGGAGAGAAATACAAAGCTATCTCAATCATGCATAAAATAGTTCAAAGAAGACTAAAATAATATTCATAGATAATCTGATCATAAATCCACAATTCATCGAATCTCAACAAACACACCGCAAAAGAAGATTACATCGAATAGATCTCCAAGAATATCGAGGAGAACATTTTATTGAAGATCAAAGAGAGAGAAGAAGTCATCTAGCTACTAGCTAAGGACCCGTAGGTCTATCGTAAACTACTCACACATCATCGGAAGGGTGGCAAGGTTAGTGTAGAGGCCCTCCATGATCGAATCCCCCTCCGACGGAGTGCCAGAAAAGGCCTCAAGATGGGATCTCATGAGAATAGAAGCTTGCAGCGGCGGAAAAGTATTTTTGGTGTGACATCTGGCATAGGGGGATATTTGAGGATTTATAGTGCAGAGATTAGGGTTGGAAGGTCTCCGAGGGGCCGACAAGCCCTGGGGGCACACCCCTACGGCTTTATGGCCTCCTCGTGGGCCTTCTGGCCTCCTCTCCAAGTCTCGTAGGTTTCTTCTGGTCCAAGAAAAATCACCGTAAAATTTAATTCTGTTTGGACTCCGTTTGATATTCCTTTTCTGTAAAAGTCAAAAACAAGGAAAAGAAACTGGCACTAGGCACTAGGTTAATAGGTTAGTCCCAAAAATAATATAAAATAGCATATAAATGCATATAAAACATCCTAGATAGATAACATAATAGCATGGAACAATAAAAAATTATAGATACGTTGGAGACGTATCAAGCATCCCCAAGCTTAATTCCTGCTCGTCCTCGAGTAGGTAAATGATAAAAAAAGAATTTTTGATGTGGAATGCTACCTAACATATTTATTAATGTAATTTTCTTTATTGTGGCATGAATTTCAGATCCATAAGATTCAAAACAAAAGTTTAATATTGACATAAACACAATAATACTTCAAGCATACTAATAAAGCAATCATGTCTTCTCAAAATAACATGGACAAATAAAGTTATCTGTAACACCCCAAAAATTTAATCATATTTTTATTAAGTAAAATTTGGCCAGAAATAAAATTATGATTTATCGTAGGTCCTTTAATAATTTTTGAGTCTCTCTGGTCTCTGTTTTTTAAAATTCTTCCCTCCATATAGAAATTTTTGGTAAAATATTATGGACTTTGGTAGTTTTCTTAAATCATTTCAATTATACTTTAATAACAGTAGGAATTATTTTTCATAAAAAAATTGCCTCAAAACCATCATTCTAACAGCATTTTCAATACTTGAAATACTTCTGTTGCACTACAACTATTTTAAATAATTATTTTAAAATTCCACAAAAATTATGAGGAGTCATGTAATGCCTATGGATAACTTTTATGCAAAAAAAACCCAGCTTGGTCTTTTGAAAATTTTGAGTGAAACATCCTCTTTTCATTTCTGTCCTATTTTTGAGTTTCAACTGCAACCCCAATTTTTCTTGCTCAAAAAATTCTGAAACTTTGCCATCTTATAGTCCTTCCAACAAAACACTTAACTCCAGGAGCTCAGCCCTATATGAATTTTGTAAAGCCACCAAATAACCTCCTGTAGCTTCTGTCTAGAAATAAATTCTGGTAAAATTTGCACTTGCAAGGTTTTCTTTTTGCCAAACCAACTCCACCACCATCTCTATCATCCAATGAGGCATCATTCTGCCAAGTTTCATCACCAACAAAACCTCCTAGGTCACCTTAGCATTCTGTCGAACACCTCATGTGCATGACAGAAATCTGCAAGCTCATAAACTGTCGGTGTACTAAGTATTGGGCCACTAGTACCCCGTACATGTGCACGGGCAGTTGTAGCCATCCTCGCGGCAAGGCTTGCCGGGAACAACTCGAGGTTGATTCAAGTCATCAAGGAAGTCGTCAAGTCAGAGATCTGAGGATCAACGGACAAGCAAAGCTGGAACCCAAAGGCCAGCTTCCCCGGCAAGACCCTTGCCGGGATGGCGCCCGGCAAGGCTTGGCGCCCGGCAAGGCTCGGCGCCCAACAAGGCTTGGCGCCCGGCAAGGCTCGGCGCCCGGCAAGGCTTGACGACCGGCAAGGCTTGGCGCCCGGCAAGGCTCGGCGCCCGGCAAGATTCGGCGCCCGGCGAGATTCTGTCACTGTGCCACCGCTTCGGCACAGTAACAAGTCTGACATTCTGGGTCCTTCTCTGGTTGCGTGGCATCGCTCCAGTGGAGGAGAGCTTAAGCGGTGCTGATGGGATGGCCCCTTTTTCCATCCCCAAGAAAGTGAGGACACCTAAACGGACACCTCACAGTACATTAAATGCGCTTGTCCTAATCCGTCAGGGGTTAGGTATGATACCCTGTAGCTACTTTACACCTCAATGTATGTACATTTTGCCACTGTGGAGACCCCTTTGAGCATATAAAAGGAGGCCCAAGGCAACTGCTACAGGAGAGGAGAACTTCTGGCCCATTCTGCATGCGTAGCTGCTCTTTGAACGTACTGTTCATTGCGAGCGCTCTTGAAGGCTGGGCTCAAGAACATCAATAATAACATAAAGCAGGAGTAGGGTTTTACGCTGATCAGCGGCCCGAACCTGGGTAAAAACTTCCCGCGTCGATCATTGGTTCTGCTCTTTGCGTATACCTCTCCCCCCGCCGAATCGTAAAGGGGTCTCTCGGGATCCCATAGGTGTCGTACCCCGACATCTTTGGCGCGCCAGGTAGGGGGATTGAAGGTTGCGTGAACCTGATCTAGTGCTCGGCGCCTTAGTTTCTTCATCATCTTCATCATCATGCCGCCCAAGAAGAAGAGCGTTGCGTCAGCGCAGTCGTCCACGTCCGTTTTGCCTACACCTTCACGTACAGGCGACGGCGTGGGTGTAGAAGGAAGAGGACTAGAACCCCCGCGGCGTTCTGGTGATCCAAGTCAAGCGAGCGGTATCGTTCGCAGTGGCAGTGGTAACGTGCACACCGCTGGATCTAGAGATGGCGCTGTGTTGCCTACGGGTGACACAACAAACTCTAGAGATCGAAGGGCGCCTGCTGGAGCTCCCACGCCGGCGCAAGCCTCGCGACCTACCCAGGTCGTGCAAGATGAGCGACGTCATGGCGCTGGTGGTTCGGGGCGTCCCCATGAAAAGGTCTCTGCGCATCGATCCCAAGATGCGCGGGGCCAGCATGCACACCAAGCTGCCGGCGGAGGTGGCGCACGGTCGCGTGACCGTGGTGGTGCTCCTTCTAACATGGTTAGGAGTCAGAGCACCTCACGTACCTCGCACTTGTCGCCGCCACCTACGCCAGCAGAAGCCTTGGCACGTGCACAGCTGCTTCTCGATTTTCCTCCCGCCCCGGAGAAGATGGAGGAGTGGCGAGCTACTATCCAGAGCCTCATCGGCTTCGCCAACAAAGATGGACCGCAAGAGGCAGGGCCCTCGCAGCGGAGGCCCATCGATCCGGCGCGAGCCGATGTAGAGAAAACCGGAGGTGGTGCAACCACGGTGCACTCCCCTCCGCGGCACCAGCGGCGGCCGACAACTCAGCAAGTCGACCGCCATGAAGAAGTTTCCACGGCGTCGTCCGATCCACGGATGCGCCGTGATCAGCGTCAAGTTCTCCAGGAACGAGGCAAGGAGGACGCTCGAACAACCATCGAGCGGCGACGGGAAGCGCGCTATCAGTCTGATAAGCGCGCGGGGCCGGCTGTCGATGAGCCTGCGCCAGGGGACGTAGGAGACTTGCCTTATGAGGTAGGGACTCCAGCGTTTACCCGTGAGCTGCGGCAAGTCCGGTGGCCCAATTCCCGAACCTTCAAGCCGGAGGTCCCGGAGAAATATGACGGTAAGACTCATCCCTCGGAGTTCCTGAGCATCTACGCCATTGCGGTGCAGGCTGTCGGGGGCCAAGATGACAAGATATTCGCCAACTACTTCCTGTTGGTGCTCAAACCCAACGTCAGGTCATGGTTGATGCATCTGCCGGAGAATTCCATTTCTTCCTGGTCAGATCTGTGCCATCAGTTTGTTGGCGCCTTTGTTGGAGGCCATCAAGCTCCTGGCCAAGAAAGCGATTTGCACATCATCCCTCAGAAGGAGGGCGAGTCCCTGCGCAAGTTTATGCAGAGGTTCAGCCGAGTGCAGTACAACATTCTCGACGTTCATCCTACCGCTGTCATTAGCGCGTTCCACCAGAACGTGCGTAACCACAGAATGCGGGAAGAGCTGGCAATGAAAAAAGTCCGGAGTATTGCCGAGCTTTACGCTCTGGCCGACAAGTGCGCTCGAGCTGAAGAGGGGAGGAAACTCCCTGGTGAGGCTGTTGGCGTGGCTGGCGAGTCTGAAGATGAAGATGCCGCGACCCCGTCAAGGAAAGGCCGGCGGCGGAACAGGAAGCGCGGAGGCAAGGCCGTGTTGCTGTCGAGGAATCCGACAACCCCGGCGCCACCAAGAAGGCCAAGGTTAGCGACCCCGGCAAGGATCTTGCCGGGTGCCCTTCCTGTCAGGCCTTGGCGGCTGCCGACAAGTCGGAGGACTCCGGCAAGCAGTATTGCAAGATCCATCGCACCAAGGGCCACGATCTCCAGAACTGCCGGCAAGTCGAGCAACTTGCCGAGAAGCAGAGGGCCGAATACGAGAGGCGAGACAAGGAGAAGGCCCAAGATGGTGCTGAGGGGTCCGGCATGAAATGCGGTGGCCGAGGGGGTCGTCGCGGCAAGGCCAAGCAGCAGAAAGATCGGCCCGCTCGGGGCCGAGACAAAGAAGGAGATGATGATGAGGAAGATGATGAATCCAGTGAGCAAGAATTCCAGAAGGCCACGGAGGCCATGTGCATCGATGGGGGTGCCTCACTGCATTCTTCCCATCGCCAACTTAAACAGTGGGTGCGGGAAGTCAATGCAGCAGAGCCATCCCCAGATGCGTGTAGGCCCCTGAAGTGGTCCAGCACGCCTATCATTTTCGACGCCGAGGATCACCCTGATCGCACAACTGCGGTCGGGTGCTTGCCATTGTTGGTCTCCCCAACAATTCGCAACCTCAAGGTGACGAAAATGTTAGTTGACGGCGGGGCCGGCCTAAACTTAATCTCACCGGATGTGCTCAGAAAGCTTCAGATTCCCGATGAGGACCTTGAGGAAACAGGTACGTTTCAAGGGGTCAATCCGGGAAGAACCCAGCCTAAGGGCAAGATCACGCTACCAGTAACATTTGGCAGCGAGCTTAACTTCAGGACCGAGAAGGTGGTGTTTGATGTCGCCAAGATCCCCATGTCATACAATGGGATCCTTGGTCGGCCAGCGCTGGCTAAGTTTATGGCGGCATCACACTACGCGTACAACGTCTTGAAGATGCCTGGGCTGTTGGGCGTCATCACTATCCATTCCGATAAGAGGGATGCGCTCATCTGTGCCAACCAACTTTACCGGGAAGCGGTTGCAGCACCTGCCGTCAAGGCACTTGCTCCTGCCGCTGGAACTCCCGGAGGGAAGAAGAAGACCGGCAGGAACCTTGGCGTGAACTCCGGCAAGCGCACCTCCTCGGAGTGCTGTGCTTCCGTCGAGGACGTACCAGAGAGTTCCACTGGCAAGAACAAGAAGTCCAAGGCTGCTCCACCGGAGACTAAGAAGGTGCCTGTTAGAGAGGACGGAACGGGGGGAACTTTCACCATAAGTTCCACCCTAGATGACAAATAGGAAAGCGCGCTCGTTGCTTTCCTGCGGGCGAATGTTGACGTGTTTGCATGGCAACCGTCTGACATCCCCGGTGTTCCCAGGAAGGTAATTGAGCACCACCTTGCTGTCTGTCCTCATGCGCGGCCCATCAAGCAAAGGGTGAGGAAGCAGGCCTTGGAGCGGCAAGAATTCATTGCCGAAGAGATTAAAAAGCTGGAGGCGGCAGGACTGGTCAAAGGAGTGCTTCATCCAACCTGGTTGGCCAATCCGGTCGTAGTGCGGAAAGCGAATGGGAAATGGAGGCTCTGTATTGATTATACAGATATCAATAAAGCTTGTCCAAAAGATCCCTTTCCCTTGCCGCGCATTGACCAGATTGTAGATGCCACCGCTGGTTGTGATCTCCTGTCCTTCCTTGATGCCTATTCAGGGTATCATCAGATTTTTATGGCAAAGGAAGATGAAGAGAAGACCGCCTTTATCACCCCATGTGGTACGTATTGTTTTATACGAATGCCTTTCGGGTTGAAAAGTGCTGGTTCAACATTTGCCAGAGCAATCCAGATTGGTTTTGAGCCACAACTCCATAGAAATATGGAGGCGTATATGGATGATATAGTGGTCAAAACCAAGGATAAAGCAACGCTCATTCATGACTTAGAAGAAACATTTGCAAACTTGCGCAAGATCAACTTGAAGCTCAATCCTGAGAAATGCGTGTTCGGTGTTCCTTCCGGCAAGCTCCTCGGATTCTTTGTATCTTGCCGGGGGATCGAAGTGAACCCCGACAAGATCAAAGCTATTGAGCAGATAGAAGCGCCAAGACGCGTCAAGGATGTGCGTCGTCTTGTCGGCTGCGTTGCTGCCCTAAGCAAGTTTATTTCCAAATCTGCTGAACGCGCCCTGCCCTTTTTCAAAATTTTGAAGAAGGCAGGTCCAATGAAATGGACTCCGGAAGCGGAGGCTGCGCTGCAAGATTTGAAGAAATACCTTTCCTCTCCGCCGACGCTAGTCGCGCCTAAACCACAAGAGCCGTTGCTGCTGTATCTGGCAGCAACAAATCAAGTGGTTAGTGCTGCGCTAGTGGCGCAGAGAGAAGCTGATGAGGAAGCAACACCAGCGGCAGGACCGCCGGATGACACGGCAAGATCTTCCCCGGCAAGGGTTGATCCCGGCGAGACAGGATCTGCGCAAACAGAAGAACCTGTGCAGAAGAAGAAGATGGTGCAGCACCCAGTTTATTTTGTTAGCTCTCTTTTACAGGGAGCTAGATCAAGATATTCTGGTGTGCAGAAGTTGCTCTTCGGCCTCCTTATGGCCTCAAGGAAGCTGCGCCATTATTTTCAAGCACATGAGATCACCGTCGTCACTCGCTTTCCGTTGCAACGGATTTTGCAAAATCCAGAGGCAACCGGCAGGATCGTGGAGTGGGCGTTGGAGTTGTCCAGCTTTGGCCTTTGGTTTGAAAGCACTTCGACGATCCAGAGCAGGGCCTTGGCAGAGTTCATTGCAGAATGGACCCCAACGCCAGACGAAGAAGTTCAAGAAACAACTCTCCCCGGCAAGGAAATCGATCAGCAATGGGTTATGTACTTTGACGAGGCTTTCTCGCTGCAAGGCGCCGGTGCCGGCGTGCTGCTTGTCGCACCCACCGGAGAGCACCTCAAGTACGTAGTCCAAATGCACTTGCCCCGGGAGAGTTCGACCAACAACACTGCAGAATACGAGGGTTTGCTTGCCGGTCTCAGGATCGCGGCGGACCTTGGTATCAAAAAGCTCGTCATCAAAGGCGATTCACAACTTGTCGTCAGGCAAGTTAACAAGAGTTATCAGAGTCCATTGATGCAGGCCTACGTAGATGAAGTGAGGAAATTGGAAGAGCGCTTTGACGGTCTGCAAATGGAGCACGTTCCTCATGCCGAGAACAATATTGCTGATGACCTGTCAAAGTGTGCCGCCCTCAAGTTGCCTGTGGAACCAGGAACTTTTGTGCTCCAATTGACTCAACCATCCGTGGCGCCATCGATGCGGCAAGAAAAGAGAAGAAAGTTGAACTCTGGCCAGTACTTCCCAGCAGAGCTCCCCGGGGCCGCCGGCAAGGAACTTGCCGGGATCGACATGCCTGCCGGGGAACAACAGGCTCCGGCATGGCCTCAGGCCCTTGCTGTCGAGACGAATGTTTCCCCGGCAGAGGAGATGCCTTTAGTCCTAGCTGTCGAGCCTCAGGCTCCAGCATGGGCGCAGCACATTGTCCATTTCCTTCAGACAGGTGAACTCCCTGAGGAGCAGGAAGAAGCAGAGAGAGTAGCCCATCGGTCTGTTATGTACAAGTTCGTCGATGACATCCTGTACAGAAAGAGGCCGAACGGTGTGAAATTGAAGTGCATTCCTCGGGAGGATGGGCTAGAGCTGTTGGCGGAGATACATGGAGGCATATGTGGTTCTCACATAGGGTCAAGAGTGCTTGCCGGGAAAGCATTCCGGCAAGGTTTCTTTTGGCCCACCGCTCTCCAGGATGCGACTGCACTAGTAACCAAGTGTGAAGCGTGCCAGTTTCATTCGAAGAAATCACATCAGCCAGCTCAAGCTCTTCAGACAATCCCTCTCTCCTGGCCATTTTTGGTCTGGGGGCTCGACATACTGGGCCCTTTCCCCCGTGCTACCGAGGGCTTTGAGTACTTGTACGTTGCTATCGACAAGTTCACAAAGTGGCCGGAGGTGGAAGCAGTGAGGAAGGTGACAGCGCAATCAGCTGTCAAGTTCTTCAAGGGAATTGTTTGCCGTTTCGGTGTGCCCAATAGGATCATCACCGACAACGGCACGCAGTTCACAAGTCGCACCTTCATGCAGTACGTCCAGGACCTTGGCGGCAAGATTTGTTTTGCCTCTGTTGCTCACCCGAGAAGCAACGGCCAAGCGGAGAGGGCCAATGCTGAAGTGCTGCACGGTCTCAGGACCAGAACTTTTGACAAGCTAAAAAAGTGCGGAAGACGCTGGATTGATGAGTTGCCGGCGGTTCTTTGGTCAATCAGAATGACACCAAATCGAGCCACCGGCCAGACGCCCTTCGCTCTGGTCTACGGAGTGGAAGCAGTTCTCCCCACGGAACTCATATACGGATCTCCCCGAGTGCTCACTTATGATGAGCTCGAGCAAGAGCAACTGCGGCAAGATGACGCTGTGCTCCTTGAGGAGAATCGTCTTCAGGCTGCTGTGCGAGCTGCACGCTACCAGCAAGCTTTGCGTCGCTATCATAGCCGCAAAGTTCATGCCCGAAGCCTTGAGGAAGGCGACCTTGTTCTTCGGCGGATTCAGTCCGCCAAGAATTCAAACAAGTTGACGCCAAAGTGGGAAGGCCCTTATCGGGTAGTACAAGTCACCAGGCCCGGCGCTGTCCGCCTGGAGACCGAAGATGGCGTTCCAGTGAGTAATTCCTGGAATATCGAACATCTTCGCAAGTTCTATCCATAAGGCGCGGTTGCCGGGGGATCTCGGCAACCACCCTTTTGTACAAGTCTTGCCGGCAAGGCATGTGATCCTTTGTACAAAGCCAGGCGCAGACCCTGAGCACAGATGAATAAATTTAAGTGTTGTACATTCCCTTATTGATTCCCATGTTCATATTTATATATATGCATGTTTGTCTAAGATGTTGTATGACACCTGAACCCGGTAAGTTCTAATGAACCGCCAAGGTTTCATGTCTTTATTTTCTCTTCTTTCTTTTTCCCAAAAAACAGAGGGATTCCTCGCGTGCACATTTGCCGGGGGGGAAGAGGATATGAATACCAGTTGCCGACGTTCGGAATCGACGCTTGCCGGAGGAAGGATAGTGATAGAAAGCTAAGTCCTAAAAACTCAGAGCAAGTTTTTCTTTTATTACAAGGTTATTTCCTCGGACGATTCCGACTCTTGTATGGAAAATCTGCACGCGAAGGAACCCTTGTTGTAATCGGTCGTGCCCTTATTCTGTTTCGAGCCCGCTCAGCAATTTAAGTGGCTGCACTGAGAACACCAAGGAGTCTTGCCGGCCGCTGCGCCTCCGGCAGGCTGCTGAAGTCCCGCACCCAGCGCTCGCGGCAGGTTGCGCGCCGGCAAGTTTTTCAATAAGCGTAGGGTGAACTCCATACATAAAGGAATCAGACAAGGAAAATAGCAAGCATGAACCTAAACATAGGCAAATTGTATTACATCCATAAGTTGCCGCAATCCTAACTTGAGACTTAATTGTCTTTTACATGAGATGACGACGGCAAGAATAAAAGGGAAGCACTCAATCCCTGCGCTGGCCTTCGATCCTTTTGATGGAGTCCACCTTCTCGAGGATAGGCGCGATGCACTCTTCAAGCGCCTCCACATTTGCATCCTTTGGCAAATGGCCGAGCGCGTTGGAGAGGTCGATGCCGGGATTGCTGTGCACCACCTTGATGAGCACCTTGCGGAGGATAGCCCGGCAAAGCTGGCGAGTCTCGTTGGCCAGTTGGGTCGCCCGGCTAGACTGGAGCGCCCTCAACGCGTTGATGATGCTTTCAAAGAACATCGTCAACCTGGCACTTGGAGATATTCTTTCCTCGGAAGAATACCTGAAGTTCGACAGGCCCATGGTTGACAGTTCTGCGGTAAGCTTCTCCGCGGTGGCGATGAGGCATCCAGTCCAGATCTCCACTCCCTTCTCGTACTCGGTTTGGGCGGCGGCGGCACTCTTGAGCAGGTTCCTCTCTCCTTGGAGATCCTTGAGTAGAGCCTTCTCACGAGCCCTGCCGGTCTCGAGAGACTTCTGCAGTGTGGTCAGCTTCAGCTCCAGAACCGCAATATTATCAACCGCAGAGGAGAGCTGCTTGGTCTTGTCGGACAGGGCAACTTGCATCTCCGTCAAGGAGTGGAGGGTTTTTTCCCTGTCCCCCTTGAGCGTCGAGAGCTCCTTGCCGTGCTCTTCGAGATCTGTTTCCAGCCTCTTCACTTTGTCGCTCAGCTCATTCTTGGCGGCCTCTGCAGCTTCAGCAGCATCGACGGCCTCCTTGAGCTTGCCGGCGTGACTTGCAGTCAGAGCTTCGAGCGCCTCCTTATGTTTTTGCTCCAGCTCCTGGGTCTGCCGCGCGACAAGATTCTCGATATCCTCATCCTTGCTACGAAGCTTGGCGGCGAGCGCCTGCTCACGTGCGGTGAGATCTTCTTCGTGAGCATCAAGAGCAATGCGGCGCCCCGTCAGGAGAGCATCTTCGGCAGCAATCCTTTGAACAGCTTCATCATGTGCCTTCTCCATATTGGATTGCTTCAGGAGGATCTCATTCCACTGCTGGCTCACTTGTTCCCGGCCGGCAACCAACTCTTAGAGGGCCTCGGCGTGCCAGATCTGCATTTGTGAGACGCGCCTTTGAAAATCCGCTTCGGCCGCCTCGACAACTGCCATTCTGGAGTCCTCCTTCTCTTTTCGGGCGCGATGGAGAGCCTTGAGTTTGCGGAAATTCTCGCCCATGGCCTGAAGGAGTTGATCCTCTTCAGATTTGCCGCTGCTAGTGCTGGGGTCGTCAACAACTTCGAGCCCGGGAGTGGCAATGATTTCCTCGAAAATTTCTACTTCGGCTGGTGCCTCAGTGCTTGCCGTCCCCGGCAAGTTGACGAATAGGTTCTCACCAACCTTGAGGTACTTGCTGGATGAGGGGCCTCCAGATGTTGATGGCTGGTCTTCAGTGGCCGCCTCACCAGTGACAGGGGGCTCTGTGGCCGGTGCAGCGCCTGGTGCTCCTGCGGCAGGAATGCTGTCAGTGCGGTCCTCAGCCCCCCTGTCGCCCTCTTCAGCGGGTTCTTCAGCGATTTCCTCTTGCGTTGTCTTGGCGGCCTCCCCGTCAAGAGCACCACCAGCCTCGGCAACGTCATCCTTGGTGGCCTCGCTGGCAGTGATCCTGTCTGCTTCGGCAGCGGCATCCCTGGCGGTCTCCTCGATGACGACGTCGACGTCCATGTGTTCCATCACAGGGAATTCTAAAGGGCGAAGGAGGAAGACAGAATAAGATCGAGGTTGAAGTTTGAAGTGACTAAAGACAGAGAGATAAGAAAAAAGAATAACAAGCACTCTGAGGCGATCGAGTACCTGCGCCGAGCTGTCGGGAGGTGGCTTTGCTTCTCCAGGCAACTCCGGTTGCCGGGGGTGGGTTGCCGGAGTCCGTGCTTGCCGGCTCCTCCTCAATCAGGACGGGCTCGTCGGCAGGATCTCTTGCCGGGGATGTGCTTGTGGGCGGAGCGGTCGATGAAGGAGGCACAATGGGGATGTCTTCTCCTCGTTGCCATTCTTCTCCTGCGAACCCAAAGATATCAGCGGCAAGAATGAAAGCCTCAGCACCAGTCAGCGGAAAAAGGACAATGAACTTACGCTGGGGGCTGTGCTGGGGGCTGCGCTGGGGGCTGCGTTGAGGACTGGACTCCGGGTTGACAATGACAGTTTCTGGCACGCTCGTGGAGCCTGCCGGGGGCTCGTCACCCGTAGAAGTCCTTGACCTCTTCGCCATCCTCTCCAGCAAGGTTTCTGTGTCACTGCGGAAACAACACAAGCAAGTCAGTAAGATTGATCCAAAAATTGGAAGGTGAAAGCTGTGGCAAAGTACTCACTCTTCTTCTTCTCGCTCCGGACTAAAGCTGGAGATGTCGAAGTCAACCTCCGTCGCGATGTCTGAGTGGGGAGGCGGAGGAGGAGTCCTAGGCCGCTTGGCTGTGGCAGGTGCCGGGGCAGCTTCCGGTGCGGTAGTACGAGACCCTCCTGCCGCCCCAGCAGTGGCCGCTGGTGTGGGTCTCGCGCGCCGCGCAGGCTGTTGACGAGCCCCCTGTCGCGGTCCAGTCTTGCCGGCCACTTTCTTGCCGGGGGCTTCGCCGCTCGAGGAAGGCTGGCTTGCCGGGATGCCTGATGCAGCCTTCCGAAGAACACACTTCGTCTTCTTTGGGGGTGAGGGCTCTTCTCGCGTCTCTTCTTTGGCCGTGTCTTCGCCGGACGAGCTCTCAGCAGCTACGCTGCCTTCTTCCCCGGCGACCTTGTCCTCCTCGGCAGGCTTTGCCTCCACTACCACCTCTGCATCGCTGGCTTCCCACTCTGTGAAGCCGACGCTGCCGGCCTCCGCGGCAAGATTTGCCTCCTCCACTCTAGTAGCAATATAAGCTACTTCTTGATCAGTGGTGGCTCGGATGAAATCTGACTCCTTCCGGACAGGCTTCTCCGTCAAGTTGTCAAAAAACTTCTGCGCTTCCTTCTCGCTTGGCTCGGCCCAGGTCGGGTCAAGGCCGTGGGCATTGAACATCGGCATGAAGGCATTGATTGACCCCAAGGCAGAATTGTTGCACAAGGGGACAATCCTTGCCGGCAGCCGGTGCTTGTCTTCGCGCTGGAATAATTTTTTACGGAGAGCGCCAAGCTGCATAGCGATCAGGTTGTTCTTCAGCCCGGGGCGCAATCTCATGACATCTGCTGCGTTCTTGTATTCCCAAGCTGGCCTTCCCCTATTCTGCAGAGGGGCGATGCGGCGGCGGAGAAAGTCGAAGCCGATCATCTCCATCGTCAGTCCGGCAGCCTTTAGGCGAAGGATTCTGGTAGTGGCGATTGTGAGCCTCTCGTCCTCCGCTGCGGGGTCGCTCCAATCCTTACCGCGGACCACCTTCTGTTGCCGGGGATGACAAAATGGATGGGGATCTGCTTCCTGGATCCAGCACCATTCAGCTCGCCACTCGTCCCACTTTTCGCGGTAAACTCCCTCTGGGTATATTTCCTTATTCCAAGCCCTTGGGATCCAGGCAATAGAACCAGAGAGGGCCTCTCCTTTTTGGATGCGAGGGAAGAAATAATGGCGAAAAAGGGCAGAATTGGGGGTCACGCCAACAAAGTTTTCGCAGAGATGGGCAAAGATAGACATGCAAAGTACTGCATTCGGCGTGAAATCGAGAAGGCGAAAGCCGTATGTGTACATGATATCATTGAAGAAGTCGGAAAAGGGGGGACAGAGCCCGCAATAGAAATATGCAGTGAAGAAAGGGTATCTATCCGATCCGCCTTCAGAACAAGCACCTGGGATTACGCGTGTGGCGGGATGGGCTTGCGTCCCCTTCGCCCACATGCATTGGTATCGCCCCTTCAGAGCTTCGGCATCGAGCATTGGAGGGAAGACGACGAGCCTCTTCCGCATCTTCACCAGTTTGTTCTCCGGAACGTCAGCTTTCGCCTCCTTGCCCTTGCCTTTGCTAGCCTTGGGCGCCATGGCGACGGTGAGAGCGGAAGCTGGGGGTGGAGCGAGCGCGGAAGCAGCGGGCGGAAGAAGAAAAGGCTTCGCTCTGAGCTCGAGAGAAGGAGGGCGATGGCGATGGCCAGATTGAGAAGAAGAGGGGGGTAAATAGGTTCGTGCCTCTGCGACTTCTCCTTTTTTTATGGGGAAGGAGCGGGGCCGCCTCTTTTATTCCCCAATGTGAATGCGCCTCTATAGGCGCGAGGCAGTTGCAGCCTTTTTGGCATGCTTCCCACGTCGCGCGCTCCGTGCGCGTAGTGGGGGGCACAGTAAAACGAGATATTTACGAGCGGTTAATTCCCTGCCACGCGTGCCCGTGCACTGTTTGGGCCTAGCCCAACAACGCCTCGCACTCGTGTATGGCCTAGGCCCGGGGGCTCCTGTCGGTGTACTAAGTATTGGGCCACTAGTACCCCGTACTTGTGCACGGGCAGTTGTAGGCTTCCTCGCGGCAAGGCTTGCCGAGAACAGCTCGAGGTCGATTCAAGTCATCAAGGAAGTCGTCAAGTCAGAGATCTGAGGATCAACGGACAAGCAAAGCTGGAACCCGAAGGCCAGCTTCCCCGGAAAGACCCTTGCCGGGATGGCGCCCGGCAAGGCTTGGCGCCCGGCAAGGCTCGGCGCCCGACAAGGCTTGGCGCCTGGCAAGGCTTGGCGCCCGGCAAGGCTTGGCGCCCGGCAAGGCTTGGCGCCCGGCAAGGCTCGGCGCCCAACAAGGCTTGGCGCCCGGCAAGGCTCGGCGCCCGGCAAGGCTTGACGACCGGCAAGGCTTGGCGCCCGGCAAGGCTCGGCGCCCGGCAAGATTCGGCGCCTGGCGAGATTCTGTCACTGTGCCACCGCTTCGGCACAGTAACAAGTCTGACATTCTGGGTCCTTCTCTGGTTGCGTGGCGACGCACCAGTGGGGGAGAGCTTAAGCGGTGCTGATGGGATGGCCCCTTTTTCCATCCCCAAGAAAGTGAGGACACCTAAATGGACACCTCACAGTACATTAAATGCGCTTGTCCTAATCCGTCAGGGGTTAGGTATGATACCCTGTAGCTACTTTACACCTCAATGTATGTACATTTTGCCACTGTGGAGACCCCTTTGAGCATATAAAAGGAGGCCCAAGGCAACTGCTACAGGAGAGGAGAACTTCTGGCCCATTCTGCATGCGTAGCTGCTCTTTGAACGTACTGTTCATTGCGAGCGCTCCTGAAGGCTGGGCTCAAGAATATCAATAAGAACATAAAGCAGGAGTAGGGTTTTACGCTGATCAGCGGCCCAAACCTGGGTAAAAACTTCCCGCGTCGATCATTGGTTCTGCTCTTTGCGTATACCTCTCCCCCCGTCGAATCGTAAAGGGGTCTCTCGGGATCCCATAGGTGTCGTACCCCGACATAAACGTACATTGGGAACTTGCTCTTGTGACCAAACCACCATGTCCAGCATCTCTATAGTTTCTAGTATCACTACCCTGCCTAATACCATCTTGATTTGATCACTGTAGCCACCCTAGCATTTTGTCGAGCACCCTGGGTGCGTGCAGAGAGCGTGGCCAGAGCGCGTGTATGGCCACACCAGTGCCACGAGCCCTTGCCGCTCTCTGCTGCCTCTCCCGCTCGCATTAGCCTTCCCCTGGATCATCTGATCCTCCCCTACCCCTGCCGACACTCTCCCTCATCCTCTAGCGCCGACCACTGCTGTCCTCATCGACCTCAACCACCGCAGTAAAGACTGCCGCCGTAATCCACTCGGGGACGGCACCGACCAGGCCACCTGGTGCCTCTCGAGCTTATCCCCGAGGCGCCACCTCCTCACTGATCTCCACCGCCCACCACCGGCCTCGCAACGACCACAACCACCACACTAATGGACGCCGCCGTCGTGCCTTCTCCTGGAAGCCACGGGAGGGGTTTCCCCTGTGCTATAAGAGGCCTCTAAAGCTCACTGCGCCCTCCACGATCACTCCTCACCTCTCTGCAATCCACCCCAAGCAATAAAATGGCCGGACATGGTCTTCTTCTTCCTCTCCGACACCCACAGCCGTCGCCACCTCTCGGTTGATTTCAAGCCAACCACAGCCCCTTCCCCTCCATTTTCTTCGCCCATAACTCCCTCTCAACCTCACGGGTCCGTTCCTCTCTTCAATTTGGCGCGAGAATAGCCGTGGGCGAAAGCCCCAATTCGGCTCCGCCGTCGTGCTGTGGGAGACCTCGCCGCCGGTGAGGAAGGGCTTCCCGCCGGCCGTGTCCTACCTCGGGAGGACCGCCCGGAACTGCTGAGCATGCCCATGTGCTCGGCCTCCCGCGAAGTGCCGCCGTTCGCCGGCAATCGACGCCGGCAGGACCGCGGCCCTGTTCCCGCGTGTGAGATTGACCCATGGTCAAACCCGACAAGCGGGGCCCACTTTCAGCGACCGAGCCCACGCTCACTAGTCCATGAGTGGAGAAGGACTCCATGGAAGCCGCTTTTGCGCGAGGGAGCCGTATTCCACGAATATGCCTTCGACGTCAGCAGATCCTCCGCACAGCCGAACGGCTGGGCTCGGCCCAGTAGCGCCAGACGACTAAATCGCGCTCAGGCGCACTTCTGCCACTTTTCCTTTTTCATTTCCAGGAGATTTCAAATATTTCCATAGTGGCCATTCCAAATCCAAATTTGATGTTTCAAAATTTATAAATATTCCTAAAATCATTCTCTGTTATTTCAGATAGGGTGAACATTTTTACTAGGCTTTGTTTCTGTAATATTTATTAATAGTCCATTTAGACATTTATTCCAGCTTAGGAAAATTCCTAGGTAATTCATATGAACTCCAAATAAATTGATTCCTTTTCTATTATTTCTCATTTTTCATCTAGTTTATTTTAGTATTTATTTCAAAAATGTCCAAATAACTTTTTAGCACTGTTGTTGCTATATGTGATAATTTAAGTATTTTTTAAAATAGGAAATGGAGGGAAGATGAAATTCTCAAACTTTTGGTGTGCACCCAATACTTCTGCATGCTCAAGGCAAGCATCTTCAACACTTGATATGGTGAATGCATGGTAGATTATTTGCTAGAATAATTTGAACATGAGTATGTTGAATTCAAATGAAATTGGCATATTTCTAGTGGTGCATGCATGGTTTGAATTCGAATAAATTTTGCATGCAGGTAGTGTTGGCATATTTCATCGTACCGGGCATCGTGTGCTCGTCATGACTAACTTTTAGGAGCAGGCATAAGTAAAATACCGTTACCGGCAGAAGGGTGATCACGTTGGAGCGTGATCATGTCTTGTTGGTTATGCATGTTGGAGCATGCAAGGGTTGTGGCCCTGTTTTGGTATTGCTGTTGGAAGAATACTTTGTTGTGCTAACCACTGCAGGAAATATTTGAGCCTCCTGAGTCGACCATAGATCGAGTCTTGTTCCGGTAACCCCCATACTTGATTCGTGCTGCCACTTGTCCCTGCCACAGGTGGGGTATGGTTTAGTAAGTTGTTAACCCCTTTCCGTGCACACACCACATAGAGGGCTACGATGAGGGTTTTCATGATGGTGGACTAAATCATGTCATCGGGTCAGGGGGCATGGGTGTTTCCGGTTGTATCCGAGAGGGGGGCACCCCTTGGAATCCGTGCGTATTAATAGTGATCCCATGCTACTCGAGATTGTTGTCTCCCCGACTTAGAGTTTTTCTGAAATGATGCTTTGGGTGATTCCTGGCATCCGGACGGTTAATCTAGTGTGTGCTGGTCAGGTGTGTTTTCAACCCAAAGACCGTAATGGGAATTAGTCAGTGTCACGGTATTGACTAAAGAAATCCTTTACTTGTGGGTAAAGAGTACACCCTCTGCAGAGTTTAAACCTATTCGAATAGCCGTGTCCACGGTTAAGGACTACAGTCTGGGTTGGTCAAGTATCGGTCTTAGTGTCGGTCTTCGGAGGAAAATAATTAAATTGAGCCTAAATTATTTTGCAGATTAATTATTGTCACCCTGATGCTACCATGAATATTTTTGCTATGCATATTAATATTATTGTGGTTATGCATATTATTGTGGACTAACCCATTTCTCTTATTTTATTTTCCTGAGTTTCTCAGGGGCAGGCTAGACTACCCCGGGCATTTGGTTTTATTTTCAAGACCTCTCCGTGGCGTCCCTCGAGTTCTAAGGCGGTCTATCACGCCACTACTCTTGTGGACACCCGATTGGCATTTCTTTTCAAGACCTCTCCGTGGCGTCCCTCGAGTTCTCAGGTGGTCTATCACGCCACTACTCTTGTGGACACCCGATTGGCATTTCTTTTCAAGACCTCTTCGTGGCGTCCCTCGAGTTCTCAGGCGGTCTATCATGCCACTACTCTTGTGGATACCCGGTTGGCATTTCTTTTCAAGACCGACCGTGGCGTCACTTTTTGACACCCGACTGGCATTTCTTTTCAAGACCTCTCCGTGGCGTCCCTCGAGTTCTCAGGCGGTCTATCATGCCACTACTCTTGTGGACACCCGATTGGCATTTATCTTACCTTTCCTTGTTTTATGACTAACAAGTTATATTATGTCTCTTTTTGCACCATATCACTGTTGCCATGCCATGTTTTAAATTTTTAGTCAGCATGAGCATAGCATTTAATCCAACATGAGCATATGCATTCGGTATATCTTGTGTTCACAATGTGTGCAAGTACATTCAAACGTACTCACAGGCTTGTCCCTGGCTATTTACTTGGCCAGGTCAGGACTTCTACAAGGAATACCACAGCGACGTCCGTGCGGAGCCTAGGATGGCAGCCACGCGGGATAGGAATTATCCAGGTCAGCCGTTCCTATGGGAATGAAGCCCCATCAACATTGGAGAACCACAAGTCACTTCCGTCACCAGATATCAACGTTGTATCATTAGACCTTCATGGTCTTGCATCCAATTCTTGTAATTTCTTGGTAATCTGTAACAAGGACGTGTCCTCCAGTAACGGTAATTCTGGGCTGGTGATGACACGAGGGGTTAATTTCTGGGATTTTCATGTCCCCGAAATCCGGCCCCGACAGCCTTGGTATCAGAGTCAGACTGACCATTGGCTAGCTAATCCTATCTTAAGCCTGGTCACTACCCCTAGGTTTCCACACTGTCCACATCCTTTCCTGTCCATAGTCAAGCCCATCCTATCAGATAACCGCACAATAGCCAGCCGACATCTTTTTGACAGTCGGTGCCCGACCTATCAACCTAGTCCATAGGCCGTGTGCCTGTGGCCGACACCTAAGTTGTTCCCTCCACAAGCGTGCGATGGAAGACTCCGCTGGCTTATAAAAGAAGCCTTGCCCCAACCCAGCACCGGGAACCCTCCCGCACGACCCTGTAGATCTCACCTTCGGACCATAGACGGTCATGCGTGCGTTCGCGTAGCATGTAGTTCTTGTTTGCATGATGTGACCTTTGTATTGTTCTTAGGGCGTATGTCATGAATGTATTGCCATGATTGCATTTTGCATATGGGTGTTTAGTTAGCTGTGTTCCGTAATTAGTTTTTCCGCCCTTAATAAATCTCGAGGACGAGATTTTCTTAAGGGGGGTAGAGTTTGTAACACCCCAAAAATTTAATCATATATTTATTAAGTAAAATTTGGCCAGAAATAAAATTTTGATTTATAATAGGTCCTTTAATAATTTTTGAGTCTCTCTGGTCTCTGTTTTCCAAAAATCTTTCCTCCATATAGAAATTTTTGGTAAAATATTATGGACTTTGGTAGTTTTCTTAAATCATTTCAATTATACTTTAATAACAGTAGGAATTATTTTTCATAATAAAAATTGCCTCAAAACCATCATTTTAACAGCATTTTCAATACTTGAAATGCTTCTGTTGCACTACAACTATTTTAAATAATTATTTTAAAATTCCACAAAAATTATGAGGAGTCATGTGATGCCTATGGATCACTTTTATGCAAAAACCCAGCTTGGTCTTTTGAAAATTTTGAGTGAAACATCCTCTTTTCATTTCTGTCCTATTTTTGAGTTTCAACTGCAACCCCAATTTTTCTTGCTCCAAAAATTCTGAAACTTTGCCATCTTATAGTCCTTCCAACAAAACACTTAACTCCAGGAGCTCAGCCCTATATGAATTTTGTAAAGCCACCAAATAACCTCATGTAGCTTCTGTCCAGAAATAAATTCTGGTAAAATTTGTACTTGCAAGGTTTTCTTTTTGCCAAACCAACTCCACCACCATCTCTATCATCCAATGAGGCATCATTCTGCCAAGTTTCATCCCCAACAAAACCTCCTAGGTCACCTTAGCATTCTGTCGAACACCTCATGTGCATGACAGAAATCTGCAAGCTCATAAACTTACATTGGGAACTTGCTCTTGTGACCAAACCACCATGTCCAGCATCTCTATAGTTTCTAGTATCACTACCCTGCCTAATACCATCTTGATTTGATCACTGTAGCCACCCTAGCATTTTGTCGAGCACCCTGGGTGCATGCAGAGAGCATGGCCAGAGCGTGTGTATGGCCGCACCAGTGCCACGAGCCCTTGCCGCTCTCTGCTGCCTCTCCCGCTCGCACTAGCCTTCCCCTGGATCATCTGATCCTCCCCAACCCCTGTCAACACTCTCCCTCGTCCTCTAGCGCCGACCACCGCCGTCCTCATCGGCCTCAACCACCGCAGTAAAGACCGCCGCCGTAATCCACTTGGGGACGGCACCGACCAGGCCACCTGTCCCGAGCTTATCCTCGAGCCGCCACCTCCTCACTGATCTCCACCGCCCACAATCGGCCTCGCAACGACCACAACCACCGCACTAATGGGCGCCGCCGTCGTGCCTTCTCCTGGAGGCCACGGGAGGGGTTTCCCCCGTGCTATAAGAGGCCTCTCAAGCTCACTGCACCCTCCACGATCACTCCTCACCTCTCTGCAATCCACCCCGAGCGACAAAACGGCCGAACACGGTCTTCTTCTTCCTCTCCGACACCCACAGCCGTCACCACCTCTCGGTTGATTTCGAGCCAACCACAGCCCCTTCCCCTCCATTTTCTTCGCCCATAACTCCCTCTCAACCTCACGGGCCCGTTCCTCTCTTCAATTTGGCGCGAGAACAGTCGTGGGCGAAAGCCCCAATTCGGCTCTGCCGCCGTGTGATAACCCACAAGTATAGGGGATCACAACAGTTTTCGAGGGTAGAGTATTCAACCCAAATTTATTGATTCGACACAAGGGGAGCCAAAGAATATTCTCAAGTATTAGCAGCTGAGTTGTCAATTCAACCACACTTGAAAGACTTAATATCTGCAGCAAAGTATTTAGTAGCAAAGTAGTACGGAAGTAACGGTAATGGTGGCAAAAGTAACAGTAGCAGTTTTGTAGCAATCGTAACTGTGGCAATGGAAAAGTAACAAAGCAAAGATCAATATGTGAAAAGCTCGTAGGCAATGGATCAATGATGGATAATTATGTCAGATGGCATTCATCAAGCAACAGTTATAACATAAGGTGACACAGAACTTGCTCCAATTCATCAATATAATGTAGGCATGTATTCCGAATATAGTCATACGTGCTTATGGAAAAGAACTTGCATGACATCTTTTGTCCTACCCTCCCGTGGCAGCGGGGTCCTATTGGAAACTAAGGGATATTAAGGCCTCCTTTTAATAGAGAACCGGACCAAAGCATTAGCACTTAGTGAATACATGAACTCCTCAAACTACGGTCATCACCGGGAAGTGTCCCGACTATTGTCACTCCGGGGTTGCCGGATCATAACACGTAGTAGGTGACTATAACTTGCAAGATAGGACCAAGAACACATATATATTCATGAAAACATAATAGGTTCAGATCTGAAATCATGGCACTCGGGCCCTAGTGACAAGCATTAGGCATAGCAAAGTCATAGCAACATCAATCTTAGAACATAGTGGATACTAGGGATCAAACCCTAACAAAACTAACTCGATTACATGGTAAATCTCATCCAACCCATCACCGTCCAGCAAGCCTATGATGGGATTACTCACGCACGGCGGTGAGCATCATGAAATTGGTGATGGAGGATGGTTGATGATGACGACGGCGACGATTTCCCCTCTCCGGAGCCCCGAACGGACTCCAGATCTGGTTTCCCGAGGAAGAACAGGAGGTGGCGGCGGCTCCGTATCGTAAAACACGATGAATCCTTCTCTCTATTTTTTTCTCCCCGAACATGAATATATGGAGTTGGAGTTGAGGTCGGTGGAGGTCCAGGGGGGCCACAAGGATGGGTGGTGCGCCCTGGGGGGTGGGCGCGCCCTCCACCCTTGTGGACAGGGTGTGGGCCCCCTTCAGTTGATTCTTTCGCCAATATTTTTTATTTATTCCAAAACTGATCTCCGTGAAGTTTCAGGTCATTCCGAGAACTTTTATTTCTGCACAAAAATAACACCATGGCAATTCTGCTGAAAACAGCGTCAGTCCGGGTTAGTTCCATTCAAATCATGCAAATTAGGGTCCAAAACAAGGGCAAAAGAGTTTGGAAAAGTAGATACGATGGAGACGTATCAACTCCCCCAAGCTTAACCCATTGCTTGTCCTCAAGCAATTCAGTTGACAAACTGAAAGTGATAAAGAAAAACTTTTACAAACTCTGTTTGATCTTGTTGTTGCAAATATGTAAAGCCAGCATTCAGGTTTTTAGCAAGGATTATGAACTAACCATATTCACAATAACATTTAGGTCTCACGTTTACTCATATCAATAGCACAATCAACTAGCGAGCAATAATAATAAATCTCGGTTGACAACACTTTTTCAAAACAATCATGATATGAGATAACAAGATGGTATCTCGCTAGCCCTTTCTGAGACCGCAAAACATAAATGCAAAGCACCCCTGAAGATCAAGGACTGACTAGACATTGTAATTCATGGTAACAGAGATCCAGTTACAGTCATACTCAATATCAATTAATAACAAAGCATACAAATGACAGTGGTGCTCTCTAACTGGTGCTTTTTATAAGAGAATGATGACTCAACATAAAAGTAAATAGATAGGCCCTTCGCAGAGGGAAGCAGGGATTTGCAGAGGTGCCAAAGCTCGAGTTTTTAAAACAGAGATGAATATAATTTTGAGCTGTATGCTTTCATTGTCAACATAACAACCAAGAGACATCAATATCTTCCATGCTACATACATTATAGGCGGTTCCCAAATAGAATGGTAAAGTTTTTTACTCCCCCTCAACCAACAAGCACACTCCATGACTGGTCTGAAACAACGGGTACCATCCATACAATCAACAATCCTGGGGGAGTTTTGTTTTAATTTATTTTGATTTGATTTGAGCATGGGACTGGGCATCCTGATTACCAGCCATTTTCTCGTGAATGATGAGCGGAGTCCACTCATAGCGAGAATAACCCACCTAACATGGAAGATACTGACAGCCCCTAGTCGCTACATGAGCGATTCGGGCATAAAAAATAGATTATCATTTGAAGGTTTAGAGTTTGGCACATGCAAATTTACTTGGAACGGCAGGTAAATACCGCATATAGGAAGTTATGGTGGACTCATGTGGAATAACTTTGGGTTTATGGAAGTGGATGCACAAGCAGTATTCCCACTTAGTACAAGTGAAGGGTAGAAAAAGACTGGGAAGTGACCAACTAGAGAGCGACAACAGTCATAAACATGCATCGTGATTAACCAACATTGAATGCAAGCATGAGTAGGATATAAATCACCATGAACATAAAATCGTGGAGGCTATGTTGATTTTGTTTCAACTACATGCATGAACATGTGCCAAGTCATGCCACTCGAATCATTCAAAGGAGGATACCATCCTATCATACTACATCACAACCATTTTAAAACCATGTTGGCACGCAAGGTAAACCATTATAAACTCCTAGCTAATTAAGCATGGCATGAATAACTATAATCTCTAATTGTCATTGCAAACATGTTTCATTCATAATAGGCTGAATCAAGAACGATGAACTAATCATATTTACAAAAACAAGATAGGTCGAGTTCATACCAGCTTTTCCTCATCTCAATCACTTCATCATATATCGTCATTATTGCCTTTCACTTGCACGACCGAACGATGTGAATAATAATAATAGTGCACATGCATTGGACTAAGCTGGAATCTGCAAACATTTATTCAAAGGAGAAGACAATATAATATGGGCTCTTTGTTAGATCAACAATAATGCATATGAGAGCCACTCAACATTTTCATCGTCGACTTCTCCTCTCGACCCCCAAAGAAAAGAAAAGAATTTCAACGAAACATACTGAAATGTTTTTGGAGTTTTTGTTTTTCTGAAGAAAGTAAAACAAGAACGAGAAAAACTATTTACACGGGAAAGCTCCCAACAAGCAAAAGAAGAACGAGATTTTTTTTGGGTTTTCTTTAATACTACAACTAAGCATGGAAAGTAAACTAAGCTACAACTAATTTTTTTTCTCAAAGGTTTTCAAACACACAAGAAGAAAGCGAGAAAAAGAAATAGACTAACATGGATAATACAATGAAAAAGTATGAACACCGACAACTAGAATGAGTGTGTGAACATGAATGTAATGTCGGTGAGAAATACGTACTCCCCCAAGCTTAGGCTTTTGGCCTAAGTTGGTCTAGGGCCACCACTGGCCCGGATGATATCCGAAATCGTAGTTAGGGTCATATTGTGCTGTGGCAGCTACTGCTTGGCGAGCTGCCTCCTGGAGGCGAGCAGCCTTCGCTGCTCTCTCATACTCGTTTGCCTCCTCTCTAGTTATAAAATATCTCCCATTTACCTGAAAGTTAAAGAAGGCAGGAGCAGGAAGGGTAATATGGATGGCACGCCGTCTGTCAAAGATTAGCCGGTACTGGAGGGACTGTTCGTTCCTCTCAAGAAACTGATAACGCACCAAAGCATCATAATCAAGAAAAGCAGGTGGCAACTCCATGTCATTCTCCCTTATGGGTACTCCAAGATAATTAGCTAAACGAGTTGCATAAATCCCACCAAATAAATCTCCCTCTTTAGCATTATGATGTAATCTCCTCGCAATAATAGCCCCCAAGTTATAACACTTATCACCTAACACCGCACACTTGAGGACACTAAGATCTGGAACGCAAAGGTGGCAATGCTCATGCTTACCATTAATGCATCTACCTATAAAGAGAGCAAAATAATGTATGGCAGGAAAGTGAATGCTCTCTATGGTAGCTTGTGTGATATTTCTAGTTTCTCCCACAGTGATGCTAGCAAGGAAATCATTGTATTCAGATTTGTGAGGCTCACTAAGAAGGCCCCATTGTGGGATTTTGCAAGCAGTATTAAAATCTTCAAGGTCCATGGTATATGATTCATCATAAAGATCAAATAAAACAGTATGGGTATTACGCTTAGATGAAAATTCAAACCTCCGCACAAAGGAATCGGTGAGGTAGTAGTATTGTCGACACTTATCTGACACGAAGTCCTCAAGGCCGGCATTTTGTACGTATGCATCAAACTCATCCTTGAAACCTGCATGAACCATGAATTCATCCGACGGCCATTCACAAGGCCACACTTGAGCTTCCCTTGGTGGTTCAAGGTCCGGCTCACGTATCACGAGCCTCGATGCTTGCTTCCTCGAGGAACCACCTTGGTACATTCTCCTAGACATTTTTCTTCCACTGAAATTTTTCTGAACTTTTGAGTATCTCAAAATAAAAGTGAACCAAACTCAACAAAACTGATAGCAACTACTCCTACAAGTGCCTAGAGGCTATATCATGCATCAAAACTACCTTGGACAATATAAATTTGACATGCAAGCTCAAGAACAGGGCCACTACAGCAGCAAAAATTTGCAATAAATAAAGCACTAGAACAAAAACTAATTAGTCCATTGAAGGAGTCACATACCAAAGAACAATCCCCCAAAGCAGTTTTGCAAATGGAGCTTTACACAAGGAGATCGAAAATGGCAGCAAAATGAGCAAGAACACGAGTTTGAGCTATGGGATGATTTTTTCTGGAGGAAGACAAAGTGGATGGGTGCTGGAATAAGTGGAGGGGGGCCACGTGGAACCCACAAGACTGGGGGCGCGCCCTCCGTCCTTGTGGACAGGTGGTGGGTCCCCCTGGTGTGTTCTCAGTGCCAGAAATTCTAAAATATTCCATAAAAATCATACTAAATTTTCAGGGCATTTGGAGAACTTTTATTTTTGGGACATTTTTTATTTCACGGATAATTCAGAAAACAGTCAAAAAATACTATTTTTGCTTTATTCATTCTAAATAACAGAAAGTAAAAAGTAGGTACAGAAAGTTGTGCCTTCTAATTTCATCCATCTCATGCCCATCAAAAGGAATCCGTTAACAAGGTTGATCAAGTCTTATTAACAAACTTCTTCCGAATGACATGAAACCAGAGAATTTTCGAATAACACTAGGTTACCTCAACGGGGATATGCATGTCCCCAACAATAAGAATATCATATTTCTTTTTAACAGTAGGAAGAGGGAATTCAAAACCTCCAATAGTAATAGTTGAAATTTGTCCAATAGAATTGATACTATGAACTTGGGGTTGTTTCTTCGGAAAGTGTACCGTATGCTCATTACCATTAACATGAAAAGTGACATTGCCTTTATTGCAATCAATAACAGCCCCTGCAGTATTCAAAAAGGGTCTACCAAGGATGATCGACATATTGTCGTCCTCGGGAATATCAAGAATAACAAAGTCCGTTAAGATAGTAACGTTTGCAACCACTACAGGCACATCCTCACAAATACCGATGGGTATAGTAGTTGATTTATCAGCCATTTGCAAAGAGATTTTAGTAGGTGTCAACTTATTTAATTCAAGTCTACGATATAAAGAGAAAGGCATAACACTAACACCGGCTCCAAGATCACATAAAGCAGTTTTAACATAGTTTCTTTTAATGGAGCATGGTATAGTTGGTACTCCTGGATCCCCAAGTTTCTTTGGTATTCCACCCTTAAAAGTGTAATTAGCAAGCATGGTGGAAATTTCAGCCTCCGGTATCTTTCTTTTATTTGTAACAATATCTTTCATATACTTAGCATAAGGAGGCATTTTAAGCATATCAGTTAAACGCATACGCAAAAAGATAGGTCTAATCATTTCAGCAAAGTGCTCAAAATCCTCATCATCTTTTTTTCTTGGATGGCTTAGGAGGAAAGGGCATGGGTTTCTGAACCCAGGGTTCTCTTTCTTTACCATGTTTCCTAGCAATGAAGTCTCTCTTATCATAACATTGATTCTTTGATTGTGGGTTATTAAGATCAACAGCAGGTTCAATCTCTACATCATTATCATTACTAGATTGAGCATCAACATGAACATCATCATTAACATTATCACTAGGTTCATGTTCATCACCAGATTGTGTCTCAGCATCAGAAATAGAAATATCATTTGGATTCTCAGGTGTGTCTATGACAGGTTCACTAGAAGTATGCAAAGTCCTATCAGTTTTCTTTTTCTTTTTATTACTAGGACTAGATGCATCAATATTAATTCTCTGAGAATCTTGCTCAACTCTCTTAGGATGGCCCTCAGGATACAAAGTTCCTGAGTCATTTTACCACCTCTAGTCATAACCCTAACAACATTATCATTGTTCTTATTATTCAACTCATTAAGCAAATCATCATGTGCTTTAAGTACTTGTTCTACTTGAGTTGTAACCATGGAAGCATGTTTACTAATAAGCTTAAGATCATTAACAGTTCTACTCATATAATCACCCAAGTGGTCAAGCATGTAAGTAGTACGTTTCAATTGTCTACTAACATAAGCATTGAAATTTTCTTGTTCTACTAGCAGACTTATTATGAGGAATATCACCTTCATCAAATCTATAAAGAGAATTTACCTCTACTACCTGTGTCGGGTTATCAAGACCATGTATTTCTTCAATAGGCGGTAAATTCTTAACATCTTCAGCTTTAATACCTTTTTCTTTCATAGATTTCTTCGCCTCTTGCATATCTTCAGGACTGAGAAATAGAATACCTCTTTTCTTCGGAGTTGGCTTAGGAGTTGGTTCAGGAAGTGTCCAATCATTATCATTACTCAATATATTATTCAATAGCAATTCAGCTTGCTCAACAGTTCGTTCCCTGAAAACACAACCAGCACAACTATCTAGGTGGTCCCTAGAAGCATCGGTTAGTCCATTATAAAAGATATCAAGTATTTCATTTTTCTTGAGAGGATGATCAGGCAAAGCATTAAGTAGTTGGAGAAGCCTCCCCCAAGCTTGTGGGAGACTCTCTTCTTCAATTTGCACAAAGTTAAATATTTCTTTTAGAGCAGCTTGTTTCTTATGAGCAGGGAAATAATTTTGAGAGAAGTAATATATCATATCCTGGGGACTACGCACACAACCAGGAGCAAGAGAATTAAACCATAACTTAGCATCACCCTTTAACGAGAAAGGAAATCTCTTAAGAATATAGTAATAGCAAAATTTTTCCTCATGAGCAAATAGGGTGGCTATATCATTCAGTTTAGTAAGATGTGCCACAACTGTTTCAGATTCATAACCATAGAAAGGATCAGATTCAACCAAAGTAATTAACTCAGGATCGACAGAGAATTCATAATCCTTATCAGTAACAAAGATAGGTGAAGTAGCGAAATTGGGATCATATTTCATTCTAGCATTCAAGGATCTTTCTTTCAGCTTAGCTAACAGTTTCTTAAGATCTTCTCTATCATTACAAGCAAGAAAATCTCTAGCAGTTTCTTCATCCATAATATAACCCTGAGGTACAACAGGCAATTCATATCTAGGGGGAGAATCATAATCTTCAGTTTCAATAATATTTTCTCTAACCCTAGCAAGGTGTTCATCAAGAAATTCACCTAGTGGCACAGTATTATCAAGCAAAGCAGTAGTATCATCATTAGTACCATGCATAGCAGAAGTGGCATCATCAATTACTTGCGACATATCAGAATTACTAGTAGGTGTAGGTGTCGCAAGCTTACTCAAAACAGAAGGTGAATCAAGTGCAGAGCTAGATGGCAGTTCCTTACCTCCCCTCGTAGTAGAGGGAAAACTCTTGGTTCTAGTATCTTTCAAATTCTTCATAGTGATCAACAGATATAAATCCCAAGTGACTCAGAGAATAGAGCTATGCTCCTCGGCAACGGCGCCAGAAAAAGGTCTTGATAACCCACAAGTATAGGGGATCGCAACAGTTTTTGAGGGTAGAGTATTCAACCCAAATTTATTGATTCGACACAAGGGGAGCCAAAGAATATTCTCAAGTATTAGCAGCTGAGTTATCAATTCAACCACACCTGAAAGACTTAATATCTGCAGCAAAGTATTTAGTAGCAAAGTAGTATGGAAGTAACGGTAACGGTGGCAAAAGTAACAGTAGCAGTTTTGTAGCAATCGTAACTGTGGCAACGAAAAAGTAACAAAGCAAAGATCAATATGTGAAAAGCTTGTAGGCAATGGATCAATGATGGATAATTATGTCGGATGGCATTCATCATGCAACAGTTATAACATAGGGTGACACAGAACTAGCTCCAATTCATCAATATAATGTAGGCATGTATTCCGAATATAGTCATACGTGCTTATGGAAAAGAACTTGCATGACATCTTTTGTCCTACCCTCCCGTGGCAGCGGGGTCCTATTGGAAACTAAGGGATATTAAGGCCTCCTTTTAATAGAGAACCGGACCAAAGCATTAGCACTTAGTGAATACATGAACTCCTCAAACTACGGTCATCACCGGGAAGTGCCCCGACTATTGTCACTCCGGGGTTGCCGGATCATAACACGTAGTAGGTGACTATAACTTGCAAGATAGGATCAAGAACACATATATATTCATGAAAACATAATAGGTTCAGATCTGAAATCATGGCACTCGGGCCCTAGTGACAAGCATTAGGCATAGCAAAGTCATAGCAACATCAATCTTAGAACATAGTGGATACTAGGGATCAAACCCTAACAAAACTAACTCGATTACATGGTAAATCTCATCCAACCCATCACCGTCCAGCAAGCCTACGATGGGATTACTCACGCACGGTGGTGAGCATCATGAAATTGGTGATGGAGGATGGTTGATGATGACGACGGCGACGATTTTCCCTCTCCGGAGCCCCGAACTGACTCCAGATCTGGTCTCTTGAGGAAGAACAGGAGGTGGCGGCGGCTCCGTATCGTAAAATGCGATGAATCCTTCTCTCTGATTTTTTTCTCCCCGAACATGAATATATGGAGTTGGAGTTGAGGTCGGTGGAGGTCCAGGGGGCCCACAAGGACGGGTGGCGCGCCCTCCACCCTTGTGGACAGGGTGTGGGCCCCCTTCAGTTGATTCTTTCACCAATATTTTTTATTTATTCCAAAACTGATCTCCGTGAAGTTTCAGCTCATTCCGAGAACTTTTATTTCTGCACAAGAATAACACCATGGCAATTCTGCTGAAAACAGCGTCAGTCCGGGTTAGTTCCATTCAAATCATGTAAATTAGGGTCCAAAACAAGGGCAAAAGAGTTTGGAAAATTAGATACGATGGAGACGTATCACCGTGCTGCGGGAGACCTTGCCGCCGGCGAGGTAGGGCTTCCTGACGGTCGTGTCCTACCTCAGGAGGACCGCCCGGACCTGCTGAGCACACCCATGTGCTCGGCCTCCCGCGAAGTGCCACCATTCTTCGGCAATCGTTGCCGGCAGGACCGCGGCCCTGTTCCCGCGTGTGAGATTGACCCATGGTCAAACCCGACAGGCGGGGCCCACTGTCAGCGACCGACCCCACGCTCACTTGTCCGTGAGTGGAGACGGACTCCACGGAAGTCGCTTTTGCGTGAGGGAGCCGTATTCCACGAATACGCCTTCGACATCAGCAGATCCTCCGCGCAGCCGAACGGCTGGGCTCGGCCCAGTAGCGCCAGGCGACTAAATCGCGCTCAGGCGAACTTCTGCCACTTTTCCTTTTTCATTTCCAGGAGATTTCAAATATTTCCATAGTGGCCATTCCAAATCCAAATTTGATGATTCAAAATTTATAAATATTCCTAAAATCATTCTCTATTATTTCAGATAGGGTGAACATTTTTACTAGGCTTTGTTTCTGTAATATTTATTAATAGTCCATTTAGACATTTATTCCAGCTTAGGAAAATTCCTAGATAATTCATATGAACTCCAAATAAATTGATTCCTTTTCTGTTATTTCTCATTTTTTATCTAGTTTATTTTAGTATTTATTTCAAAAATTTCCAAACAACTTTTTAGCACTGTTGTTGCTATATGTGGTAATTTAAGTATTTTTGAAAATAGGAAATGAAGGGAAGATGAAATTCTCAAACTTTTGGTGTGCACCCAATACTTCTGCATGCTCAAGGCAAGCATCTTGAACACTTGATATGGTGAATGCATGGTAGATTATTTGCTAGAATAATTTGAACATGACTATGTTGAATTCAAATTAAATTGGCATATTGCTAGTTGTGCATGCATGGTTTGAATTCGAATAAATTTTGCATGCATGTAGTGTTGGCATGTTTCATCGTACCGTGCATCGTGTGCTCGTCATGACTAACTTTTAGGAGTAGGCATAAGTAAAATACCGTTACCGACAGAAGGGTGATCACGTTGGAGCGTGATCATGTCTTGTTGGTTATGCATGTTGGAGCATGCAAGGGGTGTGGCCCTGTTTTGGTATGACTGTTGGAAGAATACTTTATTGTGCTAACCACTGCAGGAAATATTTGAGCCTCCTGAGTCGACCGTAGATCGAGTCTTGTTCCGGTAACCCCCATACTTGATTCGTGCTGCCACTTGTCCCTGCCACAGGTGGGGTATGGTTTAGTAAGTTGTTAACCCCTTTCCGTGCACACACCACATAGAGGGCTACGATGAGGGTTTCCACGATGGTGGACTAAATCCTGTCATCGGGTCAGGGGGCATGGGTGTTTTCGGTTGTATCCGAGAGGGGGGAACCCCTTGGAATCCGCGCGTATTAATAGTGATCCCATGCTTTGGGTGATTCCTGGCATCCGGACGGTTAATCTGGTGTGTGCTGGTCAGGTGTGTTTTTGTAACATCCCAAATTTTCAATTTGGAATGTTATGCATTAGATCATCATTGCATATCATGATTTTAATGCATTTTGTTTTGCGATCCTCGAAATCCTGAGCAACTCAAGGACCACGGAGAGAGTTGGGGATTTCACCGTTTTCATATTTGAATTTTCTCAAATATTGAAACAAGGATCAATTTGGTTTAATTATTTTTCTCTCCGAAAATATTTCATATTAAAAATATATGAGAGGAGATAATATGACTTCTCCAAAATAAATGGAATATTGGAGGAAAAATATTAAAATCAAATAAATATTTTATTTGGATTTTTATTGCAATTTTATTTGAATTTAGAAAAATATGCATGTTTCAAAATTGCATTAGAGTCCCAAATAAATGTTTACCTTGTCCGGGAGATTTTTAGAGGACGGGGAAAATTTATTTCGGGAATTTTGGAGTCCGTTTAGTATTTCTTTTATTTGTTTTTCTGCGCGGAATTATTTAAAAAAAAAACTCCGCCGGACCGAACTGGGCCGAAGCCCAGCCGGCCCAGCAGGCCGCCGCCGCCTTCCCCCGCACGGGAGTCCGCCCCGCCGCCGCCGGCCGTGTCCGAGCCGACGCCGCCTCCACCCCGTCGCCCCTTCCCCAAGCCGCCACCCCCTCCCCCTCTTTAAAAGCCGACCCGGCACCCCCCCTGGAGCCCCAAGCCGCCGCCGCCGCCTACCCTCGCAGCAGCAGCAGCAGCCGCCGCCGCCGCGTTCGCCGCTCGCCGCCGCCGCTGCAGCGCCGCCGCCGCACTCCGCCGCGCCGCGCCGCTGCACCGCGCGCGCCCCGCCCCGTCGCGTCGCCGCCGCACGCCGCTCGCCGCCACCGCCGTCCCGCCGACCGCCGGCGGTAGCCGCCGCCGCCGTCGGTTTTCGTGAGAAAAACCGATCGGTTTTTTTGAAACCCTAGATGCGTTTTTTTTTATATTTTTTTCGGTTCGTTCGGTTTTCCGTCGGTTTAAATTATCCAGTGGACGTTCGTCCGTACGTTCGTTTTAACGAACGGTTTTCACCGTTTAACCACAGACAGCGAACGTTCGTTCGTTAGCCTGTTCGTTAGTTTTTCTTTTTCTCGGATTTTCCGCGATTATTTTCGATCGCGATTTCTGATCCGATTTTCGTTTTAGTATAACTTTTCGCTCGTTTGTCGGAATCAGGCGATTCAAGCGCCTAGATCTTCGTCTCGAAACCCTCTTTCTGTTTAATCAACTTAAACAAGTTTTTGCTACTGTAAAATTTGACTTTAGTCCAGATTAGTAATCGAAGCGTGTTTCTTTCGCAGTTTGAGTTTCGTTGCTCCATTTGATTTGATTCTTTTTGCAAACCAGAGTTCTTCAGTTGAACTTTCTGGTTAAATCATCTCATTTGAGTTTTACCCGCGCATCTTCGCTTGATTGCTTATGTATGCTATTGTTTGTTTGCGATAGAGTTCCCGGAGTGCGAAGCGTGCTACTACGAGTCTCTAGGATTTGCAGATCGTCAGCAAGGCAAGTAACACATTGATCATACTTCTTCGTTACCCAGTTTTTATGCATTAGTTTCGACCCTCAAATATTGCATGATTAGGATGTGATTAACTTGTGGGTACTGGGAAGTAGATGATGAGGTAGAACCTATTGTCCTTTTTAATAACAAACCCTTGGGAGTTACTTCTACGCTATGCTTATGTTGCCATGCTATGCTCGTAGACGTGGATTGGGTTTTGAGTGTATCCATGACAGATGTGAGATTTTTAATTAATGGTTCAACTTAAGGTGGCAACTTTAATACACATCTGGGTGGATTGCTTGTTTGGGCACCTGGGGATATACCAGTGTTGTCCTAGGAGATCCCGGGGATATACCGTGTGATCCTCCTACGGTCCGCCACCCATGCTCAAAGGGATCATAAGATTATTCATGCTAGAAACTTCCGTGTGCAGCCACAAGCTATTATGGGCTCTAGCATAGTTGAGTATGTTACATGACCTCTTTCAGTGGTAGGCTAGCAGATGTAGGGGAAAGTAGGTGTAACTGTCTACCCAGAGTAAAGAGTAAATGTTTCTGAAAGACTGTGTCTCGGTCATCCGTTTCTCAAACACCATGTAGTGCGAGAAATCCAACGGAGGAGATCGAGTCTTGTGGGGAAAAGTGCACAAACCTCTGCAGAGTGTACAAACTAATCATGATTAGCCGTGTCCCCGGTTATGGACATCTTGAGTATCTGGTTCTTGGATCATCATATTGAATCCCATCACTCTAAATTAATTTGTTGGGATTAATGATTACTTTTAATTGGGATTGAGAGGGGGTTTTACCTTCTCAATGTTCAACAACCACCATGATAGCTAAATAAAATATATTCCTTTGTTGTAGGGAAAAATTGGCTTTTCGCAAAACAGTATAACCCTAGAGCCTTTCCACCAGCCAAATATGCATGTAGTATTAGCAATTATTCTGTTCATTGCTCTACTGTGTTATATTGCCAGCATATTCCATGTGCTGACCCGTTTCGGGCTGCAACGTATCATGTTGCAGACTTTTCAGACGGAGAGTAAGGTCTGCTAGGTCGTTGTCGTGCACTCAGCTATGCCGTTGGTGTTGATGGACTCACTTTATCTTCCAAGCCTTCCGCTGTTATCTTATTTAGATGGCCTTAAGCCATATTTATCGTAATCAGTTCTCTTTTGAGACAT
This sequence comes from Thinopyrum elongatum, assembly GCA_011799875.1. Classification (NCBI taxonomy): domain Eukaryota; kingdom Viridiplantae; phylum Streptophyta; class Magnoliopsida; order Poales; family Poaceae; genus Thinopyrum; species Thinopyrum elongatum. The sequence goes on from CM022301.1 coordinate 105,659,524, forward strand.
TCGATGTAATAAGTGTGTGATTGCTACTCTGTTATAAATCCCTCAAGTACTGTGTGTGTCAGCATTACCGATCCAGGGATGACACTTGAACACAGAGATTCGATCCATTCGGGTCGGGTCGCTACAGTTTTCAACCCAAAGACCGTGATGGGAATTAGTCAGTGTCACGGTACTGACTAAAGAAATCCTTTACTTGTGGGTAAAGAGTACACCCTCTGCAGAGTTTAAACCTATTCGAATAGCCGTGTCTGCGGTTAAGGACTACAGTCTGGGTTGGTCAAGTGTCGGTCTTAGTGTTGGTCTTCAGAGGAAAATAATTAAATTGAGCCCGAATTATTTTGCAGGATAATTATTGTCACCCTGATGCTACCATGAATATTTTTGCTATGCATATTAATATTATTGTGGTTATGCATATTATTGTGGACTAACCCGTTTCTCTTATTTTATTTTCCTGAGTGTCTCAGGGGCTGGCTAGACTACCCCGGGCATTCGGTTTTATTTTCAAGACCTCTCCGTGGCGTCCCTCGAGTTCTCAGGCGGTCTATCACGCCACTACTCTTGTGGACACCCGATTGGCATTTCTTTTCAAGACCTCTCCGTGGCGTCCCTCAAGTTCCTAGGCGGTCTATCATGCCACTACTCTTGTGGACACCCGATTGGCATTTCTTTTCAAGACCTCTTCATGGCGTCCCTCGAGTTCTCAGGCGGTCTATCACGCCACTACTCTTGTGGATACCCGGTTGGCATTTCTTTTCAAGACCGACCGTGGCGTCACTTTTTGACACCCGACTGGCATTTCTTTTCAAGACCTCTCCGTGGCGTCCCTCGAGTTCTCAGGCGGTCTGTCACGCCACTACTCTTGTGGACACCCAATTGGCATTTATCTTACCTTTCCTTGTTTTATGACTAATAAGTTATATTATGTCTCTTTTTGCACCATATCACTGTTGCCATGCCATGTTTTAAATTTTTAGTCAGTAGGAGCATAGCATTTAATCCAACATGAGCATATGCATTCGGTATATCTTGTGTTCATAATGTTTGCGAGTACATTCAAACGTACTCACAGGCTTGTCCCTGGCTATTTACTTGGCCAGGTCAGGAGTTCTACAAGGAATACCACAACGACGTCCGTGCAGAGCCTAGGATGGCAGCCACGTGGGATAGGAATTATCCAGGTCAACCGTTCCTGTGGGAATGGAGCCCCATCGACATTGGAGAACCACAAGTCGCTTCCGTCACCCGTCACCAGATATCAACGTTGTATCATTAGACCTTCATGGTCTTGTATCCAATTCTTGTAATTGCTTGGTAATCTGTAACAAGGACGTGTCCACCAGTAACGGTAATCCTGGGCTGGTGATGGCACGAGGGGTTAATTTCTGGGATTTTTGTGTCCCCGAAATCCGGCCCCGACATTATCCCTACAAAATCATATGGTCTGGCTATGCTCTATCTTCATCACACAAAATATTTCATCATGCACAACCCCGATGACAAGCCAAGCAATTGTTTCATACTTTTAATGTTCTCAAACCTTTTCAACTTTCACGCAATACATAAGCGTGAGCCATGGATATAGCACTATAGGTGGAATAGAGTATGGTGGAGGTTGTGAGGAGAAGACAAAAAGGAGAAAGTCTCACATCAACTAGGAAAATTAATGGGCTATGGTGATGCCCATCAATTGATATCGATGTAAGTGAGTAGGGATTGCCATGCAACGGATGCACTAGAGCTATAAGTTTATGAAAGATCAAAAGAAAACTAAGTGGGTGTGCATCCAACTTGCTTGCTCACGAAGACCTAGGGCAATTTGAGGAAGCCCATCATTGGAATATACAAGCCAAGTTATATAATGAAAAATTCCCACTAGTATATGAAAGTGACAAATAGGAGACTCTCTATCATGAAGAACATGGTGCTACTTTGAAGCACAAGTGTGGAAAAAGGATAGTAACATTGTCCCTTCTCTCTTTTCTCTCATTTTTTTGTTTGGGATTTTTGTCCTCTCTTTTTTATTTTGGGCTCTTTGGCCTCTCTCTTTTTAAGTCTGGAGTCTCATCCCAACTTGTGAGGGAATCATAGCCTCCATCATCCTTTCCTCACATGGGACAATGCTCTAATAATGATCATCACACTTTTATTTACTTACAACTCAAGAATTACAACTTGGTACTAGAACAAAATATTACTCTATATGAATGCCTCCGGCGGTGTACCGGGATGTGCAATGATTTACATGATCATGCAAAGCAATATGACAATGATGGTATGTGTCATAATAAACGGAACGGTGGAAGTTGCATGGCAATATATCTCGGAATGGCTATGGAAATGCCATAATAGGTAGGTATGGTGGCTGTTTTGAGGAAGGGTATATGGTGGGTTTAATGTACTGGCAAAAGTTGCGCGGTACTAGAGAGGCTAGCAATGGTGGAAGGGTGAGATTTTGTATAATCCATGGACCCAACATTAGTCATAAAGAACTCATATAATTATTGAAAAAAATTATTAGCCATCGAAGCCAAGTACTAGGGGGATAGATTGGTAGGAAAAGACCATCGCTCGTCCCCGCCCGCCACTCTTAAGGAAGACAATCAAAAAATAAATCATGCTCCGACTTCATCACATAACGGTTCACCATACGTGCATGCTTCGAGAATCATAAACTTTAACACAAGTATTTCTACCAATCCACAATTACTCACTAGCATGACTCTAATATCACCATCTTTATATCTCAAAACAAATGAAAGGAATCAAACTTCTCATATTATTCAATGCTCTTATATGAAAGTTTTTATTATATCCCTCTTGGATGCCCATCATATTAGGAGCAAATTCATAAACTAAGAAAATTACCATGCTATTTAAAGACTCTCAAAATAATATAAGTGAAGCATGAGAGTTCATCAATTTCTATAAAATAAAACCACCGTCGTGCTCTAAAAAGATATAAGTGAAGCACTAGAGCAACTACCTAGCTCAAAAGATATAAGTGAAGCTCATAGAGTATTCCAATAAATTAATGATTAATGTGTGTCCCTCTCGAAAGGTGTGTACAGAAATGATGATTGTGGCAAACTAAAAAGCAAATACTCATATCATACAAGACGCTCCAAGCAAAACACATATCATGTGGTGAATAAAAATATAGCCTCAAGTAAATTTACCGATGGATTGAAGACAAAATAGGGGATGCCATCCGGGGCATCCCCAAGCTTAGATGCTTGGTTGTCCTTGAATATTACCTTTGGGTGCCTTGGGCATCCCCAAGCTTAGTAACTTGCCACTCCTTATTCCGTTGTCCATCAAAACTTCATCCAAAACTTGAAAACTTCACAACACAAAACTCAATAGAAAACTCGTAAGATCCGTTAGTATAATAAAATAAATCACCACTTTAGGTACTGTTGTGAACTCATTATAAATTTATAATGGTGTTATATCTACTGTATTCCAACTTCTCCATGGTTCATACCCCCCGATACTACCCATAGATTCATCAAAATAAGCAAACAACACATAGAAAACAGAATCTGTCAAAAACAGAACAGTCGGTAGTAATCTGGATATTTCGTATACTTATGTTAATCCAAAAATTATGAAAAATTAGGAAAACCTGGGAAACTTGTATATAAATCTTGTGTAAAAAATTCAGATCAAAATCATGCTTATATGAATTTCTAAAATTCTGGCAATGAGCGCAAAAGTTTCTGTTTTTCAGCAAGATCAAATCAACTATCACCATAGTCCATTCCAAAGGTCTTACTTGGCTCAAACACTAATTAAAACACTAAAACACAATTAATACAGAGGTAATAATGTGTATTTATTTAAAAACATAAGCAAAAAACAAAAAACACAAAATAAAAATTGGGTTGCCTCCCAACAAGCGCTATTGTTTAACGCCCCTAGCTAGGCATAATGCATAGATCTAGGTATTGTCATCTTTGGTATATAATCCTTTCCTAATCAAATATTCCAAAACTTTTCTTAATAAATCTTTCTTTTCATGTTCTTCCTTTCTAGTGGGAGAGCTTAAAGCATGGAAAGGACTACGACTAGTGATTTTGACATTCATAATTTCATACTCAGGATCATCACCAAAAATATCTTCATAAGGAACATGTAATTCATTTTTAATGGGTTTTTTAGATATCTATTCAATCCATTCTTTATTAAACCCTTCATCAATTCCCTTAGTGACCCAATCAAATCTATCATAAGCATCAATGTATAAAGCTTGCATAACTTCCGGATAAGGGACTCTTTTTCTTCGATTGTCACTAAAAGCATCATATCTTGAGATTCAAAACCACGTAAAGTTTCTTTATCATAAATAATCTCTTCTATTTGAGGATGCTCAACATTCATATTATAGAAAGCAAAATTTTCCCTATCTTCTCGGATTACATAATCAAATTCATGCATAAGGATAATGGTAGCAAGTTTCTTAGCCTTGGGATCTAAGATATTGGGGAGTTCATAAAACATCTTTTGTAAGGCAGGATGGATGCGTAAAAATTCTCTTTTCGATTTAACTACGAGCATAGAAATAGCATCCATGTAACAACTTGTATTATCAAGGATGGTTCCCCTTTTTATGGGCATAACTCCCGTGCAATTAAAAAATTCTTGAATAACATTCTTTCCAATAATATTACCATCTCCAACATGAAATTTTTTAGTTTTAAGATTGATGGGAGTTTCAGTTTCAAGAGGATCATTAGCAAAGTCATCAAAGTTTCCCTCAAGATTATTACTATCTTTTTCAACGATAACATCCCCAGATTCAGACATGATGGCAAAGCAAGCAATCTAGCACACAAGCAAACAAAAAGCAAACGAAAAGACAAACGAAAGAAGTCGAATAAAAAGGAAAATGTTTTTGTGTTTTTCTGAAAATATTTTAGAAGTGGGGGAGAGGAAAATAAGAGGCAAATGGAAAATAATGTAAGTGCAAGAGATGAGAGTTTATGATAGGTACTTGGTAGGCTTGATGTAGAACCTCACCGGCAACGGCGCCAGAAATTCTTCCTGCTACTTCTTGAGCTTGCGTTGATTTTTTCCTTGAAGAGGAAAGGGTGATGCAGCAAAGTAGAGACAAGTATTTCCCTCAGTTAAGAACCAAGGTATCAATCCAGTAGGAGGGACAATCAAGTCTCCAATATATGCACCTGCACAAACTAACAAACACTTGCACACAACACGAAAAAGGGGTTGTCAATCCCTTCACGGTCACGAACAAGAGTGAGATCTAAAAGAGATAGGTATAAAAGATAAATAAAAAGGCAAACTAAAGTAAATATAAATAAATTGCAGCAAGGTATTTTTGGGTTTTTGGTTTTATAGATCTGAAAATATGTGGTGGAAAATAGATCCGGGGGCCATAGGTTTCACTAGAGGCTTCTCTCTCGAAGAAAGCATACGGTGGGTAAACAAATTACTGTTGAACAATTGATAGAAAAGCGCATAATTATGAAGACATCTAAGGCAATGATCATGAATATAGGCATCACGTCTGTGACAAGTTGACCGACTCCTGCCTGCATCTACTACTATTACTCCACACATCGACCGCTATCCAGCATGCATCTGGTGTATTAAGTTAACAAGAACGGAGTAACGCCTTAAGTAAGATGACATGATGTAGAGGAATAAACTCAAGCAATATGATATAAACCCCATCATTTTATCCTTAATGGCAACAATACAATACGTGCCTCGCTACCCCTACTGTCACTGGGTGAGGACACCGCAAGATTGAACCCATCACAAAGCACCTTCCCATTGCAAGAAAAACCAATCTAGTAGGCCAAACCAAATCGATAGATCGGAGAGAAATACAAAGCTATCTCAATCATGCATAAAAGAGTTCAGAGAAGACTCAAATAATATTTATAGATAATCTGATCATAAATCCACAATTCATCGAATCTCAACAAACGCACCGCAAAAGAAGATTACATCGAATAGATCTCCAAGAACATCGAGTAGAACATTGTATTGAAGATCAAAGAGAGAGAAGAAGCCATCTAGCTACTAGCTATGGACCTATAGGTCTATGATAAACTACTCACACATCATCGAAAAGGCAGCAAGGTTGGTGTAGACGCCCTCCGTGATCGAATTTCCCTCCGGCGGAGTGCCGGAAAAGGCCCCAAGATGGGATCTCACGAGAACAGAAGCTTGCGGCGGCGGAAAAGTATTTTTGGTGTGCCCTCTGGCATAAGGGGAATATTTGAGGATTTATAGTGCAGAGATTAGGGTTGGAAGGTCTCCGAGGGCCCCACAAGCCCTGGGGATGCCCCCCCGGGGCGCGCCCCTACGGCTTGTGGCCTCCTCGTGGGTCTTCTGGCCTCCTCTCCAAGTCTCGTAGGTTTCTTCCGGTCCAAGAAAAATCACCGTAAAGTTTTATTCCATTTGGACTCCGTTTGATATTCCTTTTCTGTAAAAGTCAAAAACAAGGAAAAAAACATAAACTGGCACTGGGCACTAGGTTAATAGGTAAGTCCCAAAAATAATACAAAATAGCATATAAATGCATATAAAACATCCAAGATAGATAATATAATAGCATGAAACAATAAAAAATTATAGATATGTTGGAGACATATCAATCTCCATGCTTGTTTCTGCTACATTGTTCATCCCTCTTGTCCATTCTAGGCCCTTCATTAGTAATCAACATAAATGTATCCAATTTAGGCAGTATCATATTCTTATGAACATTAGAATTGTTACCAAGAAACGAAAGTACCTGGTAATTCAATTGGCGTGCGTGAGCTCTAGTAATTGATTCAGTATGTATAGTAGCAGGGGTTGTGGGTGTAACAATGGTATTGATATCCTCATCACTTGACCAATCACATGCATGTTCTCCCTTTTTTCTCTTCTCCCAACCGCACATGCATGGTCCCTCTCTCCTCTCTCTACTCCCAACCGGACACTAAATCACAAATATCCCACCACATGCATGATCCTCATCTACCTTTTCTCCTCCCAACCGGATACTTTGTGATTAGCATTACATGGCTCCCTCCCGCATCATGTCCGCGGACCACGTCCGGACATAAAAATGGACATATACCGGATATATTTGTGCGTCAGCGTTTGAGATGCCCTTACCACGGTTACCGAGAAATACCGAGCATGTTTCAAACAAAATTTATAACTAAATTTTGAATTCATTTTTTTTAAATAATATAGATAGAACATGAACTTGTATTTATCATAAAACAACTTACTAGCCTAATAGAATGTTGTCCACCCGCGTGCTCTGAGGTCGGCAGTTCGACATCTGGACCTTTTGAGTAAGACTGAGGAATTGACAGTTCTTGTATGAAATAGGTTGCTACCAACACGCCAGAACCAATTCTCCTGACATAGAAGGGATTATACCTTAGTTAACTATACATTGACGTTTAAATTAAAAAAATGGTATTTTTGCTCGGTGTGAGAGTTTATCGGGGGCACAGAAATACTCGGTAGCCGCACGAAATCTTGAAATTTTGTTCGGTAACCAAAACCTTAATCTCTACTCTCCACTCCAAAAAAAAAATCAGCTTTTTGCACCAGACCACACTTTTTCTCCCCAAGCACCCGTCTCCTGCAGAGGATCTCGCTTCACCATCCGAACCTATTTCTCCTGACATCCGATCCTACATGGCCTATTGGGCATCATCCTGAGGCTATGCATTAGCCATGCCCTCAGACGGAGTATCGCGTCATCGGTCGTCCACCGAGAATCTATCGACCTAACCGCATGTACGTGGGCCCATATTGGACCATCCCACGAAGACTCAAAATATCACGTCAGCTACCACAACCAAAGGAGGGAGAAGCAAGTGAAGGCATCCGCGTAGGATCAGGCACGACAACGGCACCGACAACACTCCTCTTCCTTTCTTTCCTTTCTTCTCTCGTAAGAACTAATCCCGATCGAAACAAATCACGATCCGGAAGAAAGGAGTCTGCCCTCGCGTCGTCCACCAGCAGGGCGACTCGAGCATCCGCCATTTCCTTCCGACCGGTGACCCTCCTTGCTCCGCTCCTCCTCCTCGCCGCCGCAGGTAGCCACTGCCTGGCAAAACCAGCGCGTGGTGGTGGCAGTAGGGCAACTCGGCTGGTCTTCTCTCTGTGGTGGTTGCTAGCGCACCGACGGTGATGGGTGGTGGAGATAGGGCTCCGGGGCGACGGCCCCTCTTCGAGGCGATGGCGGCTGCGGCGGCCACTTGGGCGGCATCGTGGCTGGGCTTGCAGGCTACACGCGGTGCCGCCGCAGCAGCAGCAGTGGGGCTTGGAGTCGCCGGATCCAGCCAGGAGTGGTTCGTCCCCGTCTCCTGCCATGCTTGGCGTCCCGCCAAGTTCGAGCCTCCGCGGTTGCAGGTGGCACGATCCAGCGTCGCTGACTTTTGTCTGCAGGTCTGGATCGAGAGGAGAGCGGCGTGGTCGCTGGCTTTGGCCTCGTAATGGTGGTTTGGCCCTAGCGCTCTTCTTCTGCCAAGTCGTCTTTTTGCCGGATGTCGACCTCTTGGATCTGGCCGCTGACGAGTTCCGATCTTCCGCGTCAGAGATCTATACAGATTGGCATATGTCACCCCTGGATATCAAGATCGGCAAGGCTCCGGTCGCGCGCTCATATTATCAGCCAACACGACCTCAAGAGGGCGCATCGCGAAGCTTCGGTTTCTTATTGGTGTCATGGGACATGTCTAAGTCAAGATTCCCAAGGCATTGATAGAGGTGGAGAAAGTCATGACGATTGTTTGGAGGTCTTGAAGCTTTGATGGAAGGGTGTATCGGATGCGATGAAGACCATGTGCCAGGTGTTTGGTGACTTGCAACAGCGGCCTCGGCAAGCGGGGGCGGCAGCACTGAAGGACTGCATTTTTTGTGGTGCTCCTCGAGTACCGAGTCTCGATTACCAGGGTGAAAACCTAAGGTCTGGCCTTTATTGCTTGTACCTGGCAATGGTCTTGTTGAAGGCATTGTTTTTGGGTGAACTCAGACTTTCTCGAGGGTGAAACCCCGAGATCTTCGATCGGGCAACGACAACACTTGTGCATTGTTTCCTTCTTGGAGGCATTGCTTTTGAAGAACCCACTATGTAATCCGATTGTTGTCTTCGGTGATGGTTAGAATGTTGTTGATGCTAGTGATTGATCATCGTGGCAGGGTCTTTTTTCTTCTGTTCTTTTTATTTTCTTTTTTTGGCTATGTGTATTCTTGATGCCTTTGGACATCTTGTTGGTACAATGACCGGGTATAATTGGTATTTTCGCAATATTAATATATTCTCTTTGTCGAAAAAAGAACAAGTGTAGTTGTGGCATTATCTCTGTAATCCTGGTACTTGTGAGTGAAATATAGATTGGGACTCTAACATCATGTCCTCTTTCCGGCGATGCTGGTTGGCATCGGCAAAGGGTGTGTGGAACTTCATTCAAGGCTAGATTAGGGGCCCTGTTTATGTGTATGTTTCATCTAGGTGGTCTTTGACGGCGTCCTTCGGCAGAGTGGACGACGGCGGTTCATGTTTTTGTCTTTCAGCTTCTCCGTTCGGCGAAGCGGAGCCAGGTTCAACTTCGTTGGGAATCTAGTGAGGTTAGGCCTGCCTGATTCTGTCTGTCTGGATTTCTGCCCTCCTTGTTGCTTTCTTCTCCGGGATGGCGATCTGATCCTCAGTTCGTTGTCGCCGGCTTCTTCTGCCTCCGTCCGGTGACTTCTCGATCGCTGCATCAACAATGTCACCTTGGCTATGAGGGTGTTTCGGAGATCAAGAAGAGACATCGAGCTTTGCTCACGGCATGCCACCGGTGAATGCAGGAGAATATGGGCGTCCCTAGGAGTGAGCCGCTGATGTCTTTTTTTTTTTGAGATAGTTTGTATGTTGTTATGGCATCATTTTCACCACCACAAGTTTAATCTTGAGAAAACAAATGCAGATTTTAACCCCCAGGACGATTTTGCTCAATGGCATTCAGGAACGGAACAGGCAGCAGCTCAAATGTAAAAGACAATTTTGTCAAATCTCTCTTGGAATTAGGTAAACTGAAACAAAGTTTAGTTTAGTATACCAGCACAGTAAATTATTCCTATTCGGTGATTTTTCTTATCTGTACGCCTGTGAACCCAAAGCAAAGGAATGTGCACAAGAACTCCAATTGGAAACCTCTAACATGGAAACTCCAGAGACCCCCACATTTACTTGAATTTCACGTGGCAAACTTCAGGTCAGGAAATGCTGGGTCTGCCTTGCTTTATACCTTGAAGCGAGATCACTGTCTCGAAAGCGCCAACGAGGGCCTTCACTTTGCTCCTCCTCACCTCGACGAGCCTGCTCGCGGTCTCCTTGATCACATTGTTGAATAATCGCGGCTCGCTCTTCTTTTTGTCATTGGCACCCTGACGCCTCAGGACAACAACTTCAGCTCTTGAAGCACCTGAATCTTTTGATGCAGCAGAAGCTTTAGCTTCATTGTTCTTGGTGATTCTGCGTCTGGCAGGATACTTGCTTCTGTTGCCGTCATCTGTAGCATCTGCAGGCCTGAACTGTACTCGTCTGGGAGTGCTGTTGTCACAGTTGCTGCCAAGGTTCAGCACCTTGCCACGGCGAAACCTCAGCATGCGAGGCGACTTCATGATGACGCCTGAGGGAGTGGATGTTATCTTTGGCCTTCCTGCAATTTCAGTTCTTGCAATAGCCCCTTTTTCTGTAAAATGGGAATGGTGTCTTGTCATTGTCTTGCCATGAACTCCAAGCATATGTTTATTTGAAAAGAAATATTTCATAGAAACTTGTCCATACATTGCCATGTTAGATGTTACTACCTTCGTGCCAAAATACAAGACGTTTTTGTAGGCTAAACTAGGATGGCATGATCAATTTAAGGCAGCGCTATAATCAATCATGCCATACAAGTTGCATATTGGCATTATTAATTGCCATGTGAAATTCATAATATTGTATAGAAGAATTAGGAAATTTGTGACCTAAGGTGCAATTATATGTTTATGATTCAGAAGGTAAAGATAAAATGTACCTTTGCGAGATTGTCTCTCTTTGTTGTTAACGTCTGGTTTTCGTTTTTTTTGCGAAGCTGTCCTCGATATTTTATCCTTGCACCCAGAAAAACTTTCTATCCCATAAACCTTCTTACTCTTCACTGGGGAAGCAGAAGTTTCTTTCCTGACTGCTCTCACTGTAGAACGAGACAGCTTCAGTGGACTCAATGTAACCTTTTCTTCTCCCTTGTTTTGCCAAAGTTGAGCATTCTTGGCAACATTATTCAGTGTAATCTTTCTTTCAGTTTGCTTCCCTGAAGGAGGTGATGGAGATGGAGCATGTTTATTTGTAGCAGGTTTGGCACACGAATCCATCGCACTAGCTGGTGATGGTGCTTTGATTTTCTTCACCCTTGGAAGAGTTGATGTGACAATGGAGTTGAGTTTCCTCTCCTTGTTGAACTTGTTAGGAACGCTAGGATCTGCCTTTTTTGCCGTTGTCCTTGGTCCACTGGCGCTTCCAGCTGATGCACCTGCAGCCTTCTCATGTGATGTTATTTCGCTCTTCTGCTTTGACATGGTGTTTCTGGTTATAGTCGACCTTGCTTTCCTGTTTGGTTTCACAGACTCCTGTGAGAAGCTCTGTGGTTTAGTCACGTCCTTATCTTGTTTGTGCTTCTCTGATGCCATCACAGTCTGCTTAGTCATGTTCTCTGAACTTACAGAGTCATTTGCAGAATGATCCATACTATGATCGTCAGCCTCATCCCTGTCCTGGATGGCCAACGGCATATCCAGCTCAATGCTTACAGCTCCCTCTGACAATTGTCCATCTCCACAGCTTGACAAGTCATCGAGTGAGATCACGAGGCACTTCGTACTAGTAGGCTGGTTTCTAGCAACAACCGTTTCAGATGCTTCATCTGATAACAACTCTACACATGAAGAGCTTTCAGGACGATCAGTTACTCCTTTCAGTGGTGGCTTCGGCTTGGTAAATTCAGGCTTAGCAGGAGCAGCGCCATGTTTTACATGAGAAATCTTCAGGGTCTGACTCTTGTTTCTTGCTTTGTCTCCTTGTGGGATGACTACAGCATGAGCCAGGTCGTGTGTTCCATTCCTGGCGTTCGCACGGTCCTGACGCCAGCCACGAACAGGCGAGTATTTCTTAGACTCGGAAGAATGATGAATACCAAGTTTGCAGTTGTCATGGCAAGAGCCAGTGGATGCTCTCTGGTAATGTGGAACTGGCTTCTCTTTCCTCCTCAGGTAGGGCGGCACACTTTTGCCATCTATGACTTCAGTGGTATTTATCCGGAGATCTTCTTTCTTCGACTCAGCCGATGCAGGAGTTGTTGAAGTGATAGCCTGTTTGATCACCTCCTCGGCCATTTAGAAGCAAGGATGCTGCAATTGCAGACACATGTGTGAGCACATGAAAAATTCACTCGGCGTGGTTAATAAATTACAGAAAAGGTGAATCCAGTGAATTAAGCAATGCAATAATTCTCAAGGTCAAAAGTGAAGACCACATTCCACACCAATTTTTTTAGCCATCTCTGTCCTATATGTTTCTGCCACTTGGTCAAGATCTGCATCACCTATTAGTAAAGAACTTATTCCAAGAATATGCATAGATGGATCCTCCATTCTCCATCTAGTTCAACCAATTCTCACCAAACCCAACTAATTCGATACTTCATCTATCTTATTAAAGTCCTAACATAAAAGCATTTCCATATTATAACTCCGCAAACATGTTATAACACCTATTTGTATCAATCCTACCTACATTATAATTAGTACTTTTGCCAGGCAACCTTCCAATTAGTATAGTCTTAGCCAATCAAGCAAAGCCCTACTTAGTCCCCTTTGAATTCTTCCGTCTTTTGGCTTTTCTGCAACCAGTTTCTTTAGAGACATAGAACTCATCAATATTACCCATTCCCAATCTACCAGCTATTGATAGTTACTGGTGTAGCCTAGTTGACATAAGTGTTAAAAATCAATGTTTAACACAGCATTAGTTAGTACTACAGGGACATGTAGAATGGTTCCAATCCGATTATTTAATGAATAATTTACAGTAAGTACATATTCTTGTTACTAATACTAATTTAATCTAGTAGTATCAGCGAGATGGATGTGCTACCGTAGTTGACTTGACATCACAAAAGAGTACATCATTAGCAGCACAGGTTAAAGATTAAACAGGTTGTTCCTCCAAAGAATCAACGAACTAAGACACAATTAAACAGAACCATATCCCGATGATATACAGATGGGCATCAACGCTGGAAGAAAAGAAAAAAAAGAAAAACTGTAGAGCGTCATGCGCCCCCGCCGTTTCCTGATGGGAAACTTTCAAGAAGAAACAAGCTAGATTGGATCGTCCAGTCCACCACGAGATCGCAGCGCGGGAATTGGTGGGATCTCCGAATTAAAGCCTTACCTGCTGACCGACGTCCTGGTCCCGGTTCTAGCTTGATCGCAAGAACTCCAGAGATGCGATGCTCGATCGGTAGGGTCGGGGAGGCAGCTAGCGAAAACGCATGGACGGCCGGAGACCAATGCAGAGGACAGGAAAGGAGAGATTGCTTCTGTAGTACAGGTAGGTACCTCGTGCTTCCGCCGCTCGCCGCCAAACTGACGAACAGAACGGCTGCGTGTGGTACGGATGTGCCGATTGACCGGTGGAATGATCCGTGAGCGAGGAGAGGGAGGTTGCCGCTGACGCCTTGGGGAGAGAGAGGGGAGGTGGAGGGAGAAGCGTGGATGTCAGCACGTGGCGTTGGAGGTGGGAAACAAACCCAGTACGTGCACAGGGGAGAAGGGCAACTCCGACGCGCGCCGATGCAAACGGATGCAGTTTTTGCGTTTTTCGTTCTTTTGGGTCAGCTGAAGGTGCATTGTATAGCTGCGTCCGTTTTGTTCCGCAACTCATGCCGGCGAGTCCGGTCCAGGGTTGCGGAGTAGGAGCGAACGCCGTAGTCGATCATACACAGATACAGAAAGTAAATTGACACAGAGAAGTAGAGGGGAGTCTTTCTTTATTAATCATCATCAACTGTATATACACTGTGCTCTCCTTTGTATATAACTAGGGGTGGAGGGATAAATGCCCACTTTAACGTTAAGTGGAGGCACTTGGTCTATAATGGGCCAATGACTTGTTCCATCTAAGGTCCAAGTTTCCCAACACTCCCCCTTGGACAGTTATCCGTATATCCATGCCTCAAAACTCCGAAAAACTCAATGGAAAAAAATATGAAGAAAAAGCGCATAGTATACATTGTTGTATTGCACGAATTGCCTCGTCAAAAACCTTGTGTGAGAAACATCAGGAAAACTCACTCAAGGGAAAAAGAGTACAATCCACTCAACCATCAAGTTGAGTACTCGATCATCAGGATCGAGATTTTAACGACGAGTTTGTGAAGTTTCTTCCCCTGAACCTTGCATCTCTCTAAGTCTCATCGTACCGATTCCATGCACACACCTCTTTAAGGTTGATGCCGATAATGATTTAGTGAACATATCAGCAAGATTGTCACAGGACTTAGTATGCAAAATTCTCACCTCGTTCAACTGTTGCAGCTCATGTGCATAGAAGAACTTGGGACTAATATGCTTTGTGAGGTTACTCTTCACATGACCCATATGAACTTGTGTGGTAGGGGTTTGTACGGTGTTCAGCCCACATGTCTGCTGAATGTGGCCGATCATCCGTCGAAGCGATACACATTCTTTTGATGCTTCGAATAGTGCCATGATTTCCGAGTGGTTCGTGGAAGTCGACACAAGAGTTTGCTTGTACGATTTCCAGGAAAACGCAGTTCCACCACAAAGGAAAACATTTCCAGTCTGCGATTTGCAATCATGCGGGTCCGATAGGTACCCAGCATCGGCATAGCCTATAATAGATAGGTCTTGATTCCTTTTATAAAACAGGCCAAAATCTTTGGTCCCTTGCAGGTAACGGAAGACGTCCTTGACATCTTTCCAATGTCTCTTGGTAGGTTCAGAACTGTACCTAGCAAGCAAACTGACGGCGAAAGCTATGTCTGGCCGTGTACAATTTGCGAGGTACACGAGTGCTCCGACTGCACTCAGGTAAGGAACCTCTGGTCCCAGAGTTTTCTCCCCCTCTTCCTTTGGCCTGAACGGGTCCTTGTCTGGCTATAAAGATCTCCCGACCATCGGTGTCTTAGAAGGATATGCCTTATCAAATCCAAATCTTTCCAACACCTTCTGGGTGTAGGCCGACGACTGGTGCACTAGAATCCCATCAGGGGAATGTTCAAGTTGCAGACCTAGACAGAACTTGGTTTTACCCAAATCCTTCATCTCGAATTCCGACATCAGGTAGGAACTCGCTTCCTCAATATCCTCAGGTGTACCGATTATGTTCAAATCGTCCACGTACACCGAGATTATACAGAATCCATCTTGGGATCGCCGTATAAAAACACATGGGCAATCTTTATTGCTCGTGTAGCCCTTCTGATGAAGGAAATCGCTTAGGCGATTATACCACATTCTACTAGACTGTCTGAGTCCGTACAATGCCTTTTGAAGTTGAACACTATATAGACTCTTGTTTGCTCTATCATGGTTCGGAACAGGGATACCTTCTGGAACCTTCATGTATATGTTCAAATCCAAGTTACCATACAGGTAAGTAGTGACAACATCCATTAGTTTCATTTTCAATCCATATTAACTGCCATTGAGATCAAGTTTCTAAAGGTATTTCCATCCATGACTGGGAAACGAGTCTCCTCAAAATCGACACATGGTCGTTGAGTGAACCCTTGAGCGACGAGCTTTGCTTTGTACCATACTACCTTATTATTTCCATCTCTCTTTCGAACAAAAACCCACCTATGGCCAACAGGGCGTATGTGGGGAGGAGTTCGACAAACTGGTCAGAACACCTTCCTTTTGTTGAGAGATAATAATTCAGTAGTAATTGCCTCCTACTAATCTGATCTTTTCTTGCAATCAGCGAGCGTGTTAGGCTCAGGGTCAAGATCTATGATTGAGGCAATTTTCGTAGCAAAGTTAATGTCGACAATCACCGTTGCTCGGTTCAGGGACTCCCCCGTATAAATATAATTTATGGCCATTTCGTCATGGAGCGCATCCGGCGCAAACACTTGCTCTACCAAATTTTCCATTATGGGAGCAAGGTCCTTTAGATTTTCCGCGCCGATGTGTGCGCACACATCTCCGCTGGGTGTTTCCCCTATGGGAAAGTTTAAGTCTAGAATTTCGTGCACTGAATTTTCCGTACTTGTGCCAGGTCTCGACTGGCTCCCCGTTTCACTTTGGGGTACTTTGGTGACAGGCTGTAATAAATCTCTCTTATCCTTTTTCGTCGGGCGTCCCCGAGTACATGGGATTTGAGAAGCCGGATCTCTCGTCCTTTTAGGCCTTTGGACGGGAGCGGGTATACCATCATTTTTCTTCGGTATTTCAACCCTTTCCGATGCATTGCGTGCATGCACATGCGATTTTGTCACAGTCTTCAAGTCACTAAAGTGAATGGGCAGTTGATTTGCTAATGATTGCAAATCTATCATCTTTTGGACTTCTCTCTCTGTCTCAGCAGTGCGCTGGTCATGAGCGTGGATACCAATGGCTTGCCACATGATTTCTCGACTTTTAGCATCAAGGGGTTGATTCTCTCCCCCTAAAGTTTGTCGGTGTAGTAAACAGGGGGGTGTTCACTACCCCTGGACATGCACCGGCAAGTCGCAGCCTCCAGGCGGGAAGGACATGGCAGAGGAGGAATCCACC
This sequence comes from Thinopyrum elongatum, assembly GCA_011799875.1. Taxonomy (NCBI): domain Eukaryota; kingdom Viridiplantae; phylum Streptophyta; class Magnoliopsida; order Poales; family Poaceae; genus Thinopyrum; species Thinopyrum elongatum. Next base: position 105,676,342 of record CM022301.1, read on the forward strand.
CAAGAGTACATTCGAAGCCCGGTTCCCGGCAAGGTCTACTTGCCGAGAATGGGTCCACGCAACGCCGGCAAGGCAGAGCTGGCAAGACAAGACTCCAGGCAGATCGACCAGAAGATCAAGTCTACTACTGCCGGCGAGATCAGGGCCGGCAAGCTCAGGACTCGACAAGACTAAAGATAAGGCCCCGGCAAGGTTCTTGCCGGGATGACCAGCTGAACCCGGCAAGGCTTGCCGGGGGACAGCTAGACTGAAGACAAGGCCCCGGCAAGGTTCTTGCCGGGATGACCAGCTGAGCCCAGCAAGGTTCCTGCCCGGCAAGGTTATGCCACTATGCTGCTGCTCCAGTGCGGCCGCCAGCATGGCACTCTGGACCCTTCTCCAGGCATGCGTGGCAGAGCACTGTGCCAAGCGGCGCTGATGGGATGGCCCCTTTTCCCATCCCCAAGAAGCTAAGGGACACCTAGACAGAGCATTTAATGCGCTTGTCCTGACCCGTCAGTGATAAGCATGTAAATGCTGTAGCAGAGTACTTGCCGCGGCAAGGCACTTGCCCCGGCAAGTCATTGGCTGCGGCAAGGTATTGGCTGCGGCAAGGTACTTGCCCCGGCAAGTTACCTTGCGCGGCAAGCTATTGGTTGCGGCAAGCTGTCAAGTGCGGCAAGGTCTTGCTGCGGCAAGCGTTACTGTACCACTGTGCTACTGTGCTGCTGCTCCAGTGCCTCTGCCAGCGTGGCGCTCTGGGTCCTTCCAAGCGTGTGTGGCAGGGCACTGTGTAGACGGCGGTACTCTGTAGCTAGCGGTGCAGGAGCAGGTGGGATAGGCCTTTCCCACGTCCAAGACGCCCAGATACATGTATCTGGACAGCTAAGGCATGGGCATTTAATGCCCTTGTCCCCTGCCGTCAGTGGTAGGTAGGACATGTCATCCTAGTAATAATGGCCTTACTGTAGCAACTTTCCACCTCTACCTTTACTGTTTGCCACCTGTTGGTGACCCCTTTGTGCGTATAAAAGGAGGCCCATAGGCAACGTGGAGGAGGGGAGGAACTGGGAGATGGAGAACTCCAGTATTGTACGCAGCTACTCTGTACTGTAGCGCTCCTGGAGCTAGAACAATCATCCAGATAATACACCAAAAAGCAGGAGTAGAGTTTTACGCATCCGTGCGGCCCGAACCTGGGTAAAATCTCTCTCGTGTGCTGTCGTGTTCTTCGCTAGATTTGCTCTTCGTGCGACCGTCTCTCCCTGCCGAACGTAAAGGGGTCCTTCCCTGGGTCCCATAGGTGATCGCGGATTCGTCCCCGACATCTTTGGCGCGCCAGGTAGGGGTGAGGGGCTGCGCGAACCTGATCTGGCGATCAGCGCGGCAGTTTCTTCATCATCTTCACCGCCATAGCGTCCAAGAAGAAGGGCCTGAACCTTCGCAAAAAGCTAAGTTTTAAAGCTTTAATTACTTTCTGCTGTTGAGTCTTATCCTGGACGATATTTTTGTGCGTAACCTGTGCGCGAAGGAGCGCTCCTGAAGCATTCTGCGCTCCTGGTTGTTTTGGGTCCGCCCAACAATACAAATGCAGCTGCGATTGTTTCTAAAGCGTTAAGCTCCCGAAGAGGCGGCGTTCTCGATAGGCTGTTGAACAGGACCCGATCCTAAGCGCCATCGACCAGAACGTGCGCATTCGGGGAGTATTCCGGCAAGCGTGGGGGCTCGTTGTGCAAAAATGCAGTCGTTTAAGGAGAAGGACTTAGCGAGTTTTATTCTAAGGTTCCTGCGTAGACCCGTGTGCTGAGGAGCCTTCCCGGGGCTAGTCGCGCTCCTAGTTGCCTCGAGTCCTCTCGGCAACCTGAGCAGCTGCGCCAGAGCCGGGAAGGTAAACCTTTTCGGGAGGCGGCGTTCCCGGCAAGCTGGTAAGGATCCGTTCCTCAAAGCGCTGCTGACTGGATCGTGCGCACCGGAAAGTGTTCCGGCAAGCAAGGGAATATTCAGCAGGAGTCAAGATTGCAGTGAATCCGACATTAACCAGAAGCTAATCAACTTGTTGTGCTCAAACGCTGTTGTGGCATTTCATGCCCAGTCAGTGTTGCAGGAACACGCATGGAAGGCGAGCTCGGGGGCTGGCAGCGCCCCAGAGAGTAACCCTCTGAAGAGCCTTCCCGGCAACAAGCTTGCCGGAAGCTGACGTTGAGAACGTCAAGGTTCTCCGCCAGAGTCAAGAGCCTTCCCGACAACCCCTTGCCGGAAGCTGGCGTCGAGAACGTCAAAGTTCTCCGCCAGAGTTAAGAGCCTCCCTTGCCGAGGGCTCCGACAACCACTCTTTGAGCAAGAAACAAGCTCGGGGGCTAGCAGCGCCCTAGCAGAAAAAGCTAAGTTGCACAGATTTTTCGGCAATTGCATTCATTTTACTGTCCTCACTCGCTTCTTACACCTACACGCGAAGGAGCCTTCCCGGGGCTAGTTGCGTTCCTAGTCGCCTCGAGTCCGCTCGGCGATGTGAGCAGCTGCACCAGAACCGGGAAGGTAAACCTTTCCGGGAGGCGGCGTTCCCGGCGGGCTGCTAAGGACCCGATCCCCAAGCGCCGCTGCCTGGAGCGTGCGCACCGGAAAGCTTTCCAGCAAGCGTGGGTCGTCTTGATTGATTCCTCGTTCTCGTATATCGACCTGCACGCGAAAGGACCTTGCCGTGGTTAGTCCGCGCTCTGGTTTCGCCTCGAGTCCGCTCGGCAAACTTAGCAGCTGCGTTTTGGCCCGGCAAGTCGCCTTGCCGGCGGCGGCATTTCCAGCAGGCTGCTAAAGACCCGCACCTAGCGCTCGCGGCAAGCGTGCGCACCGGCAGGGTTTCCAGACAGCGTAGGGTACAAGATATGTGCAAGGACGGAATCAATCAAGGGGGAAGCATGCATTCATTTAGCATGAAGGAATATCTCTTGTGCCATAAAGCTTGGCCTAATTAAGGTAAATTGTTTCTTTATGCGTGCCATTGCAGCAACAGGGTTGCGACCTCCAGGCGGGAGGAACGGCAGGGAACAGATGTACATGTTGCCGGTGCGCGTCGTTGGGCCTAGCCCGGACAACCACTGTGCACGCCTGTCCGGCCCAGGCCCGGGGGCTCCTGTCGGTGTAGTAAACAGGGGGGTGTTCACTACCCCTGGACACGCACCGGCAAGTCGCAGCCTCCAGGCGGGAAGGACATGGCAGAGGAGGAATCCACCCAAGAGTACATTCGAAGCCCGGTTCCCGGCAAGGTCTACTTGCCGGGAATGGGTCCACGCAACGCCGGCAAGGCAGAGCTGGCAAGACAAGACTCCAGGCGGATCGACCAGAAGATCAAGTCTACTACTGCCGGCGAGATCAGGGCCGGCAAGCTCAGGACTCGACAAGACTAAAGATAAGGCCTCGGCAAGGTTCTTGCCGGGATGACCAGCTGAACCCGGCAAGGCTTGCCGGGGGACAGCTAGACTGAAGACAAGGCCCCGGCAAGGTTCTTGCCGGGATGACCAGCTGAGCCCGGCAAGGTTCCTGCCCGGCAAGATTATGCCACTATGCTGCTGCTCCAGTGCAGCCGCCAGCATGGCACTCTGGACCCTTCTCCAGGCATGCGTGGCAGAGCACTGTGCCAAGCGGCGCTGATGGGATGGCCCCTTTTCCCATCCCCAAGAAGCTAAGGGACACCTAGACAGAGCATTTAATGCGCTTGTCCTGACCCGTCAGTGATAAGCATGTAAATGCTGTAGCAGAGTACTTGCCGCGGCAAGTCATTGGCTGCGGCAAGGTATTGGCTGCGGCAAGGTACTTGCCCCGGCAAGTTACCTTGCGCGGCAAGCTATTGGTTGCGGCAAGCTGTCAAGTGCGGCAAGGTCTTGCCGCGGCAAGCGTTACTGTACCACTGTGCTGCTGCTCCAGTGCCTCTGCCAGCGTGGCGCTCTGGGTCCTTCCAAGCGTGTGTGGCAGGGCACTGTGTAGACGGCGGTACTCTGTAGCTAGCGGTGCAGGAGCAGGTGGGATAGGCCTTTCCCACGTCCAAGACGCCCAGATACATGTATCTGGACAGCTAAGGCATGGGCATTTAATGCCCTTGTCCCCTGCCGTCAGTGGTAGGTAGGACATGTCATCCTAGTAATAATGGCCTTACTGTAGCAACTTTCCACCTCTACCTTTACTGTTTGCCACCTGTTGGTGACCCCTTTGTGCGTATAAAAGGAGGCCCATAGGCAACGTGGAGGAGGGGAGGAACTGGGAGATGGAGAACTCCAGTATTGTACGCAGCTACTCTGTACTGTAGCGCTCCTGGAGCTAGAACAATCATCCAGATAATACACCAAAAAGCAGGAGTAGGGTTTTACGCATCCGTGCGGCCCGAACCTGGGTAAAATCTCTCTCGTGTGCTGTCGTGTTCTTCGCTAGATTTGCTGTTCTTGCGACCGTCTCTCCCTACCGAACGTAAAGGAGTCCTTCCCTGGGTCCCATAGGTGATCACGGATTCGTCCCCGACAAAGTTGGGAAAAAATCCTCGTCAAAAACGCAATCAGCAAAACGAGCCGTGTGACAGTCACCTGTCATGGGGTCCAGATACCTGATTATGGACACAGTCTCATAACCAACGTATATCCCCGACTTACGAAGCGGGCCCATCGCTGATCGATGGGGTGGTGGTATTGGTACATATACCTGGCAACCGAACCTACGAAGGTGGGAAATTTTCGGTGCCGACCCTTGCGCAAGCTGAACAGGAGAGTGGATGTTGTGGGCCGACGATCTAAAGCTGATGAGATTGGCCGCGTGTAACACTGCGTGGCCCCAACATGTAGTTGGTAAATTACAACCCTGAAGGAGCGGTCGGGCAATGAATTTAATTCTTTTAATCAATGCCTCGGCAAGTCCATTTTGTGTATGAACATGCGATACCGAGTGCTCAACTTTGATTCCCATTGCCATGCAATAATCATCGAATGCCTTTGAAGTAAATTCTCCGGCGTTGTCCATTCGAATAGACTTTATACGATAATCAGGGAAATTATTCCTCATTTGTATGATCTAAGAGATCAACTTTGCAAAGGCATGGTTCCGTGTTGACAGCAGGCAAACATTGGACCATTTAGAGGAAGCATCAATGAGCACCATGAAGTACCGAAACGGCCCCGTGAGGGGCTGAATTGGACCGCATATGTCCCCTTGGATACGTTCCAAGAACGCGGGGATTTCATCCCTCACCTTGAGGGGCGATGGCCTAATGACTAACTTCCCCGTGGCGCATGCGGAGCATACGAAATCATCGGGATTCGAGAAGTTCTTCATGTTAACATTATGATCATGCGAGTTGTTAATTATATTTCTCATCATCCTAAGTCCGGGGTGACCTAACCTATCGTGCAAGAGGCAGAAAAGTTCAGAGCTTCTAAATAGTCTTATTAAGGGTAGTATACACAGGCGGTGCTACTATTTTAGTGTAGTATAGCCCTGTGTCGAATGGAGGAAGCCTTTCGATAGCATGTTTACCATTTGCATCCCGCTCGATGATGAGTATACACACTTGGCCATAGTCATCATCGGTCTCAACGTGGAAACCATTAGCGCGGATATCTTTAAAGCTCAAAAGATTACGAGTCGACTCCGGGTACAACAATGCATCATTAATGATTACAGTTGTCCCCATAGGAAGTATGAAGGTGGCTCATCTGGAGCCGAATGTGTTCGAACCGCAGCAAGCGATTGTCACAAATATTCCCGGAGATTTTTAATAGACTCAAAGCACTTAGTTGCACGTAAAATGGTATTAGTTGTACTACTATCAACAAGGCACATTTCCTCTACTCGGGTGCCACACGCGTTCTAAAATATGACATCTAACTAATATAATGTAATGAGGAAGAAGCTACATAAATAATAAGTGCACATATATCAGAACATAACAAGCTATCGTAATTAAATAAAGGAATAAATGGATGAATGCAAACATCATCCAATCGCCAAGTGATGAATAAGGTTTTGCTCTAATAGAGTACAACCCATCGAAGATGAATGTATCAATTTAATCTTGGAAATTATAAACAAACGGGAAACCAGAGAGAGTAAATGAGGGGGGCCATTTACTCTAGTCTAGATGTCGAGGCGGCTAAGCATCTTCACATAGGAGAGCTTTTGCCAGGATAACATCACCATCGAGTATGTGTGTATGGGGGGGGGGGGGGCGCCGATGGTGCTCCCCCTAGACAATGTAGACACCCCCCAAGCGGTTGCGCAACAGTGGTTCTACGTCCTCTCCATGGGGACAAACAATGTGCTCCAGCCTCTCGAACCACCCTTGTGAGAGCAATCTAAAAGACTATGGCACTTCGGTATGTCATGTACACATTTTGTAGGGTACCACGGAGGTGAAGTTGAAGAAAGTGCAGCAACCGGGCATTCACCCTAGGAGTGTCGGCGACCATCTGGGTCTCCAAGTCTATCGCCCTAAGTCATTCAGACTCGAGGACAACCTCCACGTTGAATGACAAGGTGGGGTACCCTAGCACGTACACTATCCGCGCATTCACCCTAGGAGTGGCTAAGACCATCTAGGTCCACAAGCCTATCGCCCTCTAGGCACTCGGACCCGAGGATGATCTACACGTTGAATGCTCGGTGGGGTAGTAGAACCCCTTCTGGGCCAACTCGATGGACTCCCGATTTATTGATTTCGGCCATCAGCGATTATCAAGGGGTTACATCGGGTAATCCATGACGTAAAAGCGATAATGATACATTTTATTCATCAAAGTGACGTTCCGATATTTATAGCATGCTAAAATATGCATTACATAGCGATTAAAAGTAAGCAACAATTAATCTACAAGAGTGAAAGCATATAATAGAAGCATGTATGTTAAAATAGCATGTTAAGCACGTCCTAGACGTGAAAATTGGCTCTAACATCGAATTCCCGAAACATTTTATAAGCGCAATTATACATTTTCCACAAAAACAGACTAAACCGAGGGCTTATGCGCAAAATGACTCAGCAGGAATATAATGGGCATAAATACGGAAAAATCTGAGTGTAAAAATGTAAAAACGCACGCACAGGCCGCAGTGTACGACAGTATGCCGAACCGGGCCGTCTGACCATTTAATGTGCACAGCCGCCACTCCTGTTTTTTTTATTACAGGGCACCCGCAGTCAGGCCCATCTAGGCCCAACCCAACACCGGCTGCCCACATTACCCAGCCCTTGGGGGGCAGTTGCAGAGAGGCGGGGAGTGGGAACTATTGCAGCAATAGCCAGAGATGAGTCAGGAGCGTTCTTGGGGGCGTCAACACTGGGCTTCACAGCGATCACCAACCCTACAACCTTAGAAGCTTTGGCAGTGAGGGAGGCGTTGGCACTGTCGGAAGATCTCCAACTTCAGTCGATCCATGTAGCCTCCGACTGCAAGGAGGTGGTTGACAGTATTAAGGAGAAGACCAGAGCAGAATTCGAAGTGATCGTGCATGAAATCATAGACTACTCTAGTAGATTTAATTCTTGTAATTTCGTTCGTGAGTTTAGGAGCTCTAATGTGAAGGCTCACAATTTAGCAAAGCATGCATTAAAACTTGGGGTCGGCCGCTGTGTGTGGTTAGGTCACCCCGGGAACCTCTCTTTCGTCCCGGTCCAACCGGTGACGACGTAATAAAGCTTTGCGAATTGTCTAAAAAAAACCCGAGTGGAGCGTGGCGGCGGCGGTTGACCAGGGCAACAGCCCGCTTGGTCGTGGTGGCCAGCAGGGCCGGCGACGCACGCAGCAGAACGGCGCACGTGGTTCGATGCGGGAGCTCGGGCGGCCACGACGGCGGCCAACGGGGGTCACGCGCGGTAGTGCGGCGGCGAGCACTAGGCCATGGCCCGGCACGCGTAGCGCGTGGCGGCACTCTCAGGCGCTCGGCTGCCCGCGGCAACGTCCGATGGCGTGCAATGTGTCCAGCAGGGTCCGTGCGCGATGCGGCTGCGCTTGCAGCAAGACGTGATTGCCATGACGCGGCTCGGCCACTGCAAGCGCGGCGACTTGCGCGACCAGCGAGCCAAGGCGTGCGGCGGGCGGGCTCGAGCGGAGGTGCGGTAGCCGGCCTATCACGCGACACGCGCGGATCAAGGTGCAGCCGAGGCTTGGCGCGGTGGCGGACATCGACGAGGACTGACACAGCTCAGCCATGCGAGCTGGCCATCCATCACGGGGCCGTGGTGGTGGCGTCCAATCGTTGACCGCCGTGACCGACGACGCGCAGGCAAGCCCGGTGGCGACTGGCAGCGCGAGCACTGCAGGAAACACGACACGGCTACTGCCAGCAGCCGAGGTAAACGGCGGCTGGCGGACCTCTTGTGATATGGCCAACAGGGCTGTCCACGAAGACGGCGGCGTGATACAACAAGTGCACGGCGATTTGCATACACATAACACATGCAAGTCATCCGGACGGCATGTATGAGTTTGGGAAGACGATTTCGTCTCTGCTGTTCGTCGTCGGACGACACAAACCAGCGAGACGACGCGTGCACATCCAGTGCATCGCGGCGGTGCCGTGCTCATCAGGGCACCGTCTCCCTACAGCATAGTCAACAAATTCCTATAGGTGCAAGATCGATCCGCATTGGCGGGCGACATCAAGTCCGCCGCGATCTCACGAGGAAAATCCACACCGTAGGTAAAAATGAATCCGAAAAATTACGGGATCGCAAAGACGGAATCACAACAACAAGAGGAATCCATTTTCATGAAATTCGAATCCATACCTCCGCGAGATCGACGAAAGCCTGCTCGATGCAGGCTTGAAGCAAGCTTGATGGAGAGTTGGAGGAGCGAAGCCTGCTGATAACGTGTTCCGCAACTCATGCCGGCGAGTCCGGTCCAGGGTTGCAGCCGGCGAGTCCGGTCCAGGGTTGCAGAGCGGGAGCGAACATCACAGTCGAACACAGGTACAAAAAGTAAATTGACACAGAGAAGTAGAGGGGAGTCTTTCTTTATTAATCATCATCAACTGTACATACACAGAGTGCTCTCCTCTTTATATAACTAGGGGTGGAGGGATAAATGCCCACTTTAACGTTAAGTGGAGGCACTTGGTCTATAATGGGCCAATGACTTGTTCCATCTAAGGACCAAGTTTCCCAACACTCCCCCTTGGGCAGTTATCCGTATATCCATGCCTCAAAACTCTGAGGGTGAGGGAGCGAACGTCGGATCCATACCTCCGCAAAGACGGAATCACAACAACAAGAGGAATCCATTTTCACGAAATTCGGATCCATACCTCCGCGAGATCGACGAAAGCCTGCTCGATGCAAGCTTGAAGCAAGCTTGATGGAGAGTTGGAGGAGCGAAGCCTGCTGATAACGTGTTTCGCAACTCATGCCGGCGAGTCCGGTCCAGGGTTGCAGAGCGGGAGCGAACGTCGTAGTCGAACACAGGTACAGAAAGTAAATTGACACATAGAAGTAGAGGGGAGTCTTTCTTTATTAATCATCATCAACTGTACATACACAGAGTGCTCTCCTCTTTATATAACTAGGGGTGGAGGGATAAGTGCCCACTTTAACGTTAAGTGGAGGGACTTGGTCTATAATAGGCCAATGACTTGTTCCATCTAAGGCCCAAGTTTCCCAACATGTTTAAACCTGGTCAGTGCACCCAACCAGCCGACGCATTTCTTCCACGCAGCCGAATTTTACTACAAAATTAAATCTAAATTTAGGGTGAGTGTCCATAGTTCATGCCAGCGATCATAGTTTATATCGGCGTATGTGCAGCGGCCGACATATCTGCCAGCCTATAAAAAATCATTATAGTTCATGCCAGCACACACAAAAAGGCCATGGTTCATACATCTCGGCCGTAGTTCATGCCGACATACATAAATGATGGCGCTCTCGGCCATAATTCAACCATCTAGCTCGAGCATCTCCTTTTGCCTCTTCTCGAATCAGACGTTTCTCCTTAGGACATCTTGCTCAAGTCTACCGGCATGATCTTCACTTCCTTCGTCATTAGCTTGAGCCTCACCTCCTTTGCTTTTGTGCTTGCAGTGCTCTCCTTGATCTCAAGCATCTGCTTTTGGGCGTCTCTTCTATCTCGAGTTTCTTCTTTTGTATCTCGATATAGGCTTTCATTTGCTCCTCTTCTCTCTTGGCGCTTCCTCTTCTCTCTTGCTTCCTTTTGGGTCATGAACCCTTGCAAAGTTTCTTGCAAGGCGAATGTCGCCGCATCACGCTTCTCATCCAACTTGAAGTTGGTCTTCCCCCTCGGCCGCTTGTCTCCTTCACCATGCTCAACGACGGACGCCGGCCCTCCATTCTTCCTTTTGGGCGGCATATTGCTCCCTAAACTTTGGGCAATCGCAAATGATCGTCCAACAATGGGTAAGGGTGAATGGCTTGTCCCCATGTTGGGCCTTGAAGGCTTCCAAAGCTTGGTATGCCTACAAATGAAAATAAAGACAAAAAATGTACATTCATATGCAATGGATATAAAAGCATCAATCAACAAGATACACACATATGAACAAGAAGGAGGAATTTTATACTATGTCTTTGATGTCTAGGCCACTCACGGGATGGCCTCCGATCCTCTCAAGGGTGCCACAAACTTATTGCACTCTTGCTAGATGATCCACCACCTCTTTGAGATTGACACGTCGCCACGGTTGCTCTCAAACTTGTAGGTCGGGAACTTCCTACGTTCATGAAAGTATGTATTAACTCTCGCCAAATTTGCTCGGCGCCAATCTTGGGATCTTGTCCAATTTCCTTCCAACCTTCGCAAATCAATTTATCCTTATCCTTTGTGTATGCTTTCGTCCGAATGCTTTGCCGCCTCCTCATTTGTGCATTGTCTTAGGTAGTGAGCTCATCTGCATAAAAAGGCTCCCCATCGATGTCCACATTGTCTTCTTCCTCTTGGCCGTAGGTGTCTTCTTGCCATTGGTCACCTTGGTTGTCGTGGTCGTCCAGGCCCTCTTGGCTTTGCGTGAAGTGGTCGCAGATGTCTTGGCTTTGAGTCTTGCCGGCATCGTACGCTTGGCCGCCCTCCTAAATGATGTCCTCCATGAAATCGATGTAGTAGGACGGGTCTTCATGCGTGGATGTCGGGGTTGGCGTATCGTTGCGGGCATTAGGAAGGTTACCGGTAGGAATCTCCCACGGTGGCTTACTTTGTGCCCCTGTGGATGACCCACCGGCCACAGGTGTGGTGTTAAGGTCGATGGCCACGACCACGAGAGTGGGTGGCGCGATTGCAGTCACTTTCGGTGAGCAGTTCTGAGGTGAGGTGGAGAAGTGGGACGCGGCCGGGTCGTGTTCGGGAGGGAAGCCATGCATCTGCGGCATGGTGGAGGTACGTGGCGACTCTGGATGTGGCGGACGGGTGTAGGATCGAAAGTATGTCTAGAGGGGTTGATTAGACTACTTGACCAAATAAAAATCTTTTCTTTTCCCAATTTTAGTTGTGGGCAGATTTTAGCAATTATGACAAGTCAAGCAATCAACCTACACATGCAATTCTAAGAGTATAGGAGCGGAAAGTAAAACATTGCATATGAAGGTAAATGGAAGGGTTTGGAAAAGACAAACGCAATGGAGCACGAAGATTTTTGGCATGGTTCCGATAGGTGGTGCTATCGTACGTCCACGTTGATGGAGGCTTCAACCCATGAAGGGTAATGGTTGCGCGAGTCCACGGAGGGCTCCACCCACGAAGGGTCCACGAAGAAGCAACCTTCTCTATCCCACCATGGCCATTGCCCACGAAGGACTTGCCTCACTAGGGTAGATCTTCACGAAGTAGGCAATCTCCTTGCCCTTACAAACTTCTTAGTTCAACTCCACATTACGACGAAGGCTCCCAAGCGACATATAACCAATCTAGGAGACACCACTCTCCAAAAGGTAATAGATGGTGTGTTGATGATGAACTCCTTGCTCTTGTGCTTCACATGATAGTCTCCCCAATGCTCAACTCTCTCTCTCACAGATTTGGCTGTGGTGGAAGAAGGATTTGAGTGGAAAGCAACTTGGGGAAGGCTAGAAATCAAGGTTCAAATGGTAGGAATGGAATCTCTTGATCTCAACACATGAGTAGGTGGTTCAACTTGGGTATGCCACTGTTGGGGAACGTTGCATGGGAAACAAAAAAAATTCTACGCTCACCAAGATCCAATCTAGGAGATGACCATCTACGAGAGGAGAGATTGCATCTACATACCCTTGTAGATCGCTAAGCGGAAGCGTTAAGAAACGCGGTTGATGTAGTCGAACGTCTTCGCGATCCAATCACGATCTGTCCCGCGAACTCCTGATCCAAGTGCCGAACGGACGGCACCTCCGCGTTCAACACACGTACGGCTTGATGATGCCTTCACCTCCTCGATCCAGCGAGCGATGGTGAAGTAGTAGCTCGAGTCCTCCGGCAGCACGACGGCATGGTGGCGGTGGTGGTGGAGAAATCTCGGCAGAACTTCGCTAAGCACTACGGAGAGGAAGAGGGATGCGAGGGAGAGGAGAGGCAGCACCGTGGCGTAGAAGGGTGCTCAAGGGGTGCGGCTGCCCTCTCTCTACCTCTCTATATATAGGGAAAAGGAGGAGGGGGCGGCGCCCCTAGGGGGGACGGCGGCCAGGGCAGATGGGATCTCCCCTAGGGTGATTTGCCCCCCAAGCCGGGTGGAGGGAAACCCTAGAGGGGGGCGCCCCACCTCTCCTGGTCATGTGGGAAAGGGTGAGGGGCGCACAACCCCTTAGTGGGCTTTTTCCCCCTCCCCTTGGCCCATGGGGCCCCCCAACACTTGCTGGGGCCCCCCGAAACCCCTTTCGGTCATGCTGGTCATCACCCGGTACCCCCGGAACACTTCCGGACTCCAATACCCTTCGTCCAATATATCAATATTCACCTCTGGACCCTTCCGGAGTTCCTTGTCATGTCCGGGATCTTATCCAGGACTCCGAACAACCTTCGGTAACTACCATAACAACTCAACTATACTTATATCGTCACCAAACATTAAGTGTGTAGACCCTGCGGGTTCGAGAACTATGCAGACATGACTGAGACACCTCTACGGTCAATAACCAATAGCGGGACATGGATGCCCATATTGGTTCCTACATATTCTACAAAGATCTTATCGGTCGAACCTCGATGTCAAGGATTCAGCTAATCCCGTATGCAGTTCCCTTTGTCTATCGGTATGTTACTTGCCCGAGATTCGATCGTCGGTATCTCCATACCTAGTTCAATCTCGTTACCGGTAAGTCTCTTTACTCATTCCGTAATACAAGCTCCCGTGGCTAACTCATTAGTCACATTGCTTGCAAGCTTCTTGTGATGTTATATTACCGAGTGGGCCCTGAGATACCTCTCCGTCATATGGAGTGACAAATCCCAGTCTTGATCTATGCCAATTCAACAGACACCCTCAGAGATACCTGTAGAGCACCTTTATAGTCACCCAGTTACGTTGCGACGTTTGATACACACAAGGTACTCCTCCGGTGTCAGTGAGTTGCATGATCTCATGGTCATAGGAACATATACTTGACATGCAGAAAACAATAGCTGTCGGATTCAGGGCTTCGCGGACTCAAGGAAGGTTCAAACTCTGGGGCGTGTGCGAAGAACTCAACCTATCCAACCAACCAAATGCGTCGCCCTATAGCCTAGCTCGAAGAACAGGGAAGAAGAAGGACACGGCAGTTTACCCAGGTTCGGGCCACCTTGCGGTGTAATATCGTACTCCTGCTTTGGGGTGGATTTGCCTCACGAGGGGCTGAGGAGGAACTAGTACAAGGATGAACAAGCTCATGAGGCTTGCTCTGGTGAGGATGTGAACTCTGGGTCCGATCCCCTTTCTATGGTGGTGGCTAACCTATATATAGCGGCCTTGGTCCTCTTCCCTCGTAATGAAGGTGGGAAGGGATCCCACAACGGCCAAATTTGAAGGGGGACAAGTAGTACATCTTATCCTGACGAAAGGTGGTCTTCGCCTGCAAAGCCTCTGGTCGTGACGCTGCGGTGGGCTCGGTGATGACATCCGTCCTGCCGCCCTGGCGGTCCTGGTCTTGTTGCACGAAAATGGAAACCTTTGGCTGATTCCTCGGGACCCCGCGCCTGCACTTGCCTCCTTAGCACCAAAGAGGAAACCTGCTGCTCTACGCTCGCTGGCGCCCGCCTGGCCTTGGTCGTCATGGCTTGTGTCACCTCAACCTCATGAGGTGGGCACCTGCATAGAAATCTCCGCTCATCAGGAGCCGGCCTAAGGAGGCCGCTCCCTCCGGAGGTCTTGGCGTCGCCCGCCTCGCGAGGCGTGGCCCCTCGCGAGGGTCTTGTCTTGAAGGTGCTGTAGATGGGCCATACCAAGCCATCGATGGAGACACGCTGTGGGCCGTAGGCAGGCAAGTCTGGGTACCCTGGTTCCCAGAACGCCGACAGTAGCCCCCGGGCCCAAGGCGCACTCGGACTTGGCTTCGAGGCGAAGCCAAAGGGCAAGGGCGGAGCGCCGCGGGCCCCAATCGCCTACGGACTGAGCCGACGCGTGGCGCTTGATGGGACGTGGGCGTCTCCTCTTCCCCATGCCGCCTCGTTAACCACGCAACTTGACAACTGCCTGAAGCATGCAGAAGAACCATCATTGCTCGGAGCGTGAGAGGCCAGCGGTTGGCCACCCTCTACCTATAAATGGGGTGGGGGCGGAGCCCCCAGCCCATCTTCATCTCCTCGTCGCCTGCTCCTCCTTCTTCAACCCGCCATCTTGCCAGAGTGTCCATGGCGCCGGTGAGGAGGTTCTCCGCCGTGGAGAAGGGAAAAGCTCCTCAGGTGGACCCCGAGTTGCTCCCGCCAAAGAAGAGGCACGGTTGCCCTCGCACCGCGGCCGCGGCGCCCATGACAACGCGGCCCTGGCATGAACGCGCTCCGCCAGGCTTCCCAGTCCGCGCGCACGCTCGCACGCAGAGCCCTGTCCATGAGAGCGGCCGTGGACGCCGCGAGGAGCGAAACCGCGGAGGAGAGCAAGCGGTGGCTGCACGGCCACCCCGCCCGCGGACCCATGCCGAAGGCACGGCCCGCGAGTTCGTGGTGTGGGCGGCGATGCCACTGCGTACATGGATCCGGCTCCCGCGGTCTTTGGCAAGAGAGATTCCACCACGGGGGCCCGTTGAGCTGTGGCTGCAACACGACGGCTGGTGCAGCCCAGAATCAAAGGCGAAAGTCGAGGTCGTCGACTCTGGCGACATCTTCATGACCTGCGGATGGGGCGCGATCGCTCGCGCCTGCCGCTCGGAGGGTGGTCATGCCATCCACTTCGAGTACGACGGGGCTTCGATGCTCCTCTTCAAGGTCTTTGGAGAGGACGGCCGACACGTGGAGTGCTGCCCCAAGGGAGGAGATCGAGGCAGCGGTTCCCTGGCGGGCCGGCGAAACGGCGAGGCCTCCGGGAATGAACTTGCCCTTGGCCTTGTCCGCGACTCCTCCGACAGCAGCAGCACCTCGTCCGGACCAAGCTCAAGCGACGACGACAGCTACGAGCCGCCGCGTCGCCGCGCCCGGGCCTAGGAGGAGGAGGGGCGTCGCCCCGTCGTTGTTGGCAACGCTACCGAGGCCGTAGTTCTTAGGTGTTTCTCCTTTACTTCATTCCTACGCGAAAATCATGATGAGCCCCATGGGGGTATGTAAAAAACTGTGACGCTCGCGCTTTAATGTCATCATTCTCTATTAGTGTCGTGTTTGCGCTTCTCGCTTTGGCATGGTTCCCCCTTTCATTCCCGCGGTAGCTTGGTGCTCTACGCCGGCATGACCCAGTCCCCAGGCAAGCTCCGGCCGTCGCTGGTATGCCAGGTCGCGATGCCGTGGTCAAGGCCAGGAGGTGAGCGGCCCAAGGTCCGGCAAGAGCCCCTGAGACGCGATGCTCAGGGGGTCCCCTTTGGCGCACAAGCGGCTCCCGAAAGACTGACAGGTAAGAGCTCTTGCCCGAGCGAGATCGCTAGAGATGAAGCACTGATCATGAGGTTCACGCCCATGCGCGTGAGGTGACTTATCTTAGTGAGCCTGCGGCGATCCTTTTGTTGTGCTGACGGACCTCTCGTGGAACATTAGGCCATGCCACCCTTCTAACGGCGCCCCCTCCGCAGGGCTCCTACCGCCTTCATCTCCTCCGCCTGCCTGGGCGCTCTACGTCCTCGGGTCCCGGCCCTCGAGCGAGGCTCAGCCGCCGCTGGTATGCCAGGTCATGGTGCCGTGGTCAAGGCCAGGGGTGAGGGCTCAAGAGCCAGTAGGGTCCCCTGAGGAGCGATGCTCAAGGGCCCCCCCTTTAACGTGCAAGCGAAAGGGACAGCGAAAAAAAGAGTGGCCGGCTCTAAGGAGGTGCCTAGGAGGAGTTGCGCCCCAAGGTGCTGGCGAGGCTGCTCGTGATCCCGGCTCCGGGGTTCCTGCGAGTTAGCCGAAGAAGAGAAATAAAGCACACAACCGCGCTTGCTATTCTACCGGTGATCTTTCCGTAAGAAGATGAAGGCACTAAGGACCAGGTGAGGTGACGTGCGCGGGACCGGCCCGACCAGCCGCGAGCCAGAGCTTGGTCTCTTAGGTTTTTCAGCGCTGCAGGGACGGACCCGAGCACAGGCGCCATGCCAGCAGCCCCCGTTGCGGGATGAGCAAGAGGTGGGTTAGCAATGCGCAGAGGCCGCGAGGGGCGACTCCGTACATAATGAGACGGCGGGAGTAATGTCAGTAACCATGATAACTCAAGCATGCATAACTGGTCCAGAGTACATGAATCAAAATGATGAAGCTGCAGGGACTGGCCCTGATAGTTTGAGGATAATGCAGCCCAAGGGGCGCCCTCAATTAAACAAACCAAAATGTCACCTGGCACTGTAGTTGTAGGAGTGTTGGGGTAGCTGAAGACGCACACTGCAGAGGTCGTTCCTCATGAGCCGGCTGACTCCTGAGGCTCGAGGAACTCTGGAGGCTCGGGAAACTCGCGAGGGTCCGGCACCTCCTCCATCAGGATCGCCTGACGCTGGGCCTCGCGAGCCGCCAGGACGCCCTGCATGTAGCGCTGGTGCGAGGCAGCCATGTTCAGCAGGCCGAACGGCATGCGGATGTAGCTGCGGGGGCAGCCCCCACTCCGTCCAACGCGGGACGGCCAGTAGAGCTCCTGAGAAGCGGCCCTGTTGAGACCTGGGATGTTGACGCAGACGCGCAGCTCGTCACCCATGTCAGGGGCGGCAACTGCACTGGACGATGCGGGACGACGCTCGCCACGCATGGCTCGCGCCTCCTGGAGCTCCTCGATTGCCTTGGTGATGAACTCCTGAGCGCCTGGCGCCTCGCGCCCTGCGCCCTGCTCACGGAAGCGCGCATTGAAGCACGCCTCCATGTGGTGCCCGAATGCCTCCCTCGTAATGCTGGTCAGGTCAGAGGCCCTCCAGAGGAGATCCCCCGAGCCCGTCCTGAGAGGGGCGTCGGGCGCGCCTTCCTATGCGAGGGGGAAAGGCGCAGCAGCAGTGGGCGCGGGGCCTGAGGCACGATCATCGGACGCACCAGCCTCCTAGCGGCCCTTGGGGAGGATATGCTTCTTCTTCTTGGGGATGGCTTCAGGAGGCTGAACTGCGCCCTCGTCGTCGGAGTTCTCGACTGCCACAGCCTGGTAGGTGCGCTCGAGGGAGCACATTGATAACCAACAAGTATAGGGGATCGCAACAGTTTTCGAGGGTAGAGTATTCAACCCAAATTTATTGATTCGACACAAGGGGAGCCAAAGAATATTCTCAAGTATTAGTAGCTGAGTTGTCAATTCAACCACACCTGAAAGACTTAATATCTGCAGCATAATTTTTAGTAGCAAAGTAGTATGGAAGTAACGGTAATGGTAGCAAAAGTAACAGTAGCAGTTTTGTAGTAATTGTAACAGTGGCAACATCAAAGTAACGTAGCAAAGATCAATATGTGAAAATCTCGTAGGCAATGGATCAATGATGGATAATTATGTTAGATGGCATTCATCATGCAACAGTTATAACCTAGGGTGACACAGAACTAGCTCCAATTCATCAATATAATGTAGGCATGTATTCTGAATATAGTCATACGTGCTTATGGAAAATAACTTGCATGACATCTTTTGTCCTACCCTCCCGTGGCAGCGGGGTCCTAATGGAAACTAAGGGATTTTAAGGCCTCCTTTTAATAGAGAACCGGACCAAAGCATTAGCACTTAGTGAATACATGAACTCCTCAAACTACGGTAATCACCGGAAAGAACCCCAACTATTGTCACCTTGGGGTATGCGGATCATAACACGTAATAGGTGTCTACAACTTGCAAGATAGGATCAAGAACACATATATATATTCATGAAAACATAATAGGTTCAGATCGGAAATCATGGCACTCGGGCCCTAGTGACAAGCATTAAGCATAGCAAAGTCATAGCAACATCAATCTTAGAACATAGTGGATACTAGGGATCAAACCCTAACAAAACTAACTCGATTACATGATAAATCTCATCCAACCCATCACCGTCCGGCAAGCCTACGATGGAATTACTCACGCACGCGGTGAGCATCATGAAATTGGTGATGGAGGATGGTTGATGATGATGATGGCGTCGATTTCCCCTCTCCGGAGCGCCGAACGGACTCCAGATCTGCCCTCCCAATGCAGAACAGGAGGTGGCGGCGGCTCCGTATCGTAAAACGCGATGAATCCTTCTCTCTGGTTTTTTCTCCCCGAACGTGAATATATAGAGTTGGAGTTGAGGTCGGTGGAGGTCCAGGGGACCCACAAGGCAGGGGGCGCGCCCTCCACCCTTGTGATCAGCCGGTGGGTCCCCTCTAGTTGATTCTTTCGCCAATATTTTTTATTTATTCCAAAAATATTCTCCGTGAAGTTTCAGGTCATTCCGAGAACTTTTATTTCTGCACAAAAATAACACCAAGGCAATTCTGCTGAAAACAGTGTCAGTCCGGGTTAGTTCCATTCAAATCATGCAAATTAGAGTCCAAAATAAAGGCAAAAGAGTTTGGAAAAGTAGATACGATGGAGACGTATCAACTCCCCCAAGCTTAACCCATTGCTTGTCCTCAAGCAATTCAGTTGACAAACTGAAAGTGATAAATAAAAACTTTTACAAACTCTGTTTGATCTTGTTGTTGCAAATATGTAAAGCCAGCATTCAGGTTTTCAGCAAAGATTATGAACTAACCATATTCACAATAACATTTAGGTCTCACATTTACTCATATCAATGGCACAATCAACTAGTGAGCAATAATAATAAATCTCGGATGACAATACTTTTTCAAAACAATCATGATATGATATAACAAAATGGTATCTCGCTAGCCCTTTTTGAGACCGCAAAACATAAATGCAGAGCACCCCTGAAGATCGAGGACTGACTAGACATTGTAATTCATGGTGAAAGAGATCCAGTCACAGTCATACTCAATATCAAATAATAACAACGCATACAAATGACAGTGGTGCTCTCTAACTGGTGCTTTTTATAAGAGGATGATGACTCAGCATAAAAGTAAATAGATAGGCCCCTTCGCAGAGGGAAGCAGGGATTTGCAGAGGTGCCAGAGCTCGAGCTTTTTGAAACAGAGATGAATATAATTTTGAGCGGTATGCTTTCATTGTCAACATAACAACTAAGAGATCTCGGTATCTTCCATGCTACATACATTATAAGTGGTTCCCAAACAGAATGGTAAAGTTTTTACTCCCCCTCAACCAACAAGCACACTCCACAGCTGGTCCGAAACAACGGGCACCGTCCATACAAACAACTGTCCTGGGGTAGTTTTGTTTGAAATTATATTTTGATTTGATTTGAGCATGGGATTGGGCATCCCGAATACCAGCCACTTTCTCATGAATGACAAGTGAATCAACACTCATCTTGAGAATAGCCCACCTAGCATGGAAGATACTGACAGCCCCCAGTCGCTACATGAGCGATTCGGGCATACAAAACAGATTATCATTTGAAGGTTTAGAGTTTGGCACATGCAAATTTACTTGGAACGGCAGGTAAATATCGTATATAGGTAGGTATGGTGGACTCATATGGAACAACTTTGGGTTTATGGAAGTGGATGCACAAGCAGTATTCCCTCTTAATACAAGTGAAGGCTAGCAAAAGATTGAGGAGCAACCAACTAGAGAGCGACAATAGTCATAAACATGCGTTAAGATTAACCAACATTGAGTGCAAACATGAGTAGGATATAAATCACCATGAACATAAATATCATGGAGGCTATGTTGATTTTGTTTCAACTACATGCATGAACATGTGCCAAGTCAAGCCACTCAAATCATTCAAAGGAGGATACCATCCTATCATACTACATCACAACCATTTTAAAAGCATGTTGGCACACAAGGTAAGCCATTATAAACTCCTAGCTAATTAAGCATGGCATGAGTAACTATAATCTCTAATTGTCATTACAAACATGTTTCATTCATAATGGGATGAATCAAGAACGATGAACTAGTCATATTTACAAAAAAAGATAGGTCGAGTTCATACCAGCTTTTCCTCATCCCAATCATTTCATCACATATCGTCATTATTGCCTTTCACTTGCACAACCAAACGGTGTGGATAATAATAATAGTGCATGTGCATTGGACTAAGCTGGAATATGCAAACATTTATTCAAAGGAGAAGACAAGGTAATATGGGCTCTTTGTTAGATCAACAATAATGCATATGAGAGCCACTCAACATTTTCATCGTGGTCTTCTCCTTACGACCCAAAGAAAGGAAAAAAAATTCAAAGAAACACACTGAAATGTTTTTGGAGTTTTTGTTTTTCTGAAGAAAGTAAAACAAGAACGAGAAAAACTATTTACACGGGGAAGCTCCCAACAAGCAAAAGAAGAACGAAAAATCTTTTTGGGTTTTCTCAAAGTTTTTCAAACACACAAGAAGAAAGCAAGAAAAAAAACTAACATGGATAATACAATGAAAAATTGTGAACACCGACAACTGGAATGAGTGTGTGAACATGAATGTAATGTCGGTGAGAAATACGTACTCCCCCAAGCTTAGGCTTTTGTCCTAAGTTGGTTTACTCCCATGGATCAAAGTAGTCCTCTCCTTGGTACTGAGGAGGATCCTGGGGCTTCCACTGGTTAGCGAGCTCCTGTGGCTCCCACTGATAAATAGACTCCTCATACGGATCAGGTGATGGTTCTGGCTCAGGAACTGGGGATCGCGTCCTCTCCCAGTATGCATAAATGTCCTCGGGTAGAATGAGGTATGTGCCTGAATGAATATTGAACAAAGAAGGTGCATGCAATGTAATAATCTGACAAGTTTTCTGGCTGAATACCAGGTTATAGATGAGTCTCTTTTCCTTATCAGCACTAATAAAATCATGTGCTACCATACTGTTATAGTCTAAATTTAAAGTGGGTAGTAGCATCTCCTCTTTCTCGTCGTGCCTAATGGGTATCTCGAAGCGCTTAGCAAGATGGGAGGCATAGATACCTCCAAATATAGGACCCCTCGAACGGTTTAAGCTCAACCGACGAGCAACCATAGCGCCCAAACTAAAAGTTCTATCACGAAGTAAAGCATGGCGCAAAATAGCAAGGTCAGGAGCACTAAGGCCTCCACTCTCCCCCTGACCAATTAAACATCTCCCAACAAATAATGAATAGTAGCACAGAACAGGAAAATGTAAACTAGCCACTCTCGCTTCCGACACCTTTCTCCCTTCCCCTACGGTAACTTCATCAATAAAATCTTCCACATCTCTAGGACGTGGTTCATCGACGCTGCCCTCAAAAGGTAATTTGCGAACCTCACAAAAATCATAAAGCGTCATCTCCTTATACTCATCATATAAATAAAATTCTACTATGGGTGGTGATTTCCTAGCATGAAAGTGAAAATTTTGCACGAAAGTATTAGTGAGTAGGAGGTATTGATCACACTTATCGTGGAGGAAGTCGGTGATGCCTGCATTCTCCGCCAAATAATAGAAATCATCATAAATTCTGGCAGCCCTCAAGAATGCATCACATGGCCATTCACACGGCCGAACCTCCGCGGTGCGGGGAAGGTTGTACTTGGGCTTCTTCTTCTCCTCATTCTCATTTTCTTTAGAATCCCGACTCGAAGAGCCTCTCAACCATCTCTTCATCATTTCTTTTCTGAAAATTTCTGAAATTTTTAGTGACTTAAAATAAAAGTGAACCAAACTCAACAAAACTAATAGCAACTACTCCTACAAGTGCCTAGAGGCTCTATCATGCATCAAAACTACTTTGGACCATATAAATTTGACATGCAAGCTTAAGAACAAGGTCACCACAGCAGCAAAAATTTGCAATATATAAAGCACTAGAACAAAAACTAATTGGATCATTGGAAGAGTAACATACCAAAGAACAACCCCCCAAAGCAGTTTTGCAAATGGAGCTTTACACAAGGAGATCGAAAATGGCAGTAAAATGAGCTAGAACACGGGTTTGAGCTACGGGATGATTTTTTATAGAGGAAGACGAAGTGGATAGGTGCTGGAATAAGTGAGGGGGACCCACGTGGGACCCATAAGGCAGGGAGGCACGCCCAGGGGTGTAGGGCGCGCCCTCCACCCTTGTGGTCCACTGGTGCAATCTCAGTGCCAGAAATTCTAAAATATTCTATAAAAAATCATACTAAATTTTCAGGGCATTTGGAGAACTTTTATTTTCGGGACATTTTTTATTGCATGGATAATTCAGAAAACAGACAGATAATACTATTTTTGCTTTATTTATTCTAAATAATAGAAAGTAAAAGGTGGGTACAGAAAGTTGTGCTTTCTAAATTCATCCATCTCATGCTCATCAAAAGGAATCCATTAACAAGGTTGATCAAGTCTTATTAACAAACTTCTTTCGAATAACATGGAACTGGAGAATTTTCGAATAACACTAGGTTACCTCAATGGGGATATGCATGTCCCCAACAATAAGAATATCATATTTCTTTTTGACAGTAGGGAGAGGGAATTCAAAACCTCCAATAGTAATAGTTGAAATTTTTCCAATAGAATTGATACTATGAACTTGAGGTTGCTTCTTCGGAAAGTGTATCGTATGCTCATTACCATTAACATGAAAAGTGACATTGCCCTTGTTGCAATCAATAACAGCCCCTGCAGTATTCAAAAAGGGTCTACCAAGGATGATCGACATACTGTCGTCCTCGGGATTATCAAGAATAACAAAGTCCGTTAAGATAGTAACGTTTGCAACTACAACAGGCACATCCTCACAAATACCGATGGGTATAGCAGTTGATTTATCAGCCATTTGCGAAGAGATTTCAGTAGGTGTCAACTTATTCAAATCAAGTCTACGATATAAAGAGAAAGGCATAACACTAACACCTGCTCCAAGATCACATAAAGCAGTTTTAACTTAGTTTCTTTTAATGGAGCATGGTATAGTTGGTACTCCCGGATCTCCTAGTTTCTTTGGTAATCCACCCTTAAAAGTGTAATTAGCAAGCATGGTGGAAATCTCAGCCTCCGGTATCTTTCTTTTATTTGTAACAATATCTTTCATATACTTGGCATAAGGAGACATTTTCAGAATATCAGTCAAACGCATACGCAAAAAGAGAGGTCTAAGCATTTCAACAAAGCGCTCAAAATCCTCATCATCCTTTTTCTTGGATGGTTTAGGAGGAAAGGGCATGGGTTTCTGTACCCATGGTTCTCTTTCTTTACCGTGCTTCCTAGCAACAAAGTCTCTCTTATCATAACGTTTATTCTTAGATTGTGGATTATCAAGATCAACAACAGGTTCAATCTCCACATCATTATCATTACTAGGTTGAGCATCAACATGAACATCATCATTTACATTATCACTAGGTTCATGTTCATCACCAGATTGTGTCTTAGCATCAGAAATAGAAATATCATTTGGATTCTCAGGTGTATCTATAACAGGTTCACTAGAAGCATGCAAAGTCCTATCAGTTTTCCTTTTATTCTTATTACTAGGACTAGGTGCATCAGTATTAATTCTCTGAGAATCTTGCTCAGCTCTCTTAGGATGGCCCTCAGAATACAAAGGTTCGTGAGTCATTTTACCACCTCTAGTCATAACCCTAACAGCATTATCATTGTTCTTACTATTCAACTCATTGAGCAAATCATCATGTGCCTTAAGTACTTGTTCTACTTGAGTCTTAACCATGGAATCATGTTTACTAAGAATTTTCAGATCACTAACAGTTCTACTCATATAATCACCCAGGCAATCAAGCATGTAAGCATTACGTTTCAATTGTCTACTAACATAAGCATTGAAGTTCTCTTGTTTAACAATAAAATTATCAAACTCATCCAAGCATTGACTAGCAGACTTATTATAAGGGATATCACCTTCATCAAATCTATAGAGAGAATTTACCTCTACTACCTGTGTCGGGTTATCAAGACCATGTATTTCTTCAATAGGTGGTAAATTCTTAACATCTTCAGCTTTAATACCTTTTTCTTTCATAGATTTCTTTGCCTCTTGCATATCTTCTGGACTGAGGAATAGAATACCTCTTTTCTTCGGAGTTGGCTTAGGAGTTGGTTCAGGAAGTGTCCAATCATTATCATACCTCAATATATTATTCAATAGTAATTCAGCTTGCTCAATAGTTTGTTCCCTGAAAACACAACCAGCACAACTATCTAGGTGGTCCCTAGAAGCATCAGTTAGTCCATTATAAAAGATATCAAGTATTTCATTTTTCTTGAGAGGATGATCAGGCAAAGCATTAAGTAATTGGAGAAGCCTCCCCCAAGCTTGTGTGAGACTCTCTTCTTCAGATTGCACGAAGTTAAATATTTCCTTTAAAGCAGCTTGTTTCTTATGAGCAGGGAAATATTTTTCAGAGACGTAGTAAATCATATCCTGGGGACTACGCACACAACCAGGAGCAAGAGAATTAAACCATAACTTAGCATCACCCTTTAATGAGAAAGGAAACAATTTAAGAATATAGTGATAACGAATTTTTTCCTCATGAGCAAATAGGGTAGCTATATCATTCAACTTAGTAAGATGTGCCACAACAGTTTAGATTCATAACCATGAAAAGGATCAGATTCAACCAAAGTAATTAACTCAGGATCAACAGAGAATTCATAATCCTTATCAGTAACAAAGATAGGTGAAGTAGCAAACTTAGGATCATATTGCATTCTAGCATTCAAAGATTTTTCTTTCCACTTGCATAATAATTTCTTAAGATCATCTCTATCTTTATAAGCAAGAAAGTCCCTAGCTACCTCTCCATCCATAACATAACCCTCAGGTGTAACAGGCAATTCATATCTAGGAGAGCTAGGTCTAGCAGGTGTCTCAAAGTGTTCAGTTTCAATAATTTCATCAGTTTCAGAAATATCATCATCTTCAGCATAATCAATAGTTCTAACTCTAGCAAGATGTTCATCAAGTAATTCACCCAGTGGCATAGTTTTATCAAGTAAAGCAGTAGCATCATAAGCATCATTCATAGTAGAAGTAGCATCATCAATTACTCGCGACATATCAGAATTAATAGCAGGTGTAGGTGTCGCAAGCTTACTCAAAACAGAAGGTGAATCAAGTGCAGAGCTAGATGTCAGTTCCTTACCTCCCCTCGTAGTAGAGGGATAGATCTTAGTTTTGGTATCTTTCAAATTCTTCATAGTGATCAACAGATATAAATCCCAAGTGACTTAGAGAATAGAGATATGCTCCTCGGCAACGGCGCCAGAAAAATGTCTTGATAACCCACAAGTATAGGGGATCGCAACAGTTTTCGAGGGTAGAGTATTCAACCCAAATTTATTGATTCGACACAAAGGGAGCCAAAGAATATTCTCAAGTATTAGCAGCTGAGTTGTCAATTCAACCACACCTGAAAGACTTAATATCTGCAGCAAAAAATTTAGTAGCAAAGTAGTATGGAAGTAACGGTAACGGTAGCAAAAGTAACAGTAGCAGTTTTGTAGTAATTGTAACAGTGGCAACGGCAAAGTAACGTAGCAAAGATCAATATGTGAAAAGCTCATAGGCAATGGATCAATGATGGATAATTATGTCGGATGGCATTCATCATGCAATGGTTATAACCTAGGGTGACACAGAACTAGCTACAATTCATCAATATAATGTAGGCATGTATTCCGAATATAGTCATACGTGCTTATGGAAAATAACTTGCATGACATCTTTTGTCCTACCCTCCCGTGGCAGCGGGGTCCTAATGGAAACTAAGGGATATTAAGGCCTCCTTTTAATAGAGAACCAGACCAAAGCATTAGCACTTAGTGAATACATGAACTCCTCAAACTACGGTAATCACCGGAAAGAATCCCAATTATTGTCACCTTGGGGTATGCGGATCATAACACGTAATAGGTGTCTACAACTTGCAAGATAGGATCAAGAACACATATATATTCATGAAAACATAATAGGTTCAGATCTGAAATCATGGCACTCGGGCCCTAGTGATAAGCATTAAGCATAGCAAAGTCATAGCAACATCAATCTTAGAACATAGTGGATACTAGGGATCAAACCCTAACAAAACTAACTCGATTACATGATAAATCTCATCCAACCCATCACTGTCCAGCAAGCCTACGATGGAATTACTCATGCACGGCGGTGTGCATCATGAAATTGGTGATGGAGGATGGTTGATGATGATGATGGCGTCGATTTCCCCTCTCCGGAGCCCCGAACGGACTCCAGATCTGCCCTCCCAATGAAGAACAGGAGGTGGCGGCGGCTCCGTATCGTAAAACATGATGAATCCTTCTCTTTGATTTTTTTCTCCCCGAACATGAATATATAGAGTTGGAGTTGAGGTCGGTGGAGGTCCAGAGGACCCACAAGGCAGGGGGCGTGCCCTAGGGGGGCGCGCCCTCCACCCTTGTGGTCAGCCGGTAGGTCCCCTCTGGTTAATTCTTTCACCAATATTTTTTATTTATTCCAAAAATATTCTGCATGAAGTTTCAGGTCATTCTGAGAACTTTTATTTCTGCACAAAAATAACACCAAGGCAATTCTGCTGAAAACAGCGTCAGTCCGGGTTAGTTCCATTCAAATCATGCAAATTAGAGTCCAAAACAAGGGCAAAAGAGTTTGGAAAAGTAGATACGATGGAGACGTATCACACACCGCTGCCTTCTCGTCGCAGGCGACCGTGATGATACCGCCGCTTCCTGGCATCTTGAGGACGTTGTAGTCGTGGTGAGTCGCCGCCATGAACTTGGCGAGGGCTGGATACCCGAGGATGGCATTGTATGGGAGGCAAATGTGGGCGACATCGAAGTCGATGAGCTCGATGTGGTAGTTGTCTCGCTGGCCAAAGGTGACAGGTAGGCGAATCTGCCCTATGGGGGTGGTGGAGCCATCGGTCACCCCTGAGAAAGGCTTGGTGGGGAGGAGCTGGTCGTACGGCACCTGGAGCATCTCGAATGTCTCGATGGAGAGAACATTGAGCCCCGCACCACCATCGATGAGTGTCTTGGTGATGAGGACGTTGCTGATGGTTGGTGAGCAGAGCATTGGGAGCGCGCCAGCGGCAGCTGAGCACTTGAGCTGGTCTGTAGAGTCGAAGGTGATGGCGTACTTGGACCACCTGAGGGGGCGCGACACCTCGAGCTTGGGGAGGGCCGCGTTCACCTCACGAGCGAACTACTTGAAGATGCAATGAGAAGTGGGGGTATGAGCGCCACCCAGGATGCAGGCAATGGCTTGAGGCTCTTGGAAGCCCCCAGCCCCATCGTCTTGGCGGTGATCGTCGCTCCTCCTTGGTGGCGGTGGCAGCAGAGGGAGACCGGTGTTGCCCTGAGGACAGTCCTCACGAGGCTGGTCCCTCCAGGGGCCATCGCGAGGCTGGCCCTGCCAGCGGTCCTCACGAGGCTGATCGCGCCATTCCTGGCGGGGGTCACGATTGTCCCAGCGGCCACCCCCGCGGCCTCCTCCACGGCTGTAGCCACGGTCGTTGCACTCGGTACGGCGGCCAAAGTGCCCGTCGCGGATCGCCCTTAGCTCTTGGCAGTCGTTGGTGTTGTGGCTGTGGACGTTATGGAAGACGCAGAATGGGCGGCTGCCTTTGGATGACTCGGGGTGGTCGCAGCCGCGCTTCATCTCAGGTTCAGCCGTGAGCACAGCAGGACCCTTGCGCTTCATGTCCTTAGCCTTGGCCTTCTTGTCTTCAGGATCGGCCTCCGGAAGCTCCAGGAGGGAGAGGCGACCTTCCTCCACCCTCGCGCACTTGGTGGCCATGTTAAACATCTCCAGAGCCGAGCACAAATCTTCATGCATGGCGAGCTCTTCCTTCATCTTGACATCCCGGACGCCCTCAGAGAACGCCGTGATGATGGCCTCGTCCGACACCTTTGGGATCTTGAGGCGAACATTGGTGAAGCGTTGTATGTACTTGTGCAAGTATTCGCCTGGCTGCTACTTGATGCGTCGCAGGTCGCCTGCCCCGGGAGCGCGGTCGCGAGTGCCATATAAGTTGGCGATGAATCGCTTGCGCAGCTCATCCCAGGAGGAGATCGATCCCACCGGAAGGTTCAGGAGCCAGGAGCGCGCGCCGTCCTTGAGGGCCATGGGGAACCAGTTCGCCATGACCTTCTCATTGCTATTCGCCACCTCGATGCTCAGTTCATAGAGCTGGAGGAACTCAGTGGGGTCGGGGGTGTCGTCGTAGCGTGGAGGCAGATCCGGCTTGAACTTGCCATGCCAGACAACGCGGCGCAGCTCCGGAGTGAAAGCACGACACCCCGCCGCATTCACCGGGGCCATCCGCCGGGGAGGAGCCTGATCTTTATGCCCACGCGCAGCCGCCTTTGGCGGTGCGCGGTCCTAACGTGGCGGTGCTGGAAGCGCACGCGCCTCTCCTTGGGGCCGCTGCACCACCTGGCAGCTTTCTTCATCGCGCGTCGGGGCTCTGCACGACGGGTCGCGCTGGGCAGCTCCACGCCTCGGCTCCGGGCCCAAGCCGTGCATAGGAGGGGGAGGAGGCGCGCCATGAGCCACATAGCCCGCCAGGGACATCGGAGGGCGAAGTGAACGAGTCGGTGCAGGAGCTTTGCCAGCTGCGTTGACGAGCTCAGTGATGCGGGCCAGCCAGTCGTCGTAGAGGTCGTTGGCCAGACGATAGCGCAGAAGCTCACGCGCCATGAGCAGCGCAGGCTGTGTGTTCGCCGGCCCATGATGACCATGGGAGGACGACGCCGTGGCTGGAGTGGGTGATGGAGTCGCGGTGTGTCGGCGTGCGACACCTATGGGACCCCAAGGGACCCCTTTACGATTCGGCAGGGAGAGAGGTATGCACAAAGAGCAGAACCAACGATCGACGCGGGGCGATTTTACCCAGGTTCGGGCCGCTGATCAGCGTAAAACCCTACTCCTGCCTTGTTTTATTATGAGTGTTCTTGAGCCCAGGCTCCAGGAGCGCTTGCAATGAACAGTACGTTCAAAGAGCAGCTACGCATGTAGAATGGGCCAGAAGATCCTCTTCCCCTGTAGCAGTTGCCTTGGGCCTCCTTTTATACGCTCAAAGGGGTCACCATAGTGGCAAAATGTACATACATTGAGGTGTAAAGTATCTACAGGGTTATCATACCTAACCACTGACGGATTAGGATGAACGCATTTAATGCACCATGAGGTGTCCGTTTAGGTGTCCTCACTTTCTTGGGGATGGAAAAAGGGCCATCCCATCAACACCGCTTAAGCTTTCCTCCACTGGCGCGTTGCCACGCATCCAGAGAAGGACCCAGAATGTCGGGCTCGTTGTTGTGTCGAATCGGTAGCACAGTAGCAGAATCTTGCCGGGCGCCGAATCTTGCCAGGCGCCGAATCTTGTCGGGCGTAAAATCTTGCCGGGCTTCGCAGGCCACCCCGGCAAGATCCTGCCGGGGAGGCTGGCTTTTGGATTCCAGCTCTTCCTATCTGCTGATCCTCAGATCTTTGACTTGAGTATTTCTTCGATAGCCTGAGTCAACCTCGAACTGTTCCCCGACAAGCCTTGCCGCGAGTATGGCTACAACTGCCTGTGCACAAGTATGGGGTACTAATGGCCCAATACTTAGTACACCGACAGGAGCCCCCGGGCCTAGGCCACACACGAGTGCGAGGCGTTGTTGGGCTAGGCCCAAACAGTGCACGGGCACACGTGGTAGGGAATTAAATGCTCATAAATATCCCGCTTACCGTGCCCCCCACTACGCGCGCTGAATGCGCGACATGGGAAGCGTGCGTCGAAAGGCTGCAACTGCAACGTGCCTGCAGAGGCGTATTCACATTGGGGAGTAAAAGAGG
Source organism: Thinopyrum elongatum (assembly GCA_011799875.1). Taxonomy (NCBI): domain Eukaryota; kingdom Viridiplantae; phylum Streptophyta; class Magnoliopsida; order Poales; family Poaceae; genus Thinopyrum; species Thinopyrum elongatum. The sequence goes on from CM022301.1 coordinate 105,706,681, forward strand.
CGGCCTCGCACCTTCCCCATAAAAAGGGAAACTGCAGAGTCACAACCTATTTACCCCCCTCTTCTTCTCAATCTGGCCTCTGCCATTATCTTCCCTTCCCGAGCTCAGAGCCAGACTTCTCCCCATCCGCTCTTTGCTTCCGCACCCGCTCGATCCTCAGCCTCCGCCCTCACAGTCGCCATGCCGCCCAAGGCTAGCAAGGCCAAAGGCAAGAGCAAGGAGACGAAGGCCAATGTCCCGGAGAGCGAGCTGGTGAAGATGCGAAAGAAGTTCGTCGTCTTCGCTCCGACGCTCGATGCGAGGGCTTTGAAGAACCGATACCAGTGCATGTGGGCGAGGGGGACACAAGCTCATCCCGCAACGCTCGTAATTCCAGGTTCTTGTTCCAAGAGCGGCCCTGACAGATATCATTTCTTCACCGCTTACTTCTATTGCGGACTCTGTCCCCCATTCTCTGATTTCTTCAACGATATTATGTACACATACGGCTTCCACCTTCTTGATTTCACGCCGAACGCCGTAATGTGCATGTCCATCTTCGCTCATCTTTGCGAAAACTTTGTCGGAGTAGTTCCCAACACCTCCCTTTTCTGCCATTATTTTATCCCTCGCATCCAAAAGGGGGAGGCCCTTTCCGATTCTATCGCCTGGATCCCACGAGCTTGGAATAAGGAGATATACCCGGATGGAGTTCAACGCGAGAAGTGGGACGAATGGCGGTCTGAGTGGTGCTGGATCAAGGAATCAGATCCCCATCCGTTCTGTTCGCCTCGTCGACAGAAGGTGGTCCGCGGCAGCGACTGGAGCGATCTCGCCGCGGAGGACGAGAGGCTCACAATCGCCACCACCAGGATCCTTCGCCTGAAAGCTGCCGGGCTTACAATGGAGATGATCGGCTTCGATTTTCTCCGCCGCCGCATCGCCCCCCTACAGAGCAGGGGAAGACCAGTTTGGGAGTATCGGAATGCAGCGGATATCATGAGGCTGCGCTCGGGATTGAACAACAATCTGACGATCATGCAGCTCGGCACTCTTCGCCACAAGCTATTCCAGCGTGATGACAAACATCGGTTGCTGGCAAGAATTGTTCCTTTGTGCAACAATTCCGCACTGGGGTCGATCATTGCCTTCATGCCAATGTTCAACGCCCATGGTCTTGATGCGACTTGGGCCGAGCCAACTGAAGAGGAAGCCCAAAAGTTCTTCGACAACTTGTCGGAGAGGGCCGTCCGGGAAGAAACGGACCTCATTCGCGCCACCACTGACGAAGAAGTGGCGTATATTGACTCTAGGGTGGAGGAAACGAATCTTGCCGCGGAGGCCGGCAGCGTCAGTTTCACAGAATGGGAAACCAGTGAAGCAGAGGTTGTGATGGAAGAAAAACCTGCCAGGGAGGCTGAGGCTGCCGGGGAACAGAGCAGCACGGCCGCTGAGGGCTCGTCCGACAAGGACACAGCCGAAGAAGAGCCGCAGGAGGAGCCCCAGCTCTGAAGAAGACCAAGCGCGTTCTTCTAAAGGCCGCTTCTGGCATCCCGGCAAGCCAACCTTCATCGAGCAGCGAGGCTCCCGGCAAGAAGGTGGCCGGCAAGACTGCGTCGCGGCAAGGAGTCCGTCAGCAACCTGCGCGGCGCGCGAGACCCGCACCTGCGGCAACTGCTGAGGCGGCAGGGGCGTCTCACAAAGCCACACCGGAGGCTGAGGTGGCGGAATCACGCCAACCTCCTGCGCCTGCTATAGCCAAGCGACCCACGACCCCTCCTCCACACCCTCACACGGACACGGCACCGGAGGTCGATTTCGACATCTCTGGCTTTAGCCCGGAACGAGAAGAGGAAGAGTAAGTGTCCTGTCATAGCCTTTATCTTCCAAATCTTGGAGTAATCTCATAGCCTTGTTTTGCCTTGTCTCCACAGCGATGCAGAAACCTTGGCGGAAAGGGCGGCGAAGAGGTTGAGAACCTCCACGGGCGATGAGCCCCCGGCTAGCTCTACGAGCGCGCCAGAAATTGTCGTCGTCAGCTTGGAGCTCAGCCCTCAATGCAGCCCCCAGCGTGAGTTCTCCACTCGTTCCCTGCTGACGGGCGCTGAGGTTTTTACCCTTTGCCGCTGATATCTTTGGGCTTGCAGGAGAAGAACAGCAACAGGGAGAGGTGGAAACCGCCCCCGTCGTGGCACCTTCGTCTACTGCGCCGCCCACAAGCGCATCTCCGGCAAGAGTTACCACTGACGAGGCTATCCTGGTTGAGGAAGGGCCGGTATACATGGATACCAGCAACATTTCCCCGGCAACAAACACTGCCGGGAGGGGCGAGGCCACCTCTCAACAACTCGACGCAGGTAACTGTTTGCTTCAGAGCACTTGCTATCCTTTTCTTTATCTTTCTTTCTTTTTGTCTCCTTGGACTTCAATCTTAATCTTATTTGATTTCCTTCCTTCGTCCTCCAGATTTCCCTGTGATGGAACACATGGATGTCGATGTTGTCATCGAAGAGACCACCAGAGACACCGCCGCCGAAGCTGACAGGATCGCTGCTAGCGAGGCCGCCAAAGACGCCACCGCCAAGGTCGGCGGAACTGTTGCCGAGGAAGCCGCCAAGGAATCTGCCGAGAGGGCCGGCGAGGAAACTGATGACCGTACTAATGGCATTCCTGCCGCAGGAGCGCCAGGCACTACATCAGCCACAGAGCCCCCAGCCACCGGCGAGACGAACGTCGAGGACCAACCATCGACGTCCGAAGCCCCCTCATCAAGCAAATATCTCAAGGTCGGCGACAACTTATTCATCAACTTGTCGGGCACGGCAAACATTGAAACGTCGACCAGAGGGGAAGTCTTTGATGAAGAAATCATCGCCGCTGCCAGGCTCAAGATTGTCGATGATCCAAGCGCCAGCAGTGGCAAATCTGAAGAGGATCAGCTCCTCCAGGCCATGGGCAAAAATTTCCACAAGCTCCAAGCACTCCACCGTGCTCGAAAAGAGAAAGCAGATTCCAGAATGGCAGTTGTCGAGGCAGCCGAAGCAGATTTTCAGAGGCGCGTCGAGCAAATGCAAGTCTGGTACGCTGAGGCCCTTCAAGAGTTAACTGCCAGCCGGGAACAAGTGAGCCAAAACTAGACAGAGATCCTCTTGAAACAATCTGACCTGGAGAAAGCGCAGGAAGAAGCTGCACAAAGAACTGTCGCTGAGGATGCTCTCCTGACGGAGCGTCGCATTGCACTTGACGCCCATGAGGAAGATCTTGTCGCACGTGAGCAGGCACTCGCCGCCAAGCTTCACGGCAAAGATGAGGAGGTCGATAAGCTCGTCGCGCAGCGGATCCAGGAACTGGAGCAAAAGCACAAGGAAGCGCTCGAAGCTCTAACTGTAGATCACGCCGGCAAGCTCAAGGAGGCCGTCGATGCTGCCGAGGCTGCAGAGGCTGCCAAGAACAAGCTGAGCGACAAAGTGAAGAAGCTGGAGGTGGATCTTGAAGAGCACGGCAAGGAGCTCTCGACGCTCAAAGGGGACAGGGAGAAAACTCTCCATAGTCTGGCGGAGATGCAAGTTGCCATGTCCGACAAGACCAAACAGCTCACTTCAGCCAACGATGCCCTTGCCGATCTGAAGCTAAAGCTGACCATGTTGGAGAAGTCCCTCAAGGACGGCAGGGCCCACAAGAAGGCCCTAAGCAGAGATCTTCAGGAAGAAAGGAACTTGCTTAAGAGCGCCGCCGCCGCCCAAATTGACTATGAAGAGGGAGTGAAAATCTGGACTGATCGCCTTGTCGACGCCGCGGAGAGGCTCACTGCATAGTTGTCAACCATGGGGCAGGATGGCCTGCAAAACTTTAGGTATTCCACCGAAGAAAGGATATCTTCGAGCGCCAGGTTGACCATGTTCTTTGAAAGCATCGTTGACGCTTTGAAGCTGCTACAGTCCAACTGAGCGACCCAACTGGCCAATGAATCCCGCAAACTTTGTCGGGCCATCCTCCGCAAGGTACTCGTCAAGGTGGTATATAATAACCCTGGCATTGATCTCACCAATGTGCTCGACCACTTGCCGAAGGATGTAGATCTTAGGGCACTTGAGGAGCTTGTTGCGCCCATCCTTGAAAAAGTAGACTCGATCAAGAGGATCGAGGGCCGACGCTGGGACTAGCTGCCCCATTTTCCCTTGTCGCCGCCATTCCATGCCAAAAGACAATCAAGTCTTATGTTAGATCCGTGGCAACTTATTGATGTAATATAACTTGTGTATGTTTGGGTATATGTATGCTATTTCCCTTGTCTGATTCCTTTATGTACGGAATATACCCTACGCTTACTGAAAACTTGCCGGCGCGCAAACCTGCTGCGAGCGCTGGGTGCGGGACTTCAGCAGCCTGCCGAAGGTGCAGCGGCCGGCAAGGCACCTTAGCGTTCTCAGTGCAGCCACTTAAATTGTTGAGCGGACTCGAAACAAAATAAAGGCGCAACCAATTACGACAAGGGTTCCTTCGCGTGCAGGTTTTCCATACAAAAGTCAAAATCATCTAAGGAAAATAACTTTGTAATAAAGGAAACTTGCTTTAAGTTTTAGAACTTAGCTTTCTGTCATTGTTCTTCCTCCGGTAAGGTGTTAATTCTGAACGTCGCCAACTGGTACTCATATCCTCCTCCCCCCCCCCCCCCGGCAAACGTGCACGCGAGGAATCCTTCTGTCTTTTGAGAAAAAGAAAGAAGAGAAAATGAAGATATGGAACCTTGGCGGTTCGTTAGAACTTACCGGGAACAAGTGTTATACAACATCTTAGATAAGCATGCATATATATATGAACATGGAAATCGATAAGGAAACGCACAACACTTAAACTTATTCATCTGGGCTCAGGGTCTGCGCCTGGCTTTGTACAAAGGATTACATGCCTCGCCGGCAAGACTTGTACAAAAAGGTGGTTGCCGGGAGCCCCCGGCAACCGCGCCTTATGGGTAGAACTTGCGAAGATGTTCGATATTCCAGGAGTTGCTCACTGGAACACCATCTTCGGTCTCCAGGCGGACAGCGCCGGGCCTGGTGACTCGCACTACCCGATAAGGGCCTTCCCACTTTGGCGTCAACTTGTTTGAATTCTTGGCGGACTGAATCCGTCGAAGAACAAGGTCGCCTTCCTCAAGGCTTCGGGCATGAACTTTGCGGCTATGATAGCGGCGCAAAGCTTGCTGGTAGCATGCGGCTCGCACAACAGCCTGAAGACGATTCTCCTCAAGGAGCACAGCGTCATCTTGCCGCAGTTGCTCTTGCTCAAGCTCATCATAAGCGAGCACTCGAGGTGATCCGTATATGAGTTCCGTGGGGAGAACTGCTTCCGCTCCGTAGACCAGATCGAAGGGTGTCTGGTCGGTGGCTCGATTTGGTGTCGTTCTGATTGACCAAAGAACCGCCGATAACTCATCAATCCAGCGTCTTCCGCACTTTCTCAGCCTGTCAAAGGTTCTGGTCCTGCGACCGCGCAGCACTTCAGCATTAGCCCTCTTCGCTTGGCCGTTACTTCTCGGGTGAGCAACAGAGGCAAAACAAATTTTGCCGCCAAGGTCTTGGATGTACTGCATGAAGGTGAGACTTGTGAATTGTGTACCATTGTCGGTGATGATCCTGTTGGGCACACCGAAATGGCAAACTATTCTTTTAAAGAACCTGACGGCTGATTGTGCTGTCACCTTCCTCACCGCTTCCACCTCCGGCCACTTTGTGAACTTGTCGATTGCAACGTACAAGTACTCAAAGCCCCCGGTAGCACGGGGGAAGGGGCCCAATATGTCAAGCCCCCAGACCAAAAATGGCCAGGAGAGAGGGATCGTCTGAAGAGCTTGGGCTGGCTGATGCGATTTCTTCGAATGAAACTGGCACGCTTCACACTTGGTTACTAGTGCAGTTGCATCCTGGAGGGCGGTGGGCCAAAAGAAACCTTGCCAGAATGCTTTCTCGACAAGTGCTCTTGATCCTATGTGAGAGCCACATATGCCTCCATGTATCTCTACCAACAGCTCTAGTCCATCGTCCCGAGGAATGCACTTCAATTTCACACCGTTTGGTCTCTTTCTATATAGGACGTCATCGACAAACTTGTACATAACAGACCGACGGGCTACTTTTTCCGCTTCTTCCTATTCCTCAGGGAGTTCTCCTGTCTGAATGAAATGGACAATGTGCTGTGCCCATGCTGGAGCCTGGGGCTCGACAGCTAGGACTAAAGGCATCTCTTCTGCCAGGGGAACATTTGTCTCGACAGCGAAAGCGTGAGGTTCCCACGGAGCCTGTCGTTCCCCGGCAGGCTTGTCGATGATCCCGGCAAGTTCCTTGCCGGCGACTCCAGGGAGCTCTGGCGGAAAGTACTGTCCAGAATTCAACTTTCTTCTCTTTTCTTGTCTCATTGATGGTGCCACAGATGGTTGAGTCAAATGGAGCACAAAAGTTCCTGGTTCCACAGGCAACTTGAGGGCAGCGCGCTTTGATAGGTCGTCAGCAATACTGTTCTCGGCACGAGGAATGTGCTTCATTTGCAGACCGTCAAAGCGCTCTTCCATTTTTCTCACTTCATCCACGTAGGCTTGCATCAATGGACTCTGATAATTCTTGTTAACTTGCCTGACAACAAGCTGCGAACCAGCAAGCAGCCCCTCGTACTTTGTAGTGTTGTTTGTCGAACTCTCCCGGGGAAAATGCATCTAGATTACATACTTGAGGTGCTCTCCGGTGGGTGCGACAAGCAGCACACCAGCACCGGCGCCTTGCAGCGAGAAAGCCCCGTTAAAGTACATAACCCATTCTCGATGAATTTCCTTGCCGGGGAGAGTCATTTCTTGAACTTCTTCGTCTGGCATTGGGGTCCATTCCGCAATGAACTCTGCCAAACCCCTGCTCTGAACTGTCAAAGTACTTTCAAACTTGAGACCAAAGCTTGACAACTCCAAAGCCCACTCTACAATCCTGCCGGTTGCCTCTGGATTTTGCAAAATCCGCTGCAATGGGAAGCGAGTGACGACGGTGATTTCATGTGCTTGAAAATAATGGCGCAGCTTCCTCGAGGCCATAAGGAGGCTGAAGAGCAACTTCTGCACACCAGAGTATCTTGACCTAGCTTCCTGCAAGAGGGAGCTAACAAAATAAACTGGGCGCTGTACCACCTTTTTCTTTTGCACTGGTCCTTCTGACTGCATAGATCCTATCTTGCCGGGATCAACCCTTGCCGGGGAAGATCCTGCCGCGTCACTTGGCTGTCCCGCCGCTGGTATTGCCTCCTCATCAGCTTCTCTCTGCGCCACTAATGCAGCACTAACCACTTGATTTGTCGCTGCCAAATATAGCAGCAACGGCTCTTGTGGCTTAGGTACGACTAGTGTTGGCGGAGAAGAAAGGTATTTCTTCAAATCTTGCAGCGCAGCCTCCGCCTCCGGAGTCCATTTCATTGGACCTGCCTTCTTCAAGATTTTGAAAAAGGGCAGGGCGTGCTCAGCAGATTTGGAAATAAACTTGCTTAGGGCAGCAACACAACCGGCAAGACGACGCACATCCTTGACGCGCCTTGGCGCTTCAATCTGCTCAATAGCTTTGATCTTGTTGGGGTTCGCTTCGATCCCTCGTTGAGATACAAAGAATCCGAGAAGCTTGCCGGAAGGAACACCAAACACGCACTTCTCAGGATTGAGCTTTAAATTGATCTTGCGCAGATTTGCAAATGTCTCTTCTAGATCTTGTATGAGCGTCGCTTTGTCCTTGGTTTTGACCACTATATCATCCATATATGCCTCCATATTTCTATGGAGCTGAGGCTCAAAACCAATTTGGACCGCTCTCGCAAATGTAGAACCAGCACTTTTCAACCCGAAAGGCATTCATATAAAACAATACGTACCACATGGGGTGATAAATGCGGTCTTTTCTTCATCTTCTTTTGCCATGAAGATCTGATGGTACCGTGAGTAGGCATCAAGGAACGACAGTAGGTCACAACCAACAGTGGAGTCCACAATCTGGTTGATGCGCGGCAAGGGAAAGGGATCTTTTGGACAGGCTTTATTGATGTCTGTATAATCAATACACAGCCTCCATTTCCCATTCGCCTTGCGCACTACAACCGGATTAGCCAACCACGTTGGGTGAAGCACTCCTCTGACCAATCTTGCCGCTTCCAGCTTCCTGATTTCTTTGGCAATAAATTCTTGCCGCTCCAAGGCTTGCCTCCTGACCCTCTGCTTGACGGGCCGCGCATAAGGACAGACAGCAAGGTGGTGCTCAATTACCTCCGTGGGAACACCGGGGATGTCAGACGGTTGCCATGCAAACACGTCAACATTCGCCCGCAGGAAGGCAATGAGGGCGCTTTCCTATTTGTCATTTAGGGTGGAACTTATGGTGAAAGTTCCTCCCGTTCCATCCTCCCTGACGGGCACCTTCTTGGTCTCTGGTGGAGCAGCCTTGGATTTCTTGTTCTTGCCGGTGGAACTCTCTGGTGCATCCTCAACGGAAGCGCAGCACTCCGAGGAGGTGCACTTGCCGGAGTTCGCGCCAAGATTCTTGCCGGTCTTCTTTTTCCCCCCGGGAATTCCAGTGGCAGGAGCAGATGCCTTGACAGCAGGTGCTGCAACTGCTTCTCGGTAGAGTTGGTCAGCACAAATGAGCGCATCCTTTTTATCAGAGTGGATAGTGCTGACACTCAACGGCCCGGGCATCTTCAGCATATTATACGCGTAGTGTGATGCCGCCATGAACTTAGCCAGCGCTGGGTGACCAAGGATCCCATTGTATGACATAGGGATCTTGGCGACATCAAACACTACCTTCTCTGTCCTATAGTTGAGCTCGCTACCAAATGTCACCAGTAGCGTAATCTTGCCCTTTGGCTGGGTTCTTCCTGGATTGACCCCTTGAAACGTGCCCGTTTCCTCGAGATCTTCATCAGGAATTTGGAGCTTCTTGAGCACATCTGGCGAAATTAGGTTCAGCCCGGCCCCACCGTCAACTAGCATTTTCGTCACCTTGAGGTTGCGGATTGTCGGTGAGACCAACAATGGCAAGCACCCGACCGCGGTTATGCGATCAGGGTGATCCTCAGCGTCGAAAATGATAGGCGTGTTGGACCACTTCAGGGGCTTACATGCATCTAGTGACGGCTCCGTTGCATTAACCTCTCGCACCCACTGTTTAAGTCGACGGTGGGAAGAATGCAACGAGGCGCCCCCGTCAATACACATGGCCTCTGTAGCTTTCTGAAATTCTTGCTCACTGGGCTCATCATCTTCTTCATCATCATCACCTTCTTCTTTGTCACGACCTCGAGCGGGCCTCTCCCTCTGTTGTTTGGCCTTGCCGCGGTGACCCCCTCGGCCACCGCGCTTCTTGCCGGACCCTTCAGCACCGTCATGGGCCTTCTCCTTATCTCGCCTTTCATACTCAGCTCTCTGCTTCTCAACAAGTTGTTCAACTTGTCGGCAGTTTTGGAGATCGTGGCCCTTGGTGTGATGGATCTTGCAATACTGCTTGCCGGAGCTTTCCGACTTGTCGGCAGCCGCCAAGGCGTGGCAGGAAGAGCACCCGGCAACTTCCTTGCCGGGGTCATCAGCCTTGGCCTTCTTGGCGGTGCCGGGGTTGCCGGATTCCTCGACAGCAAGCACGGCCTTGCCTTTGTGCTTCTTGTTTCGTCGCCGGCCCTTCCTTGGCGGGGTTGCAGCGTCTTCATCTTCTGATTCGCCCCCTGCACCAACAGCCTCGCCAGGGAGTTTCCTCCCTTCTTCAGCTCGAGCGCACTTGTCGGCCAAAGCGTAAAGCTCGGCAATACTCCTGACCTTGTTCATCGCCAGCTCTTCACGCATTTTGCGGTTGTGCACGTTCTGATGAAACGCGCTAACAACAGCGGTAGGGTGAACGTCAGGAATATTGTACTGTACCCGGCTAAACCTCTAGATAAACTTGCGCAGGGATTCGCCCTCCTTCTGAGGGATGATATGCAAATCACTCTCTTGGCCAGGAGCTTGGTGGCCCCCAACAAAGGCGCCAACAAACTGATGGCACAGATCTGACCAAGAAGAAATAGAATTCTCCGGCAGATGCATCAACCACGACCTAACGTTGGGTTTGAGCACCAACGGGAAGTAGTTGGCAAGTATCTTGTCGTCTCGGCCCCCGGCAGCCTGCACCGTAATGGTGTAGATGGTCAGGAACTCCGAGGGGTGAGTCTTGCCGTCATATTTCTCCGGGACCTTTGGCTTGAAGGTTCGGGAATTGGGCCACTGGACTTGCCGCAGCTCACGGGTAAACACTGGAGTACCTACCTCATAAGGTAAGTCACCTGCATCCCCTGGCGCAGGCTCGTCAACAGCGGGCCCTACACGCTTATCAGATTGATAGCGCGCTTCCCGTCACCGCTCGATGGTAGTTCGAGCGTCCTCTTTGCTTCATTCCTGGAGAACTTGCCGCTGATCGCGGTGCATCCACGGATCGGACGACGCCGTGGAGTCATCATCACGGCCATCAGTTCGCCGGGTTGTCGACCACCGCTGGTGTCGTGGAGGGGAGTGCACCGTGGTCGCACCACCTCCGGTTTTCTCCATACCGGCTCGCGCCGGATCGATGGACCACCGTTGTGAGGGCCCTGCCTCCTGTGGCCCATCCTTGTTGGCGAAGCCAATGAGACTCTGGATAGTAGCTCGCCACTCCTCCATCTTCTCCAGAGCAGGAGGGAAATCGAGGAGCAGCTGCGCACGCGCCAAAGCTTCCGCTGGCATAGGTGGCGGCGATAGGTGCGAAGTACGCGAGGTGCTCTGACTCCTATCAATGTTAGAAGGAGCACCGTCATGATCACGCGACAGCGCGCCACTTCCGCCAGCAGTTCGATGTGCATGCTGGGCCTGCGCACCTTGGGATCGATGCGCAGAAGTCCTTTCATGGGGACGCCCTGAACCACCAGCGCCATGGCGCTGCTCATCGCGCACGACCTGGGTAGGTCGTGATGCTTGCGCCGGCGCAGGAGTCCTAGAAGGCGTCCTCCAATCTCTGGAGTTCGTTGCACCACCCGTGGGTAGCACAGCTCCATCTCTGGATCCAGCGGCGTGTGGGTTGCCGCTACCGCTGTGAACGACGCCGCTCGCCTGGCTTGGATCACCGGAACGCCGTGGAGGCTCTAATCCTCTTCCTTCTACACCTACACCGTTGCCCGTACGCGAGGGCATAGGCAAAACGGATGTAGATGTTTGCGCCGTTGCGGCACCCTTCTTCTTAGGTGGCATGATGATGAAGATGATGAAGAAACTAAGCCGCCGATCACTGGATCAGGTTCGCACAACCTTCACTCCCCCTACCTGGCGCGCCAAAGATGTCGGCGTGCGACACCTATGGGACCCCAAGGGACCCCTTTACGATTCGGCAGGGAGAGAGGTATGCACAAAGAGCAGAACCAATGATCAACGCGGGGCGATTTTACCCAGGTTTGGGCCGCTGATCAACTTAAAACCCTACTCCTGCCTTGTTTTATTATGAGTGTTCTTGAGCCCAGGCTCCAGGAGCGCTTGCAATGAACAGTACATTCAAAGAGCAGCTACGCATGCAGAATGGGCCAGAAGATCCTCTTCCCCTGTAGCAGTTGCCTTGGGCCTCCTTTTATACGCTCAAAGGGGTCACCACAGTGGCAAAATGTACATACATTGAGGTGTAAAGTATCTACAGGGTTATCATACCTAACCACTGACAGATTAGGATGAATGCATTTAATGCACCGTGAGGTGTCCGTTTAGGTGTCCTCACTTTCTTGGGGATGGAAAAAGGGCCATCCCATCAGCACCGCTTAAGCTTTCCTCCACTGGCGCGTTGCCACGCATCCAGAGAAGGACCCAGAATGTCGGGCTCGTTGCCGTGTCGAAGCGGTAGCACAGTAGCAGAATCTTGCCGGGCGCCGAATCTTGCCGGGCTTCGCGGGCCACCCCAGCAAGATCTTGCCGGGGAGGCTGGCTTTCGGATTCCAGCTCTTCCTATCTGCTGATCCTCAGATCTTTGACTTGAGTATTTCTTCGATAGCCTGAGTCAACCTCGAACTGTTCCCCGACAAGCCTTGCCACGAGTATGGCTACAACTGCCCGTGCACAAGTACGGGGTACTAATGGCCCAATAATTAGTACACCGACACGATGCGGCTGTCGCGCTGCATGAATGGAGGCAGCGACGAATCCTGCTGTTCGCGGGCAGCAGGGTCGGTGGCGGCTTTAGCCACCGGGGAGGCAGAGCGGCGAGGGGCACCATTGCTTCTGGGTGTCGTCTGGGCGACACGAGCGGCCCGGCACTCGGCATGAACACGGCGAGCGTCGGCCATAGGGACAGCGGAACGGTGGCGGAGCGAACGGTGGGTGAGAGACTTCGACACGCCCCTACCTGGCGCGCCAAATGTCGGATTCAGGGCTCCATGGACCCAAGGAAGGTTCAAACTCTGGGGCATGTGCGAAGAACTCAACCTATCCAACCAACCGAACGCGTCGCCCTGCAGCCTAGCTCGAAGAACAGGGAAGAAGGAAACAGTAGTTTACCCAAGTTCGGGCCACCTTGCGGTGTAATACCCTACTCCTTCTTTGGGGTGGATTTGCCTCATGAGGGGCTGAGGAGGAACTAGTACAAGGATGAACAAGCTCATGAGGCTTGCTCTGGTGAGGATGTGAACTCTGGGTCCGATCCCCTTTCTATGGTGGTGGCTAACCTATATATAGCGGCCTCGGTCCTCTTCCCTCGTAATGAAGGCGGGAAGGGATCCCACAACGGCCAAATTCGAAGGGGGACAAGTAGTACATCTTATCCTGATGAAAGGTGGTCTTCGCCTGCAAAGCCTTTGGTCGTGACGCTGCGGTGGGCTCGGTGATGACATCCGTCCTGCCGCCCTAGCGGTCCTGGTCTTGTTGCATGAAAATGGAAACCTTTGGCTGATTCCTCGGGACCCCGCGCCTGCGCTTGCCTGCTTAGCACGAAAGAGGAAACCTGCTGCTCTGCGCCCGCCTGGCCTTGGTCGTCATGGCTTGGGTCACCTCAACCTCATGAGGTGGGCACCTGCATAGAAATCTCCGCTCCTCAGGAGCCGGCCTAAGGAGGCCGCTCCCTCCGGAGGTCTTGGCGTCGCCTGCCTCGCGAGGCTTGTCCCATCAAGTGCCACGCGTCGACCGGGTCCGCAGGCGGTTAGGGCCCGCGGTTCTTCGCCCTTGCCCTTTGGCTTCACCTCGAAGCCAAGTCTGAGCGCGCCTTGGGCCAGGGGGCTACTGTTGGCGTTCTGGGAACCGGGGTACCCAGACTTGCCTGCCTGCGGCCCACAGCGTGGCTTCATCAACGGCCTGGTATGGCCCATCTTCATCATCAACGACGCAAGACCCTCGCGAGGGGCCAAGCCTCGTGAGGCGGACGATGTCAAGACCTCTAGAGGGAGCGGCTTCCTTAGGCCGGCTCCTGAGGAGCGGAGATTTCTATGCAAGCCCCACCTCGTGAGGTTCAGATGACGCAAGCTCTGACGACCAAGGCCAGGCAGGTGCCAGCGGGCGCAGTACAGCAGGTTTCCTCTTTGGTGCTAAGGAAGTGGGTGCAGGTGCAGATTCCCGAGGAATCAGCCAAAGGTTTCCATTCCCGTGCTACAAGACCAAGACGGCAGAACGGAGGTCATCGCCGAGCCCACCACGACGTCACAACCAGAAGCTTTGCAGGCGAAGACCACCTTTCGTCAGGATAAGATGTACTACTTGTATCCCTTCAAACTAGGCCATTATGGGATCCCTTCTCGCCTTCGTTTTGGGGGAAGAGGACCAAGGCCACTATAAATATAGCTAGGCCACCACCGTAGAAGAGGATGGATCAATCAGATCACCCCCACCAGCTCACACCAACTCAAGAACACACCTCCTGAGGTTGTTCTCCCCCTGTACTAGCTCATCCTCAGCCCACCTCGAGGCCAATCCACCATAAAGCAGGAGTAGGGTTTTACACCGCAAGGTGGCCCGAACCTGGGTAAACTGCAGTGTCCCTTTCCTTTCCAGTTCATCGAGCTAGGCCGTGAGATCGACGAGTCGGCAGACTGGGGAGATCGAGTTCTTCGTACGCACCCCAGAGTTCGAACCTTTCTTGGGTCTGCGGAGCCCTGAATCCGACATTTGGCGTGCCAGGTAGGGGTGCGTCGGAGCCTCTCTTCCGCCGGTCGGTTCGCCGCCGTTCCACCTTTCCCATGGCTGACGCTCGTCGAGTTCGCGCTGAGCGCCGGGCCGCTCTCGCCGCCCGTGTCGCCCAGACAGCACCTACGGGTGACGGCGCTCCCCGCCGTCCCCCGTCGCCTGTGGCAAATGCTGCCACCGGCCTCACGGCCCACGAGCAGCAGGCTTCGTCGCTGCATCCCTCTGTGCGGCGCGACGGACACACCGCCACTCCATCGCTGACTCCGGCGGCTGCTTCGTCCTCCCATGCTCGTCGCGGGCTGGCGAACATGCAGGCTGCGTTGCTCATGGCATGCGAGCTTCTGCGCTATCGCCCGACTAACGACCTCTATGAGGACTGGCTGGACCGCATCGGCGAGCTCGTCAGCGCTGCTGGAGACACCCCTGCACCGTCTCGCTCGCTGCCTCCCCCGCCACCTCTCGCGGGTGACGTGGCCCACGGTGCGCCTCCTCCGCCTCCCAGGCAAGAAGTCGCCCCCGAGCCAAGGCGTGAGGCTCCTCGGCGTGACCCGCCACGCAGGGCGCCGGCACGCGACGAAGAAAGCTGTCAAGTGGTGCAGTGGCCCCAAGGAGAGGCGTGCGCGCTTCCAGCGCTGCCACGTCAAGACCGCGTGCTGCCTGAGGTGGCGGTGCGCGAGCGCCAAGTCCAGGCTCCCCCTCTACGGCGGGCTCCCGTGAGCGCGGCGGGCTGCCGTGGGTTCACCCCGGAGCTGCGTAGCGTCGTCTGGCCAGGGAAGTTCAAGCCAGACCTGCCTCCACGCTACGACGGCACCCCCGACCCTGCCGAGTTCCTCCAACTCTACGAGCTGAGCATTGAGGCGGCCAACGGCGACGAGAAGGTTATGGCGAACTGGTTCCCCATGGCCCTCAAGGATGGCGCGCGCTCATGGCTCCTGAACCTCCCCGCCGGATCGATCTCCTCCTAGGACGAAATGCGAGAGCGCTTCATCGCCAACTTCCAGGGCACTCACGACCGCGCCCCGGCTGCGGGAGACCTGCGGCGCATCAAGCAGTAGCCGGGGGAGACCTTGCACAAATACATCCAGTGCTTCACCAACGTACGCCTCAAGATCCCCGAGGTGTTGGACGAGGCCATCATTTCTGCATTCACTGATGGCGTCCGGGATGTCAAGATGAAGGAAGAGCTCGCCATACACGAGGACCTTTGCTCGGCTCTGGAGATGTTCAACATGGCAACCAGGTGCGCGAGGGCTGACGAAGGTCGCCTCTCCCTCCTTGAGCTCCCGGAGGCTGATCCAAAAGACAAGATGGCCAAGGCTAAGGACATGAAGCGCAAGGGACCAGTTGTGCTCGCGGCCGAACCTGAGATGAAGCGCGGCTGCGACTACCCGGAGTCCTCCAAGGGCAGCCGCCTATTCTGCGTCTTCCACAATGTGCACAGCCACAACACCAACGACTGCCAAGAGCTCAGGGCCATCTGGGATGGGCGCCTTGGCCGCCACCCTGAGCGCAATGACCGCGGCTACGGCCGTGGAGGAGGCCGAGGTGGGGGATGCTGGGACAACCGTGACCCCCACCAGGACTAGCGCGACCAGCCTCATGAGGATCGCTGGCAGGGCCAGCCTCGCGAGGGCCCCTGGAGGGATCAGCCTCGTGAGGACCGCCCTCAGGGCAATGCAGGCCTCCCTCCACTGACACCGCCGCCAAGAAGGAATGACGACCACCACCAAGATGATGGGGCCGGGGGCTTCCAGGAGCCTCGTGTCGTCGCTTGCATCTTGGGCGGCGCTCAGGCCCCCGCCTCCCATCGCATCTTCAAGCAGTTTGCTCATGAGGTGAACGCGGCCCTCCCCAAGCTCGAGGCAACGCGTCCGCTCAGGTGGTCCAAGTACGCCATCACCTTCGACTCTACTGACCAGCTCAAGTGTGCGGCCACTGCCGGCGCGCTCCCGATGCTCTGCTCGCCTACCATCAGCAATGTCCTTGTCACCAAGACACTCATCGATGGCGGTGCGGGACTCAATGTCCTCTCAGTCGAGACGTTCGACAGGCTCCAGGTGCCGTACGACCAGCTTCAACCCACCAAGCCCTTCTCAGGAGTGACCGACGGCTCCACCACCCCGATAGGGAAGATCCGCCTCCCTGTCACCTTCGGCAAGCGCGACAACTACCGCATTGAGCTCATCGACTTCGACAACTACCGCATTGAGCTCATCGACTTGGGTATCCAGCCCTAGCCAAGTTCATAGCCGCGACTCACCACGGCTACAATGTCCTTAAGATGCCAGGGAGCGGAGGCATCATCACGGTCGCCTGCGACGAGAAGGACGCGGTGTGCTCCCTCGAGCGCGCCTACCAGGCTGCGGCGGTCGAGAACCCAGATGACGAGGGCGCCGTCTACCCTCCTGAGGTCATCCCCAAGAAGAAGAAGCAGCTGCTCCACCAAGGATCTCAGGAGGACGGGGTGTCCGATGATCGTGCTTCAGGCCCTGCGCCCACTGATGGGGCACCCTCCCCTCTTGCATAGGAAGGCGCGCCCGGCGCCCCCCTCAGGTTGGGCTCGGGGGCTCTCCTCTGGAGGGCCTCAGACCTGGCCAGCATCACGAGCGAGGCGTCCGGGCACCATGTGGAGGCTTGCTTCAACGCGCGCTTCCGCGAGAAGAGCGCAGGGCGCGAGGCGCCAGGCGCTCAGGAGTTCATCACCAAGGCGATCGAGGATCTTCAGGAGGCGAGGGCCATGCGAGGCGAGCGTCGCCCCGCACCACCCGGCGCAGCTCCCTCCCCTGACGAGGGCAGTGGGCTACATGTCTGCGTCAACATCCCAGGGCTCAACAGAGCCGCGTCTCAGGAGCTCTACTGGCCGTCCCACGTGGGCCGGTGCGAGGGCCCCCCTCACAGCTATGTTTGCATGCCTTTCGGCCTGCTGAATAGGGCTGCCACGCACCAGCACTACATGCAGAGCATCCTGGCGGCTCATGAGGCCAGGCACCAGGTGATCCTATCAGAGGAGGCGCTGGATCCTCGCGAGCCCCCCGGGCCCCCGGGGCCTCACGAGGCTCAGGACCTGGACAGCTCATGAGGAACGACTTCTGCAGCGCATGTCTTCAGCTACTCCAACACTTCTTCAGCAACGGTGCTAGGTGACACTTTTTGGTTTGTTTAGTTGGGGGTGCCCCTCGGGCTACATTATCCCCAAGCCGTGTGGGTCCGTCCCTGCGGCATGTATCGTTCTTTGCATCTATCAGAACTGGCCTTACCCCTTCATGAGTTGCTTTATGATTATCACATGTCTGTCCGGTGCTTCGTCACCATGAACGTCGTACACCCTTGCAAACCCGCCCACGACCGCCTCATGAATAAGGACTGGTACAGCGTCTGTGCTCGGGTTCGTCCCTGCAGCGTTGGTAAATCCAAGTGGCTGAGCTCTGGCTCGCGGGCCAGCTCCCGTGCACATCACCTCCCATGGTCCTTGGTGCCTTATTCTCGCATGAGCTAATCGGGAGCGGATAAGTTAGGGCGCGTGACCCGGTGCCTCGCCGCCGCGGGAGCCGCACGCCGGTTGTCTTTCTTCAGGACCTTCACATGAGAAGACTGGGCACGGCTTCTGTGCTCGGGTCCGTCCCTGCAGCGTCGACAAACCCAACGGCTGAGCTCTGTCTGGCAGGCCGGCCCCGTTCATGTCACCTCCTGGGGTCGTTGGTGTTTGGCCTTATCATGCGATATCCTCAGGAGATTCACTCGGCGCAGGCTACCTAACCATCTCGCAGGACCCTTGCAAGTGTTCCGAACCAAATTCAGGCGCAACCCGCCTTGAGGTAGGGCCTCGTGAGTCCCGCGCTGGCTCACGAGTGCCCATATACACCTCCTCCAGTCCTGTCGTGCAAGCCACGTGCCAGGACGGGGCTGTACATGCCCCGGAGTCTCCCCTCAGAGGGAGTTCCCACCCACGAACCAGTGGAAGCCCCATGCTCCGTGCTGGCGGATGACACGGTCGAGGAGCGGCTATGCCCGTGCAAGAGCGGAAGCACCATGCTCCGCGCTAGTGAACAAACAACTGAGGGCAACCTAGCGGCTGCAGTAACCTCAGGAGAGCCACCAGGCTCGCCGCTCAGCCTCACCGCGCTACTTTCCCTCTAGAAGGCCGCACGAGGGGGCTAGGCACGGGGGCTACGCGCAGGTCACGCCTGGCGTACGCCACCTCACCAGGTCCCTCGGACCTGGTCTTCTCGCGTCCCTCCCGAGCGAAAGCCCGGCGAGGAAAGCTATGGAGAGCTGTTCGTACGTCAAGGGGGAACCCTGAGCATCGCGACTCAGAGACCTCACTGGTCACATAGCCCCTCACCCCTTGGTCTCACCTGGTGATCCGGACGACCCAATGGTGGCTGAGGTATGCGCGGGGCCAGGCCCTGCCGACGCAGAACGCTAAAACCTACACTCGCATCTCCTTCCTGAGGGCTGTTCGTACGTCAAGGGGAACCCCTGAGCATCGCGACTCAGGGGCCACACTGGTCACGTAGCCCCTCACCCCTTGGTCTCGTCGTCATGATCCGGACGCCCCAACGGCGGCTGAGGTATGCACGGAACCGGGCCCTGCCGACGTAGAACACTAAAGCAAACAGAAAGGAAATCACGGAATTCTAGCAAAATTATTACAAAGCATATTGTTTCTTAAAAACTCAAAGCAGAAGTTCTCACGCCACCACGAGGCACGGTAAATGTTGCAGGGATAAAATAGGAGGAAGTGCCGCCTTTGAACCTCCTCCTCAGCCTTGGACGCCACTGTCGCTTGCCCGGGGAGGCCCGTCGTCGACAACGTCGCCGCTGTCTTCACCATTGGCTCCGGCTGTCGTGGTCGCGGGGTCAACGCAGAGGAACTTCTGCAACAGGGCCTCCACCTGCTTCCCCACGGCCTCAGCAGCAGCATCTTGGAGTTCAGGGGCCACGGGTTCAAGCAGCGCGCCAAGATCGAAGCTTGGGTCCCGGAGGTGGAGGTGACTGAAGATGCGCGTCACGGCCGAGGTGAAAAGCGCGCGAGCTTCCGCTTCCACCAGGGGCCCACCCCGGTGATGATACTCTCGAGCGCCGTGGCAAGCTTGGGGAGCAGTCCGGCGGGGCCCTCCTCTGGTGTCGCCAGCGGTTCCTTGTACCCTTCCCCGTAAAGGGACTGCAGGGCTGCGCGGGACCTCTGCTCGAGGGAGACGAAGGTGTCGCGCCCCGCGGCGGCCGCCTTCTCAGCCGCGGCAAGAAGTTTCTCCCTGGCCTCCGACCGAGCCTTCTCCTCGGAGACGAGCTTGGCGTGGGACGCCTGGGCCGCCTCCATCTCCTCCTTTAGCTTCCCCAGGCGGCTACGCTCCACGGCCTGTTCCTGGGCTGCCTACTTCAGCTCGACGTCGCGATCGATGAGCGCAGTCTCCCGGGCCTTCAGCCCCTCCTCCTGCTCCCCAAGACGACGGGTACGGGTGGCGTGCTCGTCGCGGAGGGCCTCCAGCTCGGCCTCCACTGCGCGGTAGCGCTCCTTGGCGGACGCCGCATCGGTCAGCGCTGCGTCGCGAGCCGCCGTAGCCTCGCTGGCCTCCTTCCTGCCCTCTGCAACGGCAGCCTCGGCTTGGCCCCAGGCCGCCCTGATGGACGAGTCGGCCTGGAGCCACCCCGAGACCAGCCCCAAACACCCCGTCGTCACGCGCTGGTCGACGCCCTGGAGGTCAGCCCGGAGCCGGTCCAGCGCAGTGAAGGCCTCCTCCAAGGTGCCGGGCGCGGCAGAGGAGCCGGGGTCCGCCAGCGCGACGGCTTGGGGAGGAGGTGGCATCGGCGCCTGGGCTGGCGACGCCGCAGCAGCAAGGATGGCAGGGGGCTTCGGAGCCCTCAGACCCCCAGTGGGTGCACTGGAGACGGGCGCCCCCGGAGCCTACTTCACCACGGAGGCGGCCTTCTCCTGAGGCTGGGTCACCGAGCCTTGGGAGGCTCACCCAGTCATGGGTGGACGCGAGGCGGCCTCTTCCTCCTGCACTAGGGTTGCAGCAGTCACGGCTGGCCGCAGGGCTTCAGAGGCCCTGGCCTCCCCCTTCTTCTTCTTCTTCATCACCAGCGTCAGCCTGGCCACCAGGAGGAGAGGGTCGTGAGCACGACATCAAGGATGGGAAGCAAAAACAAGGTAAAATACTTACTCGTCATCAGCAACGTACGCCCTCTTCTTGGCCAGGAGCGCGGCGCCCCCGAGCTTCTTGAGCACGGGCTTCGCCACGCCTTCAGAAGCAGATGAGTGCACGACGGCCGGCTCCGGAATGGCGGCGACGGGCGACAAGGCGGGGGCGTCATCCTGGGGCGGCAGCGCCACCTCGCCCTCCTTCGGGGCCCCTCGCTTTAGCTTCCATAGGGGGGGTGCCCTCGGACCTAGTGGCAACCCCGGTGGAGCGCGGCGATCCCCCGGCCAGGTACTCACCGGCGTCGTCATCATCGGAGAGGCCGCAGAGGAGCTTGCTCTGCCGCGGAGGAGAGGTCTCCCCCACCCCCTCCAATGTTGCCTCCGAGTCCTCCTTCCCTTCCTCCCCGGAGCTTTCGCCGGAGGACACCGGCACCGGGGAGTTCGGAAGTTGGGGGAGCTTCAGTGGCATGAGCCCCCACTCGTTGAAGGAGGGCAAGGCGGCGGCCACCTCCGCCCCGTCGTCATGGCGGTACAGCGGGAGGTAGGCCTCTGGGAGGCCGCCTGGGTCCTTCTCAAGCAAGGTGCGCAAGGCCTTGCTCAGCTCCTCGTTAGTCAAGTCTTCCGGGCGCAACCGGAGGTCGTCTTCTGCACCCTTGAGACTCCACAAGGGGCGCGAGTGTGCCTGGAGTGGGGCCAAGCGATGTGTCAGGAACTCCTTGACGAGCATGGCCCCTGTCAGCTTCTCCGCCTGCAGGTCCACCATCATCTTCTCCAGCAACAGCTCCGCCCGGCGGTCAGTGAGCTTCTCGTGAGCCCACCGGTCCAGCTTCACCGGCAACGCGGTCGGCAGCTCCAGCCGAGCGTGAGGGCGCTTGGCGTCCATGAAGATCCACTTGCGCCAGAAGTTGTATAGCTTCTTCCCGGCCCTCGAGATCGCGTTGCTGCCGTGAGATGCAACGAAGCACACACACCCGGAGCACTGGTCTGTGCTGCGCATCCGGAGGTAGAAGAAGTGGCAGAGCAGCGCAACGGAGGGCGCCACCCCCATGAATGCCTCGCAGTAGAAGGCGAAGATCGACGGGAGGAGGATGGAGTTGGGATGAAGATGAAGGGCACGGATCTGGTAATGGTTGAGGACGACGAAGAAGAAATTGGAGAAGGGGGGACGAGCCCGGCAAAGACGCTGTGCAGGAAGAAGGGGTAGAAGGTTTCCCCCAAGGTTTCCTGCTTGGTGGAGCAGAACCGGAGCGCCGTCTCCCCCCCCCCTCATTGTCGTTGCTCACTGTCAGCGGAAGCATGACGGCAAGATGCTTCTCCTCAGTGATGGTGGGCGCACTGAGGGCCGGCTCAAGCAAGGGGGCTGAGCGCGCGGAAGGAGCGGCGGCTTTCGTTTTCGTAGTTGCCATCGGTGGCAAGTCCGGGGAGAGGTCGGCAGATCTGGAGGCGCTCCGAGCGGGGAGAGAAAGGGATCTGAAGCAAGACGGAGGGAAGGCAATGAAGGCTCAGCGGCAAGCGTTAGCCTTTTTGTTAGCCCAGGACGGTTGCCGAGGCAGCATGGGGAAGCGGAGACGCCCACGTCCCATCAAGCGCCACGCGTCGACCGGGTCCGCAGGCGGTTAGGGCCCGCGGTTCTTCACCCTTGCCCTTTGGCTTCGCCTCGAAGCCAAGTCCAAGGCGCCTTGGGCCTGGGGGCTACTGTTGGCGTTCTGGGAACCGGGGTACCCAGACTTGCCTGCCTGCGGCCCACAGCGTGGCTTCATCAACGGCCTGGTACGGCCCATCTTCATCATCAATGACGCAAGACCCTCGCGAGGGGCCAAGCCTCGCGAGGCAGACGACATCAAGACCTTCAAAGGGAGCGGCTTCCTTAGGCCGGCTCCTGAGGAGCGGAGATTTTTATGCAAGCCCCACCTCGTGAGGTTCAGATGACGCAAGCTCTGACGACCAAGGCCAGGCGGGCGCCAGCGGGCGCAGTACAACAGGTTTCCTCTTTGGTGCTAAGGAAGCGGGTGCAGGCGCAGAGTCCCGAGGAATCATCCAAAGGTTTCCATTCCCGTGCTACAAGACCAAGACGGCAGAACGGAGGTCATCGCCGAGCCCACCACGACGTCACAACCAGAAGCTTTGCAGGCGAAGACCACCTTTCGTCAGGATAAGATGTACTACTTGTCTCCCTTCAAACTTGGCCGTTGTGGGATCCCTTCCTACCTTCGTTTTGGGGGAAGAGGACCAAGGCCACTATAAATATAGCTAGGCCACCACCGTAGAAGAGGACGGATCAATCAGATCACCCCCACCAGCTCACACCAACACAAGAACACACCTCCTGAGGTTGTTCTCCCCCTGTACTAGTTCATCCTCAGCCCACCTCGAGGCCAATCCACCACAAAGCAGGAGTAGGGTTTTACACCGCAAGGTGGCCCGAACCTGGGTACACTGCAGTGTCCCTTTCCTTTCCAGTTCATCGAGCTAGGCCGTGAGATCGACGAGTCGGCAAACTGGGGAGATCAAGTTCTTTGCTCGCACCCCAGAGTTCGAACCTTTCTTGGGTCTGCGGAGCCCTGAATCTGACAGTAGTCAACTCCTTAAACTTGTGAAAACCCCTTTGCCACAAGTCGAGCTTTATAGACGGTGATATTACCGTCTGCGTCCGTCTTCTTCTTGAAAATCCATTTATTCTGAATGGCATTTCGCCTTTCAGGTAATACTTCCAAAGTCCATACTTTGTTTTCATACATGGATCCCATCTCGGATTTCATGGCCTCTAACCATTTGTCGGAATCTGGGCCCACCATTGCTTCTCCATAGCTCGTAGGTTCATCGTTGTCCAACAACATGACCTCTAAGACAGGGTTACCGTACCACTCAGGAGTAGTACGTATCCTTGTAGACCTACGAGGTTCGATAGTAACATGATCCGAAGCTTCATGATCACTATCATTAGCTTCCTCTTCAACTGACGTAGGTGTCACAGAAACATCTTTCTGCGCTGCACTACTCACTGGTTGAAGTAAAGGTTCAACAACCTCATCAATTTCTATCTTCCTCCCACTCAATTCTTTCGAGAGAAACTCTTTCTCGAGAAAGGACCCGTTCTTAGCGACAAACACTTTGCCCTCGGATCTGAGATAGAAGGTATGCCCAATCATCTCCTTTGGGTATCCTATGAAGATCCATTTGTCCGCTTTGGGTTCGAGCTTATCAGGCTGAAGCCTTTTCACATAAGTGTCGCAGCCCCAAACCTTAAGAAACGACAACTTAGGTTTCTTGCCAAACCATAATTCATACGGTGTCGTCTCAATGGATTTAGATGGTGCCCTATTTAAAGTGAATGTAGTTGTCCCTAATGCATAACCCCAAAACGATAGTGATATATCGGCAAGAGACATCATAGAACGCACCATATCCAATAAGGTACGATTACGACGTTCGGACACACCATTACGCTGTGGTGTTCCAGGCGGCGTCAGTTGTGAAACAATTCCACATTGTCTTAAGTGATTGCCAAATTCATAACTCAGATACTCTCCCCTTTGATCAGATCATAGGAATTTGATCTTCTTGTTACGATGATCCTCAACTTCACTCTAAAATTGCTTGAACTTTCACTACAAAAAAAAAGACACATCCGTGACATTTTGGGCCGAACGAAAAAAAATTCTGTCATGCTTATGACACTTCTATGATGACAATTGTGACAAAACCCGGTATCATCATAGATGTGGTGGGCTCCTACTTCTATGACAAAAAATCATGACAGAAAATGGGCTTTTCGTCCTGGGCGGGCTAGAGACGCAGCTGCATGACATTCTTTGGACCGTCCATGACAGAAAAAACCATGGTAGAAGCGAGGGCGAGGAAAATATCGGGGAGTTCCCGGTTACGGTGGGTGGTCGGGGCCGACCGATGCACGGAGGGATTGCGCGTTTCTCTCGTACACGTACGCGCGTGGGTGTGAGGCGTTGGACTCTAACTGAACCCGAGCGAGGCGTTCGCCTACTGAACCTGAGCGATTGCACTGCAGGCTACGCGTTACTGAACCCGAGCGATCGATCGATCTGGCTGTTAACTGAACCCGATCGAGCGATTCCTTCGCTACTGCTGCTAACTGGAGCCGATTGAACCTGCTGCCTCTTGATGAACAGTGAGCGTTGTTGGGGGTTGGATGAATAGTTCCCGGTGGGGGTTGGATGAACAGGACCCCGTGGTAGTAGAGGCCGTTGCCGCTGGATGAACAGGACCCCGTGGAGGGCTGGTTGAACAGTAGCCGGTGGAGGGCTGAATGAACAGTAGCCCATGGAGGGGTGGTTGAACAGGACCCCGTGGAGAGGGCTGGTTGAACAGTAGCTGGTGGAGGAGCGGTGGAGGCTGGATGAACAGGAGCCCGTGGATGAACAGTAGCTGGTGGAGGTAGGAGGGAGACGCCTTGGATGAACAGTCGCAGGTGGAGGCTGGAGGAGGTTGACGGTGGATGAACAGTAGCCCATGGAGGCTGGAGCGAGGCAGTAGACGGTGGATGAACAGTAGCCCGTGGAGTCCCGTTTTGCGGTACGCCACACCCCTCCCGATGAACATGACCCCCGTTTCGACCGTAGGAGGTCGAAGAGAAGTCCATTTCCTCCGTTTTGCGGTACGCCACACCCCTCCCGATCAATAGGACCCCGTTTCGACCGTAGGAGGTCGAAGAGAAGCCCGTTTCCTCTGTTTTGCGGTATGCCACACCCCTCCCAATGAACAGGATCCTGTTTCGACCGTAGGCGGTCGAACACAAGGCCGTTTCCTCTGTTCTGCAGTACGCCAGGCCTCGTTTCGGCTGTTCTGTCGAAGCCAGTTGGCTCCCAATGAACACGACGCATTCCGTTGCCTCCCGATGAACACGACGACGCAGTTTCTCCATTCTGACCCAGCCAGTTGGCTGTCGATGTACACAAGCCCTGGCCATATGTATGCGCGAGTAGGCGTTCGAGACCCCACTCGTATGTACGTACGTGGCCGTATTTACTTTCTTGCACCCTGGCTATACGTACGTGTACCCGATATTGACAGGACTGCATGACATGCTACGTCCGCGCCTCTACTACGACGCGTGCCCTTCCTTACTCGGCCATGGTTCATCACTGCAGCCTGCAGACAGACCGAGACCAGTATGTACGTACACGTTCGTGACCAGAATGACAACGCTACGTACGCTTCGACCAGATGGGTCCCGACTATCAGGGAGGATAAGGAGGCACTTCCTTGCGTGCGAAGATATAGCTGGTGGGTCCCAGCAGTCAGGAGGGAAAGTTTTTTTCACGAAATATGGTGGCCCGTCCAGTGGGTCCCTACTGTCAGGTGGAGGAATCATTATTTTACGCGTAATAAGGTTGCACTTCCTTGCTGCGGCCGTGGACCCAACTGTCAGCCTCTCCACGTACAGTACTCTTCTGATGGAAGTCGTTCCTTGACCACATTGACCACACCGCGCTAAGAGCACCAAGGTGGTGGACGACGGCGAGGCCTAGGAAGGGGACGACACGGAGCCGGGGAAGACACGATAGTGGATGCCCACGCGGAGAGGAGTACAAGGGTTGACTGGTTCGGCTGCAGTGTGAGGCTGCCATCACCGCAGAATAACATGGGTTGTGGGTGAGTAGAGGGATGGCCTGGCTAGAGGTTGGAGTAGGGTGGGGCGGTGAGGCCTCCGCGGCAGCACAGCCGGCCACGGGAGGCAGGAGCAGGCGGCACGACCGGCACTGGTTTGGGCGGCTGGAGCAAGAAGACCAGAGGTTGAAGAAGCACTACGGCCATTGGATGGACATCGTACGGTCACTGGAGCTAGAATCGTTCATATTGACTAAGTTGACAAAGCCCTCTGTCCGTGTCAACTTAGTAGGCCCACAAGTCAGCCTCCCACTATGGTGGGTCCCAGCTAGCAGGGGGAGTATTCATTTTTTTGTGCGTAATAAGGAGGCACTTCCTTGCGTGCGAAGATATAGCTAGTGGGTCCGAGCTGTCAGCGGGGGGAACATTTTTTTCGTGAAATACAGAGGCCCTTCCGATGGGTCCCAGCTGTCAGGTGGAGGAATCATTATTTTGCACATAATAAGGAGGCATTTCCTTGTGTGTGGCCGTGGACCCAGCTGTCAGCCTCTCCATGTACAGTCCACTTCCGATGGATGTCGTTTGTTGACCACGTTGACCACGCCGCGCCGAGAGCACCAGGGCGGTGGACGACAGCGAGGCCTAGGAAGGGAACGACACGGAGCCAGGGAAGACTCGGCAGTTGTTTCCCACGCGGAGGGGAGTACGAGGGTTTACTGGTTCGTCTGCCATCGCTGGAGAATAACAGCAGGTGTGGGTGAGTAGAGGGATGGCTAGGCCAACGATGGGAGTATGGTGGGGCAGTGAGGCCTGCGCGGCAGCACAGCCGGCCGCGGGAGGAGGGAGCAGGCAGTCTCACCAGCGCTTGTTTGAGCGGCTGGAGCAGGAAGAGCAGAGATTGAAGAAGCACGACGGCCGTTGGATGGACATCCAACAGTCACTACTCTCGTGTGTGGACTAAGTTGACACGGCGTTGCGTGTGCGTCAACCTTTTTTTTAGGAAAGCGTACGCGTCAACCTATAGTAGGTGCACAAGTCAGCCTCAAATGTGTGGAAAACAACATACAGCCCATCTGCCATAATTTCTAATAATTTACAGCCCATTTGCTAATTCTTAAGGATTTTTTTGGAGCCCATCTTCTTTTTGTTAGCATTACTGCCCATATTGTGGCCACAGTTAAAAACTATACGAAATTTTGCATATTTCGGTGCGGTCAACTGTTTTTAATCCCGAAATTTCGAGTCACATTCAAACTAATTTGAAAAATAAATTTATATAAATATAAAATCCAAATAATTGTCCACGCATAAAAATCAATGGAATTTAAAATCTTATAATGAAAAAAAAATTAAAACTAATTCCCGGTTTGATGTGTTTTAAAAATGTAAAGCCCATTTCTCATTACTGATAGCCCATTTTCTGGGCAAGCCGAATGAAACTCTCCTCATCTTGAAAGATTTACAGCCCAGCAGGGCTGACAAAGCAAGTAGGCCTCGTTTGGGTATTTCTTTAAAAAAAGTAGAACTGGGCTAGCCATTTTCAGCAAGAAAAAAACACAACTGGGCTCATGATGTGGTAAACATAAATAAAACCCTGGCTAGACGGGCCACAGCCCCCGCACAGCCCCATTGTTACCCTGATCCGTCGCTAAAACTAGTATAAGTAACAACTGCTTGTTCCTAAAAAAAAGTAAATAACAACTGCGCGACCTGGTGGGTCCCTGGTGTCAGCCGCTCGTTGTGTAATTCTCTCGTTTATTGACTACATTGACAATGGCGTGAGCCCCAGATGTCCAACCATTAGGAGGAACCATTTTTTGGGCTTGTAATAACGACGCACTTGCTTGCGTACTGCCATGACCCTGGTGGGTCCCTACTATCATCCTCTCCACGTACAGTCATCTCCTTGTTCCTCTCGGTTGTTGACGACGTTGACAACGCAAGAGGGCGGCGCACCACGCACGGCGAGCGAACCAAGGCGGAGGACGACGGCGAGGCCTCGGACGGAACGAACAGGAGCCGTGGAAGATGCGCCGATCTAGTCGCAGGCGGAGAGGAGTATGAGGGTTGACTGGTTCGGGTGCGGGTGCGTGTTGGGGCTGACGTCGCCGGAGAATAACAAGACATGTGGGGGAATAGAGGGAGGGACTGGCCAACGTTGGAGGGTACGGTAGGGCGGCGGAGGCGCAGCCAGCCGTGGGAGGCGGGAGCAGGCGGAACCGACGGGGTGGTTTGGTTTGGGCGGCTGGAGGAAGAAGACAAGAGATAGAAGATACACGACAGATGTTGGATGTCAATCCAACGGCTGGTAGGCAGAATTGTTTGTTGACTATTAGCTAGTAAGTCGACACCACCTTGGATAGGCTTTTTCCTCGTGGGTCCCAAATGTCAGAATCCAAATCTGTCACGGTCATGCAGCCTTTCTTATGAAAATTTACAGCCCATTTGGTGTGCTAGTTCAAAATAAGTTTGTGGGTGCTGGTGGGGGCTAATCACTTGGGTTCTGTAATGCACAGTAAGCTCAAGCAGCCGGCGAGAGTGATGTTATTTCCCTTGGTTGGGATTTGTTACAATATTTCACTCTTAATTAAATGAATGGCAAGCCATTTGCCTTGTTTCAAATAAAATATGACAGTCACAGCCGAGTTGAAAAGGGCAACAACATCTAACTCCAGCTTACAAACTTTACAAAAGCACAAGGGTTAATTGTTCATCAGGTTTAGACAAAACCCAGATTGAAAAGGGCAACAACATCTAACTCCAGCACTGTTTTCGGCAGTCACAGTCAAATGGATCGGTCAGGTCCATAGAATGAACATCCTGGGTCATAAAATTTACTGGATTATGACCACAAGATGTTGTAAATAGAAGCCCGGCACGTTCAGAAGCTCTTTTGTCCACCTGAAACTCCTTTTTTTGCTCTTCGACATACCCATCCGTCAAAACCATGGTGCTAATAAACTTAAGCCTGATGGACAATAGTAACCTCGCATTCAGCAGGAAGAATGTGACAAATCTAGTGTTTGCATGGTTGGCTACATATCGTTCTAGCGTTATTGTCTTCAATCGAATGTCATGAGAAGTGAGAAAATCCCAGTGCTTATGAACCACCGATTGGTTATAAATTTCTTACCCCGTCTTGTTGCCTAAATAGACATGAAGATTGAAAACAGTTAAGGTCTAAAAAAAGAGTGTCGAAAGAGCAACAGCTGAACGGTTAATTCTAGTACACTATATGCGGGATTCCAATGTGCGTGAAATTATCACCTTTATATACAACTTCTCCAGACATGGAAAGCATTGCAGCAAGCCAATAATCTTGTTCAGATCAAAACTCTTCATTTGGAT
Organism: Thinopyrum elongatum; assembly: GCA_011799875.1. Taxonomy (NCBI): domain Eukaryota; kingdom Viridiplantae; phylum Streptophyta; class Magnoliopsida; order Poales; family Poaceae; genus Thinopyrum; species Thinopyrum elongatum. The sequence goes on from CM022301.1 coordinate 105,735,900, forward strand.
ATATAAGATCTTGACAGAATCCAGCACCATTGATAGGCTATCCATGGAGAAACTCTTCATTGAGCATAGAACATAATATTAGTACAAAATGTGTACTCCAAGATGATATATAACTTATGCGCAGAAATTTAAAATGCAGCTTATGGTTACAAGTGTAGATGATAATATACAGTACCTGAAGAACTGTGGAGCCAAACACCATCTTGAAATGAGCACAGAGATCATGTATTACACCCAAGGTCTCCAGTTTAGGCGCAGAGAGGACGGTTATTTGCGACGGTGAATAACTAGAATCAAGGATCAACCTTTGAAGTGAAGGGGCATCTTGGATGATGAGCTGCCTTCCGTCAAAAGAAATTCCAATTCTTACAAGGTTAGGCGACTTTATTTGGAGACAACCAATTCTAACTGTGAAAACAAGCACCAAGCACTCCAGGGCAGGGCAACTGGAGTGGATGATGTTGTGCAATGAGGCCTCCGATATACGAACCCGCACAAGTGAAAGTTTTTTGAGAAATGGGAGTCGAAGGTTTAGTACCAGATTGTCTGGTAGGTAGCACAGCGCAAAGGTGGCGGTGTGGAGAGAGGAGGAAAACCGCGAGATGGACATCGGTGCTGAGGGCACAAGTACATGGCGTTCGGTATCTGGTAGGTGATTTCCTAGGGAATAGTAGAACTCAAGCAGCTGTAGTTCTGTGAATTCAGGGGATTTTAGCCAGGCGTCCACCATGCAAGGCATGGTATGCTTGCTCAGGTAGCATGACAGGATGCAGAGGCTTTGAACGGAGCCCTGGTGGGAGGAGATGATGGCTCTGGGGAGTTCAAAATCATTAAAGAGAGATAGCTGACGACAGTCAAGATTAAGGGGCACGGCGCACCATAGAGGGCGCCACTAAATTGAGAGGACTTGGGTGCGGCAGCAATCCTTGGTGGGGAGAAGCGAGATGATCTCCCCAAGGATGGCGTCCGGGAGATTGGTAATGCGGTCCACCGGAGATTCTACGGGTTCCTGGGATGCGGTGGGGGCGGGCTCGCCGCTTCTCCCCGCGCTGCCGGGTGCGGGATCTACAACAGGCGTCGCCGCTGGCGGGAGCCTCATCTTCTTTGCGCTGGGGTCAGCCGACTCCATTTTCCTCGAGGGCGTCGCGTCAAGCTCACGGATTTGAGCAGAGTAACGAATGACGAGCCTAGTTGTAGTGCGAGTGAAGAAGAAGGGGAGCTGGGGTTTTTCTGTAGTAGTGAGGAAGAAGGGGAGCTTGGGTTTTCTGTAGGAGTGAGGTGAGGAATTTGGGGGTACGAGTGGAGCAAGCTGACGTGAGGTGGGTGGGAGTGAGGAGGAAGAAGAGCACCCAGGTTTTTTTGGGGGGGCGGCGTGCTGGGTGTGGGTAGCGCCTCTCATTAAGTAAATATATGGGCTTTTGAATTGATTTTATTATTTACTAGGGTGGATGGGCTGTTTTGTCTTGGGCCCAGAGAAACAATTACTACTAGTACAGTGGAGACACTCTACAGCTACCCAGAAAACCAATTACTACTACTACAGTGGATACACTACCGCTTCTGGCTCCTCCGAGGTCATCGAAACGTCTCCCTCTATTGAATGTCGTTTTACTTTTGTTCACCGACATGTGGGCCATGCAGTGCGCGGGCCCAAATGCCATCCACCAAATTAGAAGGCAGTATGCAGGCAGAGAGTCACCCCGGTCGTAGCGCGGTAGTAATGAGCCATCGTATCACAAAACCCCACCTCCCCGCAGTCTAAGTTTGACGAACGAAGCAACCATCATTTCACTCTTCGCTGAATCCCCTTCTCCCTCACCGTCTTCAAGAAAGCCAACACTCACATCTGCCACTGTTCTTCTCTCCCTACGAAGGGAAGGTAAGCGGATCCGTGATGTTGGTATATTTTTGTTCAGAGAAAAAAAAAGAACTTTTGCAAAGCAGTAACCGATCCTCACTCTCTTTTTTGTTTCATTGTCATTGCGATTGTGTTTTCCTTTCAGTGGTCTCCTAGTATTCGTCAGTTTCATGATGGACCAAGGAGAACCAGGCAAAGATCTGCCGATGTTGGAGCAGACGCGGGAGGCTGATCCCCACGAGACAGAGAGCTCCAAGAAGATGGAGGCAGCCACCGAGCCGACCCCAGATACGCTCACGGCCACTACTGAGATGGTCAGTGCCCCGTTTGAGGTTACAGCCCCCGTGGCCCTGCAGGAGCAGTTTTCCCCCTTCGAGGATGTGTCCCCCCCCCCACTGAGCTGCCCAAGGTGATTTTCTTCTTTGCCGATCTCGATTGTGGTTTTTCATCTAAGTATGCGGTGATAAATAATGCAAAATTTTATTAGCTTCGATGCCATGCTACCTTCCCTGTCATGCATACTTTTGACTCTACATAGTGGTTTAAATAACTTGTGTTTCTTATACTGGAAAGTAATTCAGAATTTGTTTCTGTTTCAATTAGAGCCTTGATGCAGACAAGGATTGTGTGGTTGTACATGTCACTCGCTATGAGGCGGATGACCTGAATATACGCACTGGGAAAACAGAGTTCTTAGGCTATTGGATCCTGGAAGCCATTTGCGCTTATACCAATGTCGAGATGTATTCCAGCCTCACTGTTGTCAGGCGTGTTGTCCAGGGTGTACTGAAGCACAAGAAGTTCAAAGCTACTCCTTTGTTTGTGAGGCATACTATTCTTGCCAAGCTTACGCAGGAAGATGACGTGGCATGCCTCCACAAACAAGTTTATGAGTGGCAAGGCCACAAGGTTATCTTCAGGAAGGTTCACAGGATTGAGCTGCTGCCGGACGTCCTCGATGATGTTCATGGCAAGGTCGGTCTTGTGTCCATCCCAAATTAGATCGAGGCATGAAATAGTTGACCCAGCTAGTGTTTAATAGTAGTTTGGATTGTATCTAATTATCCGAACCTTGCCTATTATCGAGCCCTCTAGGGCTAGTACTCTGTTTGAATCCGTCTATGGGAACTGCTGCTACTTTTGTGTGCCCGTGAATCATGTGAGAACCATCCTAATTGTTGCCGAAACAGATGCGTCCTCACTAGTTTTTTCATGAATATGGCATGGTAAGACATAAGTTGTCACGGTTTATCATACGAGCAGTGTGTGTTTGATGAAATAGAGTACTCGTTCGAGAACTGTGCGCCGACGTATACATAGGGTACGTAAGGCTGGTTAAGTACTTGTAAACACTGTTGGTGCTACCCCACTTGTAAGCAATTGTGCAAAACACGACACATTGGCTCAGCTCGCTTCAACACTAGGCTATCGACCAGCTAACAATCAATAATCTGCTGTCTAACATATAAGCAACTATGTATCTTGTTACAGTGGTTCATGCAGTTAACTGAGCCCACAATGTAAATTCCAAATGTTCACACGCTAGTCCAGCATTCATGTGGAACATTCACATTAAAATCGGCTTCATAAAATACTTGAAAAGCATAAGTTAAGCAATTTTATACATCTCAATGATTCATAGAACATAACAAACATATACTAGTTCACAGCAAAAGACAAAGTTGTGAGAAGGTTTACAAATCAGGATAAATCAAGCAAGGCTTCTCTGAGCAAAGGGCCTCCCTAGGCAGGCTTTAATTTCCTGGAGTTCACTCTGGTTTTTCTTGTTGCCACCATCCAGGGTTAGGTTCTCTCATTCCAGAATAACCAATTATAATTGTGTTCTCAGTTGGAATGCTGAACTGAACCATGTAGTGTACTGACCATCTGAACTTCTTGTGCAGTTCCACTAAATTTAAGCACCGCTATTTGCAGAAATAAGCAGACCACAATGCCTCTTGTCCGCGCACCTGTCCCAAAAACCTCCGTGCAGCCGTGCCAGCTAGTCCTCGGTCCATGGATGAACTGGTAGAAAGTGCATTCCAGACTAGGATGCAGTTGTTTTCGCTCATCCCTGCACTGCAATCAGGAAGTAAAACAGACGAATCAGCTTCTTTTAGATTGCGTTGGTCATTCTACCTAGTTACTACAAATGTAGGAATACCTGGAAGACGGGTGGTTAGAGGACGGCAGCTAGGAATAGCCATCTCATTTTGTGCAGTTCTACTAAAATTGAGGTGTGTACTTTTGATTGCGCAGATAGAAACGATATGGAGACAGACATCCCTGTTTGTGCAAATATGAAATACGGTTATTTAAACAGTGACAGTTATTTGCAGTGGCATATGATTAACAGCAGCATCTATTGTGTTATAATTGGCACTACATTGACAGTATGAAAGTGCCCTTAAGTAAGTAGCATCACATCACATCAACACTGCCACTAGATTAACATGCAGAACAATAGCATTAGTATTACTGTCATGAGAGTAGCACATGGTCAGTAAATGTGCAATCAAATTTGTGCAGTTCCACTGGGATGAAGCAATGTTAGCGGTGTGAGATTTAAGTGTAACTGCAAAAACACAATTCATGGGAAATAAAGCAAGACGGAAGCACTTCATAAAATGGTGGTGGCATTGCTTCAATTTATCGACGGCACTAGACCATTACTTAATAGTGACATTAGGTGGCATTGCTTAATGCTTCATGTGATTTTACATTAACGGTAGCGATATGGGCGTAGGGACAGCAGGGGCATAAAGTGGTGAGGCAGATGTGGTTGCCGAGAGCGGCAAACACTCAGGCAGCATGTCTGCATTTGTCCCATTTTTTATCTCCTCGGCGACATTTTCCTATGTGAGCACAGGAAATCTAGACCTGCTCGTTCTCATTTGCGTTGTCCCCCAATACCCCTCGCTTTCTTTCCTTTTTCGACCAAGAGACAGGTCCACTTCCCCCCACCCTTCGCCATCCACCATGCTTTCTTCGCCTTTTCAACCAAGAGACCGGTTGGGTAGCCAGTATCTACTACTTTCCCCCGTTTCCTCTTAGAACCAAGTCCTAGATTCATGCTACAGCTTTCCCACTTTCTTCCCTATTTGAACCAACTCTTAGATTCGACTGTATGAACTAGCTTTAACTCTAATAATAGTAAAAGTCTAGGTGGCTTTGGAACAGCTGACGGAAGTAGAAAAAGATCCACACGCAGCCACGTGGGGAGCTGGGGCAGTAGAGCAAGGCAGGTTTCGAAGGAATATATACCTGAGGGTCGTCGGCATGTGGCAAAGACAGCGTCGGGAGGCCGCATCTTGGCCACAATACCGCAGGGAGGAAGAAGGGGTCGGAGGCCCTCCCGAGCCGGCGCTGTCTCGGAGAGAACGGCACGGCCGCCGATCGGGACGCGCGGGCAACCGTTGGTCTCCTCCCTCACCGCCGACGACCACGTGAATGATGCACCTACACCCCTGCCCCAGTCGAGGTGGTCTGGCCGGATTTGTGACCAGCCGTGAGCAGAGAGAGAGTGTGGCCACCTATGTCTTGCTTAGATCTGGAGAGGATGAGAGAGTGAAAGAGAGGAACCCTAGTAAAGCAAGCGCTGAGGCTCCTGCTTATATATATAGTG